>OV656836.1:17619333-18220866 GCA_927399475.2 Acleris emargana
ATATTGCGGCTCGTCAACTGTAATCTCTTTACAATTTGTACTAGAGTAACAATTGACGACACGCAAATAAAGTGACATTAAATCAATTTTATTTCGCGGCTCCCAGACTATTGTACTGTACTATTTGCTAGGTAATAAATAGTTGACCAAACGCAGTATAATGTTATTGTGGTTTCTCATCCTAAAATAAATGAACTATAGCCCTTTTCAATGTAATAATTATGATGCATTATCCGAAGGTCTTTCGTGCAGTTTGGTTAATCTCTATCATTGGCATATTTCTTTGGAACTATCTTAATTTCTTTGGCAATGGTTTACAAAAAAAGTCGAAAAGTTAGTTAATTGCGTAAATATACCTATATTTTTTTTTTTCAATTTATTTGTAGGAATAAAACATTGTAATATTATAAAACATTTCTAGCGGGCGAAAACTGAACACAGTTTATCTGCCGCTGGAGTCACACGGTAGATCCTTATACATATGTCTAGGTATTGAAAATAAATAGTTAAATAAATAGAGTCTCGGCCGACATACCACGTTGACATACTATATTATATTATATTTTAAAAATTTGTTATACATATTCTAAAAGTGAAAAGTCAGCCGAGGTAAGCAGCTTTTAGGGTACGTTTACAATGGTATGGTTTTTTGTGCAAATTCAAAACTATATCCCTGGGTAACTCGTTAAGGACACTTGGTAGCAAGTATTCCCCTGTTCGTTTTCCGTGCACATTAGTGAATTTGGGTAATACATATGTTGGTCGATGTTTAAGTTCTCGGAGTTGTTTACATCTAGAATATTTGTTCAATTTGTTTAATTTATCATTTATTTATTGTTTTTATTTATTTATATAATAAAGTGCAAATATTTTATAACATGCTCCATTTTAATTACAATGTTCCTTTGCAAATTTAATACTGACCTTTTATGCTATTTAAATGACATTAATCATATTAGGTATTTGACATTTATTCTAGCAAAAAATCAATTCCTTGTTACATTTAATACATTGGTAATTTTTA
This sequence comes from Acleris emargana, assembly GCA_927399475.2. Classification (NCBI taxonomy): domain Eukaryota; kingdom Metazoa; phylum Arthropoda; class Insecta; order Lepidoptera; family Tortricidae; genus Acleris; species Acleris emargana. The sequence continues at coordinate 17,620,358 of OV656836.1, forward strand.
TTTACTGACTACTTTCGAAAGCACGCTTTTTTATTAAGGGCGGATTCGACCAAACGAGACGGTCATGTCTAAATTAAACGCCGAATTTGTATAGACTAATCTCGGAGTAAGTCTTATTCCAGTTTGGTAAAATCAATGGTTAGACAGTTGCATTTTTATTTAAATGGGCCCCTACAGTAAAACTTTAACGGACAAAAGTATTTTTTTCTGGTGATATAGTTTTGAAACTAGTCCATGAATATGCCGTGAAACGAATACGTTATTTATACCAGTTAAAATTACTGTGACTTTCATCTTATTTCGGAAATACCATTACGTAACTTTATCCAGGCGTCTCCAGTTTCGAGTTTTACGAAAATTTGTATCATCACTTTTGTTAGACGATTCTATCCCTAACAATACTAAAACTCGTCACATAAAAGGGCTTTTAATGAGACCTTTTGCGTAAAGTTACTAAAAACATCCCCCGAATGATCCATTATCTTCTCACAGGGACAAGTTAGCGATCTGCTTCCATCTATTTTCACAAGTAATAACTAAATTTATCGTCGGACTTTCGGTCGACGTCGCAGCGTCTTCCAATATTGGTAGTTGTGCAGTCGCGTCACGCGCGCGGGCGCTCGGCGGGCGCGGTGCGGGCCCGCGCGGGTACCGGCGGCGCCCTGGCCGGCGACGCGTCATTAAAATTAAGCATCATTACTCTTGTAAAGCGACTCTCGGCGACGGAAGGCGCGGGCTTATTGGGAAGTTTGTCGCCGCACAGGCCCGGCTGTCGGCTGCTAATCCTCCGCTTTATTGCTGCTGTAACAAATGATCCGCTGCGGCGCCGGAGCGACATCGCGAGGCGTGTCGTGTTACCCCATATGCTAATTTGCAAGTTCAAACCGCGAGAATAATGATCGCGCCATGCGTGGTGGGTATGCCAATGTCTCCCGCCTCTGTAACGAAGTGCGGAGCTGCCTCTATTGATGCTAACAACCTTATTGGATTTCGTTCAATTTGCCTGTATAATAATTAGTAGTAGCATTCCCGTGAGTAACGCAATACGACGAGAGTGACGAATATGTTGGAAACCGTTAATTATTAATCAAATATTCATCGCCATATCTCGTGACTGTAATATACCGCTTAGAGCAGGCTCCAATGGGATGTTCGTTTGAAAAAATCGCGGGCCTCGAAATGTTTGGTGATTTGTCTACCTGACACCCTTGACTTTATAAAAAGCCATTTTGACGCGCCTTCTTCTTCTTCTTATGACTGACTGTGTAGTTGGTATGTCTTTACCATAACTACTTCACCCGGGCACGGGTAGCGATGCCCTTACGGGGGGCATGCTGAACCCTAAGTTAGAGGTGCGGTGGTGGTCGCACCTCTGGAGGGGTGCCTCCGTCGGGTTTCGGGCCGGTCGAGCGCAGCTCGGCCGGCTGAGTATCTTGAAGGACTTCGTTTTCTTCGGTTGCTTCCAAGTGTTCGGTTTCTTCGGTTTCTTGAGTATGTTCGGTTTCTTCGGTTTCTTCGATCTTCTCGATCCCTGCAGTGATGCTATGAGGCTCAGGTCCGGATCTGGGGGGGCGGCCACGGCGTCCCTGGCGCCGAAGCTTCTTGCGGTCTTCAGTGCCCTCATCCACTGCGAGTTGGATGGGATCGGTGGGATCGAGCAGGATGTGCTTGGGGCGCCTGACGGGTGCCCCGAGCGCAGCGAGCACATCGGGATCGGACGGGGCGAGTTCGGGAGTGTAGGAGGTGGCACGGACGATGAGCGGGTTAGGGTGGTGTGGGCCTTTATCAAAGAAGCGCCTAGACGCGTCCTTGATAGTGTGCCTAATCGACGGGACGCCGAGGTCCCTGTGAAGGTCCGCGTTGCGAACAAACCAAGGGGCCCCCGCGACCGATCGGAGAAGTTTGTTCTGAAATGTCTGTAGAGTGTTTATGTGTAAGTCGTGAGCTTGTGCGAATGCCACGCTGGCATATCGCTCATCCAATAGAATAATGACATAATTGCAAAAAATCGGGTCTTGAGATTTTACCACCATAAATGTTCTAAAGGTCAGGTCTATCGCGTGGAACAATGACATAACATGCATGCTAAAAATGCAATTATGTCATTATTCTATTGGATGAGCGATATGTGAAAACCGGTCGGATACATACTTTGTATAGTGTTAGTTTGTTGCGAGCGCTGAGTTTACTGCGTCGGTTGAGTAGCGGACCGAGACGACCCTTGATCATCTTGGCCCTGTTGAGTGCTATTTGGATGTGCTGACGGAAGCTCAGGTGTCTGTCCAGGGTCACGCCGAGGTATTTGACCTTTGGTGACCAAGGAATGGGTCTATCGAAAAGAACGATATTCTCAAGGTGGAAATGGCGGAGGGTCGGGTAAAACCAGACAGCCGCACTCTTCTCGGGGTTAACCTCTATCCTCCAGAGTTTGAACCACCGACCTAGGTCGGTGATCGCCTCCTGGAGGTAGCGCTGGATGACGGAGGCGAGTTTGTGGGTGGTGAAGAGTGCGGTGTCGTCAGCGAATAGGGCAAGCTGCACGTTGGGATGGCGCGGGATATCATTAGTGTATAATGAATAGAGGATGGGAGAGAGCACGGACCCTTGCGGGACCCCGGCTCTGATAGGATGGGGGCGGGAGAGCGAGCCTTCCACTCGGTAGCGAAAGCTTCTGTTACTGAGGAAGCCCCTCAGTATTAGGACTAGCCCAATGGGCATACCCATAAGCTGAAGCTTATAAATAAGCCCATTGTGCCAGACCTTATCAAATGCCTTCGCTACGTCGAGGAAGATAGCGCCCGTGGGAATACCTTTCGTGAAGGTGGAGAAGCCATCCAGGATGTGCTCCGTGATGCGGTGCACCTGGTGGACGCATGAGTGTCGGGCTCTGAATCCGAATTGCTCGTCGATGAGGATCGAGTTGGAGCTCAGGAAGGAGTGAATGCGGGATAAAAGGACCCGTTCGTACAGCTTGCCCATGGTGTTAAGTAAGCTAATAGGACGATAGCTGGAAGGATCGGGGCGTGGTACGTACTAGGAGAGCACTGCGACTCGAGGCTGGCGGCAAGGACGTCGGCCTTGTCGCCGTCCTCGAACGCAGGGCCGGAGTTGTCGGGGTGGTTTAGAGGGGGCATAGGGGAGGCTGTGTCGGATTTGATGCACCTAGCCAACCGCCAATAAGCGGTGTGGCTCGGTTCGATATCGGATAACAGATCGTTCCAAGAGTCGTTTCTCAAAGTCGCGACGCCGGTTTTGACCTGGTTTTGAAGCGCACGCAGCCTAACTCTATTCTGTTCGGTCGGGTAAGAGTCGTATTGTCTGGTCGCGGCGTTTTTGGCCCTTACCAACTCCCTCAGCTCTCGAGTGAGCGGGGGACGTCTGTCCCTATAGGAGGGCACGACTTTCGCGGAGCTTTTAAGCACTGAGCTGAGGTGATCGGTGAGAGCCCCAATCGCCTTGTCCGCGTCGTCGGTACTCGTCAGAGTCTCTGTTAGGTCAGTGAGGTCGGTCGGGTCGTCTTGGAGTCTGTCCTTGACGACCTTCCAGTCCGTGATAGTCTTGGTCTGGGGGAGCGAGTCGGAGGGGAGGCCTAATGTTAAAACAACAGGTCTGTGGTCGGAGTCGAGTTCGTGTCGCACTTCTATAGAACGCATCGCGAGTGATACGTTCTTTAGAATTACTATGTCCAGTATGTCGGGTCTATGGTCAACGTTGTGGGGGAAGTGAGTGGGTTCCATTGGAGCTATAAGGTCCACTGAAAGATCCTCCACTATCCCGTGCAGTCTGTAACCGTTTCCGTTAGTCGTAGTCGCATTCCATGATGTGTGCTTCGAATTAAAGTCCCCTGCCAGAATGACAGAAGGCCCTAGGGCTAAAAGAGCTTGAATGTCGGTCGTGAGTATGTCCTTGTTCGGTGAAAGGTAGGCTGACGCCACTATGACCGAGCTGTGCCCGGTCATAGCGAGACGGCAGACTGACACTTCCAGATTAGAAAGGGGCGGAGGGTATTTTGACGCGCGCGCGCACGGTCCTTTATCATTCAGTCCCCCCCCCCCCTCCGCCCCTTCACTGCTGCTCTGGTCTCGCTACGCGCGCTATTCTTGCTGTGGCGGTGAACAATTATTTCATGACACGACTGGCATGCCTAGCACCATAGAAAATGATGGCACGACTGTTTTACCATCAGCCATGTGTATAAAACAGTATATTTTCATCGGTTTTTTCAACGATTTAACCTTGAGTTTTTTTATCGGTTTTCAGTGGCTAATCTACGAGCTATCCTTGAAATATATGGTGGGTGATTCAGATGATCTTCGACATAAATTGATGTTCGAAAACATGGGCTTTGCCTTACATTAGACAAGAATAATTAATATGTACCTCTGACGCGTTGCTTTTACACTGTTTAAGAGCATCAGCTCAAGTTTATCTGTGTAAATGCTCTGCTGAACCAATATTTGAGAGCACATTGATTTCTTTCAATTTGGTTACGAGCTAGGCGAAATAATCCTTCACCCATAGCAAATGACGAAAAAATCTCTACCTGACTTTTTAATACAACCGTGTAGGTAAATGTCGAAGTAAGTCATGTAAAAGCCTGCAAGAAAGCAGCACTGAAATGTATATCCTTGTGAAAATGTGTAAATGATGATTGCAAAAACGTGTAACAAATACAAACTATTTCTTGCATGTGTTAGCAATTTTTTTGTAAATTTTATTCAAAATCAAAGTTTTTATAGCTGTCCTAGCTATAAGTAGGTACCTACTAATTTTCTATACAATATATATCTAAATATATCAGAAGTCAGAATCCACTGAATTTTGTGACAGCTAAAACTAGCTAGCTGTCACAAAATTCATCTTAGCTATGGTTTACCTAATACATACTTTGGCACAAAAATAATACAGTAAAACTAAGTTGAAGAATCTTTCCAATTTACGCGTTAACAGAAATCGAAAACTACCGTTGCGACTAAGTCCAAGAAAATACGAGGAAAAACCGAGACGCAAAAAGTTCATAAGTAAAACTCTCGCCCGTGGCTTTGAGGTGAAAAACGCGAAGCAGGCAGTATAAATATTCATTGACAGAGAGAGCCCACGCACAGTAAATATAAACTTTTATTTCAGCCCGCCATTAGTAAAACAGCGGGGAGACGCATTGAAAATTCGACTCGCGACTTCTAATTAGAGAAGACACGCCGTCCTTTCCTTCCGACTTCCTTTATTAATGGAAGAGTCCGTTCCAATTGATTTCATATTTTACATCCTTTCTGTGTAAGTTGGAGACAGCACACAAAGGACTTTTGTCGTGGCTGTTACACTCTTGTAGGTAAGTAACTGATTTATGCAGCTCTTTGAGCCCGCCTCCTACACTAATACTCAACTAAGCATCTTTGTACCAATGAAGCAAATTGTAGAGAACGTGAATTTGCTAGAATACTAAATGAAAATTTACTTGCGAGTATTAAACGTGATAATTAAATTCTACTCGAATAACGTAATACGTAGTTAATACTGTTACGGCCTTTGGATTTTCGATCTTTGTGCTGAACCATTCATTAACGGGAATGGTTTCAACGAAGTTATTATTATTTACAGAAAGCATTACTTAGCGGTGAGAGTCCACGTGTGAAATTACATTTGGAATGCGTCGCGTCGCACTGAAACGCGCGGCCGCATGAATTACGCATGGGGACGGCCAATGAGCGCGGATCTAACCTGCAACGCGCTAATACCACACTCACAATTACACTCGTACATACTTAGTAGAGTCATAAATATATATACATTCCCAAGACATTAAAATATCTACTCGCCCCCATAGGGGGCACTGATAATAAGGTCTATGTAAAGGTACAGATAACAAGCGCGATGGCCGTACAGATATTAGTGTTTTTGACTGTATCTATACGTTAAGCCGACGCTACATCACCGAGTCACTCCTCAAGTACCTTAAAAATCGATATTAAATTACCAGAGACTGAGACCCTAGAGGTACTTTTAAAATACACGCCAAAAATGTCTAAGAATGTGTGTATCATAGACGTTTTTGTCATAGTAACTTTTCATTTATCGCCTTCGTACGTATATCGGTGTAAATGTCTCATTATCTTTAAATCAAAAACGACCAGAGTTTTTTAATGTCCTGGAACGTTAAAGATATAATTTAGTGACAGCGTAAATGTCTTTCAAGTTATATTATTATCAGTTTTAAAACAAAAAATGTCTCATACAGAAAAGTATTACGAAGAAATTGTATTAATTATAAATAGTACCGGATTCTTTTGTTAGTATTTTTCAATAGTAACTTTCTTTTCAGCACGAACACAATTGCAATAAACACGTAGTGCTAATAAATTAGTATCAGGGGACAGTTTCACACAATATTGATTGACATAGGTACCTAGTGAAGACGGCGACAATAAAAGAAGTAAGACAATGTAAGGGAAATAGATTAATTATCAACGCCATGACACGATAAGTTACTAATAATCTATTTAAGAGTTTAGTCTCTCCGTATATATTAATTAATTAATAAATCAAAAGTCACTATGACAGTTCAAATTCCAGACTTTACAAAATTAACATAAATTTACAAAAATATACTTGAAGTAAAAATAAAGACGAAGCGGAAATTTGAGTTTGTATTTTATCTGCAGCTAGGCAAAAATGGCTTGGCAATAGTGTTAAAATTTCATCGATAGTTCTCTGGTTAAATCAAAATTCAATTGTTTTAAAAAGTAAAGTTACTCCCCTATTTTTTACGTTTGCAATTTACGTCGTGCTCTATTATTTCAAAATGGTCGATGGAACAACCAAAGGTGTTATTCATGAAACAAAACCGTATAGTTCCGTCAGTTCATTGTTTGGCAGGTGGTGTAGTGTTGTTCCTGTTTCAGGAACGAAACCGATATAGCCTTTTTGTGAAGTATGACGTGAATATTAATTGGTATTTCTCGCAGGCTAGCCGGACAAAGGGCCCGGGCTGTCGTGCCGATGAAGTGCACGTCACCGCAGACGTGGCAAGCACCGATGCGTTTTTGTCACAATTGCAAGATATGAATCAGTAGTTCTAGTTTGTTATGTCCCTGTGAGAAGAGTTTAAATCCATTAAAATTACACAGAAATTCAAAAAGGAAGTCATGCTAACATTTTCACAGCGTAAGAATATCTTTGTTGTCCAATAACTCGTATTAAAATAATCACATAGGTACAGTGCCACTGTCAAGTATGTTTTGGTACCTATTTATAACTGTATTAGTACCTAATAGGAAGTACACTGGCACATGTTATGTTTTATGTTAGAATTTGTTTTATGTTTCCCTTATTTATAAATCAATAGACCAGAATAATGCATGTTTATGTCATAGTTGTAGAAATCACATGTAGTTGACAAGTCGCTCAGTAGATGTATCAAATTATTTCTTAATAGTTATTTACTTAAATGTATTTAATTTTAATGAAATGTTTTTTTTAAACTCATATACACCTTACAGTTAAAATAATTAAACATAGAATTAAAAACTACCAAATCTATTGTCTAGTAAAATTGCGTCTTCTTGGTTACCTAAACTTAAGTCAAATACTTAATTAAATTCACTAGAACGCTTTATAAAAAGATGATCTTAAAACACCATAAATGAATTCATTCTATGTAGTAGCTAACCCAAATGGTATATACTACATCCCTTACTTTAAACGATTCCCATTTTTCTGAGTTACGCCTCTGGGGGTAAAAATGGGTCTGCGCGAGACCCAAATACGAAGCGGCCGTTGAATTTTCACCATATTTTCTTGTACGGAGGAACAATATCGGATATGAAGGTCAACTGACTGGTATAAAGCAAATTTATTCTGTTCGTTCGGTGTATCGGCTCATATAAGTGGCGATCTCCGCGACGACGGCGGCGGAATGATAACGGTCTAATTTGGGAGGCGCGCTCTGCTATACGCCCTAAATTACATTGCGGCTTTGCATCCTTCCTGAAAGGTTTTATTCATAAATCTACCGTAACGCTTTCATAAAGATCCGGGAAATCGTGCCCCTCCGATATTAATGGCAATTTAAAATACTTTTTCGAATGCCTAACTCGGCCGTTAACCAAATGAGGTATTTTATGGACATGCGTATTAATTAAATTTATAATGTCCTAAATATTTTTATTGACTTCGCATTTTTTTTGTTGATGGTGTTTTTTGAATAATACACCGATTAATTAGTAAAATACGGTTGTAGCTAGAGCTTCAAAGGTAAGAACAAGAGTTTTTATGGTCGGAAAGAATGAAAAGAAATGGGTTTTAAGGAACATGTATTTAAAGTTGCTTCCATTGTGATCCTGTAGTTAGAACTAATTACTAGCGGGTGATGAAACCGCTCGCTGCAGTTAATAGGGTTGCCACTGCACAGCGCCGCGTGAAATCTTAAATTTAAATTGTGGCGTTTTGTCGCGAGTGACGGGCCGGCGCGGCTGATTGGATCGCCAAACATTGACGGAGCTAATAGGGTACGCTAACGCCATCCGATTTGCCTAATGAGGAACGATTCTCGCCGATCCCAGCACAACGACATTATGCAAACTTCTGTTTGACTTCTACATTACCTTCCTCACCGTCTTAATCACAAATAAAACAATATCGCTCTCGCCGAGAGATTATCTTCTGTAATGTTATCAACGCAAATTGTCTCGATTGTTCCGCTTTCGATTTTTAATGGTAAACGCGGATTATTTACTTCGGAAGCACTTCTTAAGCTGGATTCTAATGGATTTATTTTGACTTCAAAGATAATAAGGAAACGCCCCGCCTTATTTACGTTAACAATATGAACGGACCAACAAAAATATATGAACTTTTAAGCATGAATTTTTTTACAAATGTTTAGATTACTAATAAAATCGTAAGGAAGGTTTGACTAGATTTCAGTTTTAAAGCCCCGTCATGCAACAAACACGTAATTTAACACCTTTTGACTTTATTGTTAATTAAGTATTGCGATACGTAGCTCAAATTCAATGACAACAAACAGGGTACAGCTGGTGTAACAACCCCCCCTGAAATAGTGTCTTACGCCTCAACATATCATCTTTAAATTAAACCTACCTAACTACCCTACACTCGTAATTTCTACTCAATACTACATCGTGATTTGGCCTCGTGATCGTCTAGTGTAATGCGAACCCTACTTTGTGAACCTGACTAGTAACCTAAGTACTTTAACGAGCAAGGGATTACTATTTCTTATATTAATGATTAAGTACCTTCTTCCTACTGGTTAAACTTATTATTTAGAGATACTTAGGGAAAGTCTTTGTTATGAGTTATGATACAAAATTACCTCTTAAATTAATTGCAACCAAGTGTATGCCTCATTTATTCTTAAATTGAGCCATTAGATCCTCTAGGAAGATCTTGATTACTATTAAAATGATTCAGTCAAAAATAGAACAATTACATTACTTCACTAGACAAGATTAGTAACTACTTGTTTCACTACTGGAAAACAATAAATATATATTAGCGGTAAAAGTGGGCACCTCCACCGCCCGTCCTGCTGCTCTCGGCCATTGCTATAGGGCTCGCCCGCTAATATATCTATTATTACTTATTATATCACTTTAGTATATTAGTGTTAATACTTGTAGACTCGTTCCAGTCTATATTATACTTTGACTCTACCAGCATTTCCTGAGGATCCCCATTGAGAAGAATATGCCGAAACAAACTCAAGGGTCAAGCTCCTTTAGAATAATTAATTAGATTCAAATTCATCAACTGGAATTTGTATTAAGACAAAACATTATCATAAAGTTCAGTCCAGATCTCTAAATAAATTCTTTAACCACATCTCTAAGTTAAACTATTTCCTATAGTAGTATCTTATATTATTTCCTAATAATAAAGCTTAGGTGACTTTCTCTAAAATTCATAATCATAGCTATCAATGTTCAACAAAACACCAACAGTAAACCTAATGTAGCCCAAATTATGGGTAAGTTAACCTTTAACTCTCAGGTCTAGAACATGAGTTATGAAATCACTTTCCATAGCCATTTTTAGCACTATAACCATAGTACAAACTGTTAAATTTACAGCTATTATTAACCTTTCTCAGAAATGCCATCTCTCGACAAATAACTTTCTTATTATAGTTATAAATAAAGTATGTAAAATCCACATACATGTAGGTACTGCTCCACAGTAATTCTATCACAACCTTTAACCAAGTAGGTAGTTTCAGTACATGTATATGTTAGGTTCCTAGTTTATTATTAATTATAATCACAATTTATATGCTATTCCTAATTGAAATTACCGAATAATTAGATAATTCTTTAGTATTGGATAGTCAATTGACTAGTTGTAGGAGTCACGGGACTCGTGGAGCGGGAACACCAAGCCTTTATTAAGGGCGGCTCGGCCCTCCTGCACCATTCACCTCGCTGGCAGTCGGGCTGGTAACATCTCCAGACGGAACACTGTTATGCTGTTGGATAACACTGAAAATAAATAAGTACTGAATTGTGAATTTAGTTTGATTCAACACTGACCCAATAAGTCAGAAGTGGGATCGAAAAAGGTTATTTAAAACTACCTTCACCTCGCCCATGGTGTATAAAAATAAACGTAAGTAATTTTTCCATGTAATCATTTTTTTTTTCCTTTTTCTTTTGTTAAGCTATTATAACGTTTTAAAATTATCTTTGTCTACTATTTTTCTTTTACGACTTAATATTTTAGTAACGAGTTGATAATAAAAGCTGTATTTGCCGTAACGGAGTCATTCCGGAGGTTAATATGGTTAGTCAAATATGTTTATCTTGACAGGGTACCCCCTGGAGATGGACATTTTTGATAATTATATCGATTTAATTTTGATGGTTTAGAATAAACTATATTTGCCGTAACGGAGTCATTCCGGAGGTTAATATGGTTAGTCAAATATGTTTATCTTGCCAGGGTACCCCCTGGAGATGGACATTTTTGATATATCGATTTAATTTTGATGATTTAGAATAAACTGTATTTTCCGTAACGGAGTCATTCCGGAGGTTAATACGGTTAGTCAAGTATGGTTATCTTGCCCGGGGTACTCCCCGGGGATAAACATATTTGATAAATTTAATCATTACTACCGTCGAATGTTTTTAAAATGCACGCTTTTAAATAACGGCTTACAAGATATGTCTCTTTAAAGTAAAACTGTGTTATTGCAAATGTTTTATTTATCCTTGATTCGTATTCGCGGTTACACATAACCTATTTATCGATCTTTATCATTTTTTTATTATTGTTCAAAAGTTGCTAATGACGCGGCTATAATTAACTATTACGCTTATTGCATGTACATAAGTAGTTCCCATGCTTCTTTTCTGGAAGTTTCAGAATGCCTAATGAAAAGGACAACGGAACTGACCGAGGGGAAGGGTCCAGTACGTTGAAAAATAGAGATTATGTAATTAGTCGAGGTGAAGGACTAACGCATAATGATCACCAAGGAGTACCCGAGGTTGAGGGTCATAGTCATGATATATCTGGCTCACGGACAGAGCATACGGACGTGGACAGGAATGTTAGCAGAAGCCGGTCAAAACGACGCCGGTCTAGCGAAACATATTTTGATAGTGAGGATGGTGGGAACAGGAGAAAACAAAGGAGAAAGAGGGATAGGCGAAGGACAGGGACGAGGCACAGTAGACGCAGGCTGTACTCTTCGTCAGAGTCGGAAGAAGGACCACCACCACAAAGGAGACGACGAGAGGCTAGTAAGGAATCTGACGCAAATGCTATATTAGATAAATTCCTAAGTATACTCGATAAAATGAAAAGTTCGGATAAGCATAAGTTAACCTTTAATACAAACGTCATACCCGAATTCGACCCCATGACTAGAGGACAGACCGTATTGACTTGGTTAACGAAAGTGGAAGAATGCGCCGAAATTTATGGTTGGGATGAGAAAGCGACCATCCACTATTCGTTACCCAAGTTAAGCGGGGTTGCCAAGACATGGTATCAGGGTTTATCAACTCTTTTGTTTACATGGAACGAATGGAAGCAAAAATTAATAGAATCATTTCCCTGTTACGAAGACTATGCCGAACTTCTGACAGAAATGCTAGCCAAAAGGGTCAAGTACGGCGAACCTCTTGAACAGTATTATTATGCAAAGATAAATTTGTTAAATCGATGTAAAATTACTAGTAGACAAGCAGTTGATTGTATTCTGTATGGCGTTGAGGATCGCGCCGTTAAGGTAGGCGCGCAGGCAGCACAGTTTAAAGAACCTGAACAGGTACTAAAATATTTTAGGACTGTTAAAGTAGGAAACATTCGTACTAATAATGAAATTCCTCAAAAAAGAAATAACGAGCGCAATAGTACATCCACGTTCAGTCGTCCCGGACCGAGTAAATTTGGGTCTAGTAATACTAACATTAGATGCTTTAATTGTAATGAAACGGGACACCCAAGTTTTAGGTGCGATAAGCCTCTTTTGAAATGTACAGTGTGTGATAAGCTAGGACATCAGGCTTCTAATTGTTATTTTAAAAATAAAGCAACTACCAATAAGAACGACTACCAGGCCACAAATAAAGACGATAGGATTAAAAACGTTTCTAAGGTAACTGTTAATAGGGACGGTGACCTCAGTAAATACATACTAGATGTAAAAATCAATAACACACGTGTGCAATGTCACGTTGATCTCGGTAGCCAGTGCTCCCTAGTCAGACTTAGTACAGCAAAAGCTTTAAATCTCAAAGTAGACTCTCGAGATGACTTGCCATTGTTAAAGGGTATAGGTGGTAATTTGACTTGCCCTGTTGGTGTGTCCATTGTAAGCGTAGAAGTTCAGGGTCTACAAGAAACAATTGAAATGTATGTCGTAGATGATTACGTACTCAGCCACCCTGCGTTATTAGGACATTCTTTTACTGAAAAGCCAGATATTATCATCACTAAAACACCCGATGAGATCATTTTTCAAAGACTTACCCAAGATCGTGTCCATCTCTTTGCGGAAAAGGATACCAAAATAAGGGGTAACAAACTACTCCCTGTTGCTGTCACTACAAACTTGCAAGCTGATTACAGGGTATACGTGAATGGATCTTTGAGAGGTGAAGAAGGGATGCAGTATTATCTGTTCCCGGGTATGTATGAAATTAAGAACGGACGTGGCGCTGTCTTCGTTTACAACATCTTTCCAGATGACATGTCCATAGAGAAGGGTACTCTGTTAACGAGGTCTCTACCCAGGAATACATCAGATCAGGTATCTATACTGAACTCTTACAGTCTCGAGACCACGGGTGCCGAAACCAGTACAATAAACTGTAATCAAGAACTGACCGATGTGCAACGAGCAAAATTAAAACAGGTACTTGAACAATATAAAGGTTGCTTTTCAAGTGGACTTAAGGACCTCGGATTCACAAACACGGCTGAAATGGTGATTGAACTTGAGGACTCAGTACCTGTCGTGTATCGGCCCTATCGTTTGTCATATAACGAACGCCTTCAGGTAAAACATATGGTCCAGGAGATGGTTGACAGTAGTATCGTCACTGAATCCTCGTCTTCATACGCAAGCCCTATTGTATTAGTTCAGAAGAAGACTGGTGAGAAAAGGTTATGTGTCGATTACCGAGCTCTCAATAAGAAGACAAAAAAAGAGCATTACCCGTTACCACGAGTTGAAGACCAATTGGATCTGCTAGCAGGTAATACAATGTTTACTTCACTTGATCTAGCCTCTGGTTATTACCAAATACCGGTCGCCGAAAACTCTCGCGACAAGACAGCATTTGTGACACCCGACGGACAATTTGAGTACAACCGCATGCCTTTTGGGTTGGTCAACGCCCCGTCGGTGTTTCAACGCACGATTCATAAAATTCTTAGAGAAGCCCAGGTAAAATATGCTATTGTATATATGGATGACGTACTTATCCCGTCAAAGGACTTCACTCAAGGACTGCAAAGACTAGAGGAGGTACTGCAACTTCTAAAAAAGGGAGGTCTTACCCTAAAAATGAGTAAGTGCAACTTCTTCCTGAACACTATCGACTTCCTCGGATTTGAGGTAAGCGCTCATGGGATCCGTCCAGGTAATCGGAAAACTGATGCTGTCTCGAAGTTCCCAAAACCAAGTAACCAACATGAGCTGCGCCAGTTTCTCGGTCTATCTGGGTTTTTTAGGCGTTTTATAAAAGGATACGCAACTATAGCTGCACCCTTGACAGACCTTTTGAAAAAGGACTCTTGTTGGGTTTGGAATCCTCAACAACAAGAAGCTTTTCACAGTATCAAACAACTACTCGTAGCTCGCCCAGTCCTCGCTCTGTATGACCCCAAAGCGGAAACAGAGTTGCACACGGATGCGAGTAAGGACGGTTTGGCAGGAATTTTGCTACAGCGAAATTCCAGCGGGTTACTGCATCCAGTCTCATACTTCAGTCGCAAGACCAATGCTGATGAACGTAAGTTACACTCTTATGAGCTTGAGACGTTGGCGGTGATCGCTTCACTCAACCGTTTCCGAGTTTATCTTGTAGGTATACCATTCAAGATCTTAACAGATTGTAACGCACTCAGATCTACTTTAACAAAGCGCGATCTGATATCTCGCATCGCTCGGTGGTGGGTACAACTTCAAGAGTACGACTGCACCATCGAGTACCGACCTGGAACTCGCATGTCGCACGCGGATGCGCTAAGTAGGAACCCTGTCGACGCTGCGTCAAATGAACTACATGTGTTGGATGTATTACAAATACAGTCATCGGAACAAGACTGGATTACAACAGTACAGGCTGCAGACCAGGAGGTAAGGGAAATTAAGAATATTCTCCGTGACCCCAAGTCTGCAGAAGTTGCGGACGTACATAAAAATTACCAGCTAAAAAATGATCGTGTATATCGCATAGTTAACGACGAACTGAAATGGTTGGTACCAAAAAGTGTTCGCTGGCAAGTACTAAAAATGAACCACGATGACGTAGGACATTGTGGATTTGAAAAAACTTTACAACGTATCAAGAACCATTATTGGTTTGCGAAAATGCGCAGGTTAGTAAAAAAATACGTATTATCTTGTCTCGAGTGTGCCCATCACAAAGCACCTGGAGGTAAACGAGAAGGAGAATTACATCCAATCGAAAAAGTGAGTATACCTTTCCACACAGTTCATGCAGATCACTTGGGTCCTTTCGTGCGGATTAAAAGAGGTAGCTGTTATCTGTTAGTATTAGTCGATGGGTTTACAAAGTACGTGAATATCACAGCCGTGAAAAATACTAAGTCTGTGACAACCATTCGTGTCATTAAAGAACACGTCAGCTACTTTGGCGTGCCCAGTCGTCTCATCACAGATAAAGGTACTAGCTTTACGAGTAAGATCTTCAAAGACTTTACAATATCTTTTGGTATCAAACACATAGTCAATGCAGTAGCCACTCCAAGAGCAAACGGGCAAGTAGAGAGGTTCAACAGGACCATTTTGGATGCACTAGCCACGTCGAGTCATGGTGGTGATGAGAAAGCTTGGGATGAGCATATTCCCGACATACAGGTAGGCATCAATACCACTAAACACAAGACTACACAAAAGAGTCCGTCAGAACTTCTGTTTGGATTTAACATTACCAGCAGAACAGAAGGTATACTAAACCCCATTATCAACGACACGTTAAACAAAACCCCTATCGAGGAGTTACCCAATATTAGGCAGGGTGCTAGCGACAAGATTAAGGAACAACAGTCGAAAGATGCTTTAAATTTTAATAAGCGTAGGAAACCCTCCAAGCAATATAAGGAAGGTGACCTAGTACGTGTACACCGACAGGTCCCGCATGACGGCAAGTCACAAAAACTAGTAATAAAGTATCAGGGACCCTACCGTGTAATGAAAGTTCTTCCTAATGACAGGTTTCTTGTAGAGGATACGCCAATGACCCGTAAAAATGGTAGACGATATGAGGCTGTTATATCAATAGATAAAATGGAACCATGGATGTCATTTTCTAGAGATTTGGAATCAGATGCATCTTATCATAGCGCTACAGAGAGTGAATGAGCATTATGTAATTATGGATAAATAATACTATAAATAAATAATACTCCACAATGTCATGCAATTATTTGTTATCTGTGAGTTTCAGTGTTTTGAGTTTAAAGCGTTATTTGTAAATAAATATTGTGTAGTATTAAGCGTAATAAATTACCGTTTATTTTGCTTTTAAATCATGTTAAAACTTTATTTTGCACTTTGTGATTGTAAAACCTCTTATGATTGTATGTATAAAACTTCAGCTACTATTGTTCAAGTAGACCAAAGTACAACTATGTGATATGAACATAAAATAGAATTATGAACAAATGTGCAAGTAAATTAATAATTAGTAAATTATATATTAGCCTGCTTGTGCAAGGTGTGGTTACAGAGTTATCAAGATGTTTTGAGACTTGTTGGTAATTCTTTAGCTCTGCCTACCCCACTCTGGGAATGAAGGCGTCAGTTTGTTTTTATATATAAGTTATAAGCTTAACTTTATAGAAAATGGTTTGCGTGATAAGCGAAGGGACTCGCTTAAACAGGACGGCCGAGCTGTTAGGTTCCTAGTTTATTATTAATTATAATCACAATTTATATGCTATTCCTAATTGAAATTACCGAATAATTAGATAATTCTTTAGTATTGGATAGTCAATTGACTAGTTGTAGGAGTAGTAGTAGATAAATAAGTATTGAATTGTGAATTTAGTTTGATTCAACACTGACCCAATATATAAATGACCCTATAACCTGATATTGATTTATCAAGTTTAAGAATAACACACATAATCAGTGCAGTGAGCTTCCGAGTGGCTTGTTATATCAATAGACTGGTCTAGTCTAGTGGCCCTTTGGTCGCATCACTATCTGGAGTCCCTAATTATCATAGCATCCTCACAAGATGGAATGCACCCAAACTACACATCGCTTATTTATGTTAGAGGATCCGTGGAACCATCTAGCAAACATGTAAGTACAGTGACCCTCTGAACGGCCTTAACCAGTAACAGGAAAGCCTTAGCTTTGGTTTGTACTGTACATCCCTAACTGTTAACGATGAATTGAAAGAGAACAGACCAACCCGTAAGTACTACTCAGATCCTAGACCTAGCTAATGCAAAAGATAGTTTGTGTATACCTCGTATTATTTGCTTTCCTAGTATCTTATAAATAAATATAACTATTTTCCGACCACAAATACAATTCCTATTGCCTAGTAATGTCTCAGTACGTATCTCAACGGCCCTATTTAGCTTCAACCTGGTGTGGACAAATTATGGCAATTTACTGTAACTTGAAGGGTACCAATTTCGACGTTTTGTTTATTACACACTCGGGCAACTAGCATCCCTTTATCAACTAGTGATCCACTAAACGTCCACTTAGATTTCCACTTGCTCTAACAGAGGTCTACCTTAACCTTTATAATAAATAAACTCCAAAGGCATACCAGTAAAATTTAGCCGAATACAAACGCAACACTATTCAAACACTATTTCCTACCTAATTCTAATTTGACGTTTCTTAATTATAACCACTAAATATTTAAAGCTTATTTCTAAGTATCCGAAATTGAAATGCTAGTTTATATTTACCAACTTCAATAATCTTGATTGTTACGTCATCGACAGCGGCGATGTCAAACAAACCTTGTCAACATACGTCTAGCTACTCACGTTACGTGTTTATAAGTCTCTCACGGTGTAATGAAAGAACTTCTAACTACCTAATAACCCTAGTTTCCTATCGGTCTATTGTTTTAGTTCAACTAAAAGTCCAATACCTACGACTTTTACTGTTACGTTAAACGTGTGAGTGATGTATGGTTATTCAGGTGCAATAATAACCATCTAGACCAACTAAGACCTAACATAATAACGACTTCGGAAACCATATTTCCTGTGTGTAGTCCTAAGACCCATCAGCCGGCTATTGCTAACCTTTAGTTGGCTTCCAGGTGGAAATAATACCTAACGTGGTCGATATATAAATATATAGATAAGGGGGCCAACGCAATGAGGTATTCCACGTACCACCTCCACTACCAGAATTGGTTCGGATTCGTCTACGTGGATTCCTATGAAGAGAGTAAACGGAATACCACTAGCGTTGTCTGACTAACCGAATAAAGGCGTCAGAGACCTTGTAACACGAACCCTCTAGACCCACTCAGTTAATGAGATGAAACCATCCGTTTCCTGATTGTGGATACCTTCAGGTCTCATAACATAACCAAAATGTGAGCGTAGGTTTTCCTTTCCGAATATTACGCTGCCTGGAGCTCTGTGTACTTGGCTACCAATAAAGGCGCCATAACAGAGTTCTGGAAAACAAAATAGAGTTAATAAACTTATAAAAACATACCAAAAGTACACAAACACCATGTTATAACACATTCCCATAGACAATGTTTAATACAAGAGCTAAACCATCTTCGTACTAGCGATTCTCGTTAACTTGTAGCGATACCCGTACGCTACATGAAGCGACACACAAACATATCAACACCTATTAAACACAGGGCACAAAATAATTAAAATAAACGAGACAAAATGGACGATACAAATACCCAGTGACAATTTTCCACACTCACCCCCTCGAAGTCTGTAAAAAAGGTGACGCTACCATTTTCCGTCCGCCCTTATCTAGACTTTTTCTCGTCATGCGCACTACGAGACTTTCGAGACATCATAGACCAATGCTAAATCATCCGTATCACCTACTATTAGAGATTATTTACGTTTGTATTCCATTTCCTAATTTTCGCGCTACCTGTGCGAATATCCAGGCGTCAGTGCGCCAACCTTCCCGCACTTATAGTCTTAACTCTTTCGGTACAAAGTTAAACCTAACGTAACGAGTAGCAAATAGTGCACACTTTCCCTTGAATTTATCTCTATCTTTTTTATTTATTCGACTTCCGTTACCTGGACACTCTTTGTTAGGTTTTAATAAATAATATTGCCTCACTACAAAAGAATTTGTGCAATCCTTTCTTAAATTTATTTTATTAAAATAAATAAATTAAATTTGTTTATTGTCTGAATATTATTAAATCGTCAACAGATGTTTATCATGCGTTGTATGAATAAATAAAACAGCGCCATCTAGGTGTCTTGAGGGGTACCCGTAACCTTCGCTAGATGTCAATTTTAATAGTCTAGTCGCCAGAATAGTTTCTTAAGATTCTCTCGAGAGGTCGCTTTACTTAATTCGTATGAAGGAAATATTATCGACCCCTATTTATCTATTGACGAGATTAACATGAGTTTTAAAACTTGGGATTTACACTTGTGTACCAGTACAGCGGTTTTCGATTTTAAAGTGCCTTCTATGATAATTTTTACACAAAAAAAACATTTATTTGCCTTTATTCAAGTCCCAAAACTGATCTAGCCTAAAAGCTCAGGATTTAAAAACTAGAAATAGTCAGCTCATTGCAGGTTACTTACCGACATAAATTACTTAACTAAGTTTTTCCTTTTGATAAAAAGTATCAAAATTTAGTCGTAAGCTAAAACTTTAGCACTCTTATTGCCGTAAAAAGTAGAACCACCATAATTTACTCGGAAAGTTATGTCTTGTAAAAGTAAAGTTATTCGCCGAAGTGACTAAAAAATAACCCGGCGGTGGCGCAGAGTCGGCCGGCACTGCCTCGGCTTGAATCGAAGGAGCACGTATTAGATTTAGCTTCTCCGCCGTTTTTTTTTAAGTTTGCTAGATTTCCAATCTCTGGAATAAAGTGATATGCAACTTGAAAAGAAAGGCTTACCTAAAGGTAATGAACAACATTCTTGTACGAGATTTATGAGTTCATGATTATTTGCTACGAGTATGGTACAGCGCTTGGTACAATAACTTTGAAACATTGGACAAAAAGACAAGAAATGGCGTCTTAGCTTATTTTATCTCCGAATATTAATATTTTATTCCATAGTATATACTGAATAAATAGAGGCAAACGTATGTGTATATTTGGCATTTTATGAATTTGCCTCTTTCTTTGCCTTCTCTTTGAGATCATGGTAACTTTTTAAAACTCCAACTACAATTTTCTTACCATAACAACTAAAATAATTCTGGCCGTCATTGCTGTGATTTATAAATATGAACACTATTGTACCGTTTTGGTTCAGTTCGTTTTGTAACGTTAAACATAAAGTTAAAGTCAAGTGTGCAACTTTCAAAGTAGCACACAACATAACATACTCGTAGCATACAATCATGAATTCCTAAATCTCCTCCGCTTTTTTATATATGTTAAATACACGCAAAACTTGGTATGGTAACAAAACCACTTTGAGCTCACTACATTCTGCACTAATAAATTATCTGAAGACGCTTTGGTTTGTTAAATAAAAAACTACGCAAGTCCGATCCGTCGCGACAAGGAATTCCGTAGCCGCGCTGTTTTCTTGCTCTTTGTATCTGAGACTCTTTTACGGATGAAACTTATATGCGGTTCGCTATTTGTCTTTTAAGTACGAGTATGTGTTACTTTTGCGAATTTACTTACATCATTTTTCTTAGTAAAAAATCCAGGCCAATAAGATATAAAATTAATTCATTGAATCATTGCAAATGAGCTAAATCTCTAGCAATATCATATACTAGAAATCAGAAATTATTAGGATACCAAATGAGATATTATTTTTTTGTTTAACGTGACATGGTGAATTCAACCTACCGGACGCACCCATGACATGATAGAATCCTAATGAGTTCGAACCGTGAGTTAACTGTTGTTCTATTATATTATTAACGTTAATGTTTATAAAGTAAGAGCGCCACTTCATTTCATATTAGACCTTTTGTCAGATGGAACCTGTGAAAAAGATTCAAAACCACTAGTAACATGCTTTATACATCTCTATGCATTTGTAAGTTGTCACTCGCCGCTCATTGCCACCGCTGACTGCCGCCATCGTGCAGTGGTGGCAAAGCCGTCAAGCGGCAGCAGTGTACCTAAGGCATATATTTTTTTCAGTGATTTATTAGCAATGTGCATACATGTAACAGTACTTTATGAACAAACTTTGGACAGGCGGTCCCAAGTTCAGCCAAGTATAACTAACACGGGCAGTTCATATTTTACTCCGCGAAACCTTAAAAATAATACAAAACCCAGTTCTGCTTGCTCTCCAAGTTTCACTAGAGCAGTTTCAGTCACCAAACATTAATCTGGTTATCCGAAAGACCTTTTTTTTCTTTGGAAACTTCGAAAGCGTTACCTTAACACAAGGTTGCCTGAAATTTTATAAACTTGATCATTTAACTCGAATGTTTTTAATTTTAATTCCTCAAGTATCGCGGCGTAGGTGAAGGAATGTTTGATTTATCGTAACTCGTGAATTTATTACCTTTAGGTATATACATAAGTGCTACGACTACTTTCTGTTACCGTGAGTAAAATAAATCTTTTCGATTTTTCCGTTACCCTCGAAGTACTTTAATTTATTCTTGAGGCTTACTTATGTTTGTCCAGAGCTTAGTTTGGGACTAGGTACATTTGTGTGCGATTTGATATTTATTGATACTTTTACTTTTACTTTATGATTGAAATATGTTTTATATAAACGATGCACAAAACGATGCTTTAAGGGTTAGTTCTTATACAACACTAAAATTTCCTACTTAAAAACTTCAACTATGAGGTTCTCCATGGCATAATTAAGAGTGAAGCTGCAACGGGACCGTGCCGCGAGCGCCCAACGCACCCGAGGTCCATGAAATGTTTGTATAATGCGGCAGTAACGTTAAAACTCTGATATTCCATAGATTATCTCAAAGATTATTTTGCCTCAGCATCTTTAAATAATATATGGTAATTATAAGTTTATTTTGTCAAGTCCACAAAGCTCCTTCTTACGGAGCACCTATTTTTGAGTAACGAGCTCTTCAAGCAAAATATGCACCTAACAAAACTATACGTTGTGATCGTTCCAATCGTTAACTTCTTTATTTAATATATTTGTTTGTTGTTTTATCTCAAGGTGGCTATTGGAAAATTGTTTTTACTCCGTTCAGGAGTTTCTTGATGAAAAACGATCTGTATTAACATTGCATGCCTAATTAAGGTAGAACATAAGCTCATACTATTCCACGAAGATCTGTATAACTACTATGTTCTGACAATAAATATATTTGTCTTTGTCTTTTTGTCTTTGTTGATGCTGTCGGACACCCTTCTGAAAATTATTATAAGTATTTTATAAATTGAACAATCCAGATTAATAACGATACAATTTTAATGTACATTTCCTAAATGACTCAGAAACTCAGAATAACTGAATCAAACGTATGGCATCTTTGTGTTTTTATCAAGATAATAATTCAATCTCACATTCCATGTTCGAATGTTTTTCCTTAAAGCGCGGTGTTCCCGAGTCCTCATCTCGAGATGTTTGCGATATTTTCCCCTTCATGTTTTTGAATATGTGATGAAAATTAACCCAGAAAGTAATAATTGACTGTTACTTTCTGGCTTTATTTTCATCTCACCTAAGTGAAGAACGTGTGTTTAGTTTTAGGTTTTTGTGGTTTAAATCCTTTGGAGCTAACAATTACCTATTTTCCTATTTTTTATTATTATAACATATAATTCTATTGTATAAATTAAAGTAACACCGTTTTTTTCTTTGACATTTGGAACTCGCTCGGGTGGAAATCAAGATTTCCCGAAGATGACAACTTGACAGATCGTCCCCGTAAACACCTATATTGCAAATTTCATCGAAATCGTCTTCGAGAATCGGGTTACAACTATATTGCTCGTTCAATAGTATAGGGTCTACGTATTGGTAAAAATCAATTAAAATCTAGTCGTCTAGTGTAGAGTTTCGTACTGGAACTAAACTATATACAAAGTTGTTAATATACCCTAAGATGGTCTACCAGCAATAACGTAGTCGTTTGTATTTCTTTAATTATTTAACTCTAGAAAGGCGTAGGTATATTATTACATATATTTAAGTAATATTGCTTTCAATCCCAAGTCACGGCCTACCACACAAATGAAGTTCCTTGTTTGAATACGTAACTTTAAAAAACAGGTAACAATATAGTGGCGTCCTTTACTGTGCTTTATTATCTTGCGTGTGCGCCGTATCGTTTAATTAAACACTCGTAATGCATTTCAAATATAACTTGAAAATACTAGTAAGTATTCAGAAGAAATTAAACGTTTACTAAGCTTGGGTGGAACATCAAGTACAACACAAACTAAAGCGCAAGCTGTGTGTCGCAAACACAAGATTCATGTAAAATATAAAGGTCCACACGGCGGGCCGCCGCCGCCGGCGCCGGTCACGTTTCCCTTATCTCCGCTTCCGAAAACACTCCGCGCTGAATCAATATGACAAGCACTCACTTAGACCGGATTGCTTAGCCCGGACCTGAAACCAATCGGAATCAAAGGGTACCTGGCTATTATAAATATTATATTTATAGACGAGATTTGAAGTAGCTTGTGGTTTTTCCGGGTTTTTTGTGTTGATGTTGCTGGTACTTGAAATAAACTCGGGTAAACTTGATCGATCTTTGCCTTGAGATACTCTCTTATTCATACAGGGGCAATAATAAAATGTGCTTGAAATGATTTTGGTAGAAAGTCACATCGCACACTTCAAGTAAAATAGTTTTATAGAGCGTTTATAATGGGTGGTCTACTATTTAATTTAGATCTTTAATGTTTCACTTAGATGTTTTATATTTAAATCAGTAAATTTAGTTCAGATTTATTTATTTATTTATTTAAACTTTATTGCACAATACATATGTAAAAAGTACAAATGGCGGACTTAATGCCTAAAGGCATTCTCTACCAGTCAACCTCATGGTTAACAGAGAATACATGGTGCAAACAGTGTTGAAAATGAATTAAATACCCACTTAATACTAAAATGTATAAAATACATAGATAATAATATGTAACATAACATAACATCTTAGCCTAAATGTGCAAATTGTGGTTACAGAGTTATCAACAAGTTTTTGGAGTTGTTGGTAATTCTGTAGCTCTGCCTACCCCACTCTGGGAATGAAGGCGTGAAGGTATGTATGTATGTATGTAATAATATGTTCATATAATACATGCATATAATAACCTACTCAAATATATACGAAAACAATATGTGATGAAGATCATGACACCTTACTCAAGTTCTTGCCTATGTAGATGTTGGCGATGTTGGATTCAGATTTATTTACGCTATGTTTTAGTTTTCAGTTATTATTTGGCAAATAAAACGATGTTCTTACAATATTGGATTACACTAATCGGCTTTCACTGCTTAATATTAATGAACTGACACACTATGACAACTAGTCAGCCTATTATGACAACTAATCAGCCTACGATCGTCTATTAAGTAATTAATTGTCCGTGATATTCGACTCTTGTGCTTGCAGCAACTAGCTAATCAAAACAGTCTACCCTCAGCTCAACACTCTTACCTCTTTCGAAGCAAAGAGTTAAGAGGGAACCTTTTAAATTCAAAATTGTGGCCTTGTAGGAAATCTTAACTATTATTAAAATATTGGATTAATAAAACCAAAAGTCAAACGGCAGTGCCAAAAGTTTCAAGATCCGACCGAGTCTATTTAGAAAAATATAAAACGTAGGTAAAACGCCACATCATGTAGGAAAACTGAATAGCTAATGTCGCCGAAGCTCGAATGTAAGTAAAATAATGTGTATTGATGAATATTGTTTTAGTAAAAAATACCTACTTATTTATCAGTGCACATCATCACAATGAAGTTTGTCACTTGCGCGCCGCTTCTTCGTCCATATCATATTAGCGGGTAATTTCCTCATTACCCGCGCCAAGAAAACTTCATCGTATAATTTGCATCACCGCGTCGCTAAGTACATGTTGATAGCAGTTCCTGCCATCCCATCCCATACTATCTCCTCCTTCGAAATCGAATGAACACAAAATTAGCATTTTATCCGATGTTATTAGTAGTCCCTTAAATAGCACAACCCCCCCCCCCCCCCTACCTGCCCCCCTGTCCAGGGTTCTCGGGATTGCTGATTGAATCGCGCCGATTATGACGTTAATCTGTTCAATGCAAATTGAGCGAGCTAGTCATTTACATCCCTTTACCAGAATTCGGCTATAAAATATTCAAATAGGCAGGTATCGAGCGTATTTATTGTTTCACGGTGATATTCGCTAGGCCTTAGATTACCGTTCTATCGCTTCTATCCCGTCTATTTAAACTAACGATTATAACGGATGCTATTTTGTTTTATGGCGAATGCTCCCTGAAGATAGTCTTGTTTACGTTTTGCGTAAATGCTTAGGTGAGCTAAGTCAATAAACGGGAAAGGTATTTAAGTATTTTAGGAAGCAACCTTAAATACATTTATAATACCTAATGTTATTATTTTAAAGCGGCCAACTGTATGTCATAGGTGTTAACTATGCTCTTATTTGTATCTCCAAAGAATATTGAGTGTGTTAACAAACG
The DNA here is from genome assembly GCA_927399475.2 of Acleris emargana. Classification (NCBI taxonomy): domain Eukaryota; kingdom Metazoa; phylum Arthropoda; class Insecta; order Lepidoptera; family Tortricidae; genus Acleris; species Acleris emargana. The sequence continues at coordinate 17,645,892 of OV656836.1, forward strand.
TTTTTGTAGAGCCTCTCGTAGCACGGCCTTTTCCTCTCATCATTATTATCACTCAATTTAATTGAATTTACCTACAATAACAGCAAGCCATAAAAATAATGAAATATCCTTTTTTGCCGAATTTCAGGCGACGTTGGATCGAACGGACCATATTTAAATATGTTGGTAAAAAAAACAACGCATAAATACGTAAAGTATAACTTTATTTTAACTAAGCCTAAGTCACAAAATAGCTTAAAACTATGCCTATAATATACTAGACGTATTTTTTTATTGTTTTTTTTAATATACTGCATTGATTTTATTGATGACTAGCTGAAGGCCACGACTCCGTCGCCGCAGAAAAATAAAACATAGTCTACGTTACTCAGAGATAATGTAGCATTGTAAGTAAGTAAAATAATGGGCACTGGTGAAATATTTTTTGAAATTGTTCCAATAGTTTTTGAGTTTATTAATTACAAACATGAGAAAATACAAATCTTTCCTCATTATATTATCAGTGTAGATTATATCGGTCACTACGATGCAGACATATAAAAAACCTAGCGCGAAGTCACTTAATAATCACTCGTATTTTTTTAACAAACCAACTTTGTTATTTTTCATAGGACTATTTTTATATACATAAATACACTTAAGCACACTAAGCAACTAATTTTTTTTAAAGTATACTTTGATTTGAGTGAACGATTAATAAGGAAATATTTTCAATACCTTTGCATTGAGAAATAAAGTGCCTTAGGGCGAAAAGCGGCGATGAACGTTCCCTCAAATCCAAACGCTCCCTCATTCTATCAGCACGATTTAAAGTAACAAATCGCTGATGTCTGAAGTGGGTACACAAGTTAATGAGCGGATATTTGAGAAAGTCTGAAAAGATTAAATGCCCGCCGTTTTTCAACGGACAGGTATTAGGTTGCTCTCAGTCTATGAAGTGGATGCAGTGATCTTAAGTAAGTGCCCGTTAGATGCCATCACTCAGCCAGTTCTTATTGAAAATGGAATATCGAGATTGTGCTGACGCGCGGGGGAACAAGATAATCTCTTCGCGAACAAGAAAGTTGCTAGAAGAAGAGTGGGCTTGGGAAACGAGGTTCTTCGAAATGTACGTTGAAATATGTAGCTTAGAGCAACTTCTTGAAAGTATTACATTGCGATAAATATATATTCCTATTTATTAATGTACCAATTATTGCTGTTATAATAATCTTTAACATATGTAAATCCAAAGAATAGTATCTAATAAGTAATGGAACAAAATATAGCTAATGTTACGAATTAATGCAAATATAGACGCTGTTAATGTGATTTAAGATTTAGAATTGAAAACTTTCTCTTCGTTTGGAGTGATACAGTGCAGCCGGGAGTTGCAGGCTAAGTGAGTAAAAGAGTAAAAGTCTAAAGTCAATGTTTGCAGTCGTGATTTCTCCCCTCGACCGGCGGTGACGCTCGCTCGCTCTCCACGTCGCATTGCAAAAATGTGCATCCCAGTTTTTCATTATGAAGAAAAATCAAGTTGCGTTCTTAATGTACTGTGTTGACCATTTTAATTTGTTGTCCTTTACTCTCCTCTATCGCCGCAACGGGCGCTAAATGGTGTTTGATGATATTGCATTCAGTGTTCTTGTTAAGGAAGAAAAATAATAGGGTTAGTATTGAAATGTATTTTGAGTAAAATAATAAGCATTTTTTTTTATACTGTCAAAATAACGACTCTACCATTAACATACTCGTAGTTGTTATTGAATGGATGTCATGATGAAAGATCTCCTAAATGCGTTATTAGACGAAATAAAGACAAACCATATTATGTCTTCACTCAAGTCGTATTCATTTTTTCTAAGACAATCTACTTATCATTTAATCCGTAACAAAGTGCTGAACCGGGCTCAAGTTGGAATTTTCAAGAAAATATTCCTTTCTCATGGTTCTTTGAAAATTTCATATGCAATTGCATTGCGGGCTGTAAAGACCGGGGCGGAATAAAGGGGCATGTCATTTGCCGGCCGCCCGGGGAAAATCGCGCGGGCAAATGTTGACATCCGACTCTGGCCCGGCTAGGGCTCTTCGGCTTACTCATTAAAGGCAAACAGCCTCTCTAATTACTTTGCAGCTGAGTATGGGATTCAAGATTTTGCTGCCGGAAAACAGGTGTGACATCTATTACCTAAGTTGCTATAAATTAATTAGATTTGTGAAATCCCTGATGTATGTATGTCTTGTATGTATTGACATCGGACGAGTGACCATAATTCGATATTTAATTGTTGTTGTGTTAATTAATTATTCTTGTATTTTTTGATAACTAGTATTTATGTTTTGACGATCTCAATGTAATTTCGTATTTTTTGACATGCAATGCAATTTATATTGTAATATTACATTGATGAATAAATAAACTAAACTAAACTAAACTAAGTAAAATTGGCGAGGCAAATATTCTCTTGCAGCGTAAATTTAGCTTAAGAGTGTAAGAGAGTATGCGTATGAGTTTATATCTAGAAACTATTTATACCTTTAACAAGATTTGTTTTTCTTATTTGCATACAATTTTCTGTATAATAAATGAATAAGTGTGTATGTTGAAAACTGTTGTTCATTTTATGCAGATCATACTGTTTTTTTCTCGAACCCTGTGTGCCCTGTTTGTTAGTGTATTTTATTGTATTATTTAGGTATGCTGTAAGTAATATTAATTTGGCGCATCGTCATCAACGGCAACCTAATTATTCTAATTAATTTTCATTCACTGAAGAGCATTATTATCTCGGTATAATCACCGCTATCGGTCAGTGTAACGCGACCCGCGTGCATATATTATTTTACATGCATATTATTTTGATTGAACCAGCCTTATAATTGCCGTGACGATCAATTTGTATGGTAATTAGGAGAGTTAGCCGAAAATAACGGCGATTCCCGTAAAGCAAACGTTTTCCGCTTTATTTTTATTGTGAATAGGATAATGGGATTTTTATCAAAAGAATTTGTGATGTTGCCGATGTAGGTAAGTCTATAAAATATGAAATGTGAAGGACACTTCTCTGGTTTTATTCTTTTTTGTGTAAGTATTCTTTATAAAATAAGGGCTTTTTTATATTTTATTTTTATATTTTATTTTTATTTGGTAAATACAATTTAGTTTCACGTGAATGCCATTCATATATCATTAATTACTACAAACGTTATTTATCTAAAACCGAATTATGATCACATAGCTTTTACCTATGTTACCGTGCGTTTAAAGTTTGTTTATAATTGTATCTTAGGGTATATATCGATTCTCCATCGTTATTTCTTACATATCTGTTTTTACGTCTTTAAAAGGACGAACATACACCGATAATTAGTAGTAGATATGATTGTTTCTTACTCTAATATCGAGCCACTTAGTTTATGATAAGATATAGGTAAAGTTGTCGGTGCAGGTTATTTAATTATGTTACTAAAATATTCTCTCTTATAAAACACATAATTTTACACACCCCCTACATTTCCATTTTTCATAACAAAATTTAAGTAAGTATACAAGTGTACTGCGGGTGTTAAGGTATTCTCGTACGTGAGATTAGTGTAAAATGCAAACCCAGAGTGGGCAAGCGATGCGCCCAACAAAATGTTCATCTCTGCACTCCCATTACCAATTCATGCTTCAGAGCGCTCCCGAGTCTACTGCATTTTACCTATCTGGCCCTCTGCATTAACACGGTACACTCGTAGATATCCTACAACTTCCCAAATAAACCAAGAACGTGTACTGTGCGGCGGCACGTGTATTTCGTTTAGTTTCGATTAGATCTCTAATTTAATACTTTAGAGTAGCTGAAAATGAGAAGCTTCGTTTTAGTGGAGCTGTTTGTATGTGTAAGTACTAAATAAAAATCGTGTTAATGAATGTAATGATAGAACCGTCAACCTTGAGCGCAGCGCTCTTATAATATGTTGGGGTGAAAGGTATGGCATTTGTTCCTCGACTTCCTCAGCCCTGTATTCGTAAGCAAGTTTTTCTCCCTGGCAGTTAGCTTTTCTTATCCCTCCATACTTTTCTCCAAATAAATCATTTTGAATACAAAACAAATGAACCCCGCTGATCATGGGCTAAATACGTACCTACTCGTAGTCTGTCTGTGAATTGACGTCACGTCTACAAAATCGTCATCTGCCATTAACAGGCTCTCGAGCCACGACTGGCGCCAGAGGAGAGAGCCTGTCGTCAAGCGCCGCCCGTGCAACATGAACCTAATGCTAAAATGAAACAAACTCAAGCCTGTTTACTTCACAAAGCTGAGCAAATGGCCTCCATTGTTGACAATTGGGAGTGTCCGCACACTTTGTTAAATACCTACGAAACTAATCGTTTTCTTTTGCAGTATTATAAGACATATGTGTTACCAGCACACGTTTCTACGGTATCCAATCACGTGCTAAACTTTTCACAAACATGTAATTTTGCAAGACGCTTTTTCCCGAAATTGTCAATATTTCAGGATTTATTTCAGGACCATCTTGTAGAACCCGATCTATTGGTTAGGTTAGATAAGTTTAATAAAACTCCTGAAATATATAGTTTCGGATAAAAACTAGTTTTGCAAAATGAATATATGTATTTGTGAAATGAATCAGTTTGTGAAACGTTTTTTAGCAAATGATCGTAAGACCCGTTTCTACGGCAACCGGACTACAGTAAAGTCGATTTCAGTATATTTTCTCGACGCATGCAAAGTGTTTTGTGAACTTAGTCTTAATGTTAGAATAAAAGTTAAATAACAAAGAATAAAGCCAAGTTTTGCGAGTAGAATCTAAAAAAATTAACATGAAAGAAGATACTATGAAAATAACTTCAAAATGTAATTCAACAAGTATGCATCGAGTGTAAACGTGAGCGGCGGTCACGCGATTTGCAAATAAAGCTAGGAAGATATCAAACTGCCAGCGTCTGCCCCGACATGCGATAAAAGACCCGCGTGTGCTATTCGGAATGGAAATAACAAATGTAAGTCCGATTTTTTCTGCACCATTCGAGGCCGTGCAAGTGGGTCAGAATGAAATACAGACATCCCCTTTAGGGCCTCGTGTAGTACCGGTGTAGGTAGCAATTTTGATGTCAATAGAGGTGGCATGAACCAATCATAACTTTGTTGATTCATGGCCGAACTAACTCTTAAAACGAAGTGCTAAAACGAAGAATTTAGAAGTCATGTTTTGTAAAACTTTCGCACTTTATTCAAACTTTATTTAATCTAGCGAACGTGAAAATGTTTAGGGCTATACAGTTTCACTGAAGAAAAAGAAGGTTTCGAAAAGTTTCAGGAATTATAAAAATGGTGGTCTTATAGTAGCAATGCACAAAAACCAACAATAATACCAAGAGTCGTTTACATTTTGATTGGAGGCTGAATACACAAGTCAAAGATTTTGCTAACTACAGAAAGTTAGAAGTGTTATTTGTATTCAGTTTGTTATTAACGGAATTATACACACACTCAGATCTTTGCCTCACTTTCAATATTGCGTTTCCGTTGACACATAACAAAGGAATAACATGCGAGCAACGACAAGATGTTCTAAAAATACTTTAGCAATCTACCTGTTCACCTGGGCTGGCCATTCCAACCTCGCCATAAAGAAGAGTAGACGGGAAGCGCCGGGAAGGGTTTATCGTTCCTGAGGGAGCGCCCGCTCGCCCGACACTATATCATTGCCTCCTCTATCTCTGTGTGCTCTATACACTACACCCACTACACAAACTTTGCGGAAAACTTAAATGAATTACGAAAAAGATACGAGTTGCGGTGTCAAGCGAGCCCTCAGAGGACGCGCGTAATGAACAATTTGGACAGTTTGGCTAAATTCTTCGTTAGGTGGGATTGTGCAAAACATTTCTTTAAAAAAGAAAACAGCAGGCGTTAATATTACTTGGAGTATGTACAGGACTTTAATTGGTTTATCTTGTCAATAGCTCTGCCAGATACGGAAGTGATTTGATTACACAAGGCGTTATTGTAATAAGGTTAGTGCGGCAGTACCATGGGATGCATTCGCTGGCTCAATTTGGCTGTAGGCAAGAGAGAGAGAGAGACAACAACGGGAAAAAAGCCTTTAAAATATTAACTAGGTATATTTCGAATTGTCGCTGGTCAATGTCGTTAAAAACACATCAATTTAAATAAGCACATAAAATGCTCCGCATTGCAATTACAGGTTAAAACAATGCATTGCACCCTACATTCCGGTCTGGACATAATAACGTAACGTGAAAACAATAACGAATTTTTGCGCGTTACTGTAATATACGATGCGGCAATGCGTTGTCAATATACTGGAATGGTGCGCCGCACTCCGTGGTCGGCGTATCGACACCAGAATTACAAACCACACTGTTTTAAACTCTCATTGTTTTATCGTTTATTGTATTGGTAAGCTACGGAGTATCTAAGCCATTTTCTAAAATGTTTTAAAACTTACATTTCTCAGGCTGTTTTAAGATGCAATATCGATCGGACAAAAGAAGCAAGAACTCCGTCCCAAGGGAAAAACAATCGCCAAGAAATAAAATCAAGAAGTCCTCGTCTTAATTGGAAAAATATTTAATCTTGGCTCTTGCATAAAAATGCAGTTTTAAGGGTACGTCTACAACAAACTGCATTAAGGTGTTATAAGAAATGCCCCGATCGATAATTCAATATGAAAATGACGAGGTTTTATTTGTGACTACGCTAAATTTCCAGTTCTCCTAGATATTTAGAAGAACATGACTTCCGTTTCTGAATCTTAGATCACATACACAACTCTGCCGTCCTAAGCCAGTAGTAACTAAGCAATATCAACCTAATTACTAATAGAAGAGAATTAAATCTGCTTTGCTTATTGAATTTGAGATACTGCTTTATTAGCTTAGAAGGGCAGAACTTCGAGTAATAAAACCTCAATAACTTATATATATATATATATATATATATATATTTTTATAGCATGTGAAGGCAAACGAGCACACAGGCCACCTGATGGTAAGTGGAAACTTTGACCCATAGACATTCGCATTCACAAGACTGCAAATGCGTTGCCAACCCTGAGGACTAAGATGGAATGCCATGCTAGTCATTTTACCTGCTGTCTTATCCCCAAACCGGAACACAACAATGCGAACACTGCTGCTTGGCGGTTGATTAATGAATAAGATGGTGGTACCAACCCGGACGGACCCTGCACAAGGTCCTCCCACAAGTAATATGTTTCGTTTTGCAGTTTGTAGCTCAAAATATTGAACGCACGTAGCTATTTTCTTGCTTTCCGTTCACTTTGAACACCTGCACACATACATCGGTGGAGCCGTGTGTCTGTGCCTTAGTTACTGGATGGGCTGCACCGCAAGCCGGAGACTTTACTGCGCCCCTGGGACGGAGGGAACACCTGAACTGCGCACATTGATTCCGTGCAGTACTGTTGTATCACCACTATGCGCCGTATTTCCATGGTGGCTCGAATTTATATTCATTATTATTTTGGGAAAAGGAACAAATGTAACGCACTTTTTTTCATAGAGATACGCTTTGTAGATTGCTTTTATAAATAGTTTAGTGTATTGTATACAGGTTGGTATTTGTACGAAAGGATGTAAGGTAGATACAATTTACATTATACAGTAGGCATATATTTACTTAATGACCATAACAATGTTCCACGGCTTTAATACAACAAAATCATCGTATAAGGGGCCTTATTCTACTTTGTCGCTACGACACTTTTGTATCGTTATCGTATTGTTTTTACCTCGCCCGCCTTTACTGTCACGTAAATAAGAGCTATCATAACGTTGATAGTAATTTAGCATTATCCCGAGTAGAATAGTTTTTTTTTAAACCGGGCAAGAGCATGTCTGACCATGTTCAGTGTAGGGTTCCGAAGCTGTTACTACACAAACATCTCAAAAATAACAAGTATGAACTTAATTCTCTACTTATTTAAGGATATTTGGTGCTCTGTCTCAGGTGATTTTAGTAGGCATAAACACTTTAGTCGCCTGCATCTCAGGAATCAGTCAAGCCATCTCAGTAGTGATAGTTTTCCTTTAAAATTCGTTATATGTCCTTTCATATAAATCATTTGTTGGTTAATGCATTCATTTCTATAATAAATTACCTGACATAGCTTTAAAGCTACCCTTTCCAGCACTTAAAAAATACTTGAAAAAGTCGTTAATGTCTAAAGCGTATTATAGGATCGAGGACTATCTAATAGACAAAAATGCTTGGCCTAATCCCGAAACTTAATATTTTATATTTTTTTCAAATTCAGTAGCTTTATCTTGACTAGGGAACACCGTTGATGTAGGAAAACATATCAATCTTATGTGGTCGTCTTGCACCGTCTTATATACTTACACCTAGGTAGGTGTTCTCTTTTTTCTTCTCCCTCTATCTCTCTCGCAAGATTTTGGTGTGTTTTCCTGCTGAAACTACGCAGCTTATTTAATATATATTTTTAATTTAATATTTATAGATTTATATAATGCTAGACTAAGTATACCATTGTAACATTAAATATATTTACAAAATGACTGACTGCCGAGTTTCTTGCGGCGTTTCTTCTCAGCAGTGGTCTCCTCTTGTGAAGCGCTGATAGATTATAGATAGATTATAGATTCTTGACGTGTAAAAGTGCCCGTGTGGCCTACTTACTGAATAAATGTCTTTTATCTTTTATCTTATCTTTCTCACTTAAGATGGGGTAGACGAGAAAAAATACACGTTACGTATAGGGAAAGAACCCACAAAAAAAAAACTAATTACCACTTTGTTGGCGTGACTAGTATGTTTATTCATGCCTAATTACAGCTTTCTAGTACCAACGAAAGGACATGGCGAAACTATAAGGGTTCCTAGTTTGACTACGGAACCCTATCAACAGACTAAGGAACCCTAAAAACAGGCACTGGTGTAATATTTCTTCTAGGTTCTGATTAGTATTTTGTTAATATTCGTGTTTGAAAGATTTTCATGAGGATTCTCTAATTATCTTGTAATTTATCATGGGACACACTCGTACGAGTACATACAAGTATGTATAGGTACTTTACGGTTCAAATAAGTAAGGTGGTTACTTGCGAAGGATCGGGGCGCGCGCCCGAGGGTGAAGTGCTGAGAAAACTTTTGGGTCCTTATTTATTGTTATTGCCTCATTAAGGTACCTACTTAAAAGCGATAACTACAAATTGCAAATAAATAAACCACCACCCAAGGTAAGAGTAGCGTCCACTTTATTTTTAATGCAGACAAAATAAACAAGTTTCTTCCACAAGTTGAATGCGGTGGTGTTTACGGATGCTATTTGTGAATAAAAAATCTTGTTTCTACAAAATAGATAGCGCTGCCCGCTAACAAAACGCAAGACGAGGGAGGAGGAGGATGCGCGGGCGGCGGTGCAGCGGCCAAGGGCAGGAGATTCTGTCATACAGAGCAACGAGCAAGCACCCATCTCTATTTAAAATACTAATTTAAAGCTGTAATACCAATCCAAATTTGTAAACTATTCATTTCGGAAACTGATTAAAAAATATAAAATCAAGAAGTCTATAAGTTATTGAAGAGCCTCATACAAGTACGAACATTTTGGTGACCCCGACGTGATCGGAAGTGCAACTGGAAGGCGAGATTCAATCCAAGGAAGTGTACCTATCGACGGATCCGAGGGAAGTACGCCCGTTCCTAATTTTATTCCATCCCTTGCCGTTCATTGTCATAATTTTGTAAATAATTGTTCGATAACTCGATCACAATTACCATCCCGTACGAGTACGTAGTGTAAACATACCCACATCCATTTTTATAACGTACTTCGTAAGTAATCTGTTGTAGACTTTTTGAATCTTCTTAATTTAATTGCAATTTAATATTCAGTAGGTACCTATTACATCCTATACAAGTAATTTCCGAGTGGTATTAGCATAGGTATAATATTTGGATTAATGAACCACTAATCTCGTTACGTAGTGTACCTACGTATACATAATCGACTAAGAAGTTTTAAAATAATCGCAAATTCTAGTCGCCCTTCTTCCCGTAGGTATATAAACATCTTATAAACATAATAGTTAAGCATATTGGCCGGCTATTCCAGAACTAGTCCGGGAATAAGCGGGCGAGAAACGCATACCGCTGACACCGCGAGAAACGCCGCGCGCGCACAGTGCTGCACCGTGTCGGCGCAGCGTCGGGTACCGTTATCAGCGATCAGCTGGTTTGTGCATCGGTGACGAGGTTGGATTCATTGTTTATTTATTACACTTGACCTAGTTTTATTTGCTCAGTGTTTGCGCTCGCGTTATGGCTGACTTAAAGGAACTAATTCAACAAAGAGGTAACATTAGGGCTCGTTTAACATCATTCATTAAATACCTAACCCCTTTGTTAGAAATAAAAGATGCAGTTGAACGTAATAAACTATTAAATAACGAGTTAAGTCTAAGGTTAGTAAAATTACAAGAGTTGTCTTATAGCTTCGATGAGATTCAAGCAAAAATTGAACAGTTAGATCCCGATGTGTCCAAACAAGTACAAGAACGCGAAGAAACAGAAAATAGGTTTTATCATTTCATTGGACAGGCTCAGGAGTTGTTGGATACGTTTAATGAGTGTAAAGCAAAACGAAGGGACGAGGCTTCACGCTATGGTAGTTCATCATCATTTTCCAATCACATTAAACTACCAGCGTTGAAACTTCCTCCATTCGACGGGAACTGGAATAAATGGCTTGAGTTTCGCGACATGTACTTGTCGCTCATGCATAATAATGAAAATATGGACGACATTAGTAAATTTCATTACTTGCGAACATCTTTAGAAGGTTCCGCTAAGGCAGTCATCGACTCGGTCACAGTATCAGCGAATAATTATTCGATCGCTTGGTCGTTGCTCTGCGAGAGATATGATAATAAGCGTCTATTAACTAATGAACATATCAAATGTCTATTTTCGATCGAGACGCTTTCTAGGGAGTCCGACCGGGGCCTGCGCAACTTAGTAGACACAATCTCTAAGAATTTAAGTGCTTTAAACGTCTTAGGAGAACCCACCGACAAGTGGGACACACTTATTATTTACCTTGGCTCTGCGAAGTTGGACTCGGAAACCGCTAGAAAATGGGAGGAGTTTCGATGTACTTTAGAAAAACCAATATTAAAAGATTTTTTTGATTTTCTTCGTCAAAGAGCTACTGTTTTAGAAACAGTTAATGCCACTAAATCGGTAAATACTAATAAAAATGAAAATCGAAACAGCTTTGTAAAATCGAAATCATTCATATCATCTTCGCTCGAGTCACCTCCTCGTGGCAGTTGTCAAGCATGTAAACAAGATCATAAGTTATATGAGTGTAATAAATTCAAGTCTATGTCCGTTGATGAACGAAATGCTAAGGTTTTTCAATGGAGAATATGCAGTAATTGTCTTCGTAATGACCATCAGTCTTACCAATGTAGGCTAGCGGGCTGCCGCATCTGTAAAAGAAGGCATAACACGTTACTACATAAACAAAATACTACGTCTCAAAATTATACTCAACAACGTCAAGGACAGCAGTCGCGTTCACAGGGTATCGAAGTAGCGTCTACATCTACTGCGACTAACTTACCGTCTACCGCAGACCCTCCGGCTCGTATCGCTGACCTCTCGTGCCCCGCTCCGGTAGTTACCATGTCTGCTGGCGCTTCAAACTTAGCTCTTCTGTCTACGGCTTTGGTTGAGGTGTCAAACAATGACAAAACGATCAGGTTGAGAGCACTGTTAGACAGTGGTAGTCAGTCATCGTTTATCACGGAAGCAGCACAAACTAAATTAAATTGTATTAAAAGTCGCAATCAAAGTAAATATGTGTCCGGTCTTAATAATGCAACAATAAGCATTGCCGAACATTGCAACCTACAAATTAAATCGGTAAATAGGCATTTTAGTACTCAAGTCAAATGTTATATTATACCACTTATTACCGACAATTTACCTCAGATGGAAATACGTCTGCAGGATCTTTCTATTCCCAGCGACATCGAATTAGCGGACCCAACCTTCTTTAACCCATCAAAGATCGATCTGTTATTAGGGGCAGACATCTTTTGGGACATTATGGGATCCTCTCGATTAAAGTTGGGACCTAACAAGCCTATATTGCAAGAAACCCATCTCGGGTGGATTGTAGCGGGCCCCGTCGGGGGAAAATATGTTGGTAGATCAAACAAAATACATTGTCAATTTAGCAAAATTATACAAGACCAACTTGCCAAGTTCTGGGAACTGGAGGAAGTCCCCACATACAAACCTTACTCCAGTAGCGAAGACTACTGTGAGAAATTATTTATAGATACGACTTACCGCGATACAGATGGTAAATTTTGCGTACAGATTCCTCTTCATGAATCATCAGATGTCCTAGGTGACTCGTATTACATTGCTGAGAAACGATTATTGCAAATGGAAAAGAAAATGAAGAACAAGGCAGATTTTAAGCAAGATTATGTTAAATTCATGCAAGAATATGAGCGCTTGGGACATATGAGTGAAATCACTAACCCAAATCGTGGATGCTACTTACCTCATCATGCTGTCATAAAGGAAAGTAGCGAAACGACTAAGCTAAGGGTCGTTTTCGACGCGTCAAGTAAAACCTCGACTGGTGTATCATTTAATGACATACAGCATGTTGGTCCTGTTGTCCAAGATGACTTGTTCTCCATACTATTACGATTCAGGCAACATCGGTATGTCGTTACAGCTGACGTGGAGAAAATGTACCGGCAGATTCTCATTCAGCCTGAACAGCGTCATCTACAGATGATCGTGTGGCGGGAGCAAGAACATTTGCCTATCAAAACTTTTAAACTTAACACAGTTACTTACGGCACAGCCTCCGCACCATTCCTAAGTACACGATGCTTAGTTCAGCTAGCTGATGAATGTTCTGACAAGGACATCGCAAGGATCATTAGGCAAGATTTTTATATAGATGATTTAATCACAGGTACCCATTCTAGAGAGGATCTGCATCAAATCGTTAGTTCTATAACCAACACTCTTCATTCTGCTCATTTACCTTTTCGTAAATTTCGTACCAATGATCGATCAATATTTCACGATGATTTAAGCTCGCTAATACCTAGCCCCTTAGATTTGAGCTCGCAGTCCAGTGCTCTAGGGCTAAAATGGGATCCAAAGTCCGACACATTCAACTTTCCTGTCGATATTATGTGTCAGACACCATCTACAAAACGATCCATCTTGTCTAATTCAGCCAAATTATTTGATCCACTTGGATTACTAGGTTTGTGTACAATTATACCCAAAATAATTCTCCAAAAACTGTGGATGTCTAAACTAGATTGGGATGACCGTATTTCTCCTGAGTTAGAAAAGATGTGGCACAACTTTGTGTCAGGTCTAAAAACCCTAACAAACTTTCAAATTCCGAGATTTGCTCTCGATAATGACCCTAACAGCATATTAGAAATGCACGTGTTCTGCGATGCGTCTCAGGTTGCATACTCGGCTTGCGTGTATATGCGATCAGCTAGTAGCTCAGAAAGGGTCGTAGTTAGCTTACTTTGTGCTAAAACGAAGGTGGCTCCGGTGCGAGCTCAAACTATACCACGCTTAGAATTATGCGGAGCGTTACTGGCAGCACGTTTAAGCGCCAAGGTACTCAAGGCTCTTAGACTCCATATAACGCGAATTTACTATTGGACGGACTCTTCCGTCGTACTTGGTTGGATAAATACTCAATCCAATAGCCTACAGACCTTTGTTTCGAACCGCGTCGCCGAGATACAGGAACTAACAACTGCGGGATCCTGGAGACACGTACCCGGTGTTCAAAACCCGGCTGACCTATCCTCTCGTGGTTTAAGTCCGACCCAAGTACCTAATTCTGATTTATGGTGGCACGGCCCTACCTTCTTACAAAATGAGCCGTCTAGTTGGCCGGAAATTATCAAACCTGCTAAGGAGTTACCTGAAATAAAAACTTATAGTACTAAATCTAAACTTAAAACTAATTCTACGTCAACTTCTAACACTACGACATGCACTACTACCACAATCACAAGCCATACTAAAATTGTTAATTTTGAAAACTACTCAAGATTCACAATCTTGCATCGAAGTTTTGCCTATGTTTTTCGATATTTATATAATCTTAAAAATAAAAATAATAAAAGAAAGGAACATTTGACTACCGAAGAACTAGATAAATCATTGAATTACTTAATTAAACAACATCAACAGGAGTGTTTTGAATATGAAGTCAATCAATTAAGGAACAAAAATGGCTTACCTTCAAAATCTCGATTACTTTCACTGTTACCTTTCCTCGATAAAGATATTCTTAAGGTTGGTGGGCGTATTCAAAACTCTGCTGAAAGTTACAGTCGGAAACATCCAATCATATTGGATTCCAAACATCGATTTACCAAATTATTATTCGCCCGTGAACACATAAAACTTTTACATGCAGGCGCTCAACTGCTGTTAACTAGTTTGAGGCAAACCTTCTGGCCAATCGCTGGCAGAAGACTAGCGAGATCTATTGTCGATAATTGTAGAATATGTAAAATATTAAAAGGTAGAACGATAAGCCCAATAATGGGCAATTTGCCGTCATCTCGTGTATCTCCCACTTTACCATTTCATATTTCCGGTGTCGATTTCGCAGGGCCATTTGCAACAAAAGACCGTAAGGGCCGTGGTTGCAGAATTATAAAAAGTTACTTATGTTTATTCGTGTGTTTTTCAACAAAGGCACTACACCTAGAGGTTGCGTCTGATCTCAGTGCAGAGGGTTTTTTAATGTGTTTGAAACGTTTTATCTCTCGCAGGGGAAAACCAAGCGTAATCCATTGCGACAATGGTAGGAATTTTGTGGGCGCAAACAACGATCTTGTCAGATTTTTAGAGACATGCAATGAATCAATCTCGTCGTATGCCGCCGGTGAAGGTATCGAATTTAAGTTCTCGCCTGCTTATTCTCCCCACTTTGGTGGGCTTTGGGAGGCAGGCGTAAAGTCTGCTAAGCATCATCTCAATCGAATTTTAGGAAATACTAATTTGACGCTAGAAGAGTTATCGACTTTATTTGCACAAATTGAGGCAATATTAAACTCAAGGCCACTAACTCCTCTATCGTCCGATCCTACTGATCTTTATCCTTTGTGTCCGGCGCACTTCTTGATCGGACGACCGTTCACTTCCTTACCATCGCCAGCATTGCTCGACGTGAATCCGAACAGGCTTGACAGATATGCACAGATAGAGCAAATGCGTCAACATTTCTGGGAGCGATGGCGAAATGAGTTTTTAAATGAGTTGCAGCAAAGATCGAAGTGGCGTGTAGACCGAGGACGCCTTGTAGAGGGCGATATGGTGGTTCTGAAGGAGCCTAATTTACCTCCGCTGAAGTGGCGCATGGGTCGCATTCATCGTTTGCATCCAGGACCCGATGGCATTGCACGAGTGGCAGATATCAGAACAGCACGAGGTATTCTACAACGGGCGATCGTCAACCTTTGTCCGCTACCTAAGGAAGATGACACAACTCGAAGTCCCTCAGTCTTCGAGGAGGAGGATGCGCGGGCGGCGGTGCAGCGGCCAAGGGCAGGAGATTCTGTCATACAGAGCAACGAGCAAGCACCCATCTCTATTTAAAATACTAATTTAAAGCTGTAATACCAATCCAAATTTGTAAACTATTCATTTCGGAAACTGATTAAAAAATATAAAATCAAGAAGTCTATAAGTTATTGAAGAGCCTCATACAAGTACGAACACTTATTATTCAAAGTACGAAACTTTTGATACATTGGCGTGTTTTGATACTTTCAAATAGATTCATTTTCTTTTTTTTTCGCGGCGTTCCGTAGTGATGTCAATTGAATAAAAATGTAATAGTTAAGAAAGAAAATAAAACGAAACCTTTGCTCACAAGCAGAAAACTATATTAATCGCCGTATCAGGGACACACTTCTCAATAATGCATAATAATGAAACACTCCTCACTGCATTTGTACAGATAATTATCGATGATTTTAGAACATTATCATGACTCGATACATACTTAAATTACAGTACCCATTCGGCTAAAACATCGACAACATTCAAAGCAAATTGTGTGTTAACTCAAAGGTGGAACGCAGATATTTTGACCTTATTGAGCGCAAATTTTGACGACCGCAACCCTTTGAATAGTCAATGTCGCGTACCCTTATCTCGCCACAGAAAGGCGACACCACATTACCGGTATTATGCCACTATTCCACGTTGGCTCCTGCTCGAACGAAGTACATCCTCACGTTCAGCATTAAAGTCGTAAATCGTGTGCATAATGTTTGAAGTACAGGGTATTTTCAGAGTGCAATTTATATTGTATTGGAAGTTAGAGCGGCGTTTACCCGGACTGCGAAATATTTTGTGTCCGCCCAGTGTGCCTGTGACTCAGCCGCGCTCGCCCTCTCTGCAAACAACCTTTATTAAATCGTCCAGTACCATAAACACTAACTAAGTTTGCATGTAAATTGCACTTGTATGATATTTTTTTTGTCGACTTAACCAAACAATACACAGTACCTTGCTACTATTACTATCCCAGCTAGTATTAATTTCGTATACCTTAAATATTTTATTTAATCGTTGTACCACAAATACCATCTGAAGCAATCGTCGAAGATGATGTTTTCATTGTAACGTATAAACACAAAAAACGTAAAATATTAATGAATTTTAGCGAGTATTTGATCATAGGCCTTTGTCACTTGTCATCCATTGTTTCCTTATCACACAATAATTCCAACCATCCTCATTGAGCGCTACCTGAAAATTCGATAGCTCTCATGCTATCCTTCACAAACGTATCAGTGGTGTGGAAAGAGCAGGCTTAATCGCGCGGCTCGGGTATCGAATGATTTGTAATAAGGGGCGCGGTATCGCGCACGCCGAGCTGCCTATTTAGCACTCCCGCGGGACCCGCTCCAGTATCATTGCCTGCGTCGCTGTAATTATGTACGACGTCTACATGGCCGTCATGTACAGCGCGGGCTGTGCAAACGTTTACATGCCGTTGTTCCCTTTATGTAAACCATCTAACCACTCCTATCTAAACGCAGCTTGTTTACTATAAGGAGCAAATGCCTTCTAACGCATGTAAATCTTTAGTAAATCTTACCTAGTAGGAGTTTCTAAACAAAAGCTAAAGCCATCACGTGAAATCAACCAGCCAACGCTGACCCCCGCTCCGCCGCCCGGCGTACCGAGAGGGTTCAGTGACGCGGATCAGCGCAGGCGGTTGGGCCCTGTATTTATTTACATGTAATTAGGTCGGTGTCAGTGATCGACGGCGGCGGCGGACGTCCGCGCGGAGGCAAACAATCCATTACAACGCTGTCAAACCGGTGTGGCTAACGCGCCCGCCGGCCATGCATATAGAGCCCCAATATGCTCCGGCAAACGCAAGAGTTAGACCAGCTCGCCGTACCTGCCGTGACAATATTGACCCCTAGTCGCTTTTTAACATAACCCGACACACTGCACGCAAATACAGCATGGTTGCAGATTTTTGGGATTGCGAAAAATATGATATCAATCACGCTTGCTGATAGCTAATAAAATAAATAATATTCAGTAACATTGCTCTGATGAATTTTTAAATTTAAGTACCTGGAATATACTCCGTTTATTTGTCCACATCAACATAAAACGTAATTTTTCAATACATTCAAATCCAATACCATTATTTTTATTTGATGTGAAAGAACAGAGCGGAGCAGGTAATCCATTCAATGTATCACTATGCAGCGTGCATCTTATCTTACCACGTATAGCCGCGCCGAACCGTTACCAATATTTAGGGAAAATACAAATCTTTTTCATGTCATTGAAATAGATACCCTAACCCGGTAGCACTAAGTCGACGTTGAAGTCTTATGCTACCAAGTTTACATCGTTTTACAGCGGATAATCCTCATGATATTGGAAGGCCCGCCGATGCATTGCTCTGTGCTACACGAAATTTTCTATAAGGATAAAAGCAAACAAGATAGCCCTCGGACCAATATGTTGCGAGGCTGGGATGATGTAAGCGCCGACTTCCTCATGCACATTGTTATGGCTAAGCGACGTTTGGATTTTCGAACCAGAAGCCGGCACCTGGTCTATTAGAACAATGAAACGCTTTTATTTGAGGGCGCTAATTATACTGACCAATGGACCGCCGCTTAAAACCCCTGGTTTTCATGGCAAATATTTGAACAATTTCGTTTATTTATGTTCATAACGGGTGAATGTAGCGAGGTTTATTGTGCGGCGCTGGTGTAACTTTTTTGGCGTGTAGATAGCTAATAAGCGGGCAGCGACAATACGGCGGTGGCGGTGAACGCTAAAATGTTTCCGTTTTTGGCGTGCTCTCAAGTTAGTTAATGCTTCCAAAACAACGCCGTGAACACTGGGGTACCTATTGTGGCGTGAAGTTTGGAGGCGACTTGCTCCGTGCGCCTCTGCCACTGCAAGCTGCTAATAATATTGTTCTAAACTTGTTGCGATCCGCATAGCTTATCTAGCCGCAAAATTAAAAGGCTCTGTAGCCTTACTTAAAAGCGTTATCTTATGATATTTATAGGTTTTCTGTTAATTAGCTTCATAGGTCATAGGGCTGCATTTTGAAAAAGCAAATTCCTTTAAACGACATTTTGGGTAAGTAGAGTTTTTGGTATACATATACAACTGAAATCAGCTATTTTTGCGTGGTATTAGAAATTATTAATAATGCTTTAGTTGTGATAAAACGCGTTTGCAGAATATCAAAATAATGGAGGTACCTATATTTTTCATCCTTACACATTTTTGATGAGAGTACAACTTTCCTTTTTATAATTTATTGTAATATGGCCTTTCATTTAAGATATTTTTCAGACCTTTATTAGTTTTGGCTCTACTAGGGAGAGGTCAAACACACGAAAAAAAAGTGTTAAAAAATATCTTTGCTTTACAGATATAGAAAGGAAACAAGTTTACATATTACAACTTTGTTGGCTTAGTTTACATACTATTTAGATGGGTAATTATCCCAACCACATTTTTTAGCGGCGGACGTGATAATTGGGGTGTAAAGTACATCTATTGGAAAACTATTTATTTTCTAGAAAATCTTACACAAAGTACCATGTCGAGCCAAAGTTAAAATTGTTAATAATTTTGGTGTCGTGGCCAGTACTTGTCGCATAAACTGATATACCGTGGTACAAAGTTATTAAGCCTCAACTAGATTGATATTTTAGTTACCTCTATTCCCTATTAGTTAAGGAATTATAAAATATTACAATTATTGCATTTGCAAATAAAAAGAAACTGGGAACAGTGTAAATAAAACTGTCCTTGCGAAATAGTCAATTTTGGTGGTGAATATTAAAATTGATTTTATGATCGAACGAAAAGTGATTAAACAAACAAATATGGCGTCAGTCGTTCGTTCAATTCCAGCGATAGATTAGATGGTGAAAGATTTATACCGTCTTGCTGCATCTTCCCTCTAAGTACATAAGTATCTAATTTTGGTGGTACGAAATACATTTTTATAATTGTGATAACTTAGATAACTTGTTATTTTGCAAAAAAAAACAATTGTCTTTAAATTATTTTGAGTATTTTAATGGTGTTTTTTTAAATATATGAAGTTAAATTTGTATAAAACTAAAATATTCACGTTAAATAAAATAAAAAAGTACAATTTCTAATTTTGGTGATACAATTTCGGTGGCTTTTCCTAAGACACCAAAATTGACAAAATTCCTTGTTCCACCAAAATTATATAAACACCAAACAATAACTGTTTATTATATTAAAAAAAATACGTTGTTGGTTTTAAAAAATAACAAGAATGATTCCCTAACGATTATTATTTTAACTATCCCGATATGTCATTATTGATCGTGTGTTTTTCTTAGAAAAGTAATTTTGGTGGATAATAGCAATTTTGGTGGTATATAATAAGTAAATTCGATATATTATCTCAAAACGACTTGGTTTAATGAAGGGCCATTTTAACACTCTTTTAATTATGACTAATGACGTCCCTTACACTTAAAATTGTGAATGCTACTGACAAATTAAAAAATACCACCTAAATTAGGATAATTTGACGCTTGTTGAAATTCACCCAGATATAACAGTTAAACCGCGGACAGAGTGACAAACTGACATATTGAAACTATACTTACCTAAGGGTTCCTAGTTTGACTTCAGAGCCCTAAAAATGGAAGATTAGTGAAACATATTTTTAATACTTCTTTTATGTTTTTTATTCTCTGATTTGTATTTAGTAATTGCTAATAATAAATAATTAGGTAAAGCAGTATTGTGCATAATCTAAGAAAATAGCTAATCAGCTTAACTTACCCACGTTTAATGCATGCGTTTATCAGTCGGATAATTAAAATGTGAATACAGAATGTCGAAAGAAATGTGCCACCATCTGTCACAGTTGTAAACCTTCAATGAATTTTAAATGGATGCAAAAACTAAAAATAAATCACTGTATTTATCAAAAAAATACTTGTCATCAATACCAAATTATAATTTATAGAGTGCAATTAAATGCATTCGGCACAGCATTAAAAGTATTATTACATCAATAAGCATATAAACTAAGAATACAAAATTGAACCCGTTTTCTTAATGTATCAACAAAATAAATTGTTTTTAAAGCATCTGCCAATCATTGCATTTTATTAATTAGGGGTATGCTTGTACGACAAGGACAAATAAATGTGTTGTTTATTGCGAGGTGCGACAGGAGGTCGCCCGCGGCGTCGCCGGTAACAAATTGTTTTAATCTAACTTGCGTCGAGACCATTGTCGCTATTGTCTTCAAATCCTACCGCCTCTAAATCCTGCAGGTTAATATAACAGCTTTAATGCTATGGAGTAAGATTTGCTTTCTAGGATCAATTTGAACTTGCTGGTTTCAAAACTAATCTAATATTCCCGCGAAGGCTAGCATGCTTCTATAGTTTTAAGTTCGTTAAACTATTTAAAAGTAACAATCTTCGGTTTATCAAGTGTTTACTGCAGTAAAATAGCTACTGCTATGCGTGTGTCTAATTCGTTCTGAATGTTTGATGTGTTGGCTTTACCACTACACACGACGACCGCAGCCCAAACCTGTAGCAATTTACATAAACCGAATTAGCTCCACACCTAGCCGTATAAGCGACAGCAAAATCATTAGTAGTGTTGAAAAGCAGTAAGAAAGCAAATATTGCCAAGTTTTTTCTCCAGTAGCTGAATTAGGAAGGTGACGTACGACGTCGCGCAACAATTAACGCGCCGCCGCGACACATAACTCACGCCCTGCGACACCACTATCGCGCTCCTGCGCCATTTACTACTGAAAATCACCAGCTAACCCTCTAAAACTCTTATGTCAAAAATGTATTTACTTGAATTGTTAACCCTATTTTAAACGTACCTAGTATGTGTTTACTCCGTGCAGCCAGCACAATATACGAGTTTGAAAAGGTTACGGTTGGAATACCACTTTCAGCCGCCTACGGCCAATGAGTGCAGCTATTCTTGTCGCCATGTTGTTTGTAATTCAAATGCAGAATTTACATAGTTTATTGCAGTTTAAGAACGTAATCAGTATGAACGATGACGCTGACGTGTGCGCCGAGTTATTTACGAGGATTGTATGCGCATTTTAGTTGGAAAGGACAGGTCCATTTTAAATAAGTTTCTACTGTTCGGTTTGTTCATTGGTGGTCTGAATTATCAATAGTTATACATTAAAATGGACACCCACGAATGTTATTTATATGTCGACAAAGTCAGCTTGATGCGTCTGTAGATTTCATAATAAATAAAACGAAGTTAAGAGTCTTAACCAAGTTACAACAGAAAAATAAATAAAAAATTGTTTTACAATCTTTATATTTAAAAAAGACGACGTTTGGAGTAAACCAAAATTGAGCGAAAAAGTTTGTGATTAACGAGCTCGTGCCTTGCCCTTTTTAATTGAATGTAACATTATATCAGACCTCTTTGTCGTTTCATCAATCATTAGAACAATGATAGAGAAATCCAATCGCGCTAGAACAGACCGATTACATTTTTAATCGGTCCATTAGGTTGGGGTGAGCAGAGTGAAGCCTTGTCGCTGATTCCCGTGTGCGATAATGTCCGTGAACGTGTTGTTTATCCTCGTGCGATTGTCAGCCGTCCTATAATCCAACACATTCTTTTGTCTCTTAAGTAGAAGCAATCAACTCGGTTCCTTAGGTTCTCGCCTGTGACGGACGACGCAAAAAATAAACTTGTGAGTTTTGTTTATTAATCCCTAGCACGTGAAAGATAAATTAAATTACTGTTATTTTCCCGGCAGTGTTACTCTATTTACTCTCCTCTTACCTGAATAGTTCCACGCGAAAGGCAGCAAGCGGCAATTATTTCCCTCGGTGTAGGCACGAAAATTTTTCATTTTAATTAAAGCTCCAACCGGAGGATCGTCGGCTAATTAACCCATTAAAACACGGAATTCTTTCATTTTGTCTTTTTAGCAAGTGTTCACTTTCTTGCGATTTGCCGAAATGAAAATGAAAATATGGTCGTCCGGGTCGAAAACGTAAACGTTAATGTATATAAGCTAGCTGGCCGAGGTACTCGTAGAATAACATTTTATGCTACCACTTGTAAGAATTTGTCCGGGGCGTTAAAATATTTATACAGGATGTCCCAAAAATAGCACGTCACAGTGACACTGGAGATTCCTCAGCCTCAGATGAACCAACCCAGCCTAACATGACTTCAGTAAAAGTTGCACCGTTTTCGAGTTATACCAATTTAAAAAAAAAAACAATTTTTCACCTCTTTTGACATTGTAAGTGGTCGCATTTACTGGGATAGCTTTAAAATAGTTTTTTTTATTAGTGCGCGTTTATGAATAGTTGATTAAGATGATAGAAGCATTATTATGTCAATAACTAATGTAAAAGTTGGAAAAATACTGTAATGAACTTGACTTAAATTATCATCAACATAGTAATTTAAACTTTGAACATCTGCCATAACTTTTTTTTACAACAAATGAAATGAGAAAATAACTTTAAAAACATGCGTGTTTTATGCCATTTCTAAAATGGTATGACACATGATATCTTAATGCATGAAAGTAGGAATTCGTATGACATTTGCCAATATGGATCCTCGGAAATCAATGCTAATCATCTAAAAAATTATCTTGTACTCTACGATATCTCATTTGTTTGTGCTCCTTTGAAGAATATGATTGATTTTTGGTTGACTTTGGTTCAAAGATAATAAAAAACGGGTTTAATTTTCATTAGTTTTTACAGTAAATGTTCGAATTGTTTCCCTCCGACTCTAAGGCACAAATGGCATCTCCGAATAAAATTTCGGTTTAATTTTCTTAAACTGGTTTCCGATATGTCTCGGGCTGCATTGAAGACATGTCGCCGTAGTTCCTCTTCGTTACTTATTGGTTTAAAATAAATATTGTCTTTCAAACATCACCAACAAAAAACATTTTACAAAGCGAAATCAACTTCCGTTAAGAGTGCCGAGTAGTCGTTTCAGTTCCACAAACAAAATCGAAAACGGTGCAACTTTTACTGAGGTCATGTTAGGCTGGTTTCGTTCGTCTGACGCTGGGGAATCTCCAGTGTCACTGTGACGTGCTACTTCTGGGACACCCTGTATACCTACCTACTCCTTTATAATTTCTACCTCCACTGTTGAATAATTTATGTATCTATTCTTATTTTTAATGTGTGACACGTAAGGTTATTAGGCCGGAATTTTCAACCTAAATAAACAAGGGCCCTCTGTGATCCTCTACAGTTCTGAAAATCCCCTTATAAAATGAGGATATAGATCTAATGAGCGTTAAAAATATCACGTTACGGAAAATATTTATTTTACGAATAAATGAAATTTCTTAATTAACAAAGTGAGTTTACAGCTATTTTCATGAAATTAAAAATCGGCTCAGCGTCGCCAGTTAATTAAGTCATTAATATTTTTCTTCAAACATCTTGTTTCAAGAAAACATGAACGGGGAGCTGTTTAAGATTAAAAAGATTATTTTTAAATGTATGTTTCGGCTGATACTCAATAGACTTGAAGGATTAAATACTTAACAAAAAATACCGTTCAGCATCTACACGTTATTGTAAATGCGACATACTTATGATCTTAATTTTATCGTGTTACGAGTAAATACTTACCTACCTATTCATTATAATGCGTCTTTTTTCAAATAAGTGTCCTTTTGTTTTACTCATGTCTAAGGCATAGGATAAAAAGGCTAGCAAGCGATTCTACGTTCACTAAGTTAAGCGGAACTGCGAACATAAACGATATAGCTAGTGTTATTAAAACCTCTTCAATAGTAAAAATAGTTCATGCACAGTTAACAGAAAAAGGCCCCCTCCCTTGTTGTTGATTCCATCACATCAATGGGCAAAAGTTATTGCTTAACGAAAAGGCCTCTAATTACTCAAGACTGACATTAGAATGCTTCATTTGTTCTTTTCGCTTGTAAAAATTATGAAAAAGGGTTCTGCACAAGTCGAAACTTGTTGCCGACATGAAAGCGAGGGGCCGAGACAATGGGACATGTCAGCCCGCGCAGGGCGCTCACAAAGCGAGTGGCTGCCAGGCGACAAGACGCGGGGACCCCGTCCACGGGCAAAAAGTATAACGGGCTTCAAAATAATATGAGTATTTAAGACTATTTTTAAGGTTCCGATTTCTATTTAAACAAAAATTTAAGTGTGTAGTAAAGGTCGCTCACCTCTTTTTCCCTATTTTTTCCCAATATATCTACAGTTTTAGTGCTCACGAATACAAAATTACTAAACTAGATGGAATGTTTTGGATGTGTGTTTCTAAGCAATTTCGTAGAAAAGTGCCTTAATCATAAGGGTTACCACAAGGTAGTGAATTGTTTGTCACTGTCCCCTGTCTAACCATAATAGCAAAAGAGTCACGTTTATTGAGAAAAGCAACATGCGAACCATTCGACGCGACGCGGCAATTACGCATTGAGCGCAGCCGGCCGGCAAGTGCCAGATTGGTTTTGATAAAAGCTTCCCCCATATTTTCCTTTCATCAGTTTGAATAGGGTTATTCCTTAATACTATTAAAAATAAAACTTCTGTCTAATTAAGTGCTTTGTTGCAGGTATTTTTTGGAGATTCGGAAGCTGAAAAGGTAATTTTAAAGTAATCTTCATCATAATTTGTTTTTAAATGCCGACTAGGTATTTATCACGGATTTGCTTAGACTGATTCAGATTCAGATTTTATTACTCAATATAACACAGTATAAATAACATGGCATGTCAAATTATATGCAGTTACATTGAGGTCATCAGAAATAGAATTAAATGATAATAGTAAAAGTCAACACAAATACAGAGTACAATAAAAAATTAAAAGTCAATCTTATTTATAAGACAAGTTCCATATACTCATTCATACTCATTAAGCCGGCGCCTAAACATATCGTCAAATGGTTGATTGTACTTTTTTACACGAGAAATTTGTATTTAATTACAAACCAGATATTTGTACATTATAAAACAATTTGCTATTTAGATAATAATGCCAGCCAGTGTTTTATTTCGAGCTACAAATATCTGAATTGAATTGTTAAACAAGCAAAATAAATATTTTATAGCTGTTAAATAGTTAAAAGTTTTGCTGAAACTCGCGAGCATACGCTGAACAATTTCCAGCTTCGGCAATTTAAATTTTAATAGCAGGTGAATGTGAAATTCGAGCGATTTATGAACAAAGCGACGCATCGATTAACACCACTACTAAACTTCCATTGACATCGTAAATATCGAATAGTTAAACTACTGCGTGCAGCCGTCCACTCCACACGCAAGAAAGAAATACACAACAGAGCTACTGATTTTAAGATATACAATGGCACAGATAAAATACACTTACAGAGATAAATCTGACCAATCGCACACATCACAAACAAAATACGTACTTTAATTCTCAGCAGTGTGTCAGTGACATCCAGCAGTACCTAAACATGCGCGAGCGCGTTCTGCGTTGTGCTTCGTCAAGTGTGAAGCACCACATCTAAACGGAGTTTTAAAAATAAATTGATCGTTATATTGATTAACAAGCAATTAAATTTCAATTATTATTATTATATAAGTAGTTCAGTTTTATTCAAATATTTAAGTCTTTTTATTAAAAAGTTAAAATAAATAAGTCGTTAAAAGTAATATAGCGTTCGGTCCTCAAATAGATATGAATCATACAACAAGTTTTTTTTTTATTATTTCATATTATCAAAATTTATGTATAATAGATATTAAGACATTAAATTTAAGTAAACTAATGAAGGTACTTTACTTTGCTTAAATTTATTTAAAAAGATCTCATACTCGCCTTAAAAAAAAATGTTTTCATGTTTCTGTTAAACAGCAAGCAGAGCTTTTGTTTTTATTATTATAATGTATGTGGGAAGGAACGGACTGAAAACCAGCCCTGCGCAGACGCGGCTGCGCCCGCGCTGGCAGCACACGCTGAGCCCGCTCCTTTTGTCACTATATCGATACCATTTTATAACATATTCATGTCATAAAATGTAAATCCTGTCTATTTGTAAATTTTCTTGGTGTGTGGCAATAAAACATTTCTTATTGTTATTCCTATTTTATTCTTATATACATGAACGCGATGCCTATTGAGATCACGGAACAGGTTTTCGTAAATATCTAGTTAATTATTTATAGTATCTGGGTGATCTTGCCAGGTTATCTCAGTGGATGATCCCAAAAACACGCCATTTCAAATCATGGTGTATTACATTTTCATTTTTATTATTCTGTTCCCAAAGGGTGCTAACGGGGCCCTGTTAAATAAGCATTTGTCCGCCCGATCAAATTTTTGGAGCGGTCTTCCCCAATTCCTAAACTTCGAAACGCCGGCGTGCTGTAATTGTGTGCATTGCGCACTCCGACAAACGGATCATTAGTCCGCTCTAAATGCGCGCGCGGCGCTGATTAATCATCGCAATGATTAATTAGTGGATTGTGGAAAAACTCGCTGAAAAGCGCATAGATCCCGCGGTTGAAAACCCCCACTTTTAAACTAAAGGCCGCGCTCACCCGTCGAAACCGCTTATTTATAGGCTGCTATTACTGTAATGATTTGTTTATTTAAAATGGTTCAGCGTCCCTCGAATTGAAAAATAATAGAACCCTTTGCACATCGTGCAATGCATTTGCCTTTACTTGCGTGTTAAATGAAGTGACAGCCGTAAATAGTTAGTCCAGCGTAGAAGCTGCTACGAAATTCGGGTTACGTATTTCATTATTTATTAAGTTAAAAAAAAGTAAAACAGAAAGTAAGTTTGTCAAAATTGAGATAAGTATTTTATTTTATTGAAATTTAGATCTAAATAAATTTGAATACAAAATGAAGTATTCTTGTCACAGTACTTTTACAAAAGTCCTGTAGGTTAGATTTCTTATATACAAATCGAACTTGTTACGTGCATTTTTTTAAATTAAATTTTTAAATTCGAATAAAAGTTTTGTCCCCGACGACTCTTTAAAAAAGCGGGCGAGCGTGACGTCATAATTATTTCATCTCATTTGTAGCTGCCCTGACTTTGCTTGAGATTAATTTGATAAAAAGGCACTCAAATATAAATGTACCGTAATAACATTATGGCTAGGCAAAATTGCACACTTGAAAAAACACGTTCTTAAAATTCAGTGCAGAAACCTATTAAAAAATATTATTGTTGTGTTTTTATCTACGAAGGCGCACCCCGCTAGTTACCTTTAAGCAGGCGCCTACGCAATTGAGGATTGAGAACACTATACCGGCGAAGTGTTTCGTCATCACCTATTTTTCGTTAGCAAGCTTGCCTTGAATAAACCTTCCTGGAAATTCTCCTGAATAATCAAGTGACAACAGCCGTCGTTTATCACGATCAATCCCACGGGATTAATGTATGTGGGACAAAATAACTCGACTGACGTTGACGACACTATCTATTTATCAGTTAAGTAAAATAATCCCGGCGCAAGAATGCCTGCGCTGCCCGTCAGGTGGAACTAAGTATTAATTAGGCCCGCGCCGGTGTCCCCGGCCTGACTAATGTTGCTCGAAAGCGGAACACTATTTAATATTAACTGCTTTGACACAAATTTTGAAGTAGTGTGGTAAGATTCGATAAAATTCTAAAATTATACAAGTAGAGATAAAGATTTCATTTAATTCGTTAATAACCATTGTTTTTTCATATGCGTTGTTTGTGTAGATTCCTAATTAGTCTCAGAGTTAAGTTAAGTAATTATAAAATCATTGTCGTTTTACAGCCCGCAATTAGAGATCAACCGCTCAGGTTATTGAACCCGAGTTTCGTAGTGCGAGTTGTTTGCAATAGAATTAGTTGGTTATCGTTTAGCGATTGAAAGCGGCCTATAATGACGGCAATCTTCGGGTGAGCGGCGCTTGTAAACATGGTTACGGGGCTGTTAAGAGGAGAACACACTCTAACTGATTGGGTCGTTCATTGAGTCGTTTGACGAACGAGCGCGCGCCCACGATTTATACCCAAATAAGCTGTTACTCATATTACAGGGGGAGATTTAAACGTCGCTTTTTTACAATGAGAACTCTCCTCTACAATGTTTGCGCGGGACGGCCGTGACTCATTGTCAGCGAATTTAATACATTGAGTGCACATTTATGGACGCGTTTTAAAATGTGCAGATTAAATTACCGACGCTAACTGATGTACACTGTTAGCTCGTTAATTACGGTTAACGACGCAACTTAATTCGAATAATTTATGTCGAGCGTAGTACAAAAGTTGTCTATAGTTATAAATAGGCAATGTTTGCCAACTCTGCGCGATTAAGTAGAAAATATGACATTGCGTCGGGACTGGATGCTTCTCGGTCGACTCATAATAACAATAATTACAAAAGTTCTCGCTACGGTCTTAACTGGGATGCTGTGCAGCCATTCATTTGTATTTATGCAAAGCGCATAAACAAGTTTTAATGGTGTTCCATTTTTCAGGGACCGCGAATGAATTGTTTAAGCCGAGATTTATCCCGGTCTGTCGTTTAGCTCCTTTGGGGCTGGGATCTTATTCTGAAATTATAATACAGCTAATGATGCTGACAAAATGCTTTAAACCAACAACATGTAGAAAATATAGTCTAAAGGAAGATAAAAATACGAATATACGCATTGTCAGTTCTTCGTATTTTTATTTAAAGCACGATAGACACCAAATGGATGAAACTCATACCCTTATCTTTCGTCTTTACTACTTACATACAGACGTGTCTGTTTACCTCGTATTTTATTTCTTCTTGCGGTTATTTAGTCATAAAGAACCTCAAGTGGATAAAATTCGTAGAAAAGTCCTAGTCCAAGTTTACGAGAGTTTCATAATCCTTGAGCGAGACACGTGAAGCGCCGTATCATGCAGACGCAGCATCGTTGGGGTAGATGGCTCGTCTCGTTCGACCCGCTGTAAAATATTCGGTTGGACGCGACCCACGCGACGGGAGGATGCGGAGACACTCACAGCGTCGTTCAGCTTTTTGTCTTGGTACCCGTATTCACCGTTGGCGGTTTGAAAGCGACTTTTATGATAAGTTCTCTCTTCGAGACTTTAGTAGATAACTATCAATTGAGTGATATACCTAATTGCTATTGCGGTTGTATTGTTGTAAGTACAAAATAAAATCTACGTATAAGTGAATGACCTCTTGCATGTAGTTGTAACAAATCTGTATAGTCCGTTCGACATACTATATTTCAAATTTGACGTAAATTTCATATTCGTTTTGTACACTACTACTAACTATTACCTATGCCGAGCTTTAAATCACATTTTTTTTTTTTAATTTAAACTTCAATCTAATAATTCTCTTGTATGTAGACAGCTACTCGTACATGCAAGAAGGGCTTTGCTTGAGTTTTTTACCTATACAACTGTTGGCATCCGCTTATCGCTGGCGCTCACGCTGACTCCTGTGACTTATACTACAGTGAAAAATATTCGCAAGAATGGCGAGGAGGACGAAACAAGTGCCACGTAAAAAGTAACAGACCACTCTCTTGTTTACGGCGGACTGTGTTACGGGACCTGTTCGTACGGAGACCCCCGGGAGCGTATTTTGCCCCATAAAATTGTTTCTGTGCTAAGGTACGCTACAAGGAAAGGGCCTTAGAGGTAGTTAAAGTGTCGATTATTAATTTCAATGCCTGTTTATAGAATAAATTAAACATACTAAAGAACCTACGTATGATCGACGTTGGACGTTACCTTGTATGATATTTTTGGGTCTGTATTGGAATCACTAATCGTCATTTGCCCTAATGCATCGTCCTAAATCTATTTCTGCATGAATTTTGAATTATTATTAGTGTTGTTATAAAACAAGCCTAACCTAATCAAACCGCAAGTATTATACGAAGACTTAAAAAGCTATAGGTATGACTCAGCTGAAAACCAGTTCATGGTTAGCAAAAATTCAGACTAACGCTGCGTTAGGACAAACATTATTAGGAATTCCGAGGGTTCCAAAGCAGGCTATTTAAAAAGAAGTACATATCCTACCCTATCTACTAAAATGTTACTCGTAATAAGTACAGCATATACAGAACAATAAAATAGATTGCTCTTATGTCCAACCATTTTTAACGGGAAAACATAACAAACTACCTGTCTTAAAAAGCTCCGAGAAAGTTGTGAACTTTGTTTGAAGATATATGATTAAGCAAATCACTATTCCCCAAGTTTACGCACGGCGCGACGTCAACTCGCGCCAGTTTCCATTAAAGTTTGTTGGTTTGTGAGTAGGTACCCGAGATCCGTCAGCGTTGCGTCGAGCCTGGCCGAGGCCAGGGCAGGGCAGGGAAATTATTTACTGAACATTTGTACAACTTGCTGCCTTTCAATTCCGTAGGATCTGTAAAATCTAAGATGAAAGGAAAGTTCCAACCCGCCAATTCGTTTGACCTCTCTCATCGAAATTGAGCGTGTCTTATTTAGAAAATCAGTTGAATCTACTGAGTAGATAAACATGGGTCAGACTCAGGGTAGTGAACAGACTAGGTACTGACACTAGTTTTCAAGGCACACAACTTACATACAGCGTGTTAAGTTTCGTTGCGCTACGAGTAAGCGCCGGCAAACCTAATAGCAGACCGTGTCTTGCTCACGTTCTAGTGAACCAGTTCCGAGCGGTCGGTGCGCCGTGTTGACATCAGATCCGCGAAATTAACTAGAAAATATAATGCGGCGGGAGTGCCCGCGTCTTCGCTACAAAATGTACATAATTAGAAAAGTTTTTACAAGCGGGCCCGCAAGTCGTCGCTGTCACGGCCCGACACGGCTCCCTGTGTCCGGGTGCGGATTATAATTTAACTCAACGAATAATTCACAAATTGTACCAAACTTCCTTGATGTTATCTTTGACATCTTTATTATTTTACTGTTAATTATTATTTGACGTTTATTAAATTATAAACGAAATGACAGGCCCGGATTAAAGGTAATTAAATAGCGGCTTTGGCGAAGAGGGCAAAATGCCGATAAGATACCACTTGATTTTTTAAACTCGACTTTTTACTAGGAATCGGTGCTATCACAAAATTAATTGTGTTATTGATACATTTGGTAAAAAAAATAGTTAAGTTTGAGTAATTTTTTGATAAGTTTAACTTACAATGATAAAAAAATGTGTAACAATGACTTTATATTACCTTATTTGCTTGAGAGTATAATTAAATTCGTATTAAAACTCATACTAGTACCATCCATTCTTTCCGATTTATTCGAACATAACGCGAAGATATTGTGTACTCTTATGACAAGCGCGAAGCAAATAAACAAAGCAAAGCGCAGCTTCAAACCCGTGCTTCGCGAATAAAAGACACTTGCTTCGTTAAGTACAAAATGTATGTGGCGACGGGCGCCGAGAGCTCAAAGAAGTTAGTGAGCTGCTGTTATAAAAATAATAGCCGTTTTTGGCACGACATCGCGTTAACGCCGTGGTCCTTGCCCCAAATGAGTGTAATTACAAAAGTTTTTATTACAAAGTGTGCGCCAAAACCGCCTTCAACGATCGCATTCCGTCTATTTAGGCATTTCAGGCGATGTTTCGCTCGCACTGCTGCCACGGACATGTACATATACATGTAGTTAAGTATATTTAATAAATAAAAATATATAAACATCAGGAGACATCTCACACAAATTTACCTTGTCCCCAACTACACTCTAGGCTTGTACTATGGGAACTAGACGATAATAATAGTAATTAACTAGATAATAATAAACTATTTTAGAATGCAGACTAGAACGTGATACGATTAATGCTATCTCCATGACCTAGTTACTTATAACGACTCTTAAAATCATTAATTACATAATTTTATTAGGACCCGAATCATTGTCAGATTTAATTCCACAAGAGAAAGTGGATCATAATGTTCTCAAAATTTAATTTACAAACAAATGGTTTATTAATTATATTTTATTCTAGCCTCCTTTATAGATAATAACTGGCTTAAAATGTTAAGAAATATTTGTTTAAGTACACGAAAAGGTAGTTACGAACTAAGCTTCACTACGCCCAACTAACAATTCCCTGCTCGTTGTTGCTAACAATGTTGTGCAGAGTATTTGATTGATAGATTCCCCGTCATCACTCATCCAGAGATCATTTTTACCTACTAGTTGCAAACATATTTCAAAGTGGTAGAGTTACTTTTAGTGTTTTTTTTTCTGCTTTTGTCTATAAAATAATGCTGAGTCAATCGATTACTCGCCAAAACCAAATGGTACTTGACATGTTACCTATCGTATTGATTTTTAACTATTTGTCAGCCACCATTACTGTCATGGAAATATGAGCTATCATAACGCTTACAATACGATAGCATGTCGAAAGCAATATGGTTTTACCGAGAAGAATAGAGCCACCGAAGTTTTTTTACATTAACAGTTTCTTCCTTCGTGCGACCGGTCCGCAAAGGCTGGCTAACACAACCTAAACTGTATGACGGCGCGTCTAGTAAGTATATCGTATACATACATAGGAATTGAAAATTTCCAACAATGTTAAATTTTGAGTTCTTTTAGTTTTTAATAATAATTATGAGAGTAAGTACGGGTACACATCTAGAACAAATTTCGGTTTGGGATAGCCTCTTACGTAAATTATCCATAATTTAAGTCAAAAACTTATTCCGTTTACAAGTAAGAAACAGAAGTAACCCATGCCATGCACAGCAATGAATCTTAAAAACCCGCATTTGAATCCGTCCATACGCGCCACAGTATAAGCAGTTTTGGGCCATGATTATAAAATATGCTAACGAGTTTTTAACTGAAAAGCGCCACGCGCTGTTGACTCTGCTTGAATGGCCACTTTCCTATTTTTCTACCTCCAAATCTTAAATCAAGCATTATTTACCGTGTCGTAAACTATTATGTGCTTGGTGTTTGCGGAGGGCTGCGAGCGCGCGGCTGCGGCGTGCATATGCAGTGTCGCAGCGATATGCCACGTCCTGCGTGATGTATGCGGCGCTAACTCATGTGTTCTCCTTCTTGCTTAACACACTGAATACTCACACAGCATAAATTTCAACTTAAACCCACAAACTACCGTATAGATATGTGCGAGCGCCCGGGAAACGCTTTTTACCAACTCCCGCCGACATTCTCAACCGCAACACTTTAAATTATTACGTTTCGACGCCCCTTACTCACCTATAGTGCTTCGAACGAAGTTTTATGTTGACACCAACTATCGATTTCGCGGATTGTCAACAAACTTCGGGCAGTTGGGATTGAAAGTTTTGCAAATTTTAATAAATGGTCAGAGGAGCGATTAAAAGTGAAGCTGTTTGACGCCAGGGGGGAAAGGGTCCCGTAGGAGGCGGTGGAGAGCGCAAAAGAAGGTGCAATATCGAAGAGTCCGACCGTTGCCGACTCGCGACATTTGCATCGTCCTGAATGAAACCGTCTTATCGGTGTTATGGCTTCCTTATTGAATAATTTATACCGATCATTTTGAATCGATTAGCAAAGTTCGCAACCACTGTGAATTTTTGAATTATTTTCGAAATAAAGTAACGAATTTTTCAATCGTAACGTAAGCGTTTCTGTTTTTCAGTGGCTCCCTGAAATTTTAAACAATCTCTAAATGTTAAGCGACAGAGCGGACGCGGACAGGTGAGCAGCATTCTCCGCACGTATTCTTGATTTTCTTTGGTAAGGAAGAATCCTTTGCAGCGCGGCGGTACCCGCTCCCATCCGCAATATGTATGATAAATAAATTGCTATCCAATATCAAATGGAAGCTATACCGGCGAAATGTACAAAACGTTTACTTGTATTACCTATACGTAGGTATACCTAGGGCTGAAAATACCTAAGGATAACAGGTGAACCTAGACTTGTATCAAACCGATATTACTTTTTTGCTCATCGTTGTTTACATGAAAATGTAGACTATACTTAACGATAACTCTTGTATCAATTGATGCCTTTGATTAGTTTGATAATTTTAGGCAATTAAATTAATTATTTACCCTGTTGCTAGAGAAAAAAAAAACGACTCCTCGTAAATTACGCTACTTCTAATTTAAATTGCTTGATGTTTGGATTAATTATAATTATACGTATTTCGAAATCAACCATTATTTTACTTGATCACCATCATTGTGATCAAACTACAAAGCAAGATATATACGTAAAGATTTAAATTACAAAGATAACTGTTTGAAAAATAAAGAATTAACTAACCCCTCAGGGTATTTGTTACATTTGAACAGGTTGGGATAAACGTCACGTGTAGGATTTCGCTTTTGATCATGCTAGATGTTAGAACAACACAAGGTAGAAGAATATTTTCTGTGTACACAAATGTTTTTATAAAAATATTTACAGGGACCTATTGGGATTTTGACCATCTTTTTAAATTTCGTTACGTTAGCCTCAACAGAAAAAAACAACAACTGCTAGGTTGGACACAAGACATGACCGCATATAATATGTGTGCTACAAGATTTGCTACGACTACGTCAGGTAAATTAAACAATGTAAAATTATCTTCGCACACCCTAATCTGTAGATGACTGAAACGTACCTTAACATATTATACATACACGCATATTTGCATTTCCATTTAAATTACCATGTAATTTCCATAGCATCCCAACACATGACGAGACCAACATAAAACTAAAAATACCCTCATAAACCTTGTCCAGGCCAAATGTGATAAATGAACTCTACTCCCCTTTATACAAGATCAAAGAAATCCAGCGAACTTATAACATAAGTACAAAAATCCCTGAGTCGCGGAATCGGAGCAAAAAACACAGTGATATCAGGCTTGATGTCATCCTGGCTTGAGGAGAAATGAGACGAAGGAAATAAGAAATATTAAACGTGACCGGAATGTGAAGAGCTCCATACTGATACGGGTTTGTGGCATCACACGTGTGTATGTAAACTGTTGTGCTTACATGGAAATATGCGGAGTTATGAGCGAGTAAGAGCCCAGCGGTGTTCCGAGAGCCCTAAAGAGGTGCGCGACGTTGTCTTATCGCGTTAATTATTTGTTTCCATTTGCTGTTCACTTATGCAGTCACTTAAAGAACAAACGAAGCTAAGAATAGATAAGGGTGTCAATCGGCTTGCGAAATCTTATTTATTATTGAAGACATTATTTAAGTAAATTGCAGCTAAGCTCACGCCTTCTTAGCCGTGCTGCCCTAGCCTAGCGCGCTGGCCTAGTTGGTGGTGACCCTGCCTGCGAAGCTAGAGGTCCTGGGTTCAAATCCCGGTAAGGGCAGATATTTGTGTGATGAACGCGAATATTTGTTCCTGAGTCATGGATGTTTTCTATGTATTTAAGCATATATTTCTCTATATAAGTATTTATATCGTTGTCTAGTACCCATAGTACAAGCCTTGAGCTTAGTTTGGGACTAGGTCAATTGGTGTGACATTGTCCCCTGATATTTATTTATTTATTTATTTATTCTTACTTAACTTACCCAAATATACATACGGGTATCCAGAGGGATCCCTGTCGCATGTCCGTAACCATAGAGATAAATACGTATCGACGGATAATATATCTTGATTGATGCCACTTTCAGATATCAGTGGGGTTATTCAGACATTGCTATGCAGTTCGGTTTACGCTGAGAGAAAAGGACGAAGCTGTATAACTGATATACCTGCGTCCTTTACGATCGCGGCAAAATTAATTGTATAGATATGTCATAATAACCGCCCAGGGGGGTTATTATGACATACCAATGCAGTTCAGTTTACGCTGAGAGAAAACGACAGAGCTATATAACTGCTATAGCTCTGGGGGGTTATTATGGCACAGATATGCAGTTCACTTTACGGCCAGCGTAAAGGACAAAGCTCTCTCCTTTTCTGTCAGCGTAAACTGAACTGCATAGTTATGTCATAATAACCCCTCTGTCCTATACGCTTACCGTAAAATGAACTGCATTGCAATGTCATATTAACCCCCCAGAGCTATACAACTGCTATATCTCTGTCGTTTACAATCGCCGTAATATAAACTGCATGGCCATGTCATAATAACCCCCCTGAACAAACAGGTTTTAATTGAAATGCGAAAACATACATTATTATGCCTTCTTTGAGCTCGGTGAATCTGGTGATAGTTAGCTTGTGTTTGTTTTTTTTTTTTGTTAGAACATGTGTCGCCTTTTTTCGCGAAAAATACTTAATGTAAAGGGTGATTTGGTAACATCTCGTTTTGTGTTAAATTATATGAATCAACCATAAATTTAAAAAACTTAAGCTCGTTCGTTATTTCATTTAAAAAAGTGAAAAATCAGAATCTGATGTCATAAAATAATAACGTGAAGGGGCTTAACATGCATTGAATTGGCCTTATTTGGCCTCAAGATAATATTGTATTTATATAAAACGTTAATATTTAATAAATTTCTTTCCTTTCTTAAACAACGCCGCATTAAAAAACTAAGCAAATAAGACCATCACTTAAATAAATTCAAATAGAGTACCTATTTTAGTAATCAAAACATACATACATTTATTTTTTTATTTTTGCGGGATTGTTCGTGTAGAGATGTAGGTATGTTTAAAATTAAAGACCTGTAAGACATGGGATTTTTTTAAATTTAATTTTAAACATACCTACATCTCTACACGAACAATCCCGCAAAAATAAAAAAATAAATGTATGTATGTTTTGATTACTAAAATAGGTACTCTATTTGAATTTATTTAAGTGATGGTCTTATTTGCTTAGTTTTTTAATGCGGCGTTGTTTAAGTAAATGAAACAATCGATGAAGTGAAATTCGGTAAAATGTTACCCATCCATGTTACCAAATTAAAGATAGGTCTATCTTTAATTTGGTAACATGGATGGGTAACATTTTACCGAATTTCACTTCATCGATTGTTTCATTTACTACCTAATACGTGGCGAAATGAAAATTCTACGTAATGATACACCCCTTGAAAGGTATATCGATTTTTAATAGGTACCCGTAAAATATTAACTGTTGTCTTACAAAACAACATATATTTTTACCAATTACGTTAGATGGGCTTGATAAATAAACAATAGAAATGATAGTTCGGCAATTACAGATACAGAATTCATGTCGACATTAGCATACTGAACTAGACGACAATTGACAACAATTCAAAAAAAAAAGCAGTATTGTTTTTTCGCGTTTATAATAGCTGGTTAAAAATTAGAATACCCGTATTTCTCGGTTTTTCTATATTTTACGTAAATTCGTCGTTAATAATTTATTAAAGAAATTGTCATTAAAAAGACCGTATATACAAAGTTAGGAATACTGATGTCGTGATCTTAGCATGATATAAAATAAAAAAAAAGTAACTTTAAACAGAAACAGAACTGACTGTCATGTCATGTCATATTTTTTTCAATTCCTTTGGTAATAAATGGACTAAGGGCACTATAAGTGTATTCCTAACATTCACAATCCAACTTTTTTTACTGTTTTTCCTAAATATAAAAAAAAACTACTGCATAAAAAAATCCAAAGATATTTTTACTGTAATCAGCAGTGTAAAATCTAGAAACGGTATTTTATTTTACTACCTTAGCACAAAATGAATTGTTGTCAATTATTCTTGCGCAATTGGACACTTGCATCCTTATAGATCAAATAATGGCACAGTAAAACGAGGCGCCTAGTGCATATTTAATATTAGCTTATAATTATAAGCGGAAATGTCTTTCCAACAGTATGTATTAAAAAAGGCTTCCACTCGTATTACAAATTACAAGCTGGTATAAATATAATCCCAGAATATTATTCCTGTCAAACTCTGTCTGGCATCTGTCAGTATATTGATATGCCAGAGAGCATCCAGAGAGTGTGAAATCGATAGACAGCCGAGTACTACTTATTTTTAGTCTGGTTTTATTGTAGAGATATTAAATATTTTAAAAATCGTTCATACCTTTTAGGATTACAAGCATCATTTTATTATTTTTCCTTGAAGCGTTAAGTAGCTACCATCATGGGCATGACCTTCGATCTGAAGCTTTAAACTTTCATTGGTTGTTAAATCCTATTTGCATTGAAACTGTGTCCATCTGACCATCCGTCCGTATGTCACAGTAGTTTTATGTAGAGGGTCAATAAGACTTGAAACATTAACAGAGTTTGGTAAGATAAAAAATAAATGTTGCTTGATAGGCTGGAATTCGGAAAAATAATGTGGTACGAAATTTTAGAGTTAAACGCCGATTATGTTAAAAAAAATACTTACATTTAAATAACTACAAAACCATGTTAGATGTATATATTTGTATGATCTTTGAGTTCAGTTTAGAAGCCTGTGTCGTTTTACTCAATATTTTACAATAGGGCGAAAATGCCTGCTATCAGCTGAACCACGTCGAACGAGCATCCGTGTTATTATAAAATTAGTTACAGACTTTAGGTAGACTAACATTGGACCACGTAGTCTATATAGTAGCTAACTTAATGGATTTTGTCAATTTTTTTTTGTTTAAACTATGAGCGTAAGTACCTAACTCTTATTTATTCTTATCTGTGCTATTAGATAACAGCAGAAACAATTTATAGTAAGTTTTATTAAAGATATAATCTCATTAACTGAATGGTTTTAAGGACCCGTCAAATATTGGAAAACTTAATTATTTTGAACATTAGTCTGATGTTGTCAATGATGTAATAACCACAGGAGTCGCGCGCTAAGAAAATGACAACAAAGGCGTTACATAATGGGCAATTAAAAAAATATATTTATAAACATGACGCAACAATATCTGACAAATTATTTTAATCTCAAAATATGCTCTATGCCTGTAGGTATTAAATTCATAGAAAAGATGTACGAAAAATGTAAATAAAGTGTACAGAATCTTAATACATTATGCGAAATATTAGGGACTGTCACTACTTTTTTTCTTGGTTGTTGAAATGAAATGAGTGAAATTGTTAAATGTTATACAAAAACTATGTGCATCTTGTGTCTTTAAATGTGCGTTATGCACAATTTGATAAAACAGACAGATCACTAACACACACACCGACATTGTTTTAAATAAGCTTAGTAGATAATAAAGTAA
This sequence comes from Acleris emargana, assembly GCA_927399475.2. NCBI lineage: Eukaryota > Metazoa > Arthropoda > Insecta > Lepidoptera > Tortricidae > Acleris > Acleris emargana. Next base: position 17,685,611 of record OV656836.1, read on the forward strand.
TCTTTCAGCCTTACTTAAATAGGGCGTAGGGAAAAAACGTCAAATAAAACTTAAGAACGGAACCCTGCATGGTGTATTCCTACATGCTTCTGAATAATTTGTATTATTTAGCTACCGAATAAAAATAAAAGCCTTTCTTTGTAATTCACTTGTAACTAAATCGTCTCAAGAAAAGCGTTTCTAGAAGAGGATAATGAAATAATGAGCTAAACTCAAACGAGCTGTAAAATATATGTTTTGTGCAGCTTAAAAACAGAGCTGCCGGAGGTTTCCCGTTACGAAACTAAGTTTACGTTTTGCTTTCGGAGTCGAGCTGGTTTTTTTGTGAAACAACTCGAATTTAGCCTGTGGCCGTCTGTGTATTTCGGGGTTGAAAGTTTATGTAAGTAAAGTGGGAGAGCTTTGTTATTCTAGCAAAGGCTAAATCACGTAAAACGCTTTTCGCATTAACGTTTATTGCTTTAAATAAAAAAGGTTTCTCTAAGAACTACTTACCCTCGTATTATTCACAAAAATAATGTATTTTTAGTGATGTTAAGGTTCGCCTCGAAACTTAAATAAAGATGGTCAAGTGCGAATCGGACTCAAGCACCAAAGTTTTATTTGTATTTAATTTATAATAAAAATAACTTTTTCCCTGCCGAAATAACAATTTAAATCTTTATTTTTAAGTATACTTATTTCAAATTTCTACCCAATTACTTCTGCCATTTCAGAGAAGAGAGTCTTGAGAGACAGACAACAAAGTCATCTTATAAGGGTTCCGTTTTTCAGTATTTAGTACGCAAGGGTCACTTTTTTGTATGTACCGGCCGGTGTGCATAACACTTCCACCTGTCCTGGGACTGCGCAGTCGAAATAAGAAAAAGTTAAGATTTTTAGATAAAAAACAATTTAATAAAGCCGCGTCTACTAAATAAATAGTAAAACTAAAACTTCATATCTAGACACGCGGCAGAGTATCCAGCCAAGTTCACGCATAGGGAACTGGCAAGCGCAGCCGCGTAGCCGTGTGTAATTTACACGAACCGTTTGGAGCCGTTTACTCTGACATTCTACGATCTACGCAGCTTGACATTTCAAGAATTTGACTTTAAACGCTGGAGAGAGCCCGCCCAAAACGAAAAGTCTAGTCTTGTATAAATACTTACGTGGGAATTAGAAACGGTACACATACTAACAACACGTTTTCAATTGTCTATCGACGACTGTCCCTGTCTGACTTAATAAAAGGATTATTTTTTGTTACGAGTATTCATAGCGCCGGCGCACATACAGAGAAGCGCAGCACAGAGACTTTTTCACTGTCGAAGCATTGTCGTTTTTGGAGGTGCTGAAATAAGATCGAAATTAAGTAGCACCACAAATAATCTCCGCAAGTTAATTAGTTTCAATTTTATTTTTAACGCTCCCAAAGACGATAATGCTTTGGCATTGAAAAAGTCTTGGCACAGCGCTTCACTCTATGTGCGCTGGCCCTTAGTCCTACTTATAAAGTTTTTTTTTAATATGGCTCATTTGGCAAGCTCAGTGTCCATTATACGAGCAAATGCACGATTTACCACCAATCTAGTTTATAAACCTCCCTGACCAACCTAGATTTTAAACTAACTGCATTGACCTCGGCGGATAAAAGAAAAAGGAAAACGTATTTCTAGATAGAGTTATATAATCTAGACCAGATCTAAGAGCAAGCTGATTAACGTCAGCCGGAGGAGGAACGAGGGGGAGGGCCGCAAACAGGAGGATTTATTGTTAATGCCCCATGGCCGGACGTTAAACGCGATGAATTCCTTACACAAACACGAGTTCACTTCCCTCGCTAATAGTGTCAGAGCTTCTTCGCTGTACGGGTTACCGGGCTCTAAATATATTAGTTCAAGCGTAAACAAGTCAATCATTACGCTGTGTTTTTTTTCTACTTATAACTAGACAAATAAAAGAGAACAGTTTGCTACTTAACTTAAAGGCATAAAATAACTAGCAAGAATAAAGAGATATAGAATCGAGATAAATCGACAGTCAGCGATGTAAATTATGTCTATTTAAACTTGAATGATGTGGAATTATTTCATGCAGAATATCGATGAGAAAATGAATAATTTCGGTTCTCTCTGGAGTTTATTGGCCGTAAAATAGTTCGCTGAGACAACTCGCTTTGTTTCAAATAGCACAGGACGCAGTTTCCGGCAGAACTTTGCGAAAATATTTTGTGAGATGCTAATTGTTGGGGAAGCTCATACGGGATACAGATTTGTATGCTGTGTTCCTGATGCATGTCGAAAAATATCGTCGTACACTCTGTGCACATGACAGATGGACTGAATATCTTATCTACTTTGAATACGTGTTACTTTTTCAAAATTGTTTCACAAGGACTGAACATAAAACTTCAATATTTAAATTATGTAACTTACAAGTAGTGTCGTGGTAATAATATCTCTTTATTTTCAATAGTTCCAAATATCAGCAAGTAGTAATAAAATGTATGTATAAATATGAACTGGTGTACTAAGTATGTAATCAATCGAAGTACTTAACGTCTTGATTGCTGAAAAGAATTCTAATTCAAGGGTTGAAACGTAAAAACGGCATCAATTTCCCCTCAACTCTGCTCGCCGAAGATTAGAAAACACGTTTGAGAGAGCTCTCGACCAATTTTCCGCTTACGTAGCGGTAATTGTCTTAGAACAGGTACGGGCGCTCGGCGGCGCAGTGCGGCACCGCAGCGCCCGAGCCTCCGATACGCTACGTGCACTGAATCCTAATACTGTACTGATTTTATTTTTGCCTCCCTCACTCTTGATTCAACTATGTAATAGTTATCTGCAGCCGTCCGGCGCTCACGCAGCGTCGCGCTTCCCTAATCGCACACAACGCTTAACTTTGAGGCGTAATTTTCAAAGCAATTCTTTCAGGTAATCAGCGTCGGTTTTATTGCCGGTTTTTATGTTCGGGGCCCTTGCAGTTTCTTCTTTGTAAATTATGCAGAAATCAATTCGGGGCGGCTAGCAGGGGCCTGGTAAATAATTCAACGCTGATTGTAACGAGGGTCCGAGTCCGCACTAAATGTTCCCTGGGAGCCTTGAGGCCGACAAACACGTTTTCTTTCCTTATCACTATGCAGAAATGTTTTTTTGCTCATTATTAAACTCTACAGAGCTCATTGTATTGGCATTTGTTAGCACAGACCTAACCTAATTATCTTATTTTATTGGAAAAACAAAGCTAGTGATGACTTGACTGACGTCTCCGTTAGTATTTATTCATTATTTCAAGTTTTTGTAAACTTTTTTTTTGTAATTACCTACGTCAATTTTTCATTTTGTTTCGTGAAATGATCTAAGAAACAAGTAGGTAAGTACACGTTTCATTTCTACTTCGAAATATTAAGAGATCTAGTTCATTTATGTTGGTAGTTTTTATACGTTATGTATACCTATTTATTATACGTATTTACTTACTCAAACCAAATTAGAGACTTTGCAAGGGTTCTAAATGAAATCACAAAGTAGGGACACTTCCCATTCAATATTCCGGTGGCGTCTCTGTCCACCGTACTCCCACAAATTTAATTATTTCATTAAAATAATCTTCCACAAAGACTGCGTGGTCTGCACTCCGCTCTATTTGATAATAGGCGCGAGTGCTACGTAATTAACGCAATCAACCCGGCGCTTGGCAAATCTCCCCAGCACTTAATGAATCTCTTGTTAAAAGTTTACACTTACCGTTAGTTTCTACCACCCGTAATCATATGAATATTACTCCCGTATACCAAAGTTAGGACGCTACTTTCATGAAAACACTTTAAACAGTACAAATATCCATAAAATTTAATCGTTCTCCGCAAAGATTTTTCCATGAAAAGTTTTCCACTTCAAACTTTGCCACTTCACCGAAGCCAAGACGCGTTTAACAAAGCTTTTTCATACCTTCATTTTTATATCAGGAATGGAACGTCACGCTCGGTTTCAGCGCCTCTCGCTCGCCCGACCGCGAAAAGAACCCACATAGACCGGTAATAGGTGACGCTTTATCAGATATTCGAGTCACGTTTAGAATTCCTTATTTTCATCTTTTTCTACGGTCGGTCCCGAAAAATGTCATCGAATACACATTTTTTCGTAATCCTCATAAGTCTCATGGCCTCGACGACATTCGGAGGCTGGAGCTCCCCATCACGCGACGTCCTCGCCCCCCGCATCCCGCCCGCGACAAGTTCACGCAGTGTCGTGACCGGCATGGAGAGCATCGCCGATCCAACCTTCAATTAATAGTCTGGCACATTAGCGACCAAACCTAATTCCTACTAACGACCTTGGACTCGGAGAACTACTTTTCCTGAGCTTAATAGCTTTTGCCATAGAATCACTAATTCAAATTGCAATTATATAACGTCGTAAAAGTTAAAGAAGTATTCAAGGAAAAAGTTTTAATTGCTTCGGTTGTGTGCAGGTGTTACTACACTGGCTGGACAGAGCGCGTGTTGGGATTTAGGGCTGAATCCCGCTCCTTATCAGGAACAAGTCGGAGCATGCACCTTGCACCGAGCGGCGTCGAAAGTTTCCGACAGTAGCCCAACTAGTTTGGAAGCTTGGAAACTCTATCAGATACGTGAGCGCGAAACGATTACCTGCAACAAGCGAAACAGGCGGACGGCGACATGTTCACGGGCAATACTGCGCGACATTAATTACCAACTCCCGCCCTATTCACAGCTTGATAAGGAACGTTTGCGGGGAAGTCGAGCAACCGATGTCCTATTGTGTGACTAACTTCGGTGGAAGAATCAAAACAAGTACCTAACTACTTGGACTGTATCACCTAGACGTTTTAAGTACGACTAACTAAACAAAACTTATTGTAGTTTTCCAACAAAAATATACGAAATCAGTGTGCTCACAGAATAGCTTGGTCTCCCGTAATATTTAGAGTAAAGCGATATTCGGCGCTGTATCGAAATCCAAATCACTAAAGCCAGCAGGGTCACGTTCCAATAATCGGATATTGGCTTAATATTAGCCGGCTTGGTGTCACCGGCTGTGGTTATTCCTGGGCTTCATGTTATACAAACTTTTGGTAGCATTGTTTCTAACCTTTTAAATAAATACTCGTATGAAAGAGTCTGTAGGTGCCGTCCGATTAATTGCAAATTCATATTCATATGGCTTGTTAATTATAAATAGGTGACTTATTAACTTATTAAAAATGTTACTAACTTATGTACACTTAATGTTGTAACTTAGAAAAAAAAATAGTTTAGGTGATCGTATTGTATTTATTTCAGAAATAATTAATACAACCAATAATAAAAACATACAAATGATCTTATGATCACATAAAATTTGTTGACCACCTTTATTCATAGATCAATGTACAATAATTGGTAGTATGTCTAGTTTCATTTGGTTATTATGATCTAACTATGCAGTTCATTTTACGGCGAGCATTAGATTTAAACATTAGTTACGATTCTTGACGATTAGTTAGTTTAACTACTGATCAAACAACAGGCCCGACGATCTCGGGATGACCCCAGTCTCCCAATTTTATTTCCGTATAGTTGTATTTCGTCGTTATACTATAAAAATATACATAAACAAACATGTTTTCTAATTTTAAATCTAAGTGTAACTTACCTACCTACACATCGCTTGTTTAAGTCCATCATAAAGTGTGGAATCTTAATCCTTACCTATATTTACTAATATAAACATGATCCTTTTTATATGTAGGTATAAGTGAGAAGTGCGTATGACTATTCATTTCCCTCGTATTGACGAGGAACGGGTATTCGTCGCCTCCATACGTCCGGAAGACTGGTCGGACAGCTTTGAATGTCAATCACAGACCGTTGATTGGATTTCGATATTGGCATCAGTGATGACGTCACTTCGCGTTTTGTTCAAGTGGAACACATTGCGTTGAAGCACATAAATTGTTTAATATTTACCAAATAAATCATCATCGTAAGTACTGAACCAAGTATTGAGCGTGCGAGGCACTGTTGTAGTTTCCTTTTTGTAATGATTTTTTTAATTTAATATATTTTTAAAATACGGGTTCATTACATTTTCTATTTAGCAAGGTGTAGTGGAAATTGTTAAGAAGAAAAAACATTAATTTATGTATACGACTGTTTACTATACGTACAATTATACGGCTTCTATCATAGGTAGGTAAAGTTTGTCCCAGTAAAAAATGTCGCTTGTAAATTTTTAAAAATTCCGTTTTAAATATTAAAATTTACCAAATTTTCTAATAACGTTTTATTTGATATTCCTTTAAATATTATTATTTACGCATAAAGACCAGTTTAGGATTAGTTCATCCAGAAACTTCTTAATTTTCCCTTGACCCCTGCCATCAAAGTTTTTACATCGTCATCGGTGATCAGTTTGGAAGCTTCATTCCACTTCTGCTTGAAGTCTTGAACTGAAGTGGCACCACTTTTATGTTTTATAAGCTTCTGTTTCACACGAGCCCAATATTTTTCAATGGGTCGTGACTCCGGACAGTTGGGAGGATTGAGAGTTTTTTCAACAAAATCGACATTATTTGCTTTGTACCACTCTATTGCTTCCTTCGTGTAGTGACACGTGGCCGAATCAGGCCAGAACAGGACAGGTGAAGTATGCCTCTTAATGAATGGCAACAATCGTTTTTTGAGGCACTCATTCAGGTATACATCACCATTTATGGTTCCATTAGCAAAATATGGTGTACTGCGTTTGCCACATGAACAGATCGCCTGCCACACGAGAACTTTATTTGCAAATTTATCTATTTTGATAACCTTATACTCTTCACTTACTACTTTTCTGTCGGTCCCAGAATAATAGTGGTGTCCTGGAAGTCATTTGAATTCAAGTTTGCAGTAAGTTTCGTCATCCATAACAGTACAATATTTTTTCTTAGTCATTTTTGAATAAAGCTTTCTAGATCTCGTTTTAGATTCTTTTGACTGTTTTGCATTTCTGTTGGGCACTTTAGTTTGTTTAAACGTTGTTATAGAACAATTTTTCTTCACTCGTTGCACTGTAGATTTCGAGGTTTTAAACTTCTTGGCCAAGTCTCGTACAGAGAGGGTAGGTTTTTTCTGTAAAGCTGTTATAATCTTCTTCTCGATATTCTGGTTTACAAACCCTAGTTTACGTCCACTTCCAGGCCGTCGCCGTATACCACCTGTCTCCCTGAACCGTTTTAAAACCCTTTGAACGGTTCTTGTAGACGTTTTCAGCTCCGACGCCACTTTCTTCGCAGAGATGCCTTTATATTGAACATATTTGTACAAAATAAATTCGTGTAACTTTTCTTGCACCGACGACATCGTTGAACATCTAGTACTGACAACGTTTTTTTTATTTTTTATTTATACATTATAGAGCATCCTAACGGGAAACATAGTTTTCAAACCTATTTAGATTTCATCCTGATATACAACCCCAACTAATAATGAGCGACATTTTTTTCTGGGACAAGCTTTAATATTTATTTTAACCAAATTTACCGATCCAGGCTCTTAGCGTTTCGTTCACGAGTGGACTCGATTTTCCATACCTAACTTGGCTTACCACAGTGACTAAAGCTTATGCAGTCTTCGCTAAACATACCATGGCATATAGAACAGAGTCATGCCATACTCTTACTATCAATAACGGTGGCCGATACTAAGTGCTCTAGATCATTACGGGCTTAGCGTGATATATGGAACGGCAAGTTCAGAGATAATGCCGGTAAGCTCACAATTTCCAAGTGCCAATGGCCTACCTATGTCTAACCTGTGACAGTTAATATTACGGAGATTTTTCACAGATTTTAGGAAGAACCTATTATGCAATCATTTTGTGTGCAACACGACGTGGATTTCGATCATGCATAATAAAACCCCAGACTTTTAAAATCAGGATAATTTGGCGATGAGGGTTTTTCCATGATTAGCTATTAGATAATGATAAACTTGCTTATGAAGAGTATTAAATACATATGTAACGTTCAAGACAGAACAAAACCCGTGCTCCTCACACAAATGATTGCCCTTACCTAACGTAAGGATTTAGTTCGATTCAGTTTTTATTAATAATATATTTTTCCATTCATCGTGGCCCCGGGCACAGTGCGCTATTGATTGTATTTTATTCAGTAATGACTCTCTCAGCGCCCCACTAGCGGCAAATATCTGCGAGTCCAAACCAGTTGCAATTACACATGTTTTATTTATCAGAAGGCATCGCGGCCCGTTCGGGATTGGAATTGATTTCTGCATAATTTAACACCGAGAACATCTTCAATGTAACTGCGACTCTCGCTGGCTCAAAACAAAACATTCGTAGGGGAACTGCTGTTCTTCGAAATAGGTGTATTATGTAAATGGTACGTACGATGTTCCCTAAATAATATAAAATGTTGTTTAGGTCCCTAAATAATATAAAATTGGTTTCACTTCACATTTATGTACCTCAGAGCCAAAGTAAGGAGTGATACGGAATAAAAGTAGCTGCACATAATATGGAATTACTGTAGATACTATTAAATAAAATAAGCAATAATAATGGTAAAAATTAAAGAGGGATTTCAAGTTTTCGCCTTTTACATAAATCTCACCTAAAACTTTTTGAACAGTGTCTTTTGAGGGAATTTATGAGGTGTTTGTCATGAACGTAATTTTTTTCTTTTAGTTTGATGGGCCAGTTAATACCTTATTAAATTGTCTTTTGATCATTAGTTAATATTTTTGATTTGACTTTAGTTTCGGGTAGTTACATGGATTTTCAAAAATTGTGTATTTGCCATTTTTACAGAAATTTGTCTCCCATAGAAAAACCCCTGTCAGAGGTTAGATTGGAGAAACTTCCTTACTACCCAACGTGAAATCCAGTTTATTGGTATAACTTATTCGTATAATAATATTCTTAAAAGCATAAAACAAGTTCTGAAAATAGAAATTCAATTGTGGTATTGTAGAAAACGGCAAGCGAAGATTGTCAAATTGTGTTGTACAAAAACTTATAAAGTACATTGCAATAAATATTGAGAAAACTTTTGAATCTCATATATTTCAATATGATTGTATTTTTATTTAATCGTATCATCACTACAGATTACTAAAAAAAAAAACTGCTTCATAATTAGCAACAAATAAAAAATAAATACCAGATAATTCATTGCTACTTTTTTACTGAACCACTCCTTAATCCAAGTGCATTTGATTGGGCCATTTTTGAATAAATAGATGACTTCAAATTAATTAGTTTAATCGTGAATTAGGTCTACAAATTATAGATTAAATAGTAAATGTTGTATGGGGTGACATGCGCACTCGCGTCTAAGGCCGTAGACCCTCTCACTGGACGCCGCGGCTCGCGGCGTGGTCGCTGAGGTGGGGCGCTCCTCTGGGGTCTCGAACATGCCCCCGGGCGTTGAAAGCCTGATCTTTCAACCCTTCGTTGTCATCAGGCAGGGGACAGATGCGGTTGAAGCTCCTGCGTATCACTCCTTTAGCGGTTCTGATGTCTGCGACTCTCACAATACCATCAGTACCAGGGTGAACCTCGACGATTCGTCCAAGTCGCCATTTCATTGGGGGAAGACCTTCTTCTTTGATGAGCACCAACGCTTCCTTTTGCAGTTGCTGGCCCTTGCAAGTACGCCATTTAGTCCGGTGTTGAAGTTCAGCAACGTACTCCTTGTGCCATCTTGCCCAAAAATGCTGGCGCAATTGCTCCAGTCTCTCGTAGCGTGTAAGTCGGTTCTCGTTGGCGTTATCAAGTGCAGGCGTTGGCAAGGCAGTCATCGGTCGTCCTACCAAAAAGTGCCCTGGGGTCAGAGGCGTCAAGTCATTTGGGTCAGTCGATAAAGGTGTCAGGGGACGCGAATTTAAAATTGCTTCTATTTGGACAAGAACGGTGTAGAGATCTTCGAAAACTAAGTGAGCGTTCCCTAACACGCGGTGCAGGTGTGACTTAAAGGATTTTACGCCTGCTTCCCATAGACCACCCATGTGAGCTGCATATGCTGGTATAAATTTGAAGTGTAAGCCTTCATCAGCCATGTCGTTGGTAATTGATTGCGCATTTTCATTGAGGAACTTATAAAGCTCATTACGTGCACCAATGAATTGCGTTCCGTTGTCAGAATATAAAGTGTTTGGTTTAGAACGCCTAGCAATGAAGCGACGCAACGTTGATAAGAAGGAGTCCTTACATAGAGAGCTAACGAGCTCAAGGTGGATGCATTTGGTGACAAAACAGACAAATATGGCAACATAGACTTTCTCCGTCCTACTACCCCGACCCCTTCTGTTGAGTGCTAAGAGTGGACCGGCGTAGTCCATTCCAGTTGTTTGGAATGGATAGCCAGGCTGGAGGCGCTGTTCAGGTAAGTTGCCCATGGCTGGGCGAGCTGCTTGTGCATTAAATCGAAAGCAACGCTGGCATTTGTGAACAGTAGATTTTGATAAGTTACGACCGCCGATAGGCCACAATTGTTCCCTAATGGAAGAAAGCAACAATTGAGGCCCTGCGTGCATTAACCTTACATGCTCACAACGGAAAATTAACTTTGTTACTACATGTTTGGCGGAGAGTAAAACTGGGTGAGTTTTGTCAAACGTGAAGTTCCCATTTTTTAGTCTACCTCCTACCCTGATGAGGCCGACCTCGTCAAGAAAAGGACTCAAAGCCAACAATTTATTTTTTGCTGACAACTGTTTACCGCTTGCTAAAGTGTTATACTCTTCGAAAGATTCCTGTTGCGACAACTTTAATACTGTGTTAGATGCGATCTGTTTTTCAGAGTAAGAAAGGGGCTCTTTATTTTTTTTCATGTTTCGACAGTTAAAGATGAAACGTAAAACATAAGCCATCGTGTTCTTAAGTTTATGAAATTTAGAAAAACGTGAAAATGGAAATAATTCATTAAAATTTGTCGACATTGCGACATTTGACGTAATCTCAGGTAGGTCACAATGTGACTGATCAAACGTTTTCTTAGGCCATGACCCTTCATGCTCCATTAGGAACTTTGGACCATTCCACCACAGGTCCAATTTTTCAGATTGAGCAGCACTAACGCCTCTGCTTAGTAAATCAGCAGGATTGCATGAGGTGGGAACGTGTCGCCATGAGAATGCCTTTGTTCTCTCCTGAATGTCTGCCACTCTGTTTTTCACGAACGGCTTTAATTTGTTCGGTGCTGTTTTAAGCCAACCGATGACGACAGAAGAGTCCGTCCAGAGAAAACAGTCATTGACGTGCATACGAGTTGTCCTTAAGACCTTCTCCAGGAGCTTAGCTGCCACCAAAGCTCCACAGAGTTCAAGGCGCGGTATGGTAACTGCCTTAATTGGTGCTACTCGCGTTTTGGAGCACAACAGCTGAACGAGGACATTGCCACTAGCATTCGTGGACCTCACGTACAAACAAGCTCCAAAAGCGTCCTTAGAAGAATCGCTAAAAACGTGAAACTGAATATTGTCTGGGGTATCACACACGACGTGTCGAGGGATTCTTAAATTATTGAGAAGAACTAGTTCACTAATGAACTTGAGCCATGATTTAGCAATGTCTTGGGGCAACGGAGTGTCCCAATCTAGTTTGTGCAACCAGAGCTTTTGAAGAATGACTTTGCCTAAAATAATAAAAATGCTTAAAAGCCCTAAGGGATCAAAGATCTGAGATATGGTCGACAAAATCACCCTCTTGGTGATATCAGATAAAGGATCAGCTTTAATGTCAAAAAGCAAAGTATCAGTTGATGGTGACCACTTCAGACCCAGAGTCTTGGACTGCTCGTGCTCACTCAAGTCGACGATGACGGGGTGATCAGCTGAATCTGAACTATCACTGCAAGTTGGTAAATTGGATTTGAATTTTCTCATATTGAAACACCCTGAGGAAAGCTCTTTCGAGATGAGAGCACGAATCTCCATTAGGCCCAGTGCCGACTCCTGCCCAGTTAATAAGTCGTCGACGTAGCAGTCCTCATTAATGATTGTGCGCACATGTTCGTTGTCACATTCATCCGCAATCTGCTTAAGGCAACGAACAGACAAGAACGGAGCAGAGGCTGTGCCGTACGTGACAGTGTTTAACATAAACGTCTGAAGGGGCAGTGCTGGGTCGTCACGCCAAACTATTTGCTGCAAATGCCGCTGATCCTCATTGACTAGCACCTGGCGGTACATCTTTTCGATGTCACCTGCCATGACATAGCGGTGTTGTCGAAACCGCAGAAGAATTGTAAACAGATCACTTTGTATCGTCGGCCCTACCATCTGTAAATCATTGAATGATAGGCCGGAAGTAGTAGGCGCGCTAGCATTAAAGACGACGCGCAGCTTGGTCGTTGTGCTTTGGTCGCGCAGCACACCGTGGTGTGGCATGAAATACGCATTGTTGTGGCGGTTATTTATGTCACTTGGAGACATGTGACCTAATGATAAATATTCGTTCATGAAATGAATGTACATGGACTTTAAGTTAGGCTGTTTCTGAAGCCTTTTTTCTAATGACATAAAACTTTGCTTAGCGCGTTCAAATGAATGTCCCAATTGCGTCTCGTCCTTAATCATCGGAATCCCTACAGAAAATCTACCATTATCCTTTCGTGACATATGTTGCAAGAAATGCTGCTCGCATGCGTCTTCCTCGGCAGAATAAGATTTCTGTGTGTCTGGAATTTCCTCTAAGGTCCAAAATTTTGCTAATTGATCTTGAATTTCATTAAATTGAGACAAGTTGCAAGCAATATTTTGTGTAGTACGCTTTCCGGTGGGTCCTGACACAATGTAACCAAACTGCGTTTCTTGCAACACTGGACAATCATTTCCTAATCGGAGTCGGTTCGCGCACAGCAGGTCCCAGAAGATGTCTGCACCAAGTAAAATATCGTAACTTGATGGATTGTAGTATTCTGGGTCTGCGAGAATAATATTTAGCGGAATATTTAAGGTGCTTACATTAAAGACTTCATTATTGGTAGAAGTTATGTTAGGCAACACTAAAAACGTAATGTTTGTTTTGAACGTATTGATTCTGGACTGTATTGTTGCTTCGCATCGTTTGTGAACCGTTGAGACCAAGTTATTAATGCCGGCAACCGTGGCCTTGGCCCTTTCAGAATTTAGACCTAATGAACAAAGAAGGGACTCGGACATAAAGGAAGCCTGACTCCCTGAATCTAGGACGGCCCTGACTTCGTGAGGTCTATTGTGAACGTCTAAAATCTGAATTAAAGCGGTTGCAAGAAGAACCTGGCCAGAATTATTATTTGTGTTTACAGCTGACATGTTTTTAATCTGAGCACTATTCGAATCTAGACTGGGCAAAGTCTCAGCTTGAGGCAGGAATGCGGATGCGGGCGGCGCGAACGAGCAATCCGCCGTTGCACCTAGGGCCGCAGTGCCCGTGCTGCCTACGTCTTTGTGCAGCAAAGTGTTGTGCTTACCGCCGCACTGCCTGCAAGGACCTAGCCTACACATGCGTATGTTATGCCCTGCTCTAAGACAATTACCACACAGCTTCATTTTAGCAACAAACTGCTCTCGAGCACTGTTTGTCATCTGCATAAATTGATTACATACGTATAATGGATGATCAGCCCTGCAAAGATGACATTTATATTTCTTATAGCCTTGAGTTGTAGTAGTTGCAGTAAAACCGCGGACATGCCTGCTAGTACCCTTCGGTAATGATTCCTGTTTGTTGTTACTATTATTGTTACTTAATTCGATGGTCTCTAATAAATCTGCCCTATTTTTAAGAAATTTCGTTAATATTTCTAATGTTAATTGCTTATGAGTCACTTTATGTTCCTCCCATTCCCGCTGAGTGCGAGTGTCTAATTTCAACGAAACAATATAAATTATTAACGTATCCCAACTGTCAGTGGGTTCTCCTAAGATTCGCAAAGCGCGCATGTTTTTAGTGTATCCGTCTAAAATTCTACGTATTGACAAAGCAGATTCCCTTTTTATTGAGTCTTCGTCAAAAATTGCTTTAACGTGATTCTGCACTAAAAGTCTCGCGTTATCGAATCGCTCACACAATGAGTTCCACGCTAAGATGTAATTGGACGCAGAAAACTCTAATGCACTGATTACCTGAGCAGCGCCTCCCTCTAAAGATGCCCGCAAATAGTGAAACTTTTGTATGTTGCTGATAGACGGATTAGAGTGGATAAGAGACACAAAAGTATCGCGGAATTCGAGCCAGTTACCGAATTCACCATTGTATTTTGGTATCTGTATGGTGGGTAACTTAATACCCTTAGTGCCTACATTTCCCTGGTGTGTCACCTCATCGTCACCATTCTCGCTGGCCGAGGAGAAGGAAGTCTCAGAAGCACGACTAGTATGTTTCCTAGACCTTTTAAACATGTTACATAACTCTTGGCCCCTAGCCATAACAGAAAAATATTGAGACTCAAAATCTGACCTTTGTAACGCTTGACTCTGAGTGTCCGCCTCCGCCAAAGTCAGGCACTCAATTTTAGCCTGGACTTCCTCAAACTCCGTATACATCGCTTCAATGCCGGTCATGCGCAGCTTCAATTCCAATGCTTGAACTTCACTGCAAGTTGTAACATTTTTAAAGGTGTCAACAAATGTGGCAAACTTGGTTAAACGACCTTTATACGTTCCTCGTTTATGCACTAGATCCTTCATTGCCGACATTAAGAAAACTCAAAACAAAACTATAAATTATACACCCAATAGAGTACCTATTGCACAAAATATGTATTGCTTTTAATTAAAATTATTGATTCGTATATTGATTTAAAAAATTAAATTACCTACACTTATAGCATAGACTCGTGTATCAATGACCTTGTTATAATTCGCACCAGTCGAACTAAACAAACAACAAATGAAATAAAATAATTATTAGGCCTTAAATATCAGGTAGATATCGCGGGCTAAGTACTTCTTGCCTTCGTTACGTAACTTGTTTACGCTAACTGCACCGCGCGACGTGGCTAACGCTAACGATTAAGTTACGATGAAAGTTTTAATATCGGAATTTTGAATATTAATGTGATTCTTTAATGCGGTTTATTGTTGATTTTAATAAAGGAGGATCTAAACTACACGGCAGTATAAATTAAAATGGTAAAACCTATAACGGTGGGGCACAAAATGAGATTAAAGGGCAAACTTAATGGATCGGACTTACTCAGACTGCTTGCTACTTATCTTGTAGACATTAAACTTGTAATCCAGTCATCTGGTTCATGTTAATAACGCTGCACTGATTCTTGACATCCCTGAAGAGATCTTCTTAATGATTAAAGTAGAGGATCCTGGTTTGGCATCAGGCACTTCCGGTTCGTAAGGCCACTTTATGATTGGGCCATTTTTGAATAAATAGATGACTTCAAATTAATTAGTTTAATCGTGAATTAGGTCTACAAATTATAGATTAAATAGTAAATGTTGTATGGGGTGACATGCGCACTCGCGTCTAAGGCCGTAGACCCTCTCACTGGACGCCGCGGCTCGCGGCGTGGTCGCTGAGGTGGGGCGCTCCTCTGGGGTCTCGAACAGCATTTATGTAATTAATAAGCGACTATCGAACTACTTAATTATTGAGATGTGTTGTTAAAGCTTGAATAAGAGAATAATTTTCCGCATATTTCCTCTAAAGTAAAAATAATATTTACAAGGCTCTGTGTCTCTTTAGGAAAAGTTGGAAAAATTATCATATTTGACAAGTGATGTGGCCATTTACATTTTAGTAATTATAAAGTAATTATTTATTCTTAGGTTCGCGGCGCGTTTTAACGAAGACTTTATTCCCTTTGACAGACCATGTCTTCTATTTATTCAAAAGATGGTTTCGTTAACATAATAATTAAATGTGCTTTATGAATATAAAGTCTCAACCAAAGTTCAGTGAAATAGCCTAACTTTTCCTCTGGCTCTGTTCAGTCGGATACACATCTCGCATATTAATTGTGTGGTCGCCCCTTGTAATAGCTGATGAGCGAAAGAATAATTTGATCCGGACTTGTAAACGTAATTGTATGGCCAGAGAAACAACATAATACAGGAATTTTTGGAGGTTCCGTTTACCCAAATATTGTTAACCTGAATGAACGTCAGATTCTTAACAAATCAAGGTGGAAACCGAACTCCAATTATATTCAAAGCATGAAATAAAGACGTTAACGAAGATGACGAATTGGTAGACGAGTTTTTAGTTAGGTAGATAATTTTTTGAATCATCGATTTTGTGGTATGTCTGAGTTATTATTTAGGTCTTTCGCGCGTTTTCCTACAACTCCGTCTACCGTAGTCCACCTCTAGTTTCTTTAATTTAATCCAAATGAGTAGTCGCCAATATAATAATTTTAATAATTTATTTTACGATTAAATGAGGGAGTTACAGTACCTACCTATATAGATAGGTACATAATCTTCACGCCTGTAATCCCAGAGTGGGCTAGGCAGAGCTACAGAATTACAACTTTAGAAAGTATTATAAAGCATAGATTTATTTTTAAAATTAATCAAACTAACAAAAACAACCCCTAGGTATTGTATTTCTTATTAGACATGGCGCAAATATAATTCCCGAATATGTCTGTATGATCCTTTACAATGAAGTAAACCAGAGCAGATTTTAGATCAATCAAGATCTTTGGGTATACTTTACCTGTTAAATTTATATTATGACATCGTTATAAATGTTAAAATAATAATTTTAATTCCAATATTACGTGGAAAAAGAAAAGGAGAGCCAACGAATACGAGTACTAGCGCGGTTTATCGCATTCCTTTCGCTGACAAATGCGCGAAAACAGCGAAAAAGGCCGCTTCACAGCGCGATAGTTTGGCGCCATGGGATTCTTGTAGATAATTAAGCATGGCTGTAAATGTGGCGCGGGCCGTCTCTGCGGATGCGCCTGCGCCCGCCTCGGCCAGCTGCGGCGCTGTTAGTGCCCACAAACACCCTGCGTTGAGTTATTGCGAGAGGCTTGAGGTTTCCTTGACCAACGTCTAAGAGGTTTACCCTATCGACATAATAAGAAACACATTGTTACGTGTACTAGCTACTTAAAGATGCGTTTACGTTAGTAAATATTAAAATAACAAATGAGATAAGTAGTAGGTAAGGTACCTATTTTTATCATAACATTTGTCTCCTTTTATCTAAAACTGTTTATTTGACCGAAGAAGTTGGAGGTAAGTATAGGTGAAAAACTTAAGTAAATTACCTCTTGCATTTAGTTATAACACATCTTACACATCTGTATAAACCGTTCGACATTCTATATTTGAAATTTGACGTAAATTCTATAAACGTTTTGTACACAACTAGGTCACCTATATTTCTTTCATCATCGACTCTTATAAATTCGCCTTAGTACCAGCTTGATTTTTAGAGTGGTTTTTCTTTGTTTATTAAACCAAAAAAAGGGCCCTACGGCCCTAGACTAGAATTGACATAAGCGCTCGACGCGACAGTCCGGCAACTTACGTCAACCTTATACGTTTTCACTATTTAGGGCCACTTGTCTTTTAAATCCACATACAAACTAAAAGTGATGCTTGTAAATAAATGCTTACATCATCTCTGGAAAAGATCGCTTATCACAGCTTGCCGCGCGCCGCCGAGCGCCGCGAGCGCCGCTTCTGCAACAGACGCTGACTCGCGACGATAGACGACAGCCAAACAATACGAAATAACAATACATTTCATAATCAGATCAATTTCTTGTGAAGTAAGTTTCTTTCGATTCGTATTAATCTGATTCACGATCATGATTCAAATAAGAAACATACTCATATGCTCTGTGAGGCTACACATCTCCCTATGACTTACATATATAAATAATTCCACGCAATAAAAGAAACGTATGGCATCATTCCAAAATGTAACTGCTGAAATAACTTCGGTACTCGCACTTACAAGGAGAGTATACACTTAGAGAAAACGAGAACCCTTTTTCCAATAAGGATGATCGAACGGCGGAGTTTCACGTCGGAACTGGAAATTCTTGGGCAGTCGTAAACAAGTTAGGGGCAGCTTTGGCCGCGGCGGCAATATCGGCCAGTCGCCGGCCACAGCTGGCGGCGCTGCCGATGTCTCAATAATCCTCAAGGTGCCCTCCTAATCGACTCTTCCTTACTTCGACGCAAGTGTGACTAACTGATTAATTCTAAGACTCGGCCCGCTGTACGTGCCACCGCTGTCTTTGCCCATTATTGGTCCACACTTCCGCCGGGCTTGTACCATTATTGAACGATATTTGGACTATTATTCGGCGAACCGCTACTAAGGTTCGTATTTATATATTGGAGGTTGGCCGTAAGATCCCATATTGTCTAGTTTGGGATTGTAATTGCAGCTATTTCGTTGGATTGGTTACGATTTTGTGCGTTCAGCTTAATGGTATATCCTCTTCGTAACTTGCGTCGTACAACAAAAACATAATGTATTTATAGCAACAGTGCCTTGATGGCGACGTGTGGTCAATGTTAATTAAATAGAGATGTGCGTGCTAGCTGTGAAACAAGCCGCCCTCGCAAATTTTTCGCGCAAAGATTAATTACGGCTAGCGTCTGGATCCACTCATATTATGTACGAATGTCACTCGTAAACTAGTTATTTAGCAGCTTCTAAATCCATTTATCTGGTCACGATATGCTTTATGCTCCAATTTGAATGTAGACACTTCATGAAACTCCTTTGGTCCAGCAATAAAAACTTAACATTATCTGAAATAACCAAAAAAAAGTAATTTATGCTTAGTTAACATATATCCTTATTTTACGATCGTGTCAAGTGTCAAAGCTACGGTGTAGACTTCCCCTTCTATGGTCAGCAAATATTTGCAAATGTACACAATAAAATATTCACAATATTTCACATCACTTGTACAAAATACTCGGCAAATATCGTAGCCGCATTTTTCTCTTGTTTATCAGTTCTGTAGATTACTCTCAGCGGCCAAAATTAATAATTATAAATACGTTGGCGACGAGCCCCGCCATTAGGAAGCATAACTAACACATGACGCCAAATAAATCAACATATCACTGCACGGAATATTCTTTGAATCCGTTCTTATTTTTCACCTTTATTAATCGAATGTTATTCTGCACCACACGATATTTTTAACAAGCACAAGTATGAATCAAATAAAACACGAAAGTATTCATATTTTATTTAATAAAAGGCCGCTTACAGTAAACCCATACACTCTGCCCACTCGGATACCACAACCAAAGAGATAAATGTAGATAAATAGGTACATTAGGTACACAAAAAAGTATCAGTATCAGTGTCTTCAAAGCCACTTTTTTCTCATAAAGCGAGCTGTTTGTCGTCAGCGGTCACTTTTATTAACCCTGGGTTGTGTTAATTGGTATATTCTTGTTCCCGTGAGCTTTTTCCGATATAACAAAGATTGCTCTATTTGCTGGGGGGGGGGGGGGGGGGGGGGGGGGGGGCGGCTAGATAAAGCGAGGGTAGATCGCCAATAACTCGCTCCATTGTTTGTTGGCGGCTGACTTAATAAGTTCGCCGAATTTATTATGATTTGTAGGCTCCCTTGTCGTCTTATTACGCGGCGCTTAGCCATGCTCCACGCGGATGGTATTCTCATTGCGGGAAAATGAGCATTCTTTCATATTTTTTGCTTTTATACGTGGCCACACTCAAGACAGGTATTTGGTAAGGGTATAACTTGAAAAACTTTGTTTAGCTATTTCTGAAGATTAAAATAGGTACCCCTATACGTATGTCACCAATGTATACTCACATGTTTAGGAGCCAAGTTAATACTTAGGATAAGTAATAGTTATTTAGACGCAAGTTTATGAACGATATTGAAAGTCGACCTTATTTGATATTCAGAAACCACAGCCACAAATTCAATAGCGGCATTTAAAAGTTTTTTAATAAAGTGTTAATTGATTCGGATAACACATTAGGTACACTTACTTTATTTATGTCTAGACCGAATAAGCGTTCCGTTTCGTACTACTTTGTTTTACAGTTACATTGAAGCATTATATTACAAAATCAGTTCCAGTGCGGTTTCGACTAGCCCGAAGGTTCTGCACCAATCGTCCAAATATTAAAAAGGGGTTTAGGTAAAAGTATTGTCATTTGTAAAAGTCATACATTTTCAAGGTGAGCCGCCATTCGTAAAAAAGGTAAATTATGATAGAATTATTCAAAATAAACATATTTTGTTATGTAATGACTGTTAAGTGCATCGAAGCCAAGATATTTAAACATTCATACCTGGGCGTACTTTTAGTATCAAAACTGAATACTTAAATCTTTAATATCACCGCTCCGATATTATTTAACGCCATAAATTATATATATCTATGCGTATTTAGAGGTCCTCTAAATAACTATGCCAAAATCAACCGCGACCGCTGAAAAAAAAAGACATCTTTCTTCATACGAGTAGAAATTTACCCAATGCCTTTTCAGCACGAAATCTTTAGCCGTTTCAGAGCAAAAGTATTTAAATATTTTTGGTACATTGCCTTAACGTGTCAAATGCTGATAAAATAGATTTAAAATTCCGGACGAGTCCATTCAATACATTAAAAGTCATCGCAACATCGTTAACAGTATCTTACGGAACAGTCGAGCGAATCGCTCGTAAATTGTAGCTAATTGCCATTACAGGACCCACCTCGTCATCGGCCCTGTTAATGATTAAAGAACTTCAATATCCCTGAACCTTGAAAATCGACTTTGAAACTGTGTATTTTTTGTCTTATTCTACTTCTTTTCTGCACTGTACTACAAAAAAGGTCGCAGAACGAAAGCTTTTTTGTGACTTATGGTTAATAAATAATGTAAATATTAAAATCAGACCATCAAATTTACAGAAATCACACGTTAAACGACTCAAAAAAAAAACTTTGAAAAAGTAGTACTTCAGGGCTTTATAGGTACACATTTTTCATACAATACACTTGATAAAGGACAACGTGATCTTCTGTGTTATCAAGTATATTATTATTAAAAACTGTACTATTTCGTTAGCCTATTTGTCTAATTTAATGAACGCCGCGCCGTTAGCATTATTTTTCTAAAAGTATTTTAATTCATAGGGAATACCTACATTAAAAGTTGATTCACCCAAATACATTAATTTAAAAACATTCATATTTACATATGTATCTATTCAAAATAAAACTTACCAATTTGAGACAGTAAAATATTTTCGTCGGTAACGCGAAGTTTGTTACGCCTTTTAATTAATTAATTTATTTATTTATTAAAGTAAATCAAACGAAATTTTACAAAATATCAAAAACTGCACCGTTAAACCACAGTTTGGTTTGACTCGATGCACCATTCCACGTCAGCTACAAACAAATAAAAATGTACATAAGAGTGTTTAAACTAAGATACTTAAAACAATTATGCGTAATCTACCCAACACAAATCATCACCACCAAAAGTAAGGACTACGTAAGTAAGACAAAACATTGCACGGAGTCTTATCGTTATCTCTGGCCGGCCGCCGCGCCGCCGAACCGGTTTATGCACGCCTGGTACAGGATGATCCAATTATGCCGGAAATTATACAGTGTGTCTCTGACCTTGGGGCTTTAATTTCAACGATCGATTCTACTCGCTAAACTGAACTACTTTTGTTCTGCAACATGAAAAAATAACTTAAATTTAGATAACTAATTGATGTTAAAGTCTAAGTGTAAAATCAGTGTATTACATACTGGCCATGTAATCACTATCTCATGGTACGGGGGCGACATTACCTTGGTACGAGGGCTAAAGGAAAATGGAGAATTGGATTGCGTACATTGAAAATTAGATTTAACTTGTATGATAAAAAATAATTTTAAACTGAACATATTTTTAACAACTTACAGAACAAAAGAAGTTTAGTTTCAGGAGTAGAATTGATCTATGCATTTAAAGCCCCAAGGTCAGAGGCACCCTGTATAAATAATAAATTAGCAAATAAATAGATGTTTGTGATTTTGTTATATTATATTTGACTTTGACTATTCTGTAATTGAATTAACATTTGCTTTTTTAGGAACTTTGCGATATTGGTTGGTGTAATTTTAATTTTCCAATTATCCGGTATTTGATTTATTAAATCAGGCAAAATATATTCAGACGTTCTTTTACCATAAAAATTTCGAAAAGGTGGTTTCTTCAGTACGCGGTTAGTAACTTGTCTAGTGGTTTTTGGATGTGAGATGACATGTTGGATTTCACTTCTAAAATATTGTTCCTTCAGAATGTGGTGCTTAAATTTAGTGTGAACAGGTAAAACTTCGCACATGCTAAAAAGATCCCCATAACACTTCACACTCTTCCTAATATTAAATGGCACTACAAGCTTGAGTAGTCTAACCTGCAGATTATATATCTTATCCAGATGCGTCTTAAAAGTGCGGCCATAGCTACTTAGCCCGTAAGAAATAATACTTTCGGCCAAGGCATTATAAACATCTAGTCTAATTTTATACGGTATTCTGTTACGTAAGATATACATTTTTGCCATAACCGCCCGTAACTTAGTACACACTGCATCGATATGCACATCCCAATTAAAATTGCCGTCAATAAGGAGACCTAAGTACTTGATTTTAAAAACTTGTTCTAGTGGGGGACATTTACAAATACCAACGTCGGCCGGTCTGGAGTGTAAGCACTGGTGGCCGTGCCCAATAATACTGACTGGTCGTACCGTTCTTGACTGACAAGAGTGCACGTGCAGAAGTTTGGTCTTATCTGCGATTAGAACCAGACCAGCGTCATGGGACCACATACAGATGAGGTCGAAGTCATTTTGCAGATTCCTCTCAGCTAGCCTAATGTCTTGTTAATGAAGGCCTCCCTAGAATTATTCGTTCTAGAATTAATACTCGTAAGGGTGATCAATCTGAAATTCTATTTGTTATATAACTAGGTCATTCTCATAATATTTTTTGTGTTAACTATGATCTTGTCTTAATAAATAATATAGGTGGAGTTTTCATTTTCAATAAAAATTGTTTTGTGAAACATGGGCAGGATAATGAAAACTCAATCTCATTTGGTCAAGCTGACTCCTTTGGATTTAATATTTTTACGAGCAGCTTGTGTTTCGGGTCAATATTTTCATCTAAAAGGTAACATTAATTAAAAAGATCAGGCTCTTTCGAACCTGATAAAACCATGATCAGACGTAAATTTGTAGTAGCAATACATAAATATACCAGTTTCATTTTCAGCTGACCATTATTATTGCACAAAAATGCAGTGGGATAAACTTTACTCGATATTGTTTATAATATGTTGCATTGTTGCCTCTCGTTTATTAATGTTTTTGTTACTATTGCAATATTACACCGTTGGGACTTGGGACTTTTTTATATCACAGGTATCTCTATTATATTCAAGAGTGGTCTTTATTGGTTTAATATTCGACAAACGCGTATTATTGTTACTGTCCCTTTAGTTAGTACTGTAAGAGTGCAAGAGCAAGACTCACGAGCGTGAAAGAAAGTGCTGCGTTTCAAGTCAAGGTCGTAGAAAACTCATCATAGCAAAAGTTTGCTCTAAAACGAAACTTTGAAGTATAAAATTTGATCATCAACTCTAGCTAAGAACCATTTCTATAGATTTGATGAAAATTGTTTGAGCCGTTCTATTTCAAGTGTTATGTGCTTTGATAGCAAAGGTTACAAATATTACATCGAGGTGTTTAAAGGTATTATATAAATATTAAGTAAATTTGACACTGGCTAACCAACTGTAGGAAACCCTAACACACATTGTTTAAGAAAACAAGTCGCTAATGACGTTTATTAAAAAGAAACTACCGTGAGTTAGGCAATTCATAGACCTTTTTTATAAATTGTATAGCAAGCTTACATAAAACATTAATGGTTTGCGGTTTTGATTCGAAAATAAAGCGAAACGTAACCTCCTTTCGATTTCGTTATTTGGCTCACGGTCACGAGGCTTTTTTCCGAGTTTGGCACCAAACTCGCAGTTGGATGTGTAGTCAGTTGACATGGCGACCTGTAGTTTACACGGTTAATAGACGTGGTGGAATTAGGTCGACTCACTGGCCACTCGCCGAGCCACCTCCAACCGCGGGTAATCTAAATCCAGATTGTTATTAAGAAATCGTTTATTAGTAAGTACCACCTGGTGTAATGGATCAATAATAAATATTTACGAAATATAAATTCCACCGCAGCCGCTATCATTACTTCTGCCTCTGTATCAGCGTGCGATGGCTGCGATGTGATGTGATTTAGCTGTCTAAACACATCGATCGATATCGAGTAGGTAAACGTGACTTGTTAGTTCTTCATGGTTTGCCAATGTTGTTGAAGTGTGTTCATAAATAGAAGACCTTATTATGGAATTTCATGAAATGAAAATAACTACGAATTTTCTTTAAGACAATTCAATGATTAAGTATTTTATATTATCTACCAAAAAAAGATTTTTAACTATTTATTTGGCCTCGCATTTTGGTAAGTTAAAAGGGTCAAACTGAACTTAACTTAACAAATATGTCCACTATCATACCATAATTAATTACCGATACTTAACATACTCTGTCTTGTACAAAATGTTTCCGAAATTAAAGATTATTCGATTATCCAATAATAGCGTTCATATTAAATTGTTCATTTTTGCATGCAAAATTAATCGACACACAATTTTATCGCCGCGTGTTCAGCTATTAAATTAATTATGGCGGATTTCTGAATACGCTGTCATAACCATTTTTAAGAGTCATAAATGTTCGATTGTAAACGCGGCAATAAAGAATATTTATAATTAGAACAAGAATACAATGAAATATGTTTACGGCTAAGCGAGTCGCATGGCACTAAGTGTCACGAAAGAACGTTATATACCTCTGTTTGACGAGGAGTAAGCCATACAGCGGGTCAAATATCTGTCACCTAAGCTATTACAGGAAACTACAGAATATTTAATGTTATTAAGTGATTTGTACCTTTTCTTTTATATTGACGTTAAACAAGCCGTTATTAAAATAGGCTCCCACTACTTATTAGGGTATTTTAATTTGTTGGCAATCTCGATCAAATTATAGAATTGAATTCATATAAAATTGGGGCGACGCATTGGTTCTAGCAATTGACATTAATTTACTTTTGTAAGGATTTTTATGAAACACTGTGTGCGGGCACCATACTAAGGTGTACACATGTACCGCATACAACTAATTAGGAATTATAAAATGCGGCTTGTATTTTATAATTCCTAATTAGGTGTATGCGGTACTCGCGACTTTATTTCTACTTGATCGCTATCGTTTGACATGCTTGTAGGAAAAAGTATTCTGTTTATTTGAAGCCATATTCGTGTGTCGAATTTAATGCAATTGTTGTAGCAGTTCACTCTTAATTGAAAAACTAACGTCGTCTGGACATCGAATTCTTGCCAACTTTCGCATTTATAATAGTATAATACTATTTCTAAAAGAACAAATACTGCTTTATAACAAAGCCTTATGCTTTGAATAAGTTTGTTACTCTGAGTAATTCAAGAAAAACCGTAACAAAGTATCAGATTGCAAGTTTGTAAGTTAAAGTGATTAAAAATTACCGTGTTGTTCCCCGTAACGAAGATAATTCGCCGTGGCGCAGGCGGCGCTTCCTCGAGCCAACATTGATGAATAACCTGCAGAGATAAGTACTTTTTGTCAATCTACTTGGGGACCAGTAATAAACTTCAGCTATTTTAATTGTTGGTATAACGTGCGCGTGACAACCAAATCCATTCGCAAAATTTCATACAAGCCATTTTATTTATTTTAGGCTGACATATTCGTGAGCTTCACAGAATTTGATTTTGGTTTGTTCATGTTGCACTAAACCGTGCACTAGCTCCCGGGCATTTACCATTATTGAACTGTCTTAAACACAACAGAGGCAATGCAGCCTCCGAAAAGCAATGAGCCGCCCCTACGCGTCACAATACTCACGCCACTCCATTCGCACTGTTTTCTCCGTTCACCGAGGAACGAGTGCAATTTCCCGCGCTCCGTATCGCGGGCGACGTACAAAAATTGCTTTTCTGAACGTGAAAATATAGAGAAAAAAAGTGGTGCCATGCAAATTTTTGTAAAGTCATTCGAAGGCGTGCGTTTGTATTTCTCGGGTAGGGGTAAGGAAGGCGAACAATTGTCGTCGCGGGGAATTCCTTTATTTTGTAAGAGGGATATTGCGCGTCGGATGCAGGCGCGCAGCTGCCGACGGCCCGTCTACCGGGGCGCCGCGGAGCCTCCGCGACCCGCCCGCCGCCCAACAACACAAGCCTTAATCTATTCACACGCGTTAACTCCAACAAATTAACCCCGCGTCAATTGTCAAATGCGGATCGATAGCTGAAAGCAAATAATAAATTCATTTTTCAGAGTACGCTCCACCGGCAAAACTTACCTTCCCCCTCTTGGTCCACCGAATAATAATTAATTGCCTCAACGAACTTCCTTGTAATATTATTTCCGGCTCATTAATATTTTTTTATAGAAAATAATCTTCTTTCCTCATGAAACGCATCAATCAAACCATCTTAACTGCGAAAGATTGACTTATCGAAAACAATATAGGATTATATCTCACTACTAGTTCCATTTTTTTTTTTTAACATTTTCCGTTTACTTACATCATCCCCGTTAAATAGTCATTAGATATATTGTCATTACCAAAATTTAGCAATAGCTAGGTAGGCACAGAGTATGATATCATAATATTTCCGAAGATTTTTCTTGTAGCACACAGAACAAATAAATAGTAATGAAAACTCTTTGTCGGTAGGTCTCGGCAGAAGGGCCTTATTTTCTTCAGGAAAGTTATTTTTCTTCGATGACGTCACACAGCAGGCCCGCGCCGATTGGAGCGGGGTCAAGGCTCTATCGCTCGTAAATACAAATAAAAAGGATTTAGTCTGGATCACGTAGTCTGATGATTATCATATTTTATTGTTACTATAAACTAAGTCACAAATAGTGTAATAATGCAATAAGCAGTTTATTGTATTCTTGGCCAATACGAATAAAGTGACGGAAGTTGTTCGTGTAAGTTCAGACTATGGAAAATGGTTTTATTATGCGGCAGTATAATTGATTGGCTTTCCAGGATGAGTAAATATACGGTTATATTTACTATTAACTATTTATATGTGTTCATCTATTTTATATTCATGCCGTTGTTGTCAACCGGGTCGCAGACCGGTAGCGGCTGGATTCGTAATATTGTCCATTAGCTAGTTGTCATGTCTGCGCCCCCCTATTTCTGCATTTCTCTATACGAAACCGAATTAACTTAATGGATTTTGTAACTCAATGCAAATTGTTCAATTGATTTATATCCAATGGAATTCATTTGTCTGTATTTCGTGGTTATTTAGGCTACGTGAGTATTCGGTTAAGACTGGAGGAAGTAATTTAAACTTGAAACCTACGTGCCTTGTAATGGATACAGTTGGATAACATAATTGTTTATTTTGTTTAGGTAATTATTTCAATAATTATTCTTAGGCTTTAGGCGAAGATTAAACCAGATAATAAACATATAACTTCTACATCAATAGCGTTGATGTATTAGGAGATTAAAAGTAGATAAGTAATATATAACTTTATAATAAGACATTTAGCCAAGGTCAATTAATGCGTTGTATGTAAGTATTTATATTTTAGGTTTTTAATCAGTTGGTATATTGTTGTCTGAAAGATGTTTTGAAAATAATTGGTTTCTTAAACAAGTTGATTTCAGTTTTAGTTTGTAGTTTCCGCAAAATTTGGTTTTTGTACATATAATTATCTACTCGATACTCCATTTTTCCTTATATTTCTCAATCACCCAAAGGCTTGCTGGAAGAGATCCTTTAAAGGGATATGTTTGATTTTGCATTTTGTACAATAAGGTGTTTAAATACGCGCATATATATGTGTACAAACTAGTTATTTTTCAATTCCATTTATTTTCTCTATTTAAGAATTTATTGCCATTATATTCAAAAATACATATATAAATCGTTGTAAATACTTGCAAATCAGATAGTGGTTCAGTTAAATTTAAGTAGGAATAATAAATAGTAAGGTACTTATCCCGATATAACTCACCTACAAAATCCTTGTTTCAGGTTACGTTGCCGTCTTGTAGCCAAGAGATAATTTGGGAAAAGGTACGTCCCTTAAGCACCTATTTGTATTCACGAGCGCGAGATCTCCTGCATGGATCTTGGATAATTTCATTGTACTTAAAATCGAATATTCTAGGCGAACAAATACGTATACCGCGGAGCCGGTGAGGGGAACTATTGTGCTACGCATCCGTTGCTTGTTTTGAGATGTTATCTGCTTTCACCACGCACTAAAAAACAGGCTAATATGTAGGGTCCTTGCTTGTGTACGACGTTGATTGCTTGTATTTGAAAAATTGAAGATAAATTGTTCTATAAATTAACTCATCACTATAATAATCAGATATTGGGGCCAATTCGGATCGATGTCCAATCATTCTTTATTATAAACCTAATGAATAAACATCAAACTCTATCTCGAGAATAAAAGTATTTAGGATTTAAATATTGTCAAAGAAACAATTGAAGACAGCATTTTTTAAATCGGCCTTCCTTTGTCTATAGCAATGCTACATTCACTGGCTTCAATTCGACTCCAATAGCTTAAATGGATTAGTAATTTATTTATATATTAGTCAATATTTAAATAATGTTGTATACTGAAAACAGAAAGGACAGTAAAACATTACACTTACTGTCAAGTTAATAAGAACTATCCATAACGTAACACGATAACGATATGGTTTAAAACAAAGTGGAGTGAAAGCCATGGTGCCACATATTAAGAAATAGATAATCCAAAAATAGAAATGTCAGCATCCCATTGGTGAGTTTTCGGTTCTCATCGAGCTCGCCTCGTCTTCCTATTTTGTGCTGGAATAGCCCTAATAACATGCCACAACTCATTCTGATTTATACGTTCTCGTTATAATTGTGCGCTTCGCTGCCGCTATTGCCGGCTGCTGTTGCAATTTTCATGCAACCGATCCACGAGAATGGATTCTTTCTGGCAATTTGCTCGTAATTCCCCACTGTGTTATTGCAAGATAATTTAATTTTGAGATTGCCTCGCCGCTAATGGAGCTTTTGTGCCTAATTTGACTGAGATTTCGTCGCTAAGTAGTATCTTTTGTGCAGTAGCAAAGTGACGCTCAGTTACGTGCGTTGTACTCAAATATTCTCTGTGAATCATCAAAATATAATGTTTTCTATATATTCAATAATATATCACATAGTTTCAAGATCCGTCCATGCTAAACTAAGAACGGACGTTCTTTATTTAAATTAATAAGCAAATAGTTAAGCACAATATTAATACGAATATGTACGCAGCAAACATCCACGTGACAAATATAATCTTATAAACAAATCGCTTGAGCGTAGTGTATTCGGAGAGCCCTACTGATCACAGTATTTTCGTATAGTTGCTGGTCGACTATATTATGTAAATGATGATGATCCAGGTTAATATCATCACGGATAATTTCCAGCTATTTTAACGGGAATTGTGTGAAGGCCGTCCAGGAATAGTGAAGCCACCTATTTATTGCTGTGTGAATCACCGCGTGTTTACAAGCTGTTTGTCATTTACATTTTTCGGAACATTAAGAAAATTTTAAATGATCTTTTAACGAGATAACACAAAAAATGCGGCACTGGTTTAATTAAAGTGGACAGTACCGTCTGTACTTAATTAAGCAAGGTATGAAAAAGGCGTTTGTGCATAAGTAGCATTTAAAATACTCGGGCCAAGAGGAAAAGTATCGGTGACGCTGGTGTTAACGAGGCTATAAAAAGTTAAGTTATAAAGACTATTAAAAAAAGTTTATTTGAGCGAGCATTAGTCGATACTGAAAAACGATTCCAAAGAACATCGTGATCGCATAATTTTATGAATAGCTAATCCATAAAAAAGTACCTACAGAAGAATTTCACGAGTCGATCGTAAACGCCGACTCTGATTTTAACGCACCACAAATCCTCCCCATTCCGTGTGATTACGACCTCTCCGACAATACAATCAATCGTCAACTTTTATTTGACTTATCTTTGAAATAAAAAACAAGCAAAACAACGGCTCGGTTTGGGGTTGGCGGGTTCCGTAAAGTTTGAAGGTGAGCCGTCGCCGTCTCCCTAATAGAGAAGAAAAATACGTTAATGTACCCTCAGAACCTGAAGACAAATAAACCGACGCGGACACGGACGAATAAAGGCGGGGAGGCACCGAGATAAATAACAATGATCCTGCGGAACGAGTCGCCGGCGGACGGGCGCCCGCGCCGCACTCGCACTACTTACACTTTCTTGTTATTACATTTGCTTACATCCATTTAACCAGTATTTATGTATTTATTTGAATTAACGACAGTTTTCAAATCCACGCTAAAGTTGAATCCGCAGCAGGTCCCTATTCTTCTATGTCTTTAATCATATTGTAAACGATGCGTCTGCCGTTACTATTATTAGAAAATTCATAAGAGTACAATAACATTGTTTATAAGACAAAGTGGACTCAAGGCCGGTTTTGGGCTCTTTACAATTTAAAAATGATAATCACCGAGCAATCAAAATCTCGTTCATGGGTAGTTGTATTAGGTTCTACTTATTATAACGTCCCAAGTAATGTTACTGATCTATTGGTAAATATATTTAAGAGTTACGTTAAACGTAAACTAATTTCTAAAGCATATACTATATTAATGATAACAATTCTTAGGACTGAATTGCTTGTAATAAATGTTTAGTCCTTACACCATAAGGTTGCGAACGTAAAAAAAAGAAGGAAATCCGACTGTTTCTTACAGGTTCTCCTTTGATCGGTCGCGATTTGAACCTGCAGTAAACGTAGGCTACGTCACTACTATGACGTTTCAAAAGAGTTTATTATGTAAACCTACTTAAACAAACATAATTCTGATTATTTTTTTCTGAACAACACATTTTTGCTTCAATACAAACTACGTAGTTTTTAATTAAAAGTGCTAAATATTTCTCAGGTGAACTATAAAGGATTTCAGTTCATAACCGATTATGTAACTGTGTTAAATCCATAGTATTTTCTGTTTGTTGATATATTGACATTATTATTAACATTTAGGATACCTTACTTCATTGTTAGGTAGGTACATATAAACGTTTTTTTACAGCAATCCACGACGTTAAATAAAAGTTTCTTGTATTTATTGTTCGCAGTTTCCATTGTAAAAGTTTATCAATAAAAAGTGTTTAATGCGATTGTAACTCTTGAATTATTTCCGCTCCTCTGAAACAAAACAGATTCAGTCAAATCTTTCCGTCCGTGTCAAGTCAACGTCGTCATAATCTCCTTTCGTAAAACAATGTCAACTTTAATTAAAATACTTACTTTAAAATAATAAAACGTTTTATAAAAGAGAACAGAAAGCCCAGCAATTGTACACAACGTTTATTGTTACAAGCCGGGATACCCAGGCGCGGAATCCTTTCATTTATATCTGTCATTTATGTTATGAATATTGAATGCGATCTTTGTCAAG
The DNA here is from genome assembly GCA_927399475.2 of Acleris emargana. Classification (NCBI taxonomy): domain Eukaryota; kingdom Metazoa; phylum Arthropoda; class Insecta; order Lepidoptera; family Tortricidae; genus Acleris; species Acleris emargana. The sequence continues at coordinate 17,717,199 of OV656836.1, forward strand.
CCGCATGGTGATTAAAAACTTTAACACGAACAAGGTTTTTGCCGCTTAGATGTTGTTTTCATGTCCGCTTCTTTAGGTTAATTAAGTACCAAACTGCCTTTAACACAACTACACTAGTTAGATTAAAAAGTTAGAGATTGAAGTTAAGTCTGTTCCAAACCGGCTTCTGTTTTTTGCGCTCTATTTACAGACGAAACAAATAAATGTTAGAGTTTCTTCTTAAATTTTGTTTCAGCTTTAACATTGTGGCTAGCGTACGACCGTTTCTCCATTGTTAACGTACGACATAATTTACTTAAAATAATCATATAGTTACTTAACAACATTTAAGTCTCAGTTAAACATTGTTTAACTGCGTTGTTGTTTTTACCTTTAAGTTATATTGTACCGTTTGTGCCCAAATAAAACATTAAAACATACGATAGATCGTCAACATAAAACAGGTGCGGAAGGAGTGGTCGTAGAAGTTTACTTCTACTCGTAGTTGACTAGTGTTTGAACACGGATTAAACACAATGACACCCACATGCTGAGAAATGTACTTGACATAAACGAGTCAGGAAAATGTCCATCAACCACTCACGGAATATCATGGACAAAAACCGTACCGGGACGGGAAATCGGATCAGTGCTAACGAGCACATCGCAATTAAAGTGCCGCGTGGCCCTCTCAGTGTTTTTGCATTGCCGCTGATGTTGCGCGCAATTGTCTCTGTCGCTTTGTTTGTTTGGCAAAACTGGATGTTAATTTTCCATAGCGGCACGAACACACGTACACCGTTGCCGTGAATGATAAATTTAACCTTCGTTAAGATCAACAAAGAATGGGCGTTATTATATTGTGAGGTTGCACGTTTTACGAAATGGCCAAACAAAGGAATTTGCGTTAGAAAGTCAGCAACAAAGGCATTGACGTTGTTAAATTTGTAGTGTAACTTTATATCTATTGCCACGAAAATTGCAATGCTTCCAGCCATGTCTAATAGATTTAATCTGGGAAAAAATAAGTATTCTATTTTTTTTTTCTACAGTTCAGTTTCTAGAAGACCTCTGTCCTAACTAAAGCAAGACAAAACGTCAAAAAATATACAAATTTAACGTAAAATCAAGTTTTAGTTAGATGCTGAATAAAGATCCTAGTTAAATTAGGTACATAGGTAAGCCGACTATATTGAAGCAGGCCACGATAATGAAGCTTCTGACATGGTAAAACAAATAAATGTACATAGAGTAGCTGTCCTAAACAATTATTTGCATGTATCTTCCTGTTGGCTGCAGACGATCATCCGAGTTAGATACCGCAATATCACTACTCTGCTGATATTACATTCCCGCCCGCCGCCTGTCGCCACGAAGTCGCGCCCGCGCCGCGCCCCCGCCCCTGCAGCCCCATAGGGTAATGAGTGCGACCACAACCGGCCCGATATGACCTATAAAAATTTAGAGCGCAATTATAGCTATCAGTAGTTTATATAGCCACGAATTTATTTGATGGCGCTTTTAATTCGTTAATAAAATTGCGATAGTCATTCGACAAAGCGTGCCCGGCATGTTGGATGCGTACTTAATAAAGAATTTAAATTCATATCGTTCGAGTGATTCCATTGGCTTTATAAGCTAGTGGGATCAGGTTGAAATGATAACGAAGTAATCAGATGTGTGATATGATGCAACGAATTATCCTTTAGGGTTAAGTTCAAACATTTATTAATTTGTAGCTACAAAACGAACAAACTCAGGTCTTGGGTAACAACTTTGATACCCTCTTAAAACGCTGCACGATCGTAAACCAACTTGTAAGAATCGAGGATAAAAACAATTTAATTAAACCGATAAACGGTCTGAAATGAATAATCTTCAAGAAGTTAACAATTCTCCAGTGGAGTACGGCAACAAAGTATGGAAGTGTCCGCAACTCGGTCAGAAGTTAGAGCGCGCTAATGTCGGCTCTTGCCGTAAGTACGTATTTCATTGTAAGATTAAGTTTCATATCAAAACAAGTCTTAATTTATAATAAAAATGCTGAAGTATGTTTTTCTTAATTATTTTCTTAAGTCAAAACGAACGGACTTAATTTTCTGAACAGAGAGAGTGATGAACAAACCGAGTTATTACTCTCCGAACTAGGTAAATAATGAAGAAATGCTTGTCTTCTCTTACTTAATCGATAATTCGAGAACCTTTTGATTGTATAGCCATTGAAATAGTAGAATAATACAGAATGAATTGAATACTCAAATATTTGAACTCTATCGATTTAAAATGAGATTGTAGGTGGGTACTTTTGAAAACCTTAGGTTTATTTTTACCCCTTTCATAACTACAATATGTAAAGACACGTAAAACACTCGTACTCGTAGAACAAAATCTGCTAGCGAAATCAGATTTCGGAGGTCAGGGTAGAATAACCAGAAAAATCAAAGGCAAAGCGGAGGCAAGGCAAGGCACTTGCGTTGCGTTGGCTCTGAGAGATAGTAAGGTAAATATTTTATAATGTTTTAGGGAATAGTTGAGGAACTAATCTAAGTTTCCGTAAATCGTAATGCCTAACGGCTACTTGCTCCAAAAAATTAACAGTGGGTTAAGACACTAACCCGAGTTAATATGACAGGTTTCGTATAAATCTAACGTAAGATATCTACTGGTATTTGAAGCTCGGTGTGTTCAACAGATCGAGACAGTATTTCACTCCGGCCCACCGCCTGCAGCTGTACAAGGCGCAGGTACGGCCACATATGGAATACTGCTCTCATCTGTGGGCTGGGGCTACCCAAAACCAGCTTCTCCCTCTGGACCGCATCCAGCGGAGAGCCACTCGAATTGTCGGCTGCCAGCGTACTTCTGATCGGCTTGACTCCTTGGCGCTGCGTAGAGATGTAGCCTCACTCTGCATTCTCTATCGCTTGTACAACGGGGAGTGCTCCGAGGAGCTGTTCGGATTAATTCCTGCCGCATCCTTCCGCCTTCGTCCTACGCGACAGAAATTCCACCACCATCATTTAGATGGTTGGCAGTCCACAACTGTGCGTTTCACACGGAATTTCCTGCCTCGCACAACTAAACTGTGGAATGGTCTGTCGCCTGCGGTATTTCCGGACCGTTACGACCTTCAAACCTTCAAGAAAAGAGCGTACTCTCATTTGAAAGGCCGGCAACGCACCTGTGACTCCTCTGGTGCTGCAGGTGTCTATGGGTGACGGTAATCGCTTTCCATCAGGCGATCCGTCTGCTCCTTTGCCTCCTAAACCATAAAAAAAAAAAAAAAAAAACAGTTGTCTTTGAAGGTGTAAAAAAAAATGCCTAGCTTACTAGCAATGTTTTTGTCATGTACACACATGCTCAAATCTCATCATCCCCGAGCAACGTTAAATTATTAGGGTGACGGCACCAATGTTTGACACTTTTAGATGGGGACACCATTAATGAACACTTAACTGTTCAAAATCATAAGGTTATAAATTTATTGTATCAAAATAAAAATAGAACCCTTATCTTCTGTACCATAAGAATCAAGTATCCATTATTGGTCCTTGGTCATTACTGGTTCCATCACCCTAGATGACAATCTTTTTTCTTATATGCAATTTTGTTAGTACTAGAGAAAGGTGTCTTAAAGACATCGAGTCGGTACTAAAACACTATTTTGTTTGCTAATGTTAGTTAGCTAAGTTAGCAAAAAGTCAAAAAGACTAAACGGTCGATAATACATACTACTTGGTAGGAGCGTTTCATTTTGTGTGTGCCTCAGTTAATATAGTATGCCGCCACTCGTGAACTATGCAATAGTCGGGCGGAATCGGTCGGAAACAAATTCAATGCTGCAAGTGCGCCGGCCGGATTGCTTCATAGTCGTAAACTTGCCCCGGCTTCCTACATCCGTTGTTCCAGGCGTTCATTTTTAAACAAGCGATTTTCGGTGCTTTTGTGCAGATATATTTCCACTATAGCGACTTCTGGGCGCGGCTACTTCGCAATAAGAACTTATTGTACTAGCTCGGCGCTATTTGAACTTGTAGGGATGGGAAGATGTCGAAGTGGTTTTTATAGATCTTCTTTAAGAGTATTATTACAATGTAGCTTATGCTACCTTTAGTTTTTCATATGAAATGGATCAAAAACTTTTGTAGAGTTTATGAATTCAAATTATAATAATAAAATAACTACTGGCAAAATACCGAAGTGATGTGATACAAATTGCCCTACCATTTCTGGTGTCGACGATAAATGCGATAAGGTACCTACTTATTATTCTATTGCAATTCATGGCATTTTCCCAAAGAGCAGCGGCGGGCATGCGTCGCGCTCGTATGAGCGACCGTAGGCGTCGCCTGGCGTACGACTAATCTTTTAACGCGTCAGCGGCGCACGCACATAAATCGCGACTGAGTTACGACCCGCCCCGACGCAACCCGATGTAACAAACTTACATTCACTAGAGCTGGAAATTGCTTCATTCCGAAGTGGCCGAAAACAAATCGATTACTACCTAGTCATCCGATCTACATGACCGCAATTACTCTTATTGTTCTTGTTCCCATAGAATCTATGCCATAGATTATTGTACCGCAGTTGGTTCAGTTATAAGTCAATTATTGATTTCAATGAAGTATACGATATTATTGACTTTACACTTTCGGTCACTTTCTAATTCACCAAGGTAGAAAGTGACACACGCGAACGCGACTTAATGCGATATGAAATATAATGAACATTATTGCAACTGGGCATTACGTATTTATTAACAACCAAATATAGGTAGCACTTCTCTAGGTACTTAGCACTCAATATTTAAGTAGGTACTACCTATAGTCCGGCATTTTAGAAAATGATACGATGATATACAGGGTGTCCCAGAAGCCGACGTCAACCCGCCTAGGGTTGATAGAGCAGCTCATAAGCTATTGATTTAACCCCCATGTATGTTCAGCAATTGTTATAAGTTTCCGAGATATTGATCATTTTAATAGGAATTTTTGTCATTTTTTGCTTATGTCTCTGATACAAAAAACCCCTAAATTCATGTATCAATTAATATTTTTTCAGTATTTTCTTGCATGATTAGAATCGTTTAGAAAGTTTGTTTTTCCATACTTGGTGAAAAGAAACGCGGAGTTCTCGGGGGAGTATGGAGGAAATAACTATGTGCGTTTACTCAAAAAGTTGTAATGAAAAAAAAATTACATGTATATAGCTTTAAAAACTTCCTTATTTCACAGTGATTCTAATCGTGCACGAAAACACTGAAAAAAAATATTAATTAATACATGAATTTAGGGGTTTTTGTATAACGGACATAAGGAAAAATGACAAAAAATCCGATTAGAATGATCAATATCTCGGAAACTAATAACAATTGCTGAACATACATGGGGGTGAAATCGATAGCTTATGAGCTGCTCTATCAGCCCTAGGCGGGTTGACGTCGGTTTCTGGGACACCCTGTATATGTTCTTTATTAACATAATTAAACAATTTCGAATAAGAAAAGCAGTAAATGTGTAGAGCAATTGCGCAAAAGCCGGATATTATATACATATAAGTAGTTTGGTAAGTTAAAAAACCCATCACAGCAATCGAAGACGGCAATATGAAAAATAATATCTCTCCCGCCCTAACAAATCCAGAACGGAGAGCATGAAAAGCAAAAGAGAGAGCTCTGCTGAAATTAGTGGTGTAGTCCGCTTAGTTCCTCGTTATTCTTACTTCTTACCGGTTGAATTTTGATTTATGGCTTTAATTTGAGAAAGGTTGGCGACGACAGGCCGAGACATGTCGGAGTGTTTTCAAGGAGCCATCGTGCATTCGTTTAATTAATCTTGAGCTGAGACGCCACGCTCTGGGTGCACAACACTTGGCCCAACTTTAAACTCGTTAAAAGTTGCTTTGAAACATTTGGCGCCAGATAAGCCGCAGTCAGACTTCGGTTTCGAGATTGTTAACTAATCTACTGTTATAATTAAACAGCGTTTCATGTTTCATTTGTGAGGCTTTCTTTTGATTAATATCTGTTTAACAGCCGCCCTCGCTCAAGTTGAAGTTCACACCCTGTCTTGCGTAAAGTTTGAGTTTGAACGGTCTCTAATTCTGATGTAATCTCTCTTGGTTGGCTGTATTTTTTCGAGTGTAATGTACAATAGACCCCACAAGGTAATCCCGTGGCGATTTCTAACTTGTGCGTCTTACTTTATTTGTCCATAATATTTTGGGACCGGACACATGCACAAAGGCTATAAAGTTGTAAGCCGAGCCATTGAAGACACTCCAGGGCTGTGTCGCCGACCGCAGGGAGCTGCACATAACGGGCTGGCAGTGAACAGTGAACAGTGAACAAGGCTCATTTCACTGCACGAGATGCCCGACAATAGCCCTTAACGCGTAATTACTCAAATGAATTGACCATTCGAGTATAATTGTCTCTATGCTTATGTATAAGTACAGCAATAGCTGATCTGTCATTAGGTGAATAAATTATATTGATGGCTCTTTAATTAAATAGCCGCCAAATTGGAGTGCGTGTTTGTCGTCTTACTTAAGAGGCATTACAAATCGAATTAATTGTGTCCTAAAAGATAAATAAGGTTGAAATTATTGCTGACCTGAAAACTACTATCGTAGAGTAACTATTGGTGTGTATAGAAATTATGACAACTTGTTGAAAACACGCGCCATAGTTACGACGTTAATTGCCTTCGTGTATTCTTATAGATAGACATAGATACTTACTGTATTGAAAGATAAAGATAAAGAGACATTTATTCGTTCGTAACTTATTAGTAACAATACAAAATTACATTACATAGATACGACTACAAATAAAAACAAGACTGAGAGAGATTGTTGCGAAATTTTTGAGAGAGGAATTGTTGATAGTTGATTACAAATAGTTATTGTCTTTATACCAATTTTGTTTAGTACCCTTTGTTAACTCGGGTCTCAATCGGAAGACGACGGGACCCGAAGTGTCAATTAATTATTGTATTGAATCATACGTTTATATTCATTAATATGAAACTTTATAGTTTAGTGTCAAATGTTAAAATGACACTGTTTAATAAAAATATGTTATACCTAACCACCCTTAGAAACGTAGAAATACACTCATAGGTAAATAATACTTTTATTGTCATTCGTAAACGAAACACACTCCTTACGTTAACATAAAATGCAGCAAGATAACGCATACGCCTATGTTGAAATATTTACAATAATAAAACTCAGGATTCGGCTACGCACTTATAACAAAATAGCAATATTACCATAGATTTATTATCCAAATCATATATTATATCATACTAAATAATCATATTACCTATTGAATATTTGGATCAATATTTTCAACATTTTCCATTTCACAATCTGAGTTACACTCAGACGTGTCATCGTTACTACTTTCATTGACATTTCATTACCTAAATAAATAAATACATCAATATGATCCTTCATCGAGTGATCTTTTGAACGATTTCATTCGGTGAATGGAAGAAAGTTTGTGATCAAGCCATCATGATCACAAACTTTCTTCCATTCACCCGGGCCAATCATATTATTTTTTCCGTCAATCCATTTCTTTACTGTAGTCATATTCATGTCTATGTTTCTTTTTGATACGTAACCTTTATCAGGGACCATTTTTTTCAATTGGGTTGAAGTCGGGATGGTATTGCGGTAGCCTTAACACTGTGTGTCCATGTTGATGTAAAATCTTGTGAATTGAATATTCTACACAGTCTTCGTATAGGTAGTTGTACCTTGGTTAATGATGGATCGAAGGAATATTATATTTTTCTAACCAGTTTAATGATTAACGGCTTTGCTGTATTAGAGTTTGGTGGGCTTTCTACATGTTTATTGTGATAAGCAGCATTATCCACTACTAATACATAATTTGGAGACAAGATGGGAATAAGTTGATTTTGTAACCATTTTTCATAATTTACATAATTATCAGTAGACTTGTACATAAGCAGAGCATCCGGTATAAATCCTTTGGCACTACCTGAATTTTGATTAGTATCATATCTTTAGGGATAGTCACAAAATTAAGACAAATCTATTGATTTAAGAATCATCAAAATCGGTCCAGTCTCCACAAAGGAACATAATTATATACAAACATATATAGGCTGATAAACACATTACCCTTCTCCTCCAGCAGTCGGGTAAAAAGAAAATGCTATAAGTTTTCAGCTCAAACCAATCTTAGTACTTATTTTTTATGATGGTATCAAACAGCGGCTGTCATCAGGTTTTATAACGAAATGATAAATCAAAGAGGCCAGTTTCTCGGGCCAACATGGCGGCGTTTAATCAGGGGTTTTGATCAACACGTCCTCGCCCGGCAATATAATTACAGTTAACAGCAATACGGGGACGTTATCGCGCGTATAAATTAGACCGATTTACATTTAGGCAAGCGACACAGCACGGCTATTATCGTGAATGATGCACGGATAGCCAGGAGATGCCGGATCGGACACGAACTTAACGATCATTGGCATCTAATTCGTTTAAAGAGACTATGTGACATGCTTCGAAAAGTGAGCAAGCAAAGAAGAGCCGAATTTTAATTGTTTAAGGCCCATCATGCATACGCCTAAGCATAGCTCTAAATAAATTACTGAATAAGTATACAATTTATATAAGATTTAGGCTTATGAAGGAGCATAAAGTAAAGCAGTAATGACAAAACCGAAAACTCGTTAAACTCCTCTCAAACCCAAACACAATCATAAACAATCGTTACAAGTTTGAATTACATCCTTCGAGCTAATAAATTAAATTCCCATATTCTGAGGCAAAACCACTGCAAATTGGTCTTAATTTAAGCGAAACGTATCGCCCTAATGCTAAGCATATAAGCAATCTCACTTTATTACACTACGAAGGGTTCGGGCGCATCCCGATGTAAGGGTTGCTCCCACAATAATTTCTCCCACATAATATTATTTACTACAGACTTGGAGACAATCCCCTGTAATACAACATGACGCAGACATAGATTCTGACCTAAGCCCAGAATGTAATAAAGCCGAAACTGATATCAGTTAACTGTATTCGGCACATGAGCCGCTCTGATTTATCCCACCTTCTGGAATATAGTGAACAACGAAAGTGATAAGTTACGTTATTAGGATCAGGGTCGACGGCGGGGCGGCGAGAGATCTGGTGTACTCGTCGGTACATCCTCTTTGTTCAATTACTGGTATAAGGTGTCAATAACTGCGCTTTATTATTCAAATATCTAGATCCTAATCACATGTATTCACACCATTGTCTCACACTTCACCATTATTTGAAAAATATAAAACCGGTCAAGTGCGAGTTGGACTCGCGCACCGAGGGTTCCGTATTTGAGATAATATGCTTGGTAGCCGCAAAAGAAAATACTTATTTTGTTATTAACTTTATTTTCTTTGCAATAAGGTCCCTTTTGACTAGCCTAAATTTTATTCGATTTTCAAAGTTTTTTTGTTATTTCCTAAAATCTGTAAATAATGAGCACTTCATTTTATTTTTCCCATAAAAAATAAGTATTTATCTTTAGGTATGTTAGGACTTTTTTAAATTTTTTGATTAATAAACTTCCGAGATAAAGGCGGGACGGTAATTTTTGAAAATTTTTGGCTACAAGTCAAAAAAGTAAGTCGCAGAAAATTAAAAAAAAATAGTTTTGAAATGTGCAAACTGAGCCCTTACATATGACAGTCCATTTGCTAGTATAATCAAACCACTTTCATTTTTCAACCCTGGGGGTTCTAGACCTCCTAATCCTCCTATTTTCCTAAAAACAGTTGCGGGCAAGCAATTTGTACAACAATGACCAATTTCTAGTTGACAGCATTTGTAGTCGCTGAGAAAACCTGTTGTGATATACAGACAGACAGACAGACAACGAAGTGTCACCATAAGGGTTCCTTTTTTATTATTACCATTTAGGTACGGAACCCTAACCGCATAAATTTTTCATATAATCCACAAATGGAAATATTTTGCCCATTAAAAGAGAAACTTAACTGTATTTTTTGTATTATTTGAGTAGAGCTCAATGCGTCCACCATCGTCAAACAAATACCTATCGCCTGGTCCAATATCTGCAATCGGCAAATTGCCGGCGTGATTACCGCGATCCGCCGGGTGGCGACGCTGGCGACGCAGGGGAAGCAATCACATTTTTTCGCCACAACAGTCGCTGCGTCTTCAAAGCTTAGACACTATTAGTTTCATTATTGGAGGATATCGATGAAAATCTCCAGCATCCAATCTCTGGGGGATCGCTGGAAGCGCGCGTATTCTTGTAATTTCTGAGGCATAATTTTATTTATTAGAGTGTGCCCTCGGAGCACGAGAACACCCCATTTGCCGCTTCATTGACTTACAACGCCACTCCATAACACTTCGCACATATTTCTGTAGCGCTCTCCCGCCGATATTAGATCCTTCGCACCTCATTATATTGCGAATGACATTTAATAAAACATTATGGTATGCCGCGCGCAAGCGGTTTTCGATAGCAAAACTTATCGCACACGGCGGTTGGCGTAGATTGTATTTATGGTGTAATACCCCAAGGTTCATAGGTATTCCACCTCAGTGATAAAATATTTTTAAACAAAAAGTGGAAAGAAACATTAGCACAATAACAACAATAAATTCCTTGGTAATTTTGTCATAAATAAAATATACATATTTACAAGTTTGCTCATGAGTATAATTTTACATTAAATGTCTAATGTCTACTTCGTACTTATATTATACTATTTCAAACAAACTAAATTAAATACTGCCTTGTGGAACTCGAGCAAATATTAAATATATGTAATCACCGTTAAATTGTCCCGGCCAGAACAAAGGGAGCCCATCTCGATTAACCACACAATTAGTTTTAGCCTGTTCAATACCGCATTTGTATCAAACAATTATTTAAATTCCGGGAACAATATAATGGTAATGTCAATATCGGTCTGATAGTTTACGGTTTACCTAGTGATGTGACACGACGCAAATTACACGCTCCGACGCGCAACATCAGCTTTTTAATCCAAGCCGAAAATGAAAGCAATCAAATGACAATTATGGCACAATGTTACGTAATGCAAGCCGTTTCAGGACGGGATATAATCATACGAAATCCGATCAACTACAGTTATCGGTACTCGGTTTCTAGACGTTTTTGCAGGTCGAAGAAGGTGTGTAGGAAATCCAATACCAAAAAAAAACCGGTCAAGTGCGAGTCGGACTCGTCGGATCTAAAATAATATGCTTGCTAACCGCAAAAGAAAATACTCATTTTGTTATGAACTTTATTTTCTATGCAATAAGGTTTGACAAGCCTAAATTTTAATACAGATTTTCAGTGTTTTTATTATTTCTCAAAAACTGTAAATAATTAAAACTTCATTTTATTTTACCAGAAAATATAAATAATTATCTATACGTCAGGATTTTTTCAGATTGTTTAAGAATAAACTTAGGAGATAAGGGTCACTTTTTGTACATTCGTGGCTATAAATCGCAATAAAGTAGATACAAAATAAATAAAAAATGTTTTGAAATGTGCAGATTTCGCCCTTTCATATAACACCCCATTTGCTATAATCAAATCACTTTCATTTTTAATCCCCCATTATAGACAACTTTCGAATAATTTATAAAAAAAAAAAATTACTAAATCTGATGCCGGCTTGCAAGTTGTACAACTGTGACAAATTTCTAGTTGATGGCATTGGTAGACAGACAGACAGACAGACAGATAGATGGAAAATTAAAGTTTCACCATAAGGGTTCCTTTTTCTCATTGGTACGGAACCCTAAAAATTATCGGGTAAGAGCATGTCGGACCATCACTCGATGTAGGTATATTACAATTTATAGATGATTTGAGTATATTCCTTCGTTAGTGATTTATTTTTAATTTACTAAAGATTTTTAATTCGTTACTTTTTAAGTTTGACGACTATAAAATAAAGTAATCACTCCTTTCCAAGTTTCAAAAGTTCAAGAAAAATAAACATCATGATGCAAATTCCAACTACCGGGAAAATTTTATGTATTCAGTTGCATTTTAATACAAACAAGCGACAGTTTAGTGCAAATGAGATGTTCATTTTCTTTCGCAGTGACTATGAGTTTAATTTTAAAACTGCAGAATGTCGGACTTTATTTTCATGTTTTTAATATACTGTCGTGCTAATAGTTACAAGTGAGTGGTAGCTTATCTTTACTACTTGTATTTAGAGTTAATATAGGAACCACAGCTTCAACATTCTAGTTTCAATTCCTAAATGGCCACGCCTGCTAGCAGCGATCTTCACACGCTAACTACTAACTTATGAACATTGAAATTAAACGGAATAATAAATAAGTCCGGGGCCTCACCGAAAGGTCTTAACTGTAAACTTCTCCATTTTCCACCAACATTCTCTGCGGTCTGACGGATTTTGATTTATCATTTTAATTTAGAGTAAGGTCACGACGGCGCGAGGTGCGCTGGCCCCGCGGGAACCCGACCCTAGCTTCAAATTCCTTCTATTAAATACAATTATTCGGTGTTATCCTAACGCCTTTGTGTTTGTGTTTGCCTAAATATGGTTCATCTCGACGATGTTGAAACGATAATTTTCCTTGACCGAATTTAATTTACGATTTGAGTAATTAATGTTTCAAAGTTTTGAGAATATTTTTTCTGGAATTTGCTTATTTTTAATTTATGTACACACAGCAACACATCTAGCTATACACTTCAGAAATCTGAAATATTGCATGAAAGAGAGTCGCACTAGAATGCATAGAAGTTGACATAATACACATATATACATCTCTTTCTTTTTCTCTCTGCTCTGTCTTTAATGTTTAGTTAGGTGTGATGTTGTGTGTACTAAGTGGTTTAAGTATTTTTTAAATAATAAGTAGGTATCAATAAACCATTACACAAGTTTTCACAATGACCCAAAATTACTTTATTATGAGTTATGACTTGGGTTCAAATTCCAATCTAAATTGGAATATTGGGGGCAAGATTTTCGCGTAGGTTCACCTCGATCAGGATGAGGATCAGGATGTACGATTATGTGACGTCACGTGGCCGTGGCGGCGCCCCCCTCGCCCTTGGCGCTCCGCCGCCGCCCGCCTTCATTTGTTTTCTGGTGTCACTTCTTATCTCGTCTCGCAATTATTACAATTTGTCCGCTCCTCCCCTTATCTTTGTGAGTTTGCCACTTCAGCATAAAGGCAGCCGACTTCAGCAGATTTGCAAGATCATATTGAAGGCAAAATCCACGTTTTTTTTTCTTTTCTCAGTGGAGTTTTTCGAAACTTTGAATAATGACAGTCTTAAATTAGAGAGGTGCACGCCAAAAGCTGCTGACAGACGGGTTCGCTGTTTGTTGTTTTACGCTTACTTTTTCATCTTTTGTTTTATGGTAGGTTTTTCGTACTGCCAGTTTCATTAATTTCCTACTCAGTGTATCATCGTGATTTACCTATTAGATTTAGGCATTACCAGCCAGTAGGTGCTTATTTTTACATGCCTTTTAAACGTTAGTACTATAAATACAACTTTTATTGTTCTAAAATATCAACATGGAGCAATTTTTGTATGTTATTGGTTCCGTCGGGCTGCCCCGCCGCCCACGCGAAGCAAAAAGTTCGCTTAATAATTCTGGTGTCCGCGGATCCACGAAGCTAATTCGGCGCAGGTGCTCCCCGTAAATCATTATAAACCGCTTATGACGTTATTAGTGCACGATCGCTGCTGAACAGTACCGTCTCTATATTTTCATCGCTCCTAAGACGAAGGGGAACGATGCTCACGCTCGTTGTCGCGACAAAATGTTCAATTTTAGATACAAATAAAAAAGGTCGGACGCGTCGCACGGAATATTAACGGCGCACAATATGAACGTAGGCATCCGGAATTTGCGTCAAAAGTGCCAAAACAATGTTATTCTTTTCCGCGCGGAGGTAATAAGCGAGGCGGCCCGGCCGTGCCGCGGATATGAAATCCAGAAATGTTTACGGCGCGCGATAATGGCCAGGTTTCGTATCCGATCGAGGTTTATGGATGAAAGGATCCACTCGTAATTAGAATCCTTAAGGTCTTTTGTAATAGCGTAATTGTTTCCCGCTGTCGCCTCGGTGCACGCCGTTATCCCTATGAATGGAGCGTCGCGCGCGAGTACAAAGAAGATGCGACCATCACGCGATGCGCTCGATTTAATTCGCAAGGGTGACAACCTGCCTAGTATTTCGATTGGCGACAGTAGTGGTCGGGGGCGCAAGTCATGCAGGCCGGAGCTGCCAGTGCGCGCGGTGATTGAGCGCCGTCAGCCGCGCTGCGCCCGCGCCGCATGCCGCCGCTGACCCGCACGCCGCGCGCGCGCTCGCCAAACATCGTCACTTCTAATTGCATGCGCTAATTTACTGACGCATCCCAACACGTGCCGCCTGCCAACCACTCGTTCAAAAAGAAAACAGAATAACTGATACATTAAATCAGATCAGATTTATAACAATACCGATGCGATCACGTTATACCATGCTAATGGGCTTGGGTTAGGCCGACCACGCTAATTGATCCTTTCAGTCGCACAAGCAATACAATATTGATCGGTGTCTTGTTACCTATGTTACAATAAGATACGGGATGCTAGCGCCTCGTACATGCGCTTGTACATAAAGTGCTCACATGGATTGATTAACCGCAATGGCCCCGAACCTATGTTAACACCCTTAGAGCAGATTTGACTATGAAACGCTCAGCTCTATAGCGCGGCTCTATTTTGGTTCTATATTAAGGTACCACAATTCTTGCAAAGCCACTTTTACCCTATTAGACGGCTTTTACGTACTGTACAAAATATACCGTCCATATTATTAGACTCCCAACCCTAAAATATTCAAGAGAGCTTCTGCGTAATTTTCATAAGTTCTAAGGCATGGACAGCGCACTTTATATACTCGTCTTTTATTACGGCCCCCGTTGCTACGACTATGGTGCCCCGGCTCAATACGTGAGTTTGGTGTGGTCCTTCAATAGACTCCTCTAATAATATTTGCATACAAAGACGATCGCGCCAGTACTTTGCGCTTTGTACGCAAATTTGCTTACTGTTACTTCCCTGAAAGTGAAGTCAGTGGGCGCCTAACCTGAGATGAAAGAATTGGGCGTCTTAGTTTAAAATAAAAAGTTAAGGTGAACATAGCCTTAAAGCAATTAAATGTTTTGTGCTACAATACTTTGTTTTTAATTCAAACAATTGCCGGGAACACTTTCCACGTAAGAGATTGATTGCAGCAACTTTCGCTGAGCCGAATTGTGGAGGATTGTGGAAGCAGGAATGTAGGAGAGAGACAGGGAGATCAGGATTGCACGGAAGCGGAACAGGACGGATTAAATTGCAAGTGCGCTGATGTATTTATAGCTGGGCCGGAGACAAACGAGCGGCCGCGTGATGGACCTGCCTCGTTATGGGAATTAATCGAAGTTGCAACGAATAGGGCACCTGCAGTCTAACTGAACCACGCTTTCGGCTGCCAGGCCTGATAAATACACGGATTTGCCGGCCTAACTATGCCAACAAAGTCCCACGTTATACATAACAAGTAGGTAGGTAAATACCATAATGATGTTTTACTTGAAAGAAACGACAGTTTCTGCACTGATATTTAAAAATACCTATTCAGACTTAACAAAGACGTCTGTTTTTACGCGGAAGTAAGACATTAATTTCCATTTTGCACAAAAGTAGACCAATTTTGCAAAAGTTGAATATTTAAGTAGATATTAGCATGACAACACGAGCTCGTTTTAAGTGTTCTTTGAAAATGATCTGTTGAGTGGAATCAGTTGTCGAATACCTACTGTTTAAGGCAAACTGCCAATTAAGGTCACTTGTAATAGGTTTCGGTGTGTGTTGTTAAACAAAATGGATAGCACGCGCGCCGAGCAGACATTGTGTCGCAGTCCGATCATTACAGTGCGGAGTGCACCTGCGCCCGCTGCCTACATGAGCTAAAATAACCGCGAAACCGAATTATTGGCCCGTCCGCGACCATTCAATACGACTACGCATCCGGATTGCCATTCCACCCGGTGGCCAAACAAACCCATGCACGGAATGTTTGGAGTTAGCCACTGCATGAAGTATAATTGCTTAATCAAGTGCTGAGAATGAAAGATTTTCCCATTTGTTACGTAGCTTTAGGATCGAACAGCAACGTTATCTTATAAATAATCTTAAACAAAACAATTTGAAATGAAAGCTCCACTAGAGTACATTACACATTTATTATTTAAAGGAGCAAAGTTATCGAAAGCGTGAAAATTCAAATCACCTGTTAGGCAACAATACAAAGGCCGTCTTGAGCCGTCGTACAATGCAGCTAGCAGTCGACGGCCCGTATTGTACCATGTTCGCTACATCGAATATTTATGGCGTCTGCAAACAAAACTTGAACGAGCTAAGTAGTCTAAGTTAGCGCTAATTTAAGAGTTCGGCGCCGAAGCAGGCGGGCCCGTGCCGCGGCCCGACGCCCCTGAGACTGCCTCACTTTGTCATAACTTACTCCGTTACTGCCTTAGTAACGCACACTGCTTTATTTAACGTTGCCTTTGTTACCTATTAGTTTCCAGCTCATAAAATACACCTACACCTGGGAAAGACGTCTTCATCGACACCGTCGTTTTTTTCTTTACGATTCTTATATTATTTATATTTAAAGCGCCGTTTAACCAACGTGTACGGATGCGGTACCTATATATCAAGCCTTTAGCGAAGCTTGATGCGATACAAACTTAAATGCGCGCGAAACACGATCAAAACTTTACCGCAGCGCAATAAATAAAATATTAGATTATGGTTTCACGCTGCTGCTTTTCCTAATGCTTTTAGGTACGCAAATACATAAGCACCTACTTTGAAGAAGAGCAGAGTAGCCAGTATTTTATGTAGTTAAGATGTGAGTTCAAACTTGTCTAGACTTTTAGGTGGTAGTTCTGGCATATTATACTTCATTGCTTATTCAGGAGGTTCTGCAACCACTAATAGATTCAACCAGCCAAAATATGAAAATCACCTATTCTTAGGTAAAACTGCCTTGTACATGTAGTCCATTAATTTATTAAGTACATTACCAAAAGAAAGCTTGCTATTTTTTTTTGAAATTCAGCTTATTATGCAGCTTCATTAAATATATAGGTACACACAACTAAAAAACCAGCCGTTCAAACACAATTTGAAATTAAAACCTGGCAAGAGCATGTCTGACCATACTCAGCGTGGGGTTCTGACGCCGTTACTTCACAAAAACTATCTTAAAAAACAACAAGTATGTACTAATTCTCTATTTAAAGTTATCTGGTGCTGTCTTTGTCATTTTTAGTATGTATAAACACTTTTCGCTAGTCGCCTGTGTCTCAGGACCCAATCAAGTCTACTTAGCCGTGATAGTATTCCTTTAAAATTCGTTATTATATGCGCTTTTGTCGAAGATATTTTTCAGATTTTTAGTACTTGTAGTTTTGGTTGTAAGGGGGACACTTGACTCTAACAAAAATTAGCGCTTTAAAGCTTAATATTTCATAAACGGGGCCCTTAATTGAAACATTATTTCCACAAACCCGCGATATTTTTTATCGACCTATCCAACGACACCCCGCACTATGGGGTATACGAGGAAACAAATACATCCCCACGTTACGTGTAGGGGAGACACAATAAAATAAAATAAAACAAGATTTTATATAACCCCTTTTTGGCGTGACTAATAAGTAATAAGTATGTTATATTCAAGCCAAATTACAGCTTTCTGTTCTAAGAGTCTCTTATGAGCTAGGCTTCCGACGAACGGAAGGACGGACGGACGGACGGGCGGACAGACGGAACGACTTCGCAAAACTCTAAAGGTTCCTAGTTTAACTACGGAACCATAAAAAGTGGTTTGAAATACTTTATAGCGCACAGCACGCCACTAAAACGGGTGTTTTTAATTCTTTCAGCCGCACTTTGCGAGGAAGGAGTGGTAAAAATCCTTCAAGAATATAAAGCACGTTTCTACTTGACTTTAGAAAAGAAAAATACGGGTAAAATAATAAATGGCGGTATAATGGCGATCTTCACGCGAAAGATTAGCCACAAAAGCCAGGGGCTTAGCAGTATTTATAAGGAGTGTTAGCGGCACGCACAAGAGCGCTTCTTGCAATGTTTTCGCGTCGGGATGCGAACTCTCCCCAGAGCCGTTATTTTATTAAATATGATGCAAAACTGTAAAACCATATAGTGAGTATGTTTAATTTCGGATGCATAAAAATTTAAGAAAAATGTTCTTTGTATTTATGACCATGTCTATCTACAAGTATGCTATCTTTCGCACGACACGTTTTACAGCTACTGAAATTATAATGAATCTGAGAACCTTATTAATTTTGTTACCATTGCCAATTAAGGCAACGCTACCACGGAATTAATTAGGTTTTAAATTGCTAGTAAACAAAGCGATGAATCTTGGAAGACAATTCACATTCTCCGTTACGGCGCCGGTGTTGATTACGGCGGATAATTTCCCTAGTTAATGCTACTCTACTCTAGTTTCTACTAGGCCCGCAATGGTCTGCATCCGTGGGCGATTCAGTATGCTTACACTACAAGGCACACGTCGGGTTGCTTTAAGACAATTAGTGTGCGCATTACTGACAATCTATTATTTCTAATTGGTTAAATCGTAGGTAGATCATTCTATCTTTTAGTTTGCCTAAACTAAATTACCATTGGTAAATTGTAACCCTGACCCACTATAGAACTGGGTCACAGTGACATTATATATCAAAACCGGGCAAGAGCATGTCGGACCATGCTCAGTGTAGGGTTCCGAAGCCATTACTACTTACAAACAAATTAGACCTCGCGACAAACTTAACTTAGCCGTTGAAAAACTGTTATCCCCAAACATCGACATGGGTCGCGGACAGATTACCAATACCACAAATAAGTTCGGTAGGCAAAAACATTTAAACCGTTTGTAACTCAAGAACCACTGAAGTCTACTTAGTAGTGATAGTTTTCATATTAAATTCATTTCTATTTGCTTTCATGTAAGATATTTTTCAGATATTTAGCTTTTTTAGTTTTGGCTGTATATTTATTTCACCCCTTTCATTTTACTCCTTTGTTGGCGTGACTAATATGTATATTTATGCCAAATAACAGCTTTCTAGTACTAAGAGTCCCTGGGCTAGGCTGGGGACGGACAGACGGACGGACATGGCGAAACTATAAGGGTTCCCAGTTTGACTACGGAACCCTAAAAATGATACTTTTTGTGCAAATTTTACTTGTGATTTCTGTATATGTCTGGCATTCGGTATATCTCCTCTAGTAATCGTGTAGTAAACGCCTTTCGATTGTTAGCAAAAATATTGATCATATAAAAGTTAGCGAAAAAAAATCGGCATATTTTTATCGAAAAATCGGTCTCACTGTGTCACACGAAACGACAAACCCTGCAGCCGTAGGCAGTGTGCCTACATCTTTAGGTCCAAGTTAACTACTGGACGGTCCCCATGCGGGCGCGCGCCCCCGCAACTTTGGTATAACTCGTTTACTCTGGACCACCTAATTTGCTTGCTCACTACACAACAGCAGTCAACTTGTCAGTCTAATTTATACGGACATTTGTACGTTGCTCTACGTCTGCCGGAAAAATACAGGGTTAACAACTGTATAATAAGCTTTGTTAATATTTGCTAGATAGTCCAACTCTGACATTTGACCTAGAACTATGAAATTTGGCAAGTAATACCGTCTTAAATTACAAAAGCAAGCATTTGTAATTAAATTACAAAAGCAACAGGGTCTTTATGCAAGGAACACCGGTCCAAATTTTGAATTTTAACCGTGTTGCATGCGGTTTCCTCGGTGGGCGAGACCAACAAGCACTTGTCCGTTTTTTTTTAAATAGATTTAATAGATAAGTACTTTTCTGTATACATACCAAAACGACTACGGACGGATTGGTACCCACTGGACTGATATCGGCGCAAAGATAGAGCTAAGAAGAGATCGGGAACAGTCCAGACCCATTCAAAAGTGATTCTCAGAATATGAAAAAAATAGAGCTAAAAACAAATACAATGGTCGCGCCGCGCCGCGATGCACGGCCTTAAGCCCCTCACAAACGAAACTTATAATATATATTAATATCCCGGAATATATGACATTATAGCACAGAACCACACAATACTAAGATATGAAAATATATATCCATTCCATTCATTATAGTGCCGAGGGACTGAGATAAATATATCTTTACCAAGGTCTATTAAGGTATCTTAAGATATCTTGATATAATGTATTTTATAGCTGCGTGTGTGGACTCTGTCAACTATTACATAAAATATATCGTCGGTGATACAGCAAAACCGCGTAACTAACAATTTTATGATAGAGCAAAATAAACCTTACCATCTTATTAAAAAGGTGTATTAAAAATGTTACTTACGCGGTTTTGCAGTTTTACCGACGATATCGTAAGATGCATTGCTATAATATGTATTTTGGCTTATTAATATAATTCCGTGTGTGACGCCCCTGACTGAATAGACACCTCAGGTGTCGCCAGGCGGTAGGTATCTAACGCGCCGAGCGCGCGTCAGGAGCCGTTTCGTTTCTACACCTATGTGTAGTTATTATTTATTCTTATGGCATCTGCCAAAGAGTAGCATTTACCATAAGATTGATTATTTATAAGATTTCTGAAAATCATTGTGTCAACATCAAAGTGCTATTTTTTATAGACATTCGATAAGTAAGTTAACCGTAAAAACGACTAAAACCAATAAACACACTTACGCATTTTTACTTTTAGTTAGATATAACTTTTTTTTATTATTTTTTTATTTCACGATTTTTGCTTCTAAATAGCATTCACAAATGACTATATTCTCTTTCCTCGTTAATCGATCATTGCAATTTTTTTTCTTAAATAAATTGTGCATTCTCATTCTTAAAATAATGAAAAAACTGCAGAACTCTATCCATAAATCGTATAACTCTGAACACCAAAACCCAAATTAGTTAATCCACTGCAGAGCGGAACGCGAACACTGATAGCAACAAAGCCTTCATAACTCAGCAATTAAATTAATATTTGAGCAGTGGTAAATGAGAGCAGTGATTGTGCGAAGCATTAAATCTCGTGGCACGCAATCTCCAGGTGGGTAATGAATACAAACTGCGGGCCGCATGGTAAGCACTACTGTATATTAAGGGAGCGGGCCGCGGTTCTAACCGCCACCTCGAAGCTGAGGAACTACCCGCTCCCTTGCGGACCGTTTTGGATGAACCATTGATTACCCCCGAGGAGCTAAAATGTTTCTGAAGAGCCAGTAATGTTCGCGCGCTCCGAGTGCCATTATACAGCAAATAGGTTAGAATGCTTTTATGTTATTGCCAAGTTTTATACTTCGTTTAGAACACATACGATACATTTAATTAAATATGGACCTTGCGTCTGGTTCTATGGTCAAAGAAAACAGCTCTCATTACGGATTTGTGTTGCCTCGCAACCATTACAATAGCAGGGGATCCGAATAGGAGACGACCTTCACCCAGCTGATTATTCGATAAAAAGTATTTTATATCAAAGGACACCGCACGGAAAGTATGGAAAAAAAAACATCGGTGAATTTTGATAAAAAAAATATATGTTACGCGCCTTGATCAATATATAGAAATACTTGGAGGGCAATAAAATCCTATGACTACTTTTTGTCAAAAAAAATATTTAGTGAAAAATCAAGGGGATTTGGTTCCATAGAAAAATGTATGAAGTAAAAAAAAAAGTGTTCTGTTTTGAACGAAAAAAATATATGTTTTAGAAACCATTAAATTGATCAACTTCATCGAAAAAACTTATTTAAAAAAGAGTTTGGTTTTTAAGTTATAGCGTTTCATAAAAATAAGTAAAAAAGGTATTTAATTTTTTGATTTTTTTTTAATCGTTAATATTGCCGTTTATGGTGATAGTAAAAATAAGTAGAAAGATACTGTGTGCATCTTTTTTACTAACATAAGTTTTGTATCACAGTCACCTGTTTTTCAGTATTTAGATTTGAAATGAATTTTAAGGAAAACAACTTGGTTTTTCGTGTTTTTTTTTTAAACCGATCGGTGAAAAATTGTGCATTTTGAATATTTTATAAGTTGTGTTATTGTTAACATAAATCATTAAAATTCAAACATATTCTATGAACGGATTAAAAAAAAAACATTTTTTAAGTCTTATTATTATTAACTTTACACTCACTATAGCCCCAGCTTATCTATATACAGTATTTTTATTCTATAATACACTACTCATGTTCGTTCGGATCTCGTCGACGAATTGGTCGTTGCCCAGCGTCAATAACATTTTCGAGAAATGCGGTATCGGGGTACCAAACATTTTGCGCAGCCCAAAAACCACAGAACGCTAATTACAAAGTATTTATAACTACGTCAAAAACACAATTTGCATTTCATGAAAAGGCCAATCCGAATACTGGCTGGAAAGACACACAAACTAATGGCTTTCTGAGCATATTGCCGATTAAAAAAAACTTTTAACTTTTTTAACTCCTAGTATTGGCGGGAAAACGATTGTCATTAATTGTAGAGCGAAATAAATTATAAAAATGTCTTAGATTTCGTCTAAGCTGTTTTGTGTGCAATGTGTCACAGTCAGCGGCACAAATGAGCCGCATTAACGAAAATGCTTTGATTCAAGAGGTAGGTTCACTGTTTTTACGAAGTTACTGCTCATTATTATTTAAAAGTGGAGTGAACAAAAGTTTTGATTAAAATTCTTTATTATTATTTCGAGGTAAATAGTTATTTCATATTTGTTTTCAATGTGATAATTAGGCTCGGACCTTTGATCAATTTATTATTTAATTACTGACTCACAGCAAAAGTAAATGAAAATCATTCATTTACATATTATGTTAAAAAAAAAAAATGTCCTTAAAATTCATTTCAAATCTAAATACTGAAAAACAGGTGACTGTGATACAAAACTTATGTAAGTAAAAAAGATGCACACAGTATCTTTCTACTTATTTTTACTATCGCCATAAACGGCAATATTAACGATTAAAAAAAAATCAAAAAATTAAATACCTTTTTTACTTATTTTTATGAAACGCTATAACTTAAAAACCAAACTCTTTTTTTAAATAAGTTTTTTCGATGAAGTTGATCAATTTAATGGTTTCTAAAACATATATTTTTTTCGTTCAAAACAGAACACTATTTTTTTTACTTCATACATTTTTCTATGGAACCAAATCCCCTTGATTTTTCACTAAATATTTTTTTTGACAAAAACTAGTCAGGATTTTATTGCCCTCCAAGTATTTCTATATATTGATCAAGGCGCGTAACATATATTTTTTTTATCAAAATTCACCGATGTTTTTTTTTCCATACTTTCCGTGCGGTGTCCTTTAATATGGTATGTAATATATGGCGAATAGGTTGGCTGCAAAATTTCAGTGCAGTATATAATTAATGAAAAATTTAAAAATCACCTTTAAACAAAAAATTGCAACTGCTTGTTTAATAAAATAATTACATACCAATCGAAAGTATGGAGCCTATAGAATATGCAATTAGTTTAGTGGAAATTATTAGTACCAACTTACCTACCCAATAGTTATGGTGGGAAAAAATACTCAAACTAACGTTTTCATATTCTATAGGTTTCATACTTTCGATGAGTAGGTATGTTATTTGTCTATTAAACAAGCAATTAATTGTGTGGTTGCCGGGTTAGAATAGTGCCACTCCAGGTCTTCCCGTGGATGTCGTAAGAGGCGACTAAGGGAATATAGGCTTGTAGTACTGTTAGGCGATGGGCTTGCAACCTGTCACTAATACGCTGGCAAACATCTTAGCCTATTTGTGCAAAATGTCGTTACAGAATTATCAACAAGTTTTTAAAGTTGTAGGTAATTCTGTAGCTCTGCCTTCTCCACTTTGGGATTACAGGCGTGAATGTAACTATGATCCTGCTTAATGGACCATGCGAGCACCATTTAAAAAGTTTATACCCCAGGAGGGTACTGGCAATGCCAGAGAATCCCTCCCCAGGCCTAGCCTGGGCAGCCCTTCGTACTCTGGGGGGGGCAAAATAGTGCGCGTATGTTCGGATCCCTCCGGGGATCGGAACGGTGGCGATGCCGTTTGCCACGCGTCACGCTGTGTTCGCAGGGGGGTTGGCAAAAAGCGGGCCGCTGAAAGCCGCCTTGCTACGATGAATGTTTGTGGAGGGATGGAACATAAATTAGATGAGGTATGCATGATGATGAAAGAGAGAAAGCTGGATGTTCTATGTGTGACTGAGACGAAGAAAAAAGGGGTGAGTACGTCCACACACGGAACCTTGACGGCATTGTGGTCCGGAGTTCCGGTATCCGAGCACGGTCGTCAGGGAGTCGGTATCGTACTCACAGAGCGAATGGCTGAATGTATGCAAGAGCATGAATGTGTGAGCCCAAGACTTCTCTGGGTGAGACTCAAGGTAGGTCTCACCCGTTTATTCGTAATTGGGGCATATGCCCCAGATACGAATAAATCGAAAAAAGAAAGGGAGGAGTTTTGGGAAAGTTTGCATGAGGTTTCAACAAAATGCAAGGAGAATGAAAGGATTATTTTGCTAGGCGATTTTAATGGTTGGACAGGCGTGCAAAGGGATGGTTATGAATCGGTACTGGGTAAGTATGGTGATGAGCGAGTGAACGAGAATGGCAAATGCCTTCTCAATGTATGTTTGGCTAAGAATCTCTGCGTGACAAACACTTTGTTTGATCACAAAGAGATTCATCAGTATACGTGGAGACGTCAGAATGAGAAGTCTATGATAGACTTGATGATTGTGGATGAACGGTTGCGTAACAAAGTTGTAGATACCAGAGTATTTCGAGGAGTTAGCGTAGGTTCAGATCACTACTTGGTGGTAACACGAGTAAGGGGTCTGTTCACACGTTGGCGCCATCGTGTTCCCGTACCGACAACTGCGTTAGAGAGGATAAAAGTAGAGAAACTGAATGACGAAGTTATACAAGATGAATACGTAAGAAAGCTGAAAAGTTGTTTTGAATGTGTTAATAAAATGAATGACAGTGAAGTCGAAAATAATGTAAATAATGTATGGGAGATTATGAAGAATGGCATGGTCAAATCGGCCACTGAAGTATGCGGTGTAGTAAAAAGAAGAAAAAGTAAGAATGAACGTCCGGAATGGTGGGATAGAGAGGTAGATGATGTAGTGAAAGAGAAGAAAAAGTGTTGGTTGGATTTTGTAGCTGTAGATCCAGGACAAGATCTAAGCGACAGAAAGAAAAAAGAGTATAATAGATCAAAGAAAAGAGTGAAAGAAGTTGTGGCTAGAAAGAAAGATTTACTGAATGAAAAGTATGATAGGAGTTTCTCTGACAACTTCCGGTCGAATATTAAACTCTTTTGGAGCTTGATTAAATCGGCTCGGGGGAAATCAGAGAAAACTAAATTAAGCGCGGTGAGGGATGAGTCTGGAGACTTAATATGTGAGGAAGAAAAAATGCTTGATAGATGGAAAACTTATTTTGAAGGCTTGTTTGAATGCGAAGATATTTGTCGTGAGCCAGAAAGCATGAATAAAGATGCAAGTAGCGAAGATGAATGGGTGATTAGTATGAGTGAAATCATGAAAGCTTTAAAAAGTATGAAAGCGGGAAAGTCAGCAGGTTGTGATAGAGTGTCGATAGAAATGCTGAGGAGAGGAGATGGCCTGGTGGGTAGTCTGTTGTACCGTCTTTTCAATGCATGTTGGAGTAGCGGCCGAGTCCCAGAAGATTGGGTCAAGGCCGTTATCGTCCCTCTGTATAAAGGAAAGGGGTCACAGCAAGACTGCAAAAACTACCGCGGTATCAGCCTTCTTAGTGTTGTCGGCAAAGTATATGCGAAGATTTTAATAGAAAGGGTATTGAATGTTACGAATGACAAAATCTGGGATGTACAAGCGGGATTTCGAAAGGGAATTGGATGTACGGATCAGGTCTTTTCACTACGGTCCATCACAGAAAAGTTCTTGGCTGTGAACCAAAAGGTTTTCTGTGCTTTTGTGGACCTGGAAAAGGCCTATGATAGGGTAGATAGAAAGGAGTTGTGGACGGTGCTGTCTATGTATGGAGTGAGCAGCAACCTGGTGCAGGCTTTGAGGTCCCTTTATGAGGGCTCCAGAGCCTGTGTCAGGATCAATGGGGCATACTCGGCCTGGTTTAATATCTCTAAAGGTGTTAGACAGGGCTGTGTTGCCTCACCATGGCTGTTCAATCTATTCATGGACAGTTGTATGTGGGATTTGAAAGAGTATGATAAGGGTTTGCGTATGCAAGAGTTGCTAATCAAATGCCTCTTATATGCCGATGATCAAGTTATACTTGCCCCATCGGTACTTGAGTTGCAGGAGATGGTGACAGTAATGAATGAGGGATTTAAGAAAAAGGGGATGAAAGTAAATGTTGCCAAGACCAAGGTCATGGTGATAGAGAAGGATGAGGAGATGACTGAGTGCGTGATAAATATAAATGGTGAATTAGTAGAACAAGTGAGCGAATTTGTGTACCTGGGAAGTATGTTTACAAGAGATGGTAAGTGTGAGAAGGATATCGAGAGGAGGGTGAATGCGGGGAATCAAATTAATGGGGCCCTGCACTCCTTTGTGAGCAGACAGGGCGTTTCACAAAAAGCCCGGCTGGCTGTTCACAATGGAGTGCTAGCCCCTACCCTGATGTATGGTAGTGAATGTTGGGTGTGGCAGGACAAGCATGTTAGTCGTGTAAATGCAGTTGAAATGCGTTCTTTGCGTAGTATGTGTGGTGTGAAACTGATTGATAGAGTTAGAAATGAAAAAATCAGAGAGAAATGTGGAATGAAAGAAGATGTAGTGACTAAGATTGAAAAGGGCATGCTTCGATGGTTCGGTCATTTGGAAAGGATGGATGAAAGAAGATTGACGAAAGAGATATACAGATCGAAAGTGAGTGGAAGGGTCGGAAGGGGCCGCCCTAGGCGTACTTTTTCGAATCAAATCGGAGAAATACTGGAAAAGGGCCGAATCTTAAGTACCCGAAACCGACGTGCGTGCATGACTCGATGTATGAATGTTGAAGAAGCGAAAGAAATTTGTCAAGATCGTAGCAAGTGGAAAGAAGTGGTCTCTGCCTACCCCTCTGGGAAACAGGCGTGATTTAATGAATGAATGAATGAATGAATGTAACTATGTATGTAAACAAGCAATTGCAATTTTTAAAATAAGTTCACTTTTAATTATTATTTTAATTATATAATTTTCCAACCAACCTATTCGCCATGTAAGTATTAGGTACTTACCATATTAAATTAGATATAAAATGTTTTTTATCGAATAAACAGTTGGGGGAAGGTCGTCTCCGATTCGGATCTTAGACCAATATTGCAGTCGGATTGTACTGCGGGAGCTCTTGTGGGAGTTCTCTTTTGTTCTTTATGTATGGACGCCAATGTCTGGAACTATATCGTCGGTGAAACAGCCAAACCGCGTAAGTAACATTTGAAATAAGGAGCAAAATGCACCTTTTTAATGAGACAGTAAGGTTTATTTTGCTCCATCATAAATTTGTTAGTTACGCGGTTTTGCAGTATCACCGACGATATGCCTTTTATTTCCGTTTCTTCCATATTAACACAATTATTAGGGCTCCAAACTGACATCGATCGACTGACCACCTTATAAAATAGAAACGGTTATTCTAGAGGACATTTCCGTTTAAGTATCGCTGATGGCAATAATCAGCCAATACGACTTAAGGTGCAGTCAGCACGTTACAAGCAACGAACCTTCACTGTACTCACACGATAAACACTCGAGTAGAAAATAATCTCAAATCAAGGAACATTTTTAGTACTACTTGATAGGCCAAAGATAAAGTTACTGCTGCTTTTCATCCAAGCGTAGGTCAATTTATGAATCTTATAGCTGTTTTTTTTTTGTGTGTTTTTCTCTACCCTTACTTGTTATACCCTGAGATACCTACCTGAGGTACCTACCTGAGGTACGGAGAGAATTAAAGTTTGCATCGTTTATTGCCACATTCGCGAGTGGCACGTGTATTGGTCACTAAAAAAATTCAGTAACAAAAGTCAAAGACGTTCAATGAAAACCGAGAATTGACAACATTTCAAAAAAAAAAGTGTTCGTGTAAGGAACCCTTCGATAGTCAGATGCGGTCCTGGTTTTTCTAGTTCTCCCCAGGGGTTACAGTCACAGGCATTACACTCCTTCAATATGAAATAAGCCACTCACCTTGGTCTGTCCGTTGGCACGCCTTAGTCACGGGCTACTCCAGATTACTCCAAAGTCTAGGTATCGAGTCCGAGCTGGCCAGCTATGTCACATATAGGAATGTATCACCATACGAGATCTAGCACTCGTGTATACATATAAAAACACACACAATACTCTCCGATGGTAACTTGGGAATTCTTTCCGCCGGTACCGAAATACACGTCCGATTTGGAAGCCGATTTAGGACGAACAGGCCGGGCGCTTGTCTCGAAGCTACCCTCAAATGTCTTCACGCGCCGACCTAAAGCAGATGTGACTTACCCACATATTAAAAGATTACAATGCCTGAACATCCCCCCGCCTAACCAAGCCCGCCTTGGTTATTCATTCCCTAAAGGTAACCTACACAATTTTGAGACGGGTCTCGACAAGACACCATTTTGGGTTTTGACTTCGGCAACCCGTATGACCCCGTCTTTACCCGGTAAAAGCTTAACTAACCGTCCACGTCTCCAGTGTAGAGGTGGTAGGTTATCCTCTTTAATTAAAACTAAATGATCTAACTTAGGAGGTTCCGTATGCGAGGTCCATTTAAAGCGTTGTTGGAGCGTATGAAGGTATTCACTTTTCCAACGGTTCCAAAAATGTTGGGTCATCTTTTGTATCTGTTCAAACCGAGACAACCGAGACATACTGACCTCGGTGTAAGGATATTCGGGAAGGGCCACTAGGGGCTGACCGATCAAAAAATGTCCGGGAGTCTATATCTCCAAGTCAGCCGGGTCCGTACTAAGAGGACACAACGGCCGCGAGTTCATCACGGCCTCCACCTTCGTGAAGAACGTGGTGAGTTCTTCGAACGTCAACCGAGTTTCGCCGAGTACGCGCTTGGCGTGAGTTTTTGCCGATTTAACCGCCGCTTCGAATAATCCACCGTGGTTTGGACTGGATGGAGCGTTGAAAAGCCATTTAATGTCGTTTTTGACGAATTCCCGATCGATTTCCGATTGATGATCCCGTAAGAAAACTCGCAGTTCCTTCAAATATTTATCCGTGCCCGTATAGTTAGTACCGCAATCCGACCGAACTAATGAGGGAAGCCCTCGCCGTGATATAAACCGGGTAAACGCCGCTATGAAAGCTTCGACCGTTAGTTGACTAACAATCTCCAAGTGCACACTCTTAGTGCTTAAACAAACAAAAATACATAAATAACATTTCAGGATTTTTGCGTTCCGAAGCACGCTTGATTTAATGTGAAATGGACCAGCGAAATCGGTTGCGGTACCAAAAAATGGTCGGATGCCCCTCACCCGATCAGCGGGTAAGTCCGCCATGAAGGGCTGGTCCAGCCGCGGCTGCGCTCGGAAGCACCGTATACATTTAAAGGTAACGTGACGCGTCACCCGCCGAGCTGCAACTATCCAATACGTCCACGATAAAATAGACTCTAATGCATTAGCGCCTACATGGCAGTATGCCTTATGATAGTGTGTTACTAAAATTTTCGTAAATCTACCCTTGCCTGGTAACAAAATTGGATGTCGCGCGTTGTAAGGTAAATTCGATGCACCGATTCTACCGCCGACTCGAAGCAAATTGGTTTTATTATCTATAAACAAATTCAACCGCCTTAGTGAATTTTTTATACCTTTTCCATCTCGTAACGCCAATATTTCTTCTTCGTAATGTTCCTTTTGAACAATGCGTATTAAACAAGCTATCGCATTTTTACGTTCCGAAACCGAAATCATTTTGCCGACGTTTAAACATTTGGCTTTACAATGCCGAATAAACCGTAATAAATAAGCCGTTACATTTACCAATTTGTCAAATGAACTAAACCGATCAAATAAATTAAAATCCGAGTCTAATATACCGACATGGACATTAGGCCGTAAACCGGGTAACATATCCGCCGGGAAATCCGAACACTCGCCAGGCCACTTGGCCGGCGACTCCCGGAGCCAGCGCGGCTCCCACCACAGCGGGTGTCACAGCAACTCGCTCGCCGTCGCTCCGCGCGACGCAACATCCGCACAGTTCAATTCGCTGGGAACGTGACGCCAAGAGATGTCCACTTTAGAGGAAAGTATTTGTGAAACCCGATTGCCTTCGTACACTTGCAATTTGTGCGGAGGAGTTTTTAACCACGCCAATACAATGGTACTATCACACCAACCTACTACCCTGTATAATTCGATATCACTCTCAAGTGAAGTGACGACATGGTTTATAAGAGTGGTTAACAGGGTTGCCCCATTTAATTCAATTTTTGGAATAGTGTGCTTTGTCTTAAGAGGGGCTACGCGGGACTTAGCCATGAGTAGCCTCACTCGAACCGTACCGTCTGCGTTTGCCGACCGTAAATAAACTGCAGATGCAAAACCGACCGAGGATCCGTCACAAAAACCGTGAATTGAATATGTACTTTTACCGTTCGATTTTATACATCTGGGGATAGATATCTGTTGCAAATTTGGCAAGTCCTCGAGAATCTCTTTCCAATTCCGAACTATCTCTTCCGGTGCGGGAGCGTCCCAATCTATTTTCCGCGAATTGCTAGAAGTGCTAAGTAGGGTTTGTAACAACAATTTTATTCTAAACACTACTGCACAAGCCCAGCCGAGGGGGTCGTATAGTCGAGCTGACAAAGATAAAATAGTCCGCCGAGTAATCGTTCCTTCTACTGGCAATTGCAGTCGGTAAGAGAAACTATCACATTTTGGATCCCACTGGATACCTAAAACCTTTATAAAACCGGAGCCGTCCGTATCCGCGTCAAATGACCGAAGAGTCTCCAGGTGGTCTGACGGTAAACCGTCCAATAGGTCTGGTACGTTTGACGACCATTTCCGCAATTCATAGCCGGCCGTGCCCATGAGCGCCACCAGCTCATCCCGCAAGTCCCTAGCGGAGTCCAGCGTGTCCGACCCTCCGTTTAAATCATCCACGTAACTTTGACGGCGTAATAACTGAGCCGCGCGTGGGTACCTATTTTCTTCGTCACTAGCCAACTGATGCAAACACCGAATTGCAATGAACGGACTCGATTTTAAGCCGTAGGTATTTGTTGTCAACTCGTAAACAAGTAAAGGTTCGTCCGGCGACGGTCGCCAGAATATAAGTTGATATTTCCGATCTTCCGAATGTACCCATGTCTGTCTGAACATCATTTTTACATCAGTAGTAAATACAAACCGTGGTAACCGAAAATTAATTATTATTTGAGTACCTAATATCGTTCTGTAATCGCGGTCCGGAATGCAAACAATCATTCAAAGATACGCCTGTGGTCGTCTGCACACTTCCATCAAAAACGACCCGAATTTTGTCAACATCACCAGATTTTTTAAAGACTCCATGATGACATAAAAAATGATGTTCTTGCCCGGACCCGACATCAAAGTTAGAAACCGCCATGTGACCGAGTTTTAAATATTCCGTCATAAATTCTAAATATTTTTTCCGAAATTCCGGTTGTCGTGCCATGCGCCGTTCTACGGCTATAAATCTCCGTAATGCTATTTCCCTAGAATCACCTAGCCGTCGATGACCTAATACGAGTGGTAATTTCACCACATATTTACCGTCAGTGCCCCCCGTGACGTAGAACTCGCAAATAAATTCTCACATTCCAAATCCGCCGGATCCCGTATAAAACCCGAGTTTGGTGGTTCTTCAGACCGCCAAAATTTTTCAACTGCTTCGATGAGTGTCATGCCGACATGACAACCCGTTTGCAATTCAATACGATTGTCCATGGAAGCCACAGGGCCGAAAATTGCGTAATCAAAAATGGTACCCAACGCAAACGGTCCTCCCGCGCCCAAGTCAATCTTATCCCCGTTTAAAATATGGCCTAAAATGTCGCATCCAAAAATGATGTCTATGTGACTTTGATTAAATGACCCGTCGTCCGATAATTTAATATTATTAACCGGTAATCCTAATTTTCGCGCGAAATAAGACGTAGGCCGTTTTAACACCACCGCCGTAACTGATAATAAAATCTTACTCAATTGTTCCGATCTAAAATAAAACTCAACCAAATAGTTGCCGTCATTGTTGCTTAACCCGCCGATACCTAATAAAGATCAGATGTTTTATTGTAATGTCGCTTCAGTCCTAAAGTGGCTACAAAATCACTTTTAATTATTGAGACTTGGCTTCCCAAATCCAACAAGGCCCGAGACCGCACAAAGTTTCCGTTAACTGATTTTACTTCAATAATGACGGTGGGAAAAATTATATTGTTCATTAACCGAGGCACTACTGAGGCGACACTACTAGACTGTAATTGCTATTCTTGAGAACGTGGTCTCCGATCTCCGCTATGACTTGGCGACCGCCTACCCCTTGAACGATTCCGATTCCGACCGCCTTCATAATTATTATTCCGAAACTCTCTAGAATCATAGTCGCGTTCATAATTTGTATAATGACGCATCAAATCTTGCATACGACAACCCGCCCCGGTGGCGTTGTCGACGTGCGGGCTGTTCCCTGCATTTGCGCCAGGCGACCCCTTTTCGTTAGCCGGGTTATCGCGTTGTGAAGCGACGGCTACTTGCCGTGAACGCTGCCTATCTCCCGGAGGCGATGGAGCGCGCGCAGTGGACATCGTACAAATTAATTTATTATGGCCAATATTTCCACACCGATTACATGGTACCTGCCGGTCGCACGTCGCGGCAGGATGCCTTTCAAAACATCTAAAGCAAAGGCCGTTAATTTTTACCCAGTCCTTACGCTCATATGGCGACAAACTTGCAAACTTGAAACAAATGGCTAAGTTGTGCCCCGGTATATTACAATAATAGCAATTAATATTTTGTCCGGAACCGTAATTACGAGAGTTAACCCATTCCGATTTGTAATTATTATTACTCCGCTCCGCAACATGCACATTACGCGCCGGTTTCCGTGTGCACTCCGCGTAAGTCCATGCCGGCTCCGCCGCCATGGCCGCATTCGGCATTCATTTTGTAGAAACTCAGTTAACTGTTCAAAAGTGGGTAGATTTAAGGTGTTACCGCCGTACCGCTGCTCAAACCGACTTTTAATATCTAACGGCATTTTTGTAAGACTAATATGTAACAAAATATAGCTCCACTCATCTATAGGTAGTCCTAAATTTTTTAATGCCCGTGTAGATTCTAACAACGGATTTAATATTTTTGCCCTAAGGCCTACACCTTTACTAATCGCCGGTAAATGTAATATCCGAGATATATGCGAATCCGCTTGCAACCGTTTATTTTCATATCTACCTTTCAAAATATCCATGGCAATGTCTAATGAACCGTCAATCATTGGCAGATGTTTTATAAGCGACTTAGGTTCGTTTTCTAAGTTAGCAAACAAATAATTGAACTTTTCCGTTTTAGAAATGTCTTTCTGTGACAACACCAAGGATGTAAATAGACTGATGAAGCTACTCCATGAAAATACGTCACCATCAAACGGAGTCAAGTTAATGCGCGGTAACCGCGCCGCCCCGGCGCTCTGAGTCGGCGCGTGCGTGCCGTCGAGGTGCGGGTAGGCCGCCGCCACCGCGTCCAACTCATTGTACCACTCTGTGGCCTCTTTGTATTTTTCATCATAACTAGCGATCGTTTTATCGTCTACCGAATCGAGGCACAGTATGCCTTCGTATGCCTCCGTAAGACCTTTAAAGTACTCTTCCAACTTACGTAACCGCGCCGACAATACGCTTGAACTATAGCTTTTGCTAGACACAATTTGTAAACTATTTTTTAACCAATCATATTTTACTTTAAACTTACTTTCAATAACTTTAGCCATTTTTTCCGAAATGGTAACCTCTTAAGTAAGACAACCGCTACAGTAGGATAAAACCAAACCGATTATTTCCGAAAACTTAACCGAATAAAATAACGGACACCTTAACCGATATTAATAACAAATTTACTGATACCCTAAGCTAACTACCTAATGAAAAACCTATCCAGTTCGAAGGACCAAAATTATGTTCGTGTAAGGAACCCTTCGATAGTCAGATGCGGTCCTGGTTTTTCTAGTTCTCCCCAGGGGTTACAGTCACAGGCATTACACTCCTTCAATATGAAATAAGCCACTCACCTTGGTCTGTCCGTTGGCACGCCTTAGTCACGGGCTACTCCAGATCACTCCAAAGTCTAGGTATCGAGTCCGAGCTGGCCAGCTATGTCACATATAGGAATGTATCACCATACGAGATCTAGCACTCGTGTATACATATAAAAACACACACAATACTCTCCGATGGTAACTTGGGAATTCTTTCCGCCGGTACCGAAATACACGTCCGATTTGGAAGCCGATTTAGGACGAACAGGCCGGGCGCTTGTCTCGAAGCTACCCTCAAATGTCTTCACGCGCCGACCTAAAGCAGATGTGACTTACCCACATATTAAAAGATTACAATGCCTGAACAAAAAGTATTATTGTTTTTTCGCGTTTATAATAGCTGGTTAAAAATTAGATTACCCGTATTTCTTGGTTTTTCTTTATTTAACTTAAATTCGTCGTTAATAATTTATTAAAGTAATAGTCATTAAAAAGACCGTATATACAAAGTTAGGAATACTGATGTCGTGATCTTAGCCTGATATAAAATAAAAATAAAGTAAACAGAAACAGAACTGACTGACTGTCATGTCATGTCACTCACTTGTCAATCATTCGCTGCCGTTCGTTCACAAATTTGTTATTTTGCGTAATTTAATTAATTACGTAATTTGTAGACGCCATAAAAATAAATAAACTATTTTGCGTAGAATCGAAAGCGTGTCGTTAGAATCAAGTAATCCGTCAGACAGATAAAAAATAAACATGACAGTTGTATATTTTTTTGAATTCCTTTGGTAATAAATGGACTAAGGGCACTATAAGTGTATTCCTAACATTCACAATCCAACTTTTTTTAGTGTTTTTCCTAAATATAAAATAAACTACTGCATAAAAAAATCCAAAGATATTTTTACTGTAATCAGTAGTGTAAAATCTAGAAATGGTATTTTATTTTACTACCTTAGCACAAAATGAATTGTTGTCAATTGCTGTGGTGGCTTAGAGAGTATAGACGAATCAACGAATGTATAATAAATACTTTGAAATAAAATTATAGTCACTTAGAGCTTTAAAAAATCTAGCTTCTAAGTCAACACAATAAAAAAAATCCAAACCCGTTGTTCAGGATTAGTTTACTTTGGCAAGAAACAATTATAGGTCAGCAGGTCAGCAGTCAGCAGAAGTAATAATCAAATAATCCTAAAATTGTTCGTTTGTAAAATCTTGCCTTTTCTGTGAAGTAGGTACCTTTTTTAAGTGAACAAGTAAAATTTGCAATTGCCTGTATTTTTATACCTAAGTGGTTACCTATCACAACTTCGAAAAATATTTGACCGAATTTTGGTTCGACAAATACTTTTCGTCAATTATGGTTTGGGTTTTTTTACGTTTGGCCGAATGATCATTTCGAATAGTTTTATTTATTCATTACTTGTTTTGGTTTTTTAACGATTTGACAAATTATCTATACCTCATTACTGGTTTCGGCGTATCAACAGTTGTCCAATGTAATGCTTTGTCTATTTGTCTTTTTCCTATTTCTGATTTTACCTTAGTATCCTTTGCCCAATATTACGGCTCGGTTTATTCATAGTTTACCTATTTTTAAATCGACTATGTTATGTTTGATAAGTTTCGGGGCAGAAAAAAAATAACCTCGATAGCCAAGGCGGGAGCCAAGCTCCCGCCTTGGCCTTCTAACCTAACCTATCTGAGTCGGTTCTGCCCTGACTCGTCTTGCTCGTTGCATTTTGTAGATAGTTGAAACTAATTACAAGCAAGATTTTTTGGCCGAAATGAATATTTGACGTAACGTAGCGAAATTGATGAAGTGAAAAATGGGTTAAGAAACAAAATACAAAACGATCCACAGGCTAGTTGTAGCATTGGTGTAATGAAAAATGGGCTTTGAAATAAAATACGTAACAATACATAGGGCACGTGACTACAAGGAGAAAAGTTGCTTGGACTAACGAACCATTTACTTAAAGTCAAATGGTGAAATAAAAAATTGACGAATCGTGCCATCGGAGAAACGATAAAAAACGAAACGTTTTCGGTCAAATGAAATTCAGTCAAAAAATTTTCGCGTTTGTGATAGGTTACCAGTTTAAGTAAGTCGTATAACAAAGGCGATTTTTTAAAATTTTAAAATTTTTAAGAATTTTCATATTAAAACAACTGTGACATAACAACAAACAAACAAACACCTACCAAATATTTACCACGGAGAAACCCTTTTCTCAATTTTGCTACGGAACCCTTAATAAATAACCTATTCGGGTTTTACCCTGTAACTTCCCTTCAAAGGAAAATGCACGGCTTAAGCCGAAAGTTTAAAAATGCATGGCTTCTGATGACACGTTAGTGCTATGGTTATATTTCTCAGCACGCTATTTCATAGAAGTAAACCGGTTCGAAACGGACAATTTGCAATTACGCCATTTCTGGGAAATGGACAAATCGATAGGGTTCATCGGCACCATAGGCATCATGAGGTAGAAGAGAACCCTCAGGAAGGGTGTCCGCCACACATTACGCCCCCTCCCCTCACCCTTAGACGGAATTCCAGGCAAACATTGCATCGCCCTCTATTCTTTATTTCACCTGCCGGCGGTAATTTATAGCATTTATTTCAGTTTCTGCGAAACGAATAAGGAATTTAGATGTACCTACCCCGGTAAAAATACCGCATGTTTTGTTACGGATTCATATTACACCGTTTCTGAACAAAGAAGGTCGATAAACCAATAAGGTCACTTGCGCATTTGAACGAATAACTAATCCTTTTCCTTAGAATTCATAGATAGATATGGGTGGACCTGATAGTGTATTTCTTAAAACGGCTCCAGTAAAATGGTTTTTAAACTGAAGATACGAACACGAAACTTCCTTTCCAATTTTCTCTCAATGGCCATTAGGATGAGAAATGTAAAGTAGATTCCCGGACGAAGTCGAGATATGTGTTCGAAAAGAATGAAATTTCAAACTAAACTGGCGCGGCACCGAGACTCAGTCGAGGAAACGGCTTCAGGATGCAGACTTCCCAAAATTATTTGCATGTATCACACGAGTCGGACTCTTCGATAGCATTGCTCTATGAGCTCGGTTTTCCAATGTCCGTGACTTTATATCAGACATGCTTTATATCTAGTAGTTTTTCTATGACTTACAGCCACCTAAGCGAAAACAACTCTACACTAGATTGAGAGATGTTCTAGCGAACCAATTATAAACCTTAAACTTTATAGTATGCGTACGGTAAGTGCAAAGTTAATGACAGACCGCCATAGTTTGTCAAAGAGGGACTCTAAGTAATGGCTATTTCAATATGACTTCGGAAATCCCGCTGTTGTGAAGGCGGAGAATACAAGTTCTGTAACAAAGTGAACCGGCCCCTAAAATACATCGTGAGTTAACGTAGTGTCAACAGGTTACTTGAGTCGAGGACAGTCTATAATTTGGCCTGGATGCACCAAGTCGTGGTTAGTTCGGTGCCCCTGTGCACCTACTGGTATAGCATCGTAACGAACTTTTAATTGCCCAGTATATTTAGTATAATTAAATTGCCTAGTATATTAAGCATTGACTTGATCGGTTTTAAAAAGTCCATAGTTCATTGTGTCGTTCATTTTTAAGTCAGAATCAGTCTTCAAGTTCTTCATTCGCTCATTCAGTATAGATGACCATAGACCTTTTTAATAATAATCATCGAAATACAAAACCTACTTCTTAATTATGAGAGTTTTTAAACTCTAATTTATAAACAACACTGGTTTTCTTACCAATTTTCCTTCGTCCATTACAAAAACTTATTTTCTTAGAGCTACCGAGCTAAACGTAAATTAAACATAAATTAAAAGGACTGTTTTGTTGGAGCAAGCCATATTTCCATATTAGGGGTGGGATCCCTGCAGGGGAACACAATTTCTTCTGATAAAGCGAGGGCGGCGGTTAGTCCAGTGCATTGTACACCAAGTCCATTAATTCTCTTACACGATTACTAATGATGAGAGATTCATTAAAACATGTGTTATACGTAAATGGATTTCTTAAACTTTAATTCAATTAAGTTCATAATAATAGCAGTGACAGTTAAACATAAAGTGTGTGACGCTAAATTTAAAGAAACGAAAAACCTTCGAACATGTGTTACATATGTCTTACATTGGAAAAGTGGAAAAATCAAACTTGTATAGTTTCTTGGCGAGGAGTTCTTATAATTTGCTCTGCATTTGAAAGAACGGCCCTCGCTCCGGCACGCGTTTTGTTCCTTGAATTCCTACTGAGTTCTCACCTTCATTTCTTTAGCCGAGAAATCCTCTAGCTCAAGTTTTCTAGGGAATTCTGTATCTTAGCAGTTTTACATTTCTGAATATTTCAGCATGGATATATAAAACAAATAATATCCTCATAAAAGTAAAAAATCTTTATATGGTAGTTTTCTCTGTTAAGTAATTCAAAATGAGGATACGGAATTAGAGGGAAACAGGCTGTGGCAGCAAGTCTAGAAATATAAAATAGAGCCGTAAGAAAAACAAGAAACTAATACCTACGAAGGAGAAGGCGGAGCGCCGCTTTACTTACTTATTAGTTTTCGTTGCCCAGCGTATTCCGTCCGAGATGCATGTGTGTAATTTAGGGTTGGTGGCTCGCGGAAATCGTGTTGTCGTTGTCGCGAATACCTCTCCGGTGTAATATTGGGAAAAACTTGCGGGGCGGCGGATAGTTACGCGGGTCAAGTTAATGATATAGCCGCCATTTGCGGACGCGTCCCCGCTCCGAATTGCGACCGGGCACGTTAATGGCCACAGCTACAGCAGTCTGAATATTTAAAGGACATTCGTGGAAATTACTACAAAAATAATGTCTCTTTGCTTGTACCGAATCACCCGAGTAACGGTTTAGAGACTGGCAATAAATATGCGCGGAATCCTCTTCCTATTGCCTCTTTGCAGATTGCTTTTTCGGATTAAACATTTTCAGTCGCTTGAAACTTTGAAACTACAGTCGATCCGGGTCGATGGTTGAAGTCGGGCTGCGAAATGTTTTATCTAAGGGGGAAATCGATTTGTCATAGTGGGGAGCGTTTAGCGGAGTCAGTTTCACGTGCGGCCGTGAGTAGTTTCAGTATAGCGAGCCTTTAAATGATAAATGAGGTTCGGTGATAGAGGAGCGGTGGCCGCGGAGTGCCGACAGAGCGCCGCGGCGCACGGCGCCTCGCGCAGACAACCGGCTACGTGCGCCGCATAATGCAGCGCTGCGTGCAAAATTCACAACTACCCTCTACCCACTTTACTAGCGCACACCTCTTTTGCTCTCATACAGACGACTGCAATGTATAGACATTGCAACTTTATGCTATAGTATGCAGCACCCGTTTTAAATTTTCCGAACCATAATACAGGCTAACAAGGAGAATTTCTCCTGAATTTGTGTCGATAATTTATATGTCTCGGTAGTAATCAAGTTATTCGAAAAGCGAACTTTTTAAGGTGTGTTGAGTCTCGGACCGAGTGTTTCGAAGTTCTTATGCATTCTGCAAAGTGCAAAAGTTTCCCCCACGCGTGGTGTGTGCGGCACGCGATGCATAATGCGACTCGACCTCCCCTAAGTTTTTCGCTTTGAAAATCTTCATTTTAATAATATTCCCTCAAACAAACGCGTGACGTGTAATTTTGTGTTTTGCAACTCTTTATGCGATTCTAAATGCAATATTTATTTCGGTTACTGGGGGTTCAAAGCTAGCTCATAATAATGTCAATTTTCCGTAATATGGGCTTATATAAGGGGTGTTTTACACAATTTGTATATTGTTATTATAACGGCAATAGTTTCTCTTACTTTATATGTAAATAAAACGTTCGGGATGTTTATTTATTACAAATAAAATGTATTTAAACTCTAATTTAAACCCAAATAATTTTCATATGGTTATTTACGTCTATGATTTTTTAATGATTATTCACGACGCTAAAAGTAGTCTGAAAACGGTTTGTCAATAAAAATATCACACGTTATGTTTTTCCTACAAAAGTTTGTGATGCTAACCGTGACAGAACGAAAGCAATGTTTGTCTTTGAGGTTTTTTTTGTCCGTAGGTACCCTACCGACTGATAGACGGATTATTATTTATGCATGGATACTGTTTTACAGTTCAAATTAACAAAACGTTCATGCATAATAAATAACGAAATTTCAATCTCCCATGCTGTTGACTTATTCACAGTAAAACATAGAATTTCTACGTTAGGTTTTTACGCGGCAAATGCGTGCAACTATGTTCGGATCGCCGCAGTGGAATTTCAATCTAAAACCGTTTTATTAATTTATTAAACTATGTAACCTGAAACGCTGCAATTTAGTACCTACTATGCAAGTTGGACTAAACAATTAGCTGTCAACTAACTGCAGAAGCGTTAAATACAAGAATAATGTCAAACATTTATATTCTAATCTCTATAGACAACTAAAAACCGATTTTGTAAAATCCGAAACACTTCGGGCTAAAATACAATACACATATGAAATAATACCTCAGTACGCCCCGAAATAACCATTTCCCGTCCTAAACCTCGTAACTTGCTCCATACGCCTGCAACGGGTAAGGAAGCTTTGTCTGCTGGCTTCTTATTAACGTGCATAAATATCAGCCGCCTCCCTCCCAATTTACTGCCTACCTCCAGCAGGAACAAATCTATATACAAAATTGTATTAATGTAAGATATAAACCACGTGTGTTTTTTTATTTATAACTGTCCATTGAAAGTTTAAATTTACGAGTCAAACTTATTTGTGAATAAATATTGAAATTTAAAGCTAATTTAGAGAATTTTTTTTTTTGACTTTGGTCTATCCTTTGTGATATCGAAATAGTAGTTTATGCAACAGTTGTATAAGAGAGGTCAAAAAAGACGTGGTGTGGTTACGATGTGAGCCGCAGGCGAACATCGTAAAGCAAGACGCCACGAGTATTTTTTGACTTAGTTATACACCGTTGCATACAATACTTTTTCTACGACTAGGTTTCAAATAAAATGCAAAATTAAATTAACAAAATTTTATTTATAGATTTTTACTCTTTAATATACCTAGGTTAGAATACGAACGAACGAAGCACAGAACAACAAACGAGCGGGAAACATTCGAAAACAACAAAATATCGCACCTTCAGAACAATAGTGACCTAATTCAAAATTTCACCTTTCAAATTTCAAGTCATAAATTTATTATTATAGAGACCTAAGTCGAAAATTAAAATTTCTGAATTAGGTCACTATTGTTCTGAAGGTGCGATATGTGTCTATGGTTAACTTTGTTTTTAAATTGATGTGCACTTGCCAGGTTTCATATTTTTTTTTAAAGTTGCACAATCGATTTAACTTGTGAAATAGGGACTAAAAAACACCTAATGATTTGAGAAATGAATTCT
Source organism: Acleris emargana (assembly GCA_927399475.2). Taxonomy (NCBI): domain Eukaryota; kingdom Metazoa; phylum Arthropoda; class Insecta; order Lepidoptera; family Tortricidae; genus Acleris; species Acleris emargana. The sequence continues at coordinate 17,759,044 of OV656836.1, forward strand.
TTTACCTGATTGGTCGATTTTAATATAGCTGCGTTCTGGTTGGTTGATACCAAATAAAATGTTTTTTTTAAAGAGTTAAATTAGTAAAAGAGTTTACATACCAAAAAGAACCTAACGTTCCGATTGACAGTCAATGTGTATTGTGATTGGTGGTTTAATTTGGTGAAGTATTTTGATTGGTCAAATTAACCTAGGTGTAAGCTTTGGCAGCTAGGCATATCGTTTTGGCTCAAAAAAGCACAAGTGCTGTTAAGGGGAATAGACTAGATAGACTTTTCTACGGAATGTTCTGCGGACATATTATCTATATTCTTATATTAGTGTTCGTGACTATATAAATGACAGATAAAAGTACAGGAGTAGGAAAAATGTTTTTCACATCACCTATTCATAAATGGAACTTTTCTTTCCTGATAGGAGGGATCAAAGTGGCACTTTTCTCTTCAAGCACATTTTGTTGCCAGTGTAAAATATAAACGCAATGAAATATGAAAATAGTATGCACATAATCGACTATAATTTATTTTTCGTTGTTTAAGTGCATAAGTACTATTTTCACATAATCGATTACAATTATTAAATTTTAGATTATCAATTGTATGTTAGTGACATATTATACCGTCACACGGTCGGTACGGTTTGAAAAATCGGTACTTACCACAAATTTTCTTGTTCAATTTGATAATTTCAGCACTTTTAGAGAGTGTAAAATTGTAAATAAGTAATTAAATTTGTTTCATCACTAAGACCTTTTATTTTCCTCATGGGTGATGTGAAAAGCAGTAGTTATGTGTCACACAGTAGGAAAATTATTTTTACCTTGGGCGTAAACACTACTCTCAGGATTCTATTTTAGAAGTCTTCGCTACGCTCGGGATTCGATTATAGAATCCTTCGCTTCGGTCAGGATTCAATGTACGCCCTCGGCGTAAACATGTCATTTTGCTCCCTTGTGACACAATCTACTATTAATACTCAGTTATATTAATTTCGATAAGGTATTTGTTAATATGGTCCTTGTTACCCGAAAAAAAGTTATTCTCTCTATTCTATTTTTTTTAATGTATTTATTTTGATATGAACCACGCATACAACATAACTAGAGTGGCCAACCGTACTATAATATATATAATTGTACTGTATTTTGGCTCCGCATATACTGTTGAACAAATATTTAGTACGCAAAAATACTATTTCGGTTAGTCCTTCCTTAGTAAGGAGTGTACTATTTTTAGTGTACTATTTTTAACTAGCGACCCGCCCTAGGTTCGCTTCAGTTTATGAGAGTTTTCTGTAATACCCGTAGGTATATGAAGTAAGGATATCAGTTTTTATTTAATTTACTTATCTATTTCAGTGACTTCTGTTTATTCAGTAATGTAACAACTTCATTAAGTAAAGTTATGCTCAAACCGATTTCAAAATGGGTGTCTTGAATTTTTCGATTCCTATCCGCAACGCTTGAGTGGTGGTGCTATTGTGATGTTGGGTCAATGCATAATAAAAACAAAAGCCGAAGTTATATTCAGACATTTTTCTCTATCGTGTATCGGTTTACGATTATTACTTTACCAACTCTTACTTTAACTGACTACAAAAGGAAAGTCATACTTATGTTCGCAATTATCTCTTATTCTATTCTTTAGAATTATATTTCTGATATTTATTTAATATATCACTACATAGTATAAAACAAAGTCGCTTGCGCTGTCTGTCCCTATGTATGCTTAAATCTTTAAAACTACGCAACGGATTTTGATGCGGTTTTTTTTAATAGATAGAGTGATTCTTAAGGAAGGTTTATATGTATAATACATTCCACGCGGGCGAAGCCGCGGGCGGGTCGCTAGTAATGTATATAAACAAAAACAACAAGTGAACCAATTCTCCATTTAAAGTTGTTTGGTGCTGTATTAGGTAAACATAAGATGAAGACATACATACATACATACATAAACTCACGCCTTCATTCCCAAACTGGGGTAGGCAGAGCTACAGAATTACCAACAACTCTATAAACTTGTTGATAACTCTGTAACCACATTTTGCACAATTAGGCTAAGATGTTTACCAGTGACAGGTTGCAAGCCCATCGCCTAACAGTACTACAAGCCTTAATTCCCTTAGTCGCCTCTTACGACATCCACGGGTAGCTTTATATAAATCTATAAACATTAAATTAAAAAATATACCAAATAACCTTCGTAGTTTCCGCAGGAAAACACACCAAAATCTTACGAGAGAGATAGAGGGAGAAAAGGAAAAACAGAACTCATAATTATGTGTACCTACCTATACAAGATTGATATGTTTTCCTACATCAACGGTGTCCCCTAGACAAGATAAAGCTTTTGCAATTCTTTTTTTAAATATTTGATTAAGTTTCGTGTTTAGGCCAAGCATTTTTGTCTATTAGATAGTCCTCGATCCTATCGCTTTAGACATTAACGACTTTTTCAAGTATTTTTTAAGTGCTGGAAAGGGTAACTCGAAAACTACGTCAGGTAATTTATTATGCATTGACCAACAAATGATTTATTATACTTTACAGACGCGGAATTTTTAAATAGCGATTTTATTTTTAATTCTAGTATTTAAATTATTTTATCGGATTTATTTGTGAAAGAATCAAAATCTTTAATAACTAAATAAGATATTAATTTCTTTAAAATGTTCTCTTAAGGAGTCACGGGAATTTAAGTTGTAAATAGGACGATTTTTTTTAACTTTTTTGTAACACAAATATAGTTTGTATGTCAGCTGCCGCCCCAATAACATTGTAAGGTTATATGTGTAGGTAATTTTAGTAGGTATAAACACTTTAGTCGCCTGTATCTCAGGAATCAATCGTCTACTTAGTCGTGAAGGTACAAAATCACCTCCTTTTCCATCGCTAAAAGACCAAGCCTTGCATTGCACGACTTGACTAACAGACACCCTGTATAAAACTTATTTTTCTTAATAAGAAATAAAAATACGAAACTAAAAATAACTATATTTATTTTATTTTATATAGAAGAGACCTATACACCCCCAGTTTACCTTTGGGCATTCTACTGACAAATAAATTAAAGTTAACTGTCCCGAGAACCATACCTACGTATTTTATTTGTTTGAAACGTTGGACCGAGAGTTAAACAAAGTTTGAATAGTATTTCAGTAGATTTTATTATCTGAAGCGGGTAATTTCCCCCGTACCGTACCGTACAAACACTCTGTTCATTCGAGCCCCAGCGCGCGCTAAATTTGAATTCATGTTACGAACAAGCTACATAAACCAATTACTGAGCAGAACCAATGGCGGCCGGCGCGCGGGGCTCGCTCGGCGGCTCGGCACCACGCAACAATCGATAACTCACAATATGCCCGCTAGAGGGCAACGCCGTCCACGCCCGGTGCGCGCCCACACTACTCCTCCACGTTGCGCATCCTTGCGTATAACCTTGTGATGGCGTTCAAAATGTAAGCATTCAGAAATAGGACCAAAAATGCATTTTATGTATTGAAACTGCTAGTAAACACATCCGTATTATTTTGATCTCTTTATTCTTTTACAGATTTTAGACTAATACATTGATAAACTAAAAAAAATAAAGGGTAAAAAATTAGAAATAATTGTATTTATGTTCATAATAAATAGTTCGTATACATTTAAATATTACTCCGTTCATGATTTGGTTCTAAAAATATTTTTAATCAGTTTTTTAGCTGTAAGTAAAATCTTGGCGCATAAATTGACGCTCTACCAAAGTTGTAGCGGGCGGAACTCTCAGTCAGCTGCTGCTTTAGCTTGCTGTTTCGTGTCGCGCTTCTTGTCCGCTTTCAATGTTTTCTGTTTTATTTTGTTATTATTTAGTGATGCAAACCTGTTTTTTAACTAATATTTATTAAATTGCAATAACGTGAAAGAAACTGTGTGGTAGTACAGTGGTTTTGGCGTCCGGACTGCAGAAAACACGAGGTAAACGCCTTACTATTTTTGTTTGTCGTGAACATAACCTCTCTGACATCACTTACGATGCTCAATTTCAGTCATTTAGATTTTCTTGGAACCTTTAGAGCAAGGTAAGAGTTTAGACGAAGATGAGAATGGTATATTTTAACTGTATTTGATGTAAATTGTGTCTGAAATGAAATTTTTGAGTCTATACTGTCAAGCAGCCTCTCCCATTGTTACGATAGCGCTGTAGAGCGAGCCTTTCTTTGGTGAATTGGTCTTGTGACCGATATTTGGACGTAAATGTGTTGTAATGGTGTCGGGTAGCGATTCCAAGCTCGTCGTAGATCACACAGCGCTATGCGAGTGTTGCCGGAACTAAGCCAAGCGCAGACAAAGTGATTCACCAATTACCATCACAATGTGCTCGTTAATGGTGGTAACGATGGTATAAGACAATAGCGGGACCGAGGGGACGGGTCACTGTTTTTTTGCGCACACGAATCTAGATGTGTCATGACGAGTGAATGAAGTCTTATAAACCTAAGTATTTCGTTTAAAATGAGAATTCATGTGTGGATGGAGAGGGCATACATTTGAAATGATCTTTAATGCACGTAGCATAGTAGCATACCTACACCTACCCTGCACCTATTGTTATAATAACCTAATAACCTCTGCTGATAAGAAATGATTTGAATATGAATACCAATATTAAGTAGGTACCTACCTACTACCTAATTGCCAAGGTAATTTGAATAAAAAAATTTTTAACTAGACGCCTGTAAAATGCTTCATTTACGAAGTTAGTGCAGCAGATAGTATGAATATTCGCCTGATCGGGCAGGCGTTTGACTACCGTTGTTACTTCACCTAGGTACAGTGCAATAGCATCTTATCTTAATAATGTTACCTATAAATGCAAAAGTTTGGATGTATTTTACTCAATCACGCCAGAACGGCTAAACGGAATCGGTTGAAATTTGGCACAGAGATAGATAATACCTAGTCAACAATAGCACATAGGTAAGTAGGCTGCGTTTTATCCCAGAAAAAAATACGGTTTACATAGAATGATAAAATTACGAATTCTACCCGGACAATGGACATAGGTACTTACCTACACGCCTTGTCGCTGGCAGAAGATAATAGCATTTCTCTCTATTTCTCTCTCACTTTCTCTCATACGCCCTTATGTTCGTCTTACCGAATTAACCGAACCCTAAAGGCTTTCTAAGACCTCTTGCACTGTAGGTACCTATGCAATATCTTTGCCTGCTAAGAAAAACAATAGATTTTAGGGGTTTTGTGCAAAACAATGAACTACACAAATATCATCTAGATACCAGTATCCAGGCAGTAACTCCAGGTAAAGACTGGACACATACCTACCTACAGGCAAAATCTCCGTTTAATAATAATAAGAAGTTGGCAAGTCACCGCCTGCCATTTCAACCAAAGTAGGTAATTAGCATTGGCCAGGCCAGGCAGGCGCCGTAGTTTCATCAAATAGTCTAGTTCACCAATCCATATCTGTCCATTCATAGAGCCTATTTTTAATGTTTCCATCCTTAAATATTCCTACCCTAACCATTAGTTGTCCGTGGGAGCATACTTCTATAGTTTGAACTCAGGGACAATCGCCGGTTGGTGTCTCATTCATCACTTTACCAAATTAAACTTGTCTAAAGGACCTCTGCGTGTTGGCTTCGGCTCCATGTACTTACACCTTCCCATAGTCTCGTGATTGGTAAAGACATACAAAGAATAATAATAAACTTTTATTTCGAGCTTCGAGACCCATAGTTACAAATACCTTATAGACTAACATACATAAAATATAAAACTTAAAAACTAACACCGAGGTGACAGAACAGCGTGGATCTTGGCTTAATGGTCGTAACCAGACCATACCTACATAGGTACTCGTAATATCCACACCTAAACACATAAATAGACATCCTACTTAGGGTAATTTTGCCGGTTTTCGTCCAGTTAGCTGAGTTGAGTTGCCACATTTGGGGGTTCGAAATAATATGATTAAGCAGGTAAAACGTATAGGTATAAAAAAACTACAAATGTATCATTTGCCAACACCCATTTGTGTTATATATTTTTTTCGGAATTTATTTCAGTACCTACCATCGTGTAGAACCAACCCTATAGGTTAGGTTAGGTTAGTTTTAATAAAATCCTGAAACATTTAGGTTTACAGAAAACAAATTTACAGACGTAACTCAGTATTAGTCCACTTTAATTGTATAAGTTTAACATAGATAATAGGTATATGATTACTACATTATTTTAAGTATATAATGTTTTTGCTAATTGAGGCTTAGGTATGCACCAAAAAACACAACACAATTACGCAAAAACGTTTGAACCTTGGCGTGAAATCTCTTCGTAGATAAGTATATGACTATTTTTCAAGGGCCGTGACTACAGTGACACAACTAAACACCAACTGCCGTAGTTTTTATTTGAGTCTCAACTAGTTAAATAGGTAATATAGTTTTGTTTGTGAAATGAATGGTTTGGCTGAAACATGCGCGATTAGCTGTTTTTATTATAAGTACCTACTATTCCAAGTTTTTTATTGAACGAAAAACCGGCGAAATCACTCTACCTACTAGTTTAGACCTGTGATCTCGTCCGCATCTTTTATCTGCTGTTGCTTTTCCTTCCAGAAGTCCGTAAAAGATTTCGTAAGCGTGCTTTGAGCTCATCGTAATGGCATATTATACCTGAGATTCTAAATATACTATTTTTAACTGCATAAAGTGTTTTGGTGGTAGGTATGAAAAAAGGTTGGTTACGTTAGCCACATGCGAGTTCACGTTGCACGTTGAAAGCAGTCGCCTTAGACGAAATCGGCTGGATAGCATCATCATTATCAGATAGGTACCTAATTAGCAGGGATCGGAAATTCGGATCGATATTTACCTATACTTTCGCGCCGGCGGGGCTTCGTTGTTCAGTTGTATGGAGGTGGACTCAATCATATAATTCATAATAAAATTTCCGGGATTTCAAAATAAATAAATTACACCGGCATTAATTCATAATTATTTATTTATATTAACTGTTTCAAGTTATTTTCCTACATGGAATTTTTTTAACCAAATGTTATTTAATTTACCTGTAACTTATTAACCTAACGAATTTATAGGAGCAAAACAGAATGTTTTATCCTACATGTAAAGTAATTATTATATTAACGTTTTGTAGAATCCCAGAATCCCAGAACTTAAATTATTAAAATAATATTTTTAAGAAGCCGACGCTATGTTTGCCTATCTTTTTCCGGGATTTTGCCAACTTTAGGTAAATATCGATCCGAATTTCCGATCCCTACTAATTAGTCTCGTCTTAACACTCAAAGGCCTAATAAAAGCCCTTCTGGCAAACTAATTTTGAAATTGTAGGTACCTAACCAAGTGTCTGTGTTTCAGTACGTGTGTTTGAGGCAGACGATGTGCCTCTTTGTATGGTCTGCCGCAGACCTGGCTGAAGGGTTTTTTTAAAGGTAGGTAGTGTTATTTTCGAAAAAGTGCCTGAGACATTTTGAAACTTTTAAAAACGATCAATTCAACAGGTAATCTAAGAAGTTAATATAATACAAAGAGCCGGATCATTTAGTCAAAATCGAGCCGGGTGACTGCAAAATTATTCAAAACGACACACCTTTTTTGGGCAGTCGTGTAAAAAAATCGAAAATAAGTGTTAAAGGCACGTTAAAATTTTAACGATGCAATATTGGTAGGCACGTAACCAAAAAAAAATTTTCTCAAAAAGACATCATTTCGCCGGGACATTTTGCCTGCCAGATGACCGAGAATGTTGAACCTTGAACTTGCGAGGGAAAGTGCACTAAATATTTTTAACCGACTTCAAAGAAGGAAGAGGTTCTATATTCGACTGTATGTATTTTTTGTAATTTATTTTCACCGATTTTTCCGGCAATTATGGATCTTTAGACAAGATACCTACCAGTTGCGGTTATTAATATCGTGCAAAAAACGGCAAAAATATTACGTTTGTTGTATGGAGGCACTTAAATATTAATTTTATTCTGATTTTAGTACCTATTTCATGTTATAGCGGCAACTGAAATACATAATCTGTGAAAATTTCAAGTGTCGAGCTATCACGGTTCATGAGATACAGTCTGGTGACAGACAGACGTACAGTGGAGTCTTAGTAATAAGGTCCCGTTTTTACCATGAGGCGGTTTTTTTTGTTTTTTAAACATTATTTTTTTAGGAATACGATTAACTGCATTCGCAGATTTTAGAAGCATTGCTTACCTTAACCGGTAATCGAAGTCGAACCAATAGCCGAGTTCAAAAATTGCTCTAAATACATTTTTTCTGCATTAATAAACATTATCTAAATTAGAAAATATACCCTATAGAGTTATACCGTAAGTTTGAGTGTATGTAGCCATAGTATGCAGTAATAGATGCTTCTTTAGACACCACTTGCCTTAATTTTCTTAAAGCGTATATAAAATGAATAACTCTGGAGGATAGATTTGCTACATGCTCATTCCAATCACAAAACCGAGCCAGCGTAACACATGGAAAGTTTATGTTACTAACTTGATTTTTGCTTTGGACAGTATTTTGAGATCTCCGCACATTGTTCCCTCCCAGACAGATATGACTTCACCCAATCATGAGCAAGTCCTCGAATACCACACCTGTAAATCTTTTCTAATAATCGGTTGTGGCAATCGAAATCAAAGGCCTTGCTCATGTCCATTAAAAGAACTGAAACTGTGTTTTTTTATTTAAACAACCAGTAACAGTCTTTACAAGTTGAAATATTGTTAAAGAAGTATTTCGGTTTTTACGAAACCCATTTTGGTCATTATTTAGTAAATCATTGCTCTCCACGGCTCTACACTTGTTATTGTTTATTTACAGAGTGTTACTTTTCTTTTGTGAGTAAATTAAGCATTTTTTAAGTGTCTGTGTGCATTTTAATTTAAGTATAGTGAGTTCTTTATTAAGCATTTAGTTTTACGGTTTCGCAAATACAAATACAAGTTTCGTAAAACAGCACTTGCTTAAGCCTTTAGTTAACCAGCTAGTGACGGATTATAGTCTTCCAGTCAATTCATACTTCTCGGCACGATATTAGACAGTTACGCGCGAGAAACATACACTGCTGAAGTCAGTTAAAAATTGATGGCTTCATTCTTTTTTATCGATTAAAAGTAATGTAGAGCAAAATTGATCGTTTGTACACTTTGACGAATCAAAGTCACATAAATTCAGTTCGATGCATCAACATGGAAAAATCTTCATCTCCTAAATATGGTGGCTAATGGTTATTCGAAAATGCTGTTAAATGCAGATGAGTGGCTGCATAACGTTTGCAAATGTCGACTTTTGCCGAAATTGTCCGTCTCGCCGGTCATATTCCGTTTAATGTCGCAATATTGTGAGCGTCGGCGGGCGGCCGCGACCGGCCGCTCGCATGCATTTACATACATTAATGTGAACGCAACACATGCATGCACCTCGCTACCAATGTGTGTACGTTGCGAATTAACTGTAATTGAGCCATTCGGATGGCGGCTAGCGCTATGCAGCCTCCAGACTCCGGTTCTGAAACTGTTGACCTCCCTTATAAACAGGCTACCGTATATAAATTACCAGAAGAAATAGAATGTATAGTATACGTATAACAATCTCAGTTCCACTTTTTGAACAAATTGATCGCTTGAATGTTAATTAACTTTGGTATGATGCCTTTATACAATCTCATTACACGCATTTGAAGTGCAAATCCTGTAAGCAATTTTCCTTCTATTCTGGTACCTACAGCTCATAAATGCTGACGGTTTTTATTGCAAGTAAAGCGTTTTTCCTCATGAAATAATTGTATTTTTTGGAACATTCATCCTTTTCATCGTTGAATCGTGTAACCAAAAGGCAGCGCACTGAGATATTCATCTTCACCCCTTTAGGAGGAACAAACAGGGGTGTCGGAATTTTGTTATTAGCGATACTGAGGGCTGAGGGTGTAGGTGCCGCTTCCGTCGCACACCTGATTGATAGCGCTTCTTTCTAGCTTGGGCCGAGCTTGTAATCGAGCCATTAATAAACTTTACTGCCTCCAAGTTTATCCTGTGGGCTCGTTATTTGCTTAATGGGCTGGCAAACGGCTCGGGTACGAGACACCTGTGCTAGCCCGCTCATTGTATTCACTAATTGACGTATTGATGAAGACGTTTGCGAGGTGAAAGTTTTCGCCCTAGCCGAGCCGAGAGCTGGCGCTTCGTGTGTACAGCTAGACGCACTTTCAGCGCGCGCTGAAGTTGGACTCTCGCCAGCAGAAGTCAAGAGTCACGGCCTGTTAATTGTTCAACTAATCAACGGTGACAAATTGAAGTGATTGAGAAACTATTTTGTTACTGACATTGCAAACACTGTGGTTCTTTTTTGCTTAACACTGTTGAGGCAGTTGGACTACGTCTCGGATTATCGTTTAACGTAATGAGTTAACTTACGTTTAACTAACTTTATTAAATTAGATTTGTGTTTTCTAAATCTTTTTAAAATAATACATCTCTCTCTCTCTCTTTATTTAACAGACATGCTCTTGTCGGTGGAGTAATCGCCAACCGCTCCGGTGGTCCTCCGTCAACTGCCTGACCTTCTGGTACAACCCAACCCAACCTTAAACTTCTCTTTTATTTGCTCAAAGTAATTTCTTCTTTCCTCTGCCTCTCTTTCCTCCTATCTTTCCTTCTATGATGTTATTAAGGAAAAGGTCGTATCGTAACGTAGCCAGGTGTCATACATTGTTCCTCTTATATTTTCTATTGTTGCTAGAAAATTCCTACTTTAATTTATTCTATTCAGCACTCGGTCATTAGATATTTTTTCTGTCCAACTACAAAATCCAATACCAAATGTAATACATATGTACGTCAAAATGGTCGTTTTGCCGAAATTTTCCATCTCGCGGGCCATATTCGGTTTAATGTTGCAATATTCTATCCTAATACGTTTCTTTTTATTCCTAAAAAACATGTTTGAATTTCACCTCCTGTTATTATCAAACCGCGTTTAGATTGAGATTAAGCACTTGTGTCAGTGTAAATCGAGAAAAAGGGATAAAGCGAAGGTAACTTCGAAATTTGATTTTCAAAGTAGGGCCTCTGTTTACGAAAAATCAATCTTTGTAAAACCTATAGGTAAGTGTCTGCACTTAAAGCACTTATGAAGATATCATAGATTGGCTTATGATAATATTTATTAATCATAAGTACTGTTGTGGTAACGGTACTTCCGAATACCATTCTAATCGCGGTTTTGATAATAAGAGATAACTCAACTTTATTAACAAAACAAGTAAGTACAAAACCAAAACAAGTAATAATTTAACTTAGTTTCCATACCTGTTATCCGCTAGTGTTCCGGGCTAATGTCACTCGAGGCTTGACAAAGCGACTGTTGGCATGGCACGGAGAGGCTTTGCTCACAGCTAAATAAACAACGCGAGGGGAAGGGTCTTGATAAAAACTCTAAAGTTTCAGTAATTTTAAACTCAAGTTTATTATGTTGACTATGCTTTATAGTGTGACATTGTATTTATAAATTTAATAGAATAAATAAAATAAAAAATAAATATTTGCTTTGTAGTATAATAAGGAGTTTCAGCATGCAAGCTATTTCAGCTACAGCATCAGGTTTGGTCATGTTTGCATAAAACAGGACTTTAAATATGAGTACGTGTTTCAATTTGAATTTGAGTAAGAAATTACTTAAAATTCGAGAATAACTATAGATGTTGTGATATAGTGGTACCTACTCGTGAGGTTTTTCGCAGAAAAATGGCCTAAACTAATGGATCAATCATTATAATTTGTGTGTTTTGTAAAAGTTTCAGGGTTTGAGTTAGTCCACTTTTGTATGTAATTCCTAACTCATAATATACTATTGAGAAGCCAACAAAAACCTTTCAGGCTTGTTTGCATTAAATTAAAGTCAATAGAATAAAGACACGTGCCTATTTATGATGCAACACTCGGCAACAGTCGGCTTAACTTGACAGAATGTAAACTGCGTCAAGACTAGGGAGTTGCGGCGTCGTAAAAAGGGCAAAGCAATAATTGCGGTGGTGAGCGACCTAGGGCCTCGCTAGCCCGAGCTTCCTTCCTCCCGCCCTGTGATTGAAAGTTGACATTGAGCGCTGGGTGGCGCCAGGTACGGCCCTCGCGCTGCTATTTTCGACCCCGCAACCTATCGCGCCGGCGATCGGCCTCGCAGAAACTTGCCGTTTTAATCGCGTGAATATGGCTTAGCGTTTGCAAAGGCGCACACAACGAAACTTTCGTGTTCTACCACAAATTAAAGTCGTGTTTGCATTCTTTTGGTGCAATTACAGTCAAAGCCATACATTTTGCATAGTTTTATATGCAGTAGAAACTTAAAACAAAGAAGTTATTCAGATATTATTCAAAAGGTTGTTCTAACAAGCGTGGCCTTGTTCGATGTGCCGGATGTTGTTCAGGGATTAGTACTGAATTTGACATTGAAACTATAAACTGGAGATGGCTTTTGACGCGGTCGCGGCACCGGCCGAGCGGCACTCGAACTGGGTCAACGCCTCCTGACAAAAGGTGCGGCGTCAGATAGGCGACGTTTCCCGCCGCCCAGCTGCCGCCGGGCCCTCCTAAAACAAAGAACAATGAAATATGTCTCATTTATTTACGTTTACCGCATTCCTTTTTTTTCCGCGCGCTCCCAATGTATAGATAATCATTAGGCGTCGTTTGCTCAGCGCCCTTTAATGTGTTTGCATGCTCGACAATTTGATACCACGCCTGTTTGCATTGTTGCCGTTTTGCCTTCCCGATTAGGGTCGCGTTCGGGCTCCATATTTATTAGAGCTCAGGACTCGTAACACGACTTTCATTTTATACGGCTATAACACTCTTACAGCACCTATACCTCAACATACGTATATGCGATGGAGGGTTTATGCTTTCCCTTTCACTGGTTTCATTTTACACAAACAAATTGAAAGTGGTTTAGGAATAAAACCTAAATAATATTTATAATATGTGTGGCTTAGGTGGCGAACCAGAACAGGGTAATTCTCTCATGACAATCGCGCCTTGAATGTAGCGTAACTGGATAGTGGTGTATTAAAGCGGTTGTGGCCAGCGTAGGACTACGCTATATCCTACTGAACGGGTGGGAGGCGGAAGGACGTGTCACTCACGCCACGCTGACGTCTGCCTGCCTTCAGTTCAGAGCCGAGCGAGCTTCCGACCAGGCCTCCGACACCGAAACTATTTCACATCACAAAAATAGTTTACTATTTATCAATACACTCTTGTAATTGCAAGATTTATTTTATCAAATATAATTTTTTTATAACATATTTGAGTCATTCGCCACTGATCTTAAAATGAACATTATGGAAAAATTCTTAAGGTTCGCATTCAACACCAAATTTAATACACATCTCTTGGTGAAACAAACGAAAGAGGGTTTAAAACTAAGAACTTTTGATTAATTATGGGATTTCTATTAATGCATAAATTTACACGGAAAAAAATCATAGTCATCGGCAAGTGGCTGTCAACGACGCAAAAAAACGTTGGTGTCCATGACAAAAGATGCAAAGACGAGATGATTTTGCTGTATTGGATATATTTACATACCATTAACGTAATTACAAGCTTACATAATATTACTAGTCGGTATGATAAAATGTAATGGAAAGATACGACCTTAAAATAGATGCAGTCGACTTATTATTCGTGAATAAAATTATTAACGACGATAATATTTTTGCTTTATTCAACCATAAAGCAAAAATATTATATATTAACAGTGTTAAATTGTAGTTTTTCCTGATTTATGATATTGTCACAAAGAGGCAGATGCAAAATAACATGCAGTAGGTAGCTAGTTTTATCAATATACACGTAGTACTTGCCACTAACGGAACTTCGGGTCTTAATGCAAAGTATTTGGTACTGTAAAAAAGTGTAAATTACAAACGCCCAGTAGCCATTATTTGTATCAGACCCAGCATGGGTCAGTCATTGTCATAAACCAACTGTAATTTTTGTTGATTTATCCTATGCTTATATTAAGTGCGAAGCGGTTTGATTGAAGAACTACGTGGAATATCGTGCACCGAGCCTTAATAAGCCGTCACGCGACGCCAGCTTTGCCACCGTTCTAGTCCTCGTAATATTTTGTTTGTTTAGTTCCTAGATTTTGCAAACTTCCCTTGGAGGTAAGTTGCGGCAAGGAGAATATGCTCTATCATTTCAAAATACTACTTGAGGTAGGTACATGGAACAGTATCTGGCCTGCCATGAACCTGACCAAGAAAAACCTATAGAGTAATAGCTTCTGCCCGCGACTTCTTCCGCGGACATTTACAATATCGTTATCCCCTCGGAAACTTTTAAATTTTCCCGGATGAAATGTAGCCTAAGTGTTCATCCAGAGTATAAGCTCCCTTTTCATATTTCATCCAATTCCGTTTCATCAATCGCAAGTGACAGGTCTGATGATTTTTGCCCGACTGCCATAGAAGCAAAAGCAGTGTCATATTTTTGACATCTGTGTATGGTTCTTAGTTTTCTTGTATAGGCAGAACAGTTAGCCCAATTTCAAAAAGGAAATGTTTAGATTTCTCTCAGCGTCGCTAATGTCACTTAGTAGAATAATTAAAATGAGACCGCTCAAGTGCGTATCGAATCGATTTATAATATCGATAATATATTTGGAAAACGCAAAACAAAGTACTCATTTTGTTATGAACTTTATTTTTAGCTATAAATCAAAAAGTAGAAAGTTATTTAATAAAATGTTTTAAAATGTGCAGATTGAGTCTTTTCATGTACCCTCATTTTTGCTGATTTTAGTTTGCTGTAATCAAATCGCTTTAATTTTTCAACTTCCCATTTTAGACTCCTTTTCAAATATTTAGAAAAATATTTTTATATTGTTTTAACTGAAAACAGATAGTAAGCAAGCTATAATATTATGCCAAATTTCAAGTTGATACCTTCTGTAGTTTCAGAGAAAAACTGCTGTGACAACGAAGGGTTCCTTTTTTACCATTATGGTACGGAACCTTGAAAAATTACGAAAAAGACGATGACATATAGTTACATGATTAATAATATATATAGACTTCTTGAAAGAAGAGTACCTATGTCATCATAATGCGGCGAGACTGCTATTCATAGGCAAAATATTCTTGTCATAAACTAAAGTTACTTATAGTAATATGTTGTTTTACAAGGGGTGTTAAACATTTTACGAGACGTAGGTAACTGCTAATTCGAATTGCTTGTCATTGTTGTAATATTTGTGGAATCATAAAACAGGCGCGTTAAAGAAAATTTATGGATTTCCGTTATTATTTATTTTACCGTAAGTAGGTAAGTATTTCTTATGATGATAATTTTAAAGTCCAAAATAATTAATCTCCGATGTCTTGGTTTCAGGTATTCAACAGTTTCATGCTACTTCAAAAGTCTGTAAATCAAGTAAATGTTCTACTAAATAAATAAATTGTGAAATATCATGTCTAGAATTGAAACAGAATTTAGCAGTAAAGCGAATATGAGCCCGATTATACCAATTACGACGCAATTGTGAAATGACGCAATGACACTGCCTTTCACTCCAAAAAATATTCGCATTCAGGTTTTCATTACTAAACATGACCAATTCACGTCCGGTTTATGTTTAAAAAGTTTTTGCGTGGCATATTCGGGCAAATAGTTTTATGCCGACCATTTTGACTTTTATTTTATTTTTCGTTTATTTTCCCTTGTGCGGCCGTAAAAACGTAGGTACCTGGGCACGCACGCGGGGAATAACGGAGCGGGCTCACGAAAAATTTATTATTGAGACCTTTTCGCCCGAGCTCCATCGACAGACATTGCGAAGGCGAAAGTTATGAATGACACATGTTTTGAAATATTACCTGTAGTGAACTACCTCCTGAGAAGAAAATTTCATAGGATGAAAAGTTTATTTGTCGTGAAATATGTGAGAGTTTTATGAGACCGGGAGACTACTACAATGCTACGGATCGAGCAATTTACTTTTCTGGCTGTATTGCAGAGTAATAAGGCCTGAAGGTTATATTTCGCAGAATAAAAGATGTTAAGGTGCGACAAATTGGATGAGAAAACTTTCTTATTCGAATTTGAGCACCTACTTTCGTCCTGACGAGATGTTTCATGTATGTGACCTTTTTACCACTTCTCTCGAGCAATTCATGAGTACTGTTTGATTCTGTGAAACGAAGCTATGTTTACTATTGAGAAGGGTTATAAAATCAATGTTTGAAATTCAAATAAAGTACAAAATAAAATCGAAGCGCGAAACAGATGGCAGGAAATCGAGCATTAAATTGATTGATTCTTAATACCAAGCCAATACGAACACAATGAATGGAAATACGCCAACTGTGTCGCCGAAACCTAAATAAGAACATCGTTGAAACTCTGGTACGGCCGATCAATAATTCAGGATTCATATGCGTATGAGCATTGTTCCAGATGATTTATGTAGCTGCTTCACTTGTCTTTATGTATGCAGCAAGCTGATTATTCACATATTTAAGCAACTATAGATATGCCTTGGTTAAGCAATCTGAATATTAATAGTAAGTAAGTATGACTGCTTTATTTTCGTACCTTCGCTCGGTAACAAGGTTATTTGGGATAACATTACATTCAAATAGATCTTATCTAATGATGTACTGATTATATCGATAAATTAGGAACAAGATAAAGCATAAATAAGCGAATAAGATCTTGTGCTCGTTGGCAAGGGCTTCGTAAATAGTCATTTAAGGCCTAATGACAATGTAAATAATAAATATTAGGGATAATCTCACACAAATCGACCTAGTTGCGAGTGGAGGTCAGATAACGAGGCTGGTAGTACTGTTAATATATAGAACCATCCACGACTCGGGAACGAATACTCCAGAATTTCTTATAAATATTTGTCCATACCGAGAATCGAACCAAGGACCGCTAGCTTCGCAGGCAGGGTCGGTACCAAGTAGGCGAACGAGTTCGTCGAATATGATTTTACAATTTACGAGGTTTATTGATTATCTTCTTACTGGTGGTAACTGGAGAAGAACAACTGAAGACCGAGCTTAGTGGCGTGCTATGCAAGAGGCCTATGTCCAGCACTGGACTTGGGCTGATGATGATGATGATGATGATAATGAATGATTACATTTTTACCCAAGGCTTGTGGTCGAGAGAAATTAGTGCCAACCTGCCCCGGCCCTCACGTCTACTGTCCGAGCCCTCGGGACCTCTGACACAATGAGAAAATTGTGGCATGGAGTGGTGCCGTTTTATTTTATTTTTTTCCTCCAATTATGAAATTTCGCGGGCATCACGACGCGACGCGAGCCACCTGCCATACCGTGAGCGTATTCTCCCGAGGCCGCCAGGTCGCTGCCGCTTTGTTCCTGTTTGCTAGGGAAAGTTCTAATTTCACTTTTACTTTGATAGCTTGGATCTGGAATGAACGGAGTTAAAAGTTTTTTATCCCACTGTCAGTGTAACTCTTAACAGTGTACAAAAAAACCTGATAAATATACAGACATTTCTATTATCAATTTTTAAGAAATACCTTTTTTTTATCACGTAAATAAACAAAAATAACTGTCTGAGGTGCACTAATATAATGTCGAGCAGACGTCTATAGCTAAATCTGCGAAGGTCAGACGTTTATAAAGACAAGGGTTGCTCTTGATTTGAAGTGTCGTTCATAATTATATTGAACATCGAGGCTAGTACATAATTGTCAGAATATCTTCATTGTTATTTAGGTTATATTTGTCTGATTTTATAATATAATGATAATGATAAACCTTTACTAAGAATTGAACGACTGCGAATAAATTATCTTTCGAATGAAGCAGCTTGGAACAAAATTGAGAATTATCCAATCCAACTTTTGACAACCATTGAATGGAAAAATCGTGGTTGCAGCCCGAAACGGAACAATATTTAGTAACGACTATAGGAGTAGAACGCATCGGTTTCAGTGAGTCGCTTTAAAAACAAACGTTACTTATGCTATCAATGAAAAACGCAGTGTACCTATCGACAATGCAACGTAATTAAAGAGTAGGGAACCGTTATCAAAATGATCAAGCACTGTTTCCGCTGCCGAGTGGCCTGACTCACCGGCTAGTTCGCAGAACCCGCAACCCTTCGGTGGGGGTGCGTTCGCTAATGACAGGCCGACGACAACCAGCGACTGTCCGCCGCCAGAAACTAAAACAGACCACGTGCAAAACTACACCCTTCAAACCACACCAGTAAACTCCAATTCCGCAAACTACGCTACCCCCATCCGGCGATTTAGTGCGTGTTTGTATGCAGCCTTTCAATCGGTTCTGTTATTTTGATAAATATGCATGAAGTCGCGAAAGCGGCGACGCGGGTAACATAAAACGCCATCGTGAAAATTTAATGATATTTCCTGGTAGCCCGTAATGAGTCATGTCTGTCGAAGGGTTAATTTTGAAAGCGTGACGTGATATTTTTTGCAACGTCTTACTCGCGAGGGTTGTTATTGATAACGTCATTGTTATAATGTCGGGCAATTATGCCCACCCTATTTAATTACGTAAGGCACTTTATGAAAAATATGTTTCATTTGTTTTAATTTTTCATTGCAAGTTTGTTGTTTATGTCTCGCCCTTTTTTTAATTAAACTTTACAAGACGCTTAGAGTTGGAACGGAGAAAATACTCTTTGTACGAATTTCATTAATCGTCAAGATTTTGCCGTAAACTAACGTAAGTTGGCTTTAACGTTGCCTTTGACAGTTCTTAGGAAACCTCACATGTAATAATGCTAGTCATCCGTTATAACTGATTAGATTCGGGAGAGTATTCGGTCTAAATCCAACCCCTTTGTGAGTTGCTCCGGCTCCTTTATTAATTACTGTACTGCTGTAGTCCTTGTCATATTCAGGCTAGATATAAACAGAATGGTCTATTTTAGTACTTGCTTGTTGTATGTCCTTACTATTCTATTTATAGTACCGCCTGTGGCTTTCGCGGAACTTACGAAACGTGATAGAAGGGTCGTCAATGTAAACGTACAATAATTATCTAGTTATATAATTGAAAATATGACATCCACGTAATTAGGCTTTGATCAAAAGGCAGGTTTCAAAAAGTAGCTTAATTGAAATAAATCACTAAGATGTAATGTAATAAAACAACACCTAAATAGGCGTATGGACACTTTAATTATTCTTTTTACAAGCTGTAATTTACCGGTTCCCGTTATTTTAATAAACTGATATGTGGAATTCATAGTAAACCCTTTGAGCGGATCTGGGGTGTTATTCTCTTAAAAACGGTGCTCGGTCGGTCGAAAGAGTGAACGCGCCACACCGGCGAGTTTAAGTACCAGCGCGTTCTCAATTAGGCAGTAGGGCTCTGTCGATAAGATCGAACGTATAATGCTTCCTAATTGAGAATGCACGCGCTAAAATCTGTTTTGTGCGCTCTGACGGGACTACTTAAGTTCGCCGGTGTGGCGCGTTCACTCGTTTACTCGTCCAAACAACCGAGCGCCGTTTATAAAAGACTAACACCCATGAGGTGTTATGTTAAAAAAGGCTTCTTGTCGAACGATTGATCGAGCGAGCGAAAGCGAAGTCATAGAAGCACTTCAAGCTACTTATTAAGAATGCATGCACTAAAATGTTGTTTGTGTGATCTGACGAGACAACTTTGACTTATGCCGGCTTATAATTCCTCCGTTGAATCTATCACCTACTGGATTATAAAATTTAAAGATGGCAACATGGTAGACCCACCAAATTTGGACTCGTTCGTTTGTTCTTGATAAGCAGATTACCTACTGCAAAACATAGTACAGTCGAGAGAAAAAGATTGTATTTATTTGATTGTCATGAAGACTTAATTATTGTACTTCTATTAAACATTTTAGAAAGTGTTCATTTATTTCACCAGACTAACAAGATCGGTGAGCTCATTAAAGCCCCGTATTCATTGTAAACATTTGTTGAGCAACCTTGTTTAATCAACATGTTGCTGAGTTGCTGGCAACATGTTGCAGGCAACACTGCGTGTTGCAGAGTTGCTGACTGCGTGTTGCAGTGTTTTCGCTTGTCGATCAAAAACATCAGTTGATCAACTCATGTTGATGTGTGCATACAGTTCTTGCAACTTTTCCAATAAACATGGCGGTAGTTTGGGTTTTAATTATTGACGGACTAATTAGAAGATGCTTTCCCTAGAAGATGTTCAAAATCACTTTTTGACATTCTCATAAAGTTAATAAAGGATCCATCTCCCATTTTAAGATCACTTGATAAATTTTGCCTTTGTAAGAGGTACTTCCGTATCCACCATCTTTTTTTCTTTTTCCGGGGTTTTAGGTTATACGCTAGATACATAAGAGAGCACAACAACACGACTTCTTCAGGCAACATTTTCACGCAGTCTGCGGTGTGGACAGGAGGTCATGCCGTAAACAAAGTTTCCCGCAACTTTGTGCCATTTCATCAACAAAATTGATCAACTGTTGCTCAACAAATGTTTACAATGAATACGTGGCTTAACTTGTTCTTCTGCATTAAAAGGATTGTGAAGCTAATCATTTCCATACAAAATGCGAAAACGTTTCTCTACCCGATCTACTCTAATCGATCGATTAGGTTAATCCGATTTTCATTATTTTTGAATACGTTGTAGATGTCATGAAAAACTATGTTTGTACGTTTTCCTTTCCACGAAAATACTTCTTAGAATGAAATGAAATTTAAAAAACAAAAAACAGAAAAGTATAGAATTTATAGTTCTTTATAATGACTACAACATATAAAAAAATCGTAGGAATTGGACTTGATTTAGGGGGTGAGAAACGTTAACGGCCGGAGCTATATTAGGTACCTATGGATTTTTTTGACATTTACGCGGTTTAAGCGGCTCTTCACAAATCTTTTAACCTTTACGAAAATATAACTTGACATTGGGTACACATAAGCACCGCAAAGCTGATTATAATCTGCCATTCTACATTCACTTATTTTGAGTCTTGGCCCACGCTCCGTGATTCAGAAATATATAGCATTCTATCGACCAATGAGGATGATGAAAGTACCTAGGTATTGTGCACCCAGACCGGTTTGGCTTGTGATTCAAGAAAGTCACGACTTTTAATCCGTGTCAAACTGTATGCAAGGCTAACCATACGGCTCGATTTGCGTCTAGTAAAGGTAGTAAATGAACCTGGAGATACCCGTCATATTCATTAACGCACAACAGCTAAACTAGGTATGCTATCGTTCGTCTTGACTTGATATATTCATTTGGCAAGCAAGATTTCACTAAATTGACCTGTAGAGAATGAGAGTTAACTTGATGCAAAAAAAAGATTCATTCAAATTTAAATCTTTCTGAAGTGGTTAATAATGCCTATACCTTTGACCACAAAGTCAAACCACGCAGTTTTTTTTTACAATTTTAGTATTAAGTTAAAAACAACCAGTAAAATCGGTACTTCTGGCCCGCCGTCTTGGCGGACGACTTGAGTGGAAGGGCTCTTTCGCAAACTGGTTTGTTAGCGTAAGCTGTTGCAGCGACCCCTCCCCGCGCAAACCCCCCCCACTGTCGCCCGCCGGATTGTGCATTTAGGGCATTCTTTGGGCAGCCTTCATTAAGATCCATAAAATCATGTCTTTATTGCGTTAATACAGACGTCGAGTTGAAGATATTATACATATAACATGATTATCTTATTATTGTGTTATTTTAGCTGTCAACTTTTTGACAATAAACTATTTCGGCAATATCAAGTTTATATGAAGCATAGAGGGCGATTAAGCTCATAATTTACTCCTTACTCTAAAACTGCATTAAAATCCGTTTCGTAGTTTAAAAGATCTAGAAGACTGCGGGGGCGACGTTGTTTTATAGGTACTTACCTACTGTGTAAAGAAGATAAAGTAGAAATTAATTATGGATACTGATAATTATAGAATGTGTAATTAATTGTCATGCTTGTTATTTTTAAATACCTATGAATCCCAAACGAAGGGTAAAATCCCGTTTTTATCTGTTGCCTCTTTGTTCGTACTGGAATACTGTATCTTAATGTTTACAGACGGTTGCACACGCAGATATTGTGTATACCTGCGTGCGTCACCGATATTCATCTGCGTTGTCGTTGAACATGACGTGACGTGATAGACTCAATTACTGGGCCTTATTTAACGCAATATCATTTTCATTACAATAGCTGATTCTCAATTGAAATCGTGGAATCCTTTGGAATCAATTCCTGTGCTCAATCATCAGTTACAAAATGCAAAAAATAATAATATCCTGAATACGTTACGTGTGTCATTTTAAACTAAATTAAAATTCTATATTCGTCTGTCCGTTTTGGTTATTTGTTTGTTTGTCTTTTTTGTACATGTCTTTGGCACGTTAGGATAAAATACTAAATCATCTTATAAATACTCCGGTCCCACTTAAAAAAAAAAACAGTATGCTTAACCGTAAAAATATAAACATTCAATGTTTTGCATCATACTATATGAGTAGGGTTTGCAATATCCGCCCAGTTTTTTAATATTCGGATAATTCGAATATTTCAATATTTATTATCCGAATATTCGGATATTTTAATAATTTCGGATAATTTTGGTATTTATAAAATAAAACAAAATTAGCGTATTTAAAGGTGTGTAACGTAATAGATACAGACTGACTGACTGAGCGAATGGGTTCGGTGTTCGGTCGGTTCAGAGTAGGTAGGTACTACCAATAATTATTTTAGTGACAGGCAGAAAATCCGCCTTATCTGCAAGTGTTTTCGTTGCTCATTTAAATACCTAATAATAGTAACATTAGTAACAATTCGTGTCTGCTAGATTTAATCAATATATTATGTAATTTATGTAAGTTGGTATTCAGGTACTTATTTAATAAAATAAAATAATAATACTGAATATGGAACATTTGTCTAAACACCTTATTTGGGCAATACAGGTGGACATAAAACGTCATTAGTCATTAGAGTTTTTTCTCGTAATTTTTTTGAATTTTTCCTGCTTATAAATGATTTTATTAGTGTTTTCAAAATATCCGTTTATTCGGATAATTCTCGGTTTAGTATTCGGATTAATTTTGAATATTATTTTCGGCGGATATTCGGATAATTGAATATTCGGATTATTCGGATTGCAAACCCTATATATGAGCCTAACGATCGAGACGGTAATTGTTACTGATCCTTAAACAGTTAAAGCCAAATTTGAGTGTCTTGACAGTTAATTAAAATGTGTATAATGTGCATAGTATTGTGAAAATTGTAAATTAATTAATTAGTAATGTTCAATTGGTAAACGTGAATTTTCTGTTTCTTTACTGTTTTTTGATTTACTGTGTGTTGTAGGAAATTATTTTGTGTCAGTGTATAAAATATACCACAATTACTGTGGCTCTATATTATTTTTCATACTTTATTCTGCTGTAACAGATTCAAATTTTACATTTTTACGTTGTTCCTACCAATAGAGCAGTCAATTTAATAAATCTATACCTAGTAAATTCGTTTCAAAAAACAAAAACTATAATTTTACGCATTTTTAAAAACAATTAAAAAGACATATTTCATGGAAATAAAAACATAATAATTAAACTACTTTTACTTCCTATATGCGAAAAGGACCGCTAAGAGCGTTTGACAATAACCTCGTTCTTTGACCGAATCGATTCTCCGATTTAATGTCATTGCGTTTTAGTTTACCACATAGAAACACCTATCGAGAGTTTACTATACGTTGGCAATAGTTCTAGCGTGATGTTAGAAGTTTTATGATACATTATTTTATAGAAGGTAAGTAAATTAAATTAAGTTGCTGCGATTTTAATTAGCAGCATAACTAAATTTGTATAATGACATCTGTCACAGTCACAATAATATAAAAAATATTATAGTGAAAATGTATACGTAAGTCCTCAAAGCTCTTTAAAAAGCACAAGCACAAGTACTAGACTTACACCGCTTTTCACTTAAAATGTACACAGTTGGTGACATAAACAATGGATATTTCCATGACCTGTCGCTAGGCTTGCAAACTGGGTGTTAACAGGGTTTATTTTTATTATTTTACATTTCCTGTGTAACAATAATTTTATACATTATCCTTTATAACCATTAACTTCATTTCCTTATAATAATAACTTAGTATGAGTCGTTATTTTCAAACATAAATTCATTGATTGAATTAAAGTTAGTTACCTGGAAAGATTTGTACCTATAATTTTTCACAAGGGCCGCAGTTAATAGACGATGAAACAAAAATCGTCGTTTGATCGCCTTCTCAGTAAGTACTTATAAATCGTTACAATTTTAGTTAAGTTAATATTTCAGCCGCTGGTTGTGATAATAACGAATTTATTTTATTGTAAGTTTCAAGGCAACATCATGATTAGGTACAATGAAGATATGTCACTTTTTTTTTTAGTTAATACCTAATACTCAAGACAATAATGGACTTGACAGATACGCGTTAAGCTGATCCCATATGTTTTTAGTCAACAATATAAAATTCAAAATACTCTTTTACCGAACAATTGTCCTCGCGTGTGATATCCATGAACTTACTTATCTACTAAGTACACTGGACTAGACCCAAAACTGGAAAACGCGTCTCTAAACGATGCAAGCGGCAAATCATGTAAAAGTTAGGGTGACAACGTTATCAGAGGGTTTTGACCCTGCAGAATACGGATCTGCCTGTCGCCATTCCGAAATTTGAACCCGAAGTATGCTATACCGGAAAAGAAGCAGCACATACAAAAAAAAATCGTTGTTTTGCGACCCTGGTTTTTTAATATGTTGTTAAGGACAATATAGTCATAGTAACGCAAATTTTTCGTCCCTCCAGCTCTATGTCTTTCCCCGCCATCTTGCAAAAACTGACACTTTTTTCTGTTTTTTGCCTGTAGGTACTGTCGTTAAAATTCATTGTAATGTTAATCATGGTTCGGCAATATTGTAGAGTAAAAAATTTGGTATAACTTTTGGGTTCAAAGGTTTTTTCGACGACCCTTAGGGACGAAGATATGAAATCGTCTAGCGAGCTATCGTTAAAAAATGCTTCTTTTTTCTAGTTCTCCTTCCATAATTACGTTTTAGTGTATTCTGCAGGGTCAAAAGTCAAAACCCTCGGATAACGTTGTCACCCGAACTGTTACGTGATTTACCGCTTGCATTCTAATTCGTCAAAAATGATCTGAGACTACATAGGAGTGGCAGTAAAAGCCATATAAAAAACCGGTCAAGTACGAGTCGGATTCGCGCACCGAGGGTTCCGTATTTAAGACTATATCGCACCTTCAGAGCGATAGTGACCTAATTCAAAATTTCAGCTTTCAAACTTTGAGTCATAAATTGATTATGATAGAGCCCTAACTCGAAATTCAAAATTCCTGAATTATGTCACTATTGTTCTGGAGGTGCGATATATCTGGTGACTGCTAATGAAAACTCATTTTGTTATAAACTTTATTTTATATGCAATAAAGTCCATTTTAACCAAACTAAATTTTAAAACACATTTTAAAGTTGTTTTTGTTATTTCTCAAAAACTGTAAAGAGGTAATGAACACTACATTTATATTTTCCCACAAAATATAAATAATTATCAATACTCCAGGATTTTTTCTGATTTTTCGATGAATAAACTTCGGAGATATAGTCATTTTTATAAAATTTTTGGCTATAACGCAAAGAGTACATACCTGAAAATTCTAAAAGGATAGTTTTGAATTGTGCAGATCATATGACACCCCATTTGCTATAATCAAACCACTTTCATATTTAACCCACTATTCTAGACCCCTTTTCTGTTATTTATAAAATTAATTCCATAGAGGTACTTTTTTTACTAAAAACAGATACGGGCAAGCAAATTGTACAACTATGCCAAATTTCAAGTTGATAACATTTATAATTGCTGAGAAAACCTGCTGTGACATACAGACAGACGGACAGACAACAAAGTCTCACCTTATGGAGATGGGTTCCTTTTTTACTATTTTATTACGGAACCCTAAAAACACATTGACGATATTTAAAAATGATTACAAGACTGAAATATTTATGTAAAATAACCATTCTTGAAAACATATGTCTGATTATATAATATTATGCCATGTGTGTCGGTCATCAACATCATACGTTTACGCATTCCGGCTTTTGAACCGCAATTTAAACAACTGCCATTCTAAGATCATGTTACGAAGTCGCAAAGTAAATTTAAATACCTACTTAACTCGTGCAGTGTGCCAAAATTTCAATTACTTAAAGCCAATTTTTCAACTGTGTCAGATATGTTTTTAAGGTGATTAAAAGATCTGCCACCTAATTTGTTAAGCTTACTTTATTTGTAGGTAAATAAATTATACATTTCACAATACCATCCTAAATATCGCACTCGCAAGTCGCAGAGCGTTCATTAGTTCCAGACTTCTGGCGCCATTTCTAATGTCAGAAGCGCATAACGTATGTCTAATTTAACATTTCTGCGGCAGTAATCAGTTCTGCGTATTAGCAACGTGTATTACGAGGTAAAGTTTACGTAGACAGGTGAAAAGGATAAAGAGTAGGCATGTGGTGGTTCGCGAGCGGTGCTAATTCTATCCGCGACGCGAGCCTCCAGCGCAGCCGCTCGGCCGGAGAAAGTGCACCGCGACTGCTCCACTTTCCACTTCAGACAAGCGTTATATTTCAATATAATACAGCTACACATTATGTTATGCTAAGTTAACTTAAGAATAGATAACGACTTGCTCCGAACGGACAATCCTGCCGCGAACAATAACGGTACCTTGTCGCATTGATCACGTGTTGTGTTACATGATACTCTGACATTACTACGCGATATTATGTTAAAAGGTAAAGCAGAAATCCTTGGTTGTGGTCTAATAAGTGTGTTGATATCAATTGCATTAGCGGCTACTCAGATCGGTATCTAAGAGCACGTTACTGCCAATGAACTGGAATTACGTAACGTTTAAGTAACAGCTCTGTACACACTGACGAAGTACTTTAGTACTGTAATTTGCGAAGTTTCTTGGTTCTATTAAGAAAGAGATTATGAAGTACTTCTGTTCGTCAGCCGTTCGCTGGATAGTAGGTTTAATGTGCGTGCGGCGCCCGAAGTCTGCCTGAGCGCGACATGATCATGAATTTGCTTGTTTTATTGCTTTCATACAATTTCTTCATATGTTCGCTATAAATTTACTCATACGGCTTCGTGATAAATTCTTTGTTAAGGCACTTGTTCCACCGCTGACGATGAGCGGGAAGCGAGTAGAGCTAGTGATCAACATTTAATAAATGTGTCTCTTTTATCGACACGGGATCTAATCTTTTGTTTCGACAAACTGGTTGAAAGTGTTCTCGCCGGCGGCAGTATGAACAGCCAGCGATCAACTATTAATATACAGGGTTATATTTTATATGGTGCACAAACTTTAATATTTGCTTCGCTATTGTTAATCAATAACACATGTTGTGTTATTTTTACTGCAGTAGCTTAAGAAACATTAGAGATATTCTCGATTCAATGATTCCACTAACTTAATGATATTCATAGACCCTCCAATTCAGGGGTGCAAGGAAAGGAGCGTGCTTTAAAAAGGTTTTTTATGTTGAGGTTTTTAAAAATTGATTTTCTAAAATACTCCAGTAAAATTGGCAATTGACTACAATCGAATTTTTCGCGGTTTTTTTTATTTTTGACAAAGTTGCGTTTGGCGCTCGAGGTCACAAACGTGCATTGCGAGTATTCATTGGGCTAACATCACAAACAAGTCTGCAAAATATCAGGACTACCGGATTTGACGCAAATTCATTATGACGAAAGTTACTGGAGTAGTATAACTTGATGCCTTGATTTTATTGTTGTAATATAATATATTAACGATACAAAATCATATGTTAAAATTTGTGCACTGATACAAAATTACCCTGTACAGTCGCCATCAGATATATGGTAGCGGTCAAGGTACTCAAATATTTCGGAGCAACATTAAATTTCACAGACTTAAGGTATATTTTCCATAAATGTTCCGATCTTTGTGATCATCCTGGCTGCTTCGATATTTTTGACTTCTGTAAGTTCCGATATCTTTACCTAATTGTATGTTACGAATTTATTGAAAAGTCACTGCTCCTAAATTTATGACGAATTATATGGGCCGATATTATAGACCTTATCTAGCGTAATTAATATATTGAAAGGCTATAGCCGTGTTTCTATACAAAATTTGCCTTTCTGTCAAATGTTCTAGTAATTTTATTTTTAGATACTCCTTGTAGGCAAAGGTCTGTTCCCCAAAGAAGAGCCATGTACACTTGTCAGTTTTCGTAATATGGCGGTTTGTTTTTTTTCACTTTTTAATTTTTTTCTTGAATTCGGTCTGCGATTAATTTGATTTTTTGGTAAACTATACTACATAATAAAACCCATCACTACAAAAAATATTGCTTGAAACTTTAGTACAAATATATGTCAAAATAATGGAAACTATAAATTGTTTTTTTTTTTTTTGGTGTTCTGGTGTAGCGGCACCTACAGTTTTTATTTCATAAATTGCCCATCTATAGACCTACTACATATATTAAATTCAAATTATTAGCTTTGGTACTTCATGCCAAAAACTAACTACAAATAAAATTATTCCTTCCTTGTTTCAATGTTTTTACAGGATTGCTTTAATTACTTGTATGAATGAAATCGTATACATCCTATTTTTGTATTTTGTCATTTTTGGAAGTTTGTTTCGTTTTTGACATTTATTTAAACATTATCTAAAAAATAAAAAAAGACCGAATTCAAGAAAAAAATTAAAAAGTGAAAAAAAAAAAAACCGCCATATTACGAAAACTGACAAGTGTACATGGCTCTTCTTTGGGGAACAGACCTTTGCCTACAAGGAGTATCTAAAAATAAAATTACTAGAACATTTGACAGAAAGGCAAATTTTGTATAGAAACACGGCTATAGCCTTTAATGCTGCTCCGAAATATTTGAGTACCTTGACCGCTACCATATATCTGATGGCGACTGTACGTATGTCTTTTATTGACACGGGACCTATATCTTCTGTTCGTTTCTTGAGTGAGAAAATAGTCGATAGCTAATCGCTTCCTCGCCGGCAGTGGGACCAGTGCCTAAGGTATTGCGTAATTAAAAAGTGAAGGAAATACTGTGTATAGACTTAAGTGAAATAGGGGCCGAAAAATCACACGACAAAGTCCCGTTTTTTCTAACATGTATGCTCTATATTTTCACTTTTATTAACTGTATATATCGGGTGTCGTATTAGCTAGATTATCCCAACGTCGAATAGCTATATAACGCGAGCTCTAAAGGCATTAATGGAGAGAACGCTCAATAATTTTGTTCAGAAAACACCGCCGTCGTTGCTAGAGTAAAGCTCTTTTATACAGATTTTATTATAATTTGCAGAGAGCCTGAAAAATTAGCATTAGATATGATATACATTTCCTGTTTCAATTAGCCCGGTATTCCATTAAGTTCAACTAGAAGTTCAACCAGTTGAACTAATTTCTCCATTTTTTTCAACTTTAAATATTAGGTTTAGGTTATGTTAGTTTTGCAGCAGGCCCGGAGGGCCAATCCACCTAGAAATAGGAGCTCCGCGTCAGCGTAGCTCCGTCGACACGGTCTTATTGAAATAAGAGTGTGTGGGATTGAACTTATTATAATTTTCAGTCCAATGATTTCAACTACATTTTGAAGTTGAAAAAATTGGAGAAAAGTCATCCAATTAGTTCAACTGGTTGAACTTCTAGTTGAACTTAATGGAATAGAGGTCAATTAGCGTAGCTGTATAAAAATTGCATGGCTGATAAAATTACTACATTCTGGGTAAGCGCGTACTTTTTTAGGTTAGACCGGCCGCATTTTAAATGCACTTTTGTTAGTTTCCGGTACTTAATGCGAACACCCGGACTTGTTTGTCTCAGCTCGCCTAATGAGTGCAGGTTACCCGCACAATTCGAACTAAATCGCATCCAAATAGTATCCGGCCTTATGCTACGGGGTACCCGAAGGTTGTCCAAGGGTCGCGAGCTCATGGCCGGTTTAATCGCGCGGCGCCGGTGCGCCTGCAAGCCTCCGCGCGCCTCCAATGGACCCATTTGCATGCGGCTCGTGGGCGAGGTCCGCCTACCCACGGTAACACGGATCGTAAATTCTGTCCTTTACTTGCAAGGAGGGTATTTTTTTTCAGAGAAACAGATGCCCATTTTTCCGTAAGGGGCTAATTTATTGGATGTTGCGGCAGAAGCTATAAAAGTCTTCGAATTAAAAGTCAGCGTCCGGAATGTGAACGCTGACCTCTTTGCTAAAGTGGGTGGGAAAACTCGGTTTTTATTCTTACCTGACAACGTCTTTGGGAAAGTTGGAAGTTTCCTTTCGAGGTTTTGCTTAATTAAGTTTTCGTGGTTATTGCTAAAGTTTTTTTTGCGTTGAGTAACCGTCCATTGTAACATGACGTTGTTATATAGTATTTGAAAGTTAATTGTCTGTTATAATAATGTAATGGAGTTCATAAACGAAGTAACGAGCCCGGAGTCGATACGATCGAAAAGACTATTCGCGGCATTCCGGCCGATCCACTTTCTAGTTAACGGGCGCCATTGTTAGCCTCCTCTAATACATCCAATGCAAATGTCATTCTTCGTTGAAATTACTTATTGGAAAATGGGATCCAAGCAGGATCTATTTCTGAAAAACGATGCCGTGCTCTTTTGTAAATGAGAAAAAAATGTTTGACTTTTAAAATGTATACCTACTGTCATCATTTTATGTTTGTGGGTGCAATTTAAATGAATGCTTTTAGTTTAGTTACTATTTGAATTGGTAGTTTTTAACTAATCAACCTAAACACCTTTATGATGAATTGAATTTGCATCATGCTAATTAATAATTTTCTTTAAAACAATAAAATCAGTATGTTTATTATATTGTGTTAATGAACGCATCGTATTCTAAGAAAGTACCGGTTGTTGTGGTTGTTGGTTACCTATTACTTACTTTGGTCGATGTTGCAATAACTGCACTGACTCATACTTTTGGCTATTACGGCCCCAAGGCTAAGTGAGCCACTGCATATTGGCCGAGTTAAATAGTTTCCACTGCTATCAAATTGCAGTATTAAACAAGATTGTAACTTGCTCTGCGTTGAAATTAGGACCTTTGCAAGCAGTTTGCAAGTCGCTTATTTAATTACATAAGGTGGGGTCTTGTAATTGCAACTATCCGGTAAATGCAACTAACTTCAATAACTCCCTCTAGAGTTACTTTATTGTAAAACGACAAACTCATTCAATTTTATACTAAAAGTTCTACCTCAAAAATGTACATGGCGCTGCTAGCTCAAGAATTGTGGGAGTTATAAAGCTTTTTGTCATCGTCCATTTTGAGTCTGCTGGCGTCGGATGGACACGGTGCGCATTTTTATTCAAAAAAATAGTTTTTAGTGGTTCCTCGCAAGGTTTTTCACAAGAAAAGTTATAACTAATCACGGTAAGTCATTTTGTATGTATTTGTTTTATTCTACGATCAATATTTTCCGAGTTTTCTGTGTATTACATTTACCAGACAAAAAATGCAAAGTCTGGTAAATGCAACTATTTTGCAGTTTTTAGGTTAGTTACAATTAGCTGCCAATTTTTGTATGAAATTTGAAAAAGCTAGTGATGTGACAGTGAACATGAATATATCGATACAATCACTAATAATATAACACACCGGCACATTTAGCGTAACTTAAGAAAAGTGTGGTTACAAGATAATTACGTTTATTTTTCATGAATTGTTATGTACATGGTTTAATATTAAATTTGTTTTAAGATTTTGCTTATTTTTATTAAAAGCATGGAAATTTAAAAATATGCAATTTGCTGAATATGAACAGTCTCACAAAAAAAAAAACCAAAATTGGTTATATTGTAGCAACCTTACTAATTAGTAAGTAGTTTGATAAAAGTAAAAAAGACTGTTTGATTAAGTTACTTATTTGGATTAATAAAGATAAAGCTAGATAAAATTCAAATTCAAATTCAAAATATTTATTCAGTAAATTGGCCACATGCGGGCTCTTTTACACGTCGGAAATGTACAGTGAATCTACCAGCGCTTCGGACAAGACCATCATTGCGGAGAAGAAGCGCCGCAAGAAACTCCAGCAGAAGGTCATTTTTTCAATCATAAAAACATAATTATACTTAAAAGTAAGTTACATTAAGTAATATTAAGGTAATAAAGTAATAAACAATAAATTCTTAAAACGAGCAAAAATAAAATTATTACAAATGTAAGGTCAATAAACCTTAAAATAAAATAATGACTATGAGAACAACACAACGAGATCTCTACGTCAAAAGCCATATAACATGGATAATAAATTGAACAACAAGTCCTTGCAAACGTGAACAGACCGGACCCCACAAACAGCACCCGTTCACGAGTATGACGCGTATCTCAGCCATCGCCTCTCTCAACCATGTGATCGGGAAAGTGGCGACCCGATCAACGACGCCGCCGTAAGCAAAGACCTTTGAGCGAGCATGACATGCTCATGCTGCCGGACAACAAAAGTAATATTGTGTGAAACAGCTGTCCGGCGAGAAACATCACAGTGTGTTCTCATTTAAAATCTTCTTGTACACACAAGAGTAGAAAAGATAAAATACAATTAGTAAATCACAGTCGACTGACTGAGTCAGTGCTTGAATACAAAATTTGCTTAGAGACTATTTTATATTGTAAATATCCTAGACACTACTAAAATACATCAAGGTCACCAATGAAGTCATTTACAGTGTAATAAGCCCTACCCAATAAGCAGCGCTTGATGTGAGACTTAAATTTATTGAACGGCTTATTGACGATTTCAGATGGTATCTTGTTGTAAAAACGTATACAGTTCCCCGCAAACGAAGTGCCTACCTTACGGAGACGGTGACCTGGAAGTGCGAGCTTATCCCTATTTCTAGTATTTAAATTATGAACGTCGCGGTTATGCCTAAACTCATGTATGTGTTTGCGTACATACATGATATTCTCAAAGATATACTGAGACGCGACTGTAAGAATATTGATTTCTTTAAATTTATCCCTTAACGAAACACGAGACCCCAATTGGTAAATAGCACGTACAGCCCGCTTCTGTAATACAAAGATGGTTTGGATGTCAGCCGCTCTTCCCCACAGTAAAATTCCGTAACTCATAACACTATGGAAATAACTATAGTACACAAGTCTCGCCGTCTCGACGTCAGTAAGTTGTCGGATTCGCTTTACCGCATAAGCCGCTGAACTTAGTTTACTTGCAAGTGTGGATATATGCGCACTCCATTGCAGTTTCGAGTCTAGAGTGACACCTAAAAATACTGTACTACCTTCAAATTCCAGTGTCTCATCCTTCAGTCTTATTATATCCGCATTCATACTCCTAACGTTGGACAAAGAAAATTTAATGCACTTGGTTTTTTTGGCATTTAAAAGTAAGTTGTTGGCTGTAAACCAGTCAACAATTGTAGACATCGCAACATTGATGTCATTAAAATTATCCTGTTTCCTATCCGCTTTGAATATTAGTGAGGTATCGTCAGCAAACAAGACTATTTCATGTTTATCGCGCACTACATACGGGAGATCGTTAATATAGATCAAAAATAAAAACGGACCCAGAATAGATCCTTGAGGCACTCCCATAGCTACAGATGACCCAGAGGATTGTGTTCTGTTAATATCTACCCGCTGAGTTCTGTGCGCGAGGTAGGAAGCAATAAGATCAAGTGCATTGTTTTTGATGCCATAGTGGCTTAACTTTCGCACTAACGTAACATGATCAACACAATCAAATGCCTTGGACAGATCACAAAAAACTCCAATAACATCTAGTGATGTTTCCCAGGCATCAAATATATGTTTTATTAAAGTAGAACCGGCATCAGTTGTAGATCGTCCCTTGGTAAATCCGAATTGACTGCTATGAAGTAGCTTATTCTGATTAAAGTGTGAGGATATTTGATTAAGAATTAATTTCTCAAAAACTTTACTTAGAGCTGGTAGTATCGAAATCGGTCTAAAATTTGTGGGGTCTGATTTTGTCCCTGACTTAAACAAGGGTATGATCTTACTATGTTTCATCAGATCAGGGAATACTCCAATATCGACACACTTGTTAAACATGGTAGCTAGGTAAGGCGCAGTTGACTCTAAAATGGACTGAAGTACTGTAACAGAGAGGCCCCAAAGATCTTCAGTCTTTTTGATATTAAGAGACCTAAACGTTTTAATCACAACTTTAAATTCACACAAATAGTTTAAGTATGCATAAAATACTTATTTCTTGTCATTAGTTGAAGCTAGGAAACGTAACTACGTAACATTACTAATTAGTAAGTAGTTTGATAAAAGTAAAAAGGCTGTTTGATTAAGCATAAGTAAACTATTTTATGTTGATTAATAAAAATATAGCAATTATTTTTTAGTCTGTTTAACAACTAAAAAACATTGCATAAAAAATATATGTTTTTAAAAATAACAGTTTATCCCCGAGTTTTAATTCTGCTACCATGGTCTTCTTGGCGTGTCGATGGCAGATACTACATGACTGTCGATAAAATTACGATAAGGTTCCCATCACTATTTTTGAGAAATTAGTTGCAATTACCAGACCCGCGGCTAAAAAGTATTTTTATGCGAAATTGGTCGTAGTTACAAGGAGATGTGTCACAATCTTATGAAGATTCTCTTAGTCTTTGTGTTTAAAATACACACATAGACAACACACATAGAAAAATGTGGAGATAAAACGATTAGTTGCAATTACCCGCCAGGAGGGGTAATTGCAACTATTGCTGCCTTTGTCAGAACTTTTGGCAATAGCTCTTTATTCTTCAGAGTTTTTCTTTGTTATAACAGTAGAATAAAATCTACATAAAATTTGACTTATGCATGATTTTACAGAAACACTTATTTCCTTATATATATAGAATTATCAGATGATGAAGTTATGACTTCAATATTTTTAGTTGCAATTACAAGACCCCACCTTAGCTGTTTCAATGATCTGATATTACATTCAGTTTAGTGGTCAGTTTGTTATTGATCCTTAAACTTCCCGGCGTTTCAATTTGTCTTAACTAAAAAAATGATTTAAGTAGCATACTGGAGAATTCAATGCTACGCTACTTAAGTGGATGCAAACAATGAACGAAACCCTTAAAATGGAGTTACCAACCGCGACGAGGAGACTCACTCAATTACTCACCGTGTAATTTTGTTCCAAAGCCCAGACTTGAAAAATAAGTCTATCGATAAATATTTATAGAATCGTTGTCAGACGCCACGCAACAATGCCCACGATCCATACCTTAATGTGTTGTTGTCTGGATATTACGATTAGTGATGCATCCATAAAAAATATTATTAAATTAAATTGATTAGCTAATTGTACAAATGTTGCAATAACTGCACTATTATTATTTTTATGATACATACATACATACATAAACTCACGCCTTCATTCCCAGAGGGGTAGGCAGAGCTAAAGAATTACCAACAAGTCTTAAAACTTCTTGATAATTCTGTAACCACATTTTGCACAAGTAGGCTAAGATGTTCCCCAGTGTATTAGTGACAGGTGGCAAGCCCATCGCCTAACAGTACTATAAGCCTTTATTCCCTTAGTCGCCTCTTACGACATCCACGGAGTGGCACTATACTAACCCGGCAACCAACCACACGGCATGATATTATTTTTATGATATTTATTGAATTTCCTTGAGTTTTTTTATAATAAATATTCAAATATAAAAGTGAAATAACATTACTATTTAATATAAAAAATAAACATTATAAAAAACCTAACCTACGAGTTTCGCCGGCAGCGGGGTAGGGCTCAAGCTAACGGTGGTTAGGGCTGCAGAGATAGGAACCTCACAATGCGTGCCGTGTCAAGGAGTACTGCCTTCTGTGTCTGGCCCTTGATCCAGGCATCTAGCGAGTCTCTGGAGCCGTTGCTCGAGACTCTTCGCTATGAGACCTTTTTTCCTATATCGTAAATTATTATTATTAATAATTATTTACTTGAGGAGGGGATTTTGTGATGTCAATACAATACTTAAGAGTTATTATAACAACGTCATCGTCATCAATATAGAAGTAGATGAGCTTGTGCAATGTAGGATAAAAGAACAGTTAATGTTTAATGAAATTCTTATAAAAACAGCTTGGATATTGTTTCAACCCAAAAAATAAGTGATTTAAAGTTTTGAGTAAAAACAATACAGTTGTAACTATCCTTTTCGCTACCGAGATGTATATTGGATTTTTGGTAACAAAACAGTAATTTTCGAATTTGATTGAGTCCTTGCCATGTTTTTTCTATATCCGACGAGGCATTTCGAAGTTAAAACGAAAGTACGTTTGTATGGAGACGCGAGCGTCCAGGGCGAGTCGTTAACAATGACGTCGCTGTTTTTCGTTGTAAAGCATTAAGCATTTCCAAAGGATTTACTTATGCTCAGTCATCTTTGCAATCATTAAGTTCATTTCAGGTCCAGTTACTTTTAAGAGCCTAAATCTAATGCTTCGCAAACAGATTAGTTGGCATGCAATTAGAGAGCTGGGCTTGTGGTGCCTGCTAAGTGCCACCCGCCGGATTACGCCTTCGTGTTTGCTCACCGGCGAAGTGGACGTTTACCGATCGCCTCACTAATAGGTACGCTTTGTTCGTTTACCGATAGATGAATCATTGATTGGTCTAAACTCTAAACCGACCAACGTAGGTGATATCACCCTTTAGGCGACTATTGTCGGTAAGGAAAAATTACGAGGTATAAAAATGTCTAATGATATTAAATAAAAATGTCGATATGTAAAAAAGCTGAACAATAAAAAGGTGGTTTAGGAAAAATGACGAAGTATTATTTAGTCAAAGTATAAAAATGTCGAGAAATGATTATGTCTACTGACCAATAATTTCTATTTCTAATTCAAATTTAACCGAGTCGACGGAGCTCCGCTGTCGCGGAGCTCCTATCTCTGGGAGTTTTGGCCCTTCGGGCCTGCTGAAAATCTAACATAACCTAAACCTACCTTATATTTATAGTTTTTTTACATCTCGACATTTTTATACTTCGTCATTTTAACATTAGGTCTTTTTTACATCTGAAGGATCTCTGAATCTATAGGCAGAATTAAGTATTTAACAGATCTTAAAAGCGATTAAAATTTCAATTCGAGTCTAAACATCCTTAAATGTTCATATGAGGTTGTCACTGTTGTCAGAGTTAGTTTTGAAGCATTTCACATATGAATTGGAAGAAATAAGTTTGTATATCGTCATGGAGTTCAAGTGGTGCGCATGCCAGACTAAATGCGACTAATTACTCGCTTACATAGCCATACAAGTCGTCATTAAGTTGTGTTTAAGAGTCAATCACCTTGCAGCGGCGGGGGCGAGCACGTGGGCTCGTTGCCAATGAACTTGAAAACAGTGACAAATGCCGCCCGCTAATATTGCTAATCCCACAGCCTGATAACTAAACAATCAGTTTACATGCTTTGATTGCATAAAGTAGTAAATAAAGCGTTTTATCTGTTCGAATGAATCGTCGCCGCTGAATAAATATGTAAAGTTTAAATTAGGACTACGATTAGTCGATAAGGTGGCGGTTAAAAATTATAGATTTATATCGATTTTATTTTAAATGAAAATGTAAATCTATGTGTAATAACAAAATTGTACTTAAATAAGTCGCTTAATGAAGAATTTTGTGAGTTGAAATTAGTAATGTTTTAGCCGTTGCGTCCAATGAGACAGTAAAAGCGGTGATTTATCTCAAACTTCGGTAATTTCCATCCGTAAGGGGATATCTTTACCGAGGAGAATTACTGGCGTTGCATTGTTAAGCGAACACTAAAATGGAAAAGAAATAGCCATCCAAGTTAGCTGCGCGATGACTAAACTTTACGCCAGACAACAATGCTGAAAAAGGGTCGATGTGTCGAGCAATGACGTACCTGGGGTAGATGCTGTGTTTTAATAAGATAGGGTTCTGTCAGTTAGATCATTTGCGATGATTATCTAGTTTAGTTCGTTGGGTGAAAACCATATGTAAGTACTATTTAATTTTGACGGCCGCTTTTGTAAGTTATTGGTTTCTACACCCTGCGAATAAATGATTAGGTTGATATGCTTTTGCAAATAAAGTCGACTGTGACTAAAGTTTAATCGTGACTAAAAAGCTGAAAATTTATATGATATTCGTGGCATCCATTTCCCAGTAGCACGCGAATTTTACGGCTGTTACGGACACGCACTCCATACGACATAAACGTCAAATTATTAAAATTCAGGCTGTTTATGAACGCCCGACTTGCGGGGAAATATGAAAATTGGAAAAGTTTTTGCTTTTAACTCTAGATACTATTTACAAGGAGGTTAATAAGGATATTGTAAGGCCTGAAAATGCATTTTATTTTATGCTAACGATACATACATGATTGTAAAGCAGGCATTTTGTCGAAATATTTACTCGGCATTGTGTAATATCATCACATCATCAACTTCGAAGCCCTATTTCCTTTTATATGAGGTTAGGCGTTGGGTACCTATACCTACGCTTTGACCATGCAAATCAAACGGCTACAGAGAACGTCACCGAAAAATTAAACCCTGCTTACTAGTGACTAAAAATTGTGGTTTTTATGGATTACTGGCCAAATTGGGCGCCAAGTTAATTGTTACGCGTGGGCGCGGCGACAATTCGGTTCTTCATCCACTTGGTCTTGTTTATCGATTAGTTAAGAATCCGCGCCCATGGGCCAACTTATGTCATTTGGCTGGGAGTCAAGGACGGCGCTCGGCGCGGCGGTGCCGGCCTGGCCTTATTTGGCGATTGGTGGGCGCCAGTTTTACGACTTTGCCTTTTTCCTACGACCCGTTTCTATGTTAGCTTCACTTTAGATAATACATCTGTAAATGAGAGCGTAGACAAACGAAACATTGACCTTTGTCAATTTCGTCTTGTTCACTCTATGTCAAGGGTAATAATTTAACAAGACAGTTGCCTACCAACTACCATTTACAAGATTGCTTACTTTATACACAAAACCAGGGCCCATTTTTCACTGTCGTTGTTTAACCGACAAAAGAACGGGCTATTTTCATCGTGCTGTTAGGAGGGTAGCACAACATTCGGAAATATTAACCATTCGTGACGGTACCGGGCCCTGTTGGCTGGAAAAATGGAACGTGACATTTTAAATTTGGCGCAAAGCTCGCGACATTAATCTGGCGCGTCGTCGCCCTCGCCCAGGCCGTGCGTGGCCTAATCCGCGCGCTCCCCGAACGACCCGGGAAGATGGAAAAATCTCGAAAGACTCACATCAAATTACCAGCTTTAAAGCGTACTGAATTCCCCTGGGCCCTAGGTGACACACCTTGCCTTTCACGACGGCCCCTAAATAACGCGCCGTGTCCTTCGGGAAGTTCGGAAGGTTCGGGCGCGCACGTGCTTTTGTCATACTTTTGTCGAGTTTTACGTACGACGTGCCGCGCACATCGATTGAGTTCTGAAAACGCGTGCTCATACAACTTTACTAATTCTTGTTTTAAAGTTTTTAAGGGAGTACAAAAGTTTGGGCCCTCTTTACGGCCCCGAAACATCCACCCTGTACATTTTAAATTTGCCAAATTCTTTACCGTTTTCTGTGTTAAACTAGTTAACTGTTCACCCAAATGTTGGGGTTGTATTTGTTGCTTTAAAGGATACCTTAATCCCGGCCGTAATTGGATTATATTAGATTAATCAAGTATGGTTATGACAACCCATACCCTTTTCATTTGATTATAATATAAGTCATTTTAACTTATTCACTAAAATGTGGCGGTACACCTATTTGTATATTACAATATTCCGAGTATTTTAAATTTTTATATAAATATTTTAGTCAAAGAGAGTGCTTTAAAAGTCTTGGTTCTTGTAATCTCTAGGTACTTACGTTAGAAAAAAATATATTTTATAAAACCTGGATACTACCTGGGTGATTTCTATGGAATATAATGTAATAATATTAGGGGACAATCTCATTCAAATTGACCCATTCCTAAATATACCTAACTCTAGACTTGTAGGTACTATGGGCATTAGACAACAATAAGCATACTTATATACAGAAATAACTACTTAAATACAAAGGAAACATCCAAGACCCAAGAAAAAAAAACTCGTGTTCGTCGCACAAATATTAGCCCTTACCGGGATCAGTACCATCCCGGCAGGGTCACTACCAACTATGCTAAACGTGTCTTCAACTTATTTATTTCATTTTATCTTTCCAGTACCTAGGTACTCTTAGTTAAATTTCCTTGGGAATTGGGTATAGGTAGGCTGATTTATCTAATACCCTTGCAGCATCAAGACTCTCGTTCGCGTTAAGCTATGACGGTGCGCCGAGCCAAAGCAGCATCAGGGCTGAACCGGTTCTACACCAATTTTACCAATCCAATTATACCCCGCACATGAAACATGAATACAGCTTCTACGTACACACATCATCGTGTCAGCCGAAAGACGTCCACTGCTTGACATAGGCCTCCCCCAAGGCTCTCCACTCAGACCGGTCTTTTGCTTTTCGCATCCACCGCGATCTTCACAAGGTCGTCACTCCATCTTGTTGGAGGCCTAGCTACATTTGTACACACATGAAAAAAAATCTCTTTTTTGGGTAGTTTGGTAGAAAGGATGTTTGACTTAGTACTTTCGTTATTTCAGGTTTCTTTTGTCTAATGTAGCCGATTTAATACAATAAAGTTAACATACAGTTAAAATGTTTTGCTTTAGAATTCTAACGCATATCAACGTACACTAATTATCCTACTAACCTACTGTACTAAGCAAATCGTGTCTAGAAACATTTGTCAGTCAGCGGCCATTGTCCCGCCGGTGCCACTCAGCTTTGGAGTCCTGCCCCTCTAGACGCCCGCTGAAAAGGCGCACGACGCGTTAGTACGACGCCGCTCGCGAAACTTGCACACTTGCGGATCACGCGGCTTACTTTAACTTATCCTCGCCACTCCGACGGTTATTAGCACACGAACGTGTTTCAGGCGCTTATTCAGACTTAGGCTTAGTTAACGCCTGTTTTATTTAACTCGTTAAACTTACATTTGAGCTTCCAAACTTGGATTGGTTGGTCTATTGTTATTATTAATTAAAAATAGTGCTAATAGACTCGTCCGTCGCGCTACCTCGCTGTGCAATGCAATAGTAGCGCAGCAAGTCCGCAATGAATTCAACAATAATTAGAGTTGGTGCGGGAGAGCTCGCGGAGCTTACCGGCGGATGTCACAAATCCTAGCCAAGGGCCGGGGCGTGTAATGCAAATAACTGTGTTTACCTGGCCCCACCCGCGCCGCGCCGCGCCAATGTTGCGCGATTCATAATAACGGCTTTTATTTCCGTAACTAGCTGCGACGCTCTCATTTTGTCGGTTAACGCGCATTGTGTCACCGCGGCGAAACGAATGCCGCCCCGTAATGGAGTTTTTCCAGTCAGCTTTTTCTTTTCTTCCTATAAAATGTTATTATGTAACTAGAATACCGACACCGCGTAACACCAAATACCTTAGGGTTTAAACTCTCGATGCGGCATATTACAACTAAACTTTGCACATTTGCGACGAGATATTTGCCTTAAGACTGTAATTTATTCGAATCCCTAGCCTCAAGTTCCTTAATGAATTTGGATATCTGAGCTTAATATTATGATTATTATTTATCGTCCCATCCATTTTAGGGAACAACAGTTATGTGGGTGGGGTGACGTGCGAATCATGACACCCTCGAATAACACGAACACAGCCTTGGAGCAGGTAACGTTGCTAACAATATACATTTACCGACTATCGGGTAAATATATGTAATATAATATCAATTGATGCCCACGGCATACGTCATATCTAGTGTAGGTACATAAGTAGAAATATTATACTTTTATTCGTTTATTAACAAACCGTGTTTCACTGGCGAAGGCTTATAATGACAAGACATTGTTTTACTGAGGTTTTTAGTGTCGTATTTTTTTGAGTAATAAATATATCTGTAAACTTATTTATACATATTGTAAATATAATGTTCAGATGCAATTTAGAGAAAAGCACCGGCTATACACGTATCTATACAGTATCTACGTGGTACGGGCGCGACGTATACGCGCTCCAAACTTCAATTTGAAGCGAGCTCAGCAAGAAGCCACGTTTAAGGGCTATTGCGAGTTTAACATTGCTATAATTTGCCGGGCATATTGGAAAACTTGTAATTGGCTTAGTTTTATATTCGCGCGGCTGTGTGTGCGCGGAAACTTAAATAATATCATTTAGGACAGAAATGGATGTTGAGCGAAGAAAGTCTGTCTTCTAAATAATATTAAAAGGGTATAAAATAACTGATTCGTGCCGGATTGTCTCACAACTATCCTATTTTAGTATCGCAGAACTGACTCGGATATAAAAACAAACCTTTAAATGCGTAATACCCGAAAAAAAAAAATGGTTTTCCTCATCGCAGCTGAGCATTGCTCAAGCTTATTACGTTAATTTGTACCTGTTGTCCAAACCTCTTTTATCGTAGCAAGTTAAAGCCTTTAATATATATTTACATATTATATTCGTATGTATAACTCATTTTTTGCCTCTGTCGAATCCATATATTTAGTTGCCTTGTAAGTAAGATTTATAATCAGTTTTGACGATGACTAAAACAATTAGTTATAAATAGCAATGCAAGATCGTATTAATGACATTAATATCATATTGTAAGTAACGATATTTTTTATTTGCCAGTAGTTACGGAGGTTCCAACAATGTTTTTTTTTTTAATTTTAAATCTGCAAACTCGATGATACAACCGAAAGTTAACATATAAAGTGCACAGGGTATCCTAACAAAGAAGACACATTCTACAATGTTCTAATAAATGTTTGTTCTTTTCAGATTTGGGCCCGGAGTCATATCATTGTATAGGAGCTCACTTAAAAGTAAGTTTTACAGTAACAATGCATGCATTTATAACGTCACTAAGGCAATTTGGATCCAAACCGGACACTAAATCGGTCCCGTTGCGGCCGATGCTTTCTGTATCTCTTTGTCTGGTTGAAAATTTATTTCGTATTTTAATATCTCGCCGTGTCTGCGTGTCATATTTTTCATGATTACTCTCTTGGCAAAATACCAAGATCTTTCCCGCTTATCTTTCGTAACTTTTGCTCAGCAAAATGGCTCAAGATTTCTCGATATTTCTACCGGCATTTTTTCTTGATAATTTTCGCCGTATTCAAACCTTGTGATAAAGTATTTTTTGTTTAGTCTATCTTCACTTGAATTAAAATGAAAGGATGCAGGATTTATAGCTATTGCGGTAACTGTTAATAGCCGCTCCCAGTCCGCACATCTCTCCCACTCGTCATCCTTTTTGTTTTCAATAGTTCGAATGAGCGAAGGTCATGCGGGCTAGTATTGTTTTTGCCCGGC
This sequence comes from Acleris emargana, assembly GCA_927399475.2. Taxonomy (NCBI): domain Eukaryota; kingdom Metazoa; phylum Arthropoda; class Insecta; order Lepidoptera; family Tortricidae; genus Acleris; species Acleris emargana. Next base: position 17,802,661 of record OV656836.1, read on the forward strand.
ACACATGCCGTGCTAGCGCACAATCCCCGAGAAACACGAGCCATTGTCCAGGGCCTCCGAGGCGGTCCGCATTAATAAATGCCAGATTGCCTCTCCACTCGACGTCAAGCCTACATACCTGTGCCACTATTATACCTCCAATTGCTCTCTGTTTATATTACAACTCCGTTCCTGGCGCTCGCACTCTCGCACTCGGGTATCACTCCGACCTAAACTGCAGTGTACATAGTGATCCGATGACGCAGCGGATAAAGCGTGTAAACTCTATTATGACGATGTTTACGTGAGTCTGAGCTAACTTCCAAGCGGGATTAGCGGTGCTTCAATAAGTTATCCCCTGTAGATATTAAATTAACCATGTCTTCTCGGAGATAATAGCAACTTCATCGAATGGATGTATCTTATCAAATTGTACATTAAATATTTTTAATATAATGGATGGTGCACTGACCTACCCTTAATTCATCGTCATCTCTATAATGTCAGACGAGTAATTATTTCTATTCCTGTTGAAAAAAAACTAACTTTCACTATAAGAACTAGGTATGTTAAACGCATGGTTAAAACTGTCATCTATCCAGTGTCTAATGGTGGGGTTTCACGAACAAGTATGCTCGTCGTTTTTACTTTTATTCGAGCTAGTTAAAACACGAGGAGCAGTAAATGGTTTTTAAACTTTAGTGTGCGCCGTTTATTAAAAAAGGTGTTTGATTAAACTGAATCACCGAGCATATACCTATCTGGAAGACTCACCATAAGACGTTGTTGTTGAGTATATCGTACTAAAACAATAGTTGACTTTGTTTGGATCTAATAGCGCATCGATTACGTACTTGAAGTTGCATAATCGTATTTTAACAAAATATTGATATTAGAATCAGTCTGTTTTATGTTTCAACATTCTTTAAGCAATTTGATTTTGAAAATGTATTCGGCAACATAATAATTTGTCTATAACAGATGAAATGGTTGCGGGCGGGAACAACCCCTGCTCGTTTCGGTATTCTTTGGGGTAAAACAGTATCCTATATTTATTATCCACGGGCCGTTAGAGTTTTACGAGCTTTAGAGGTGGTCCGGGAACAAAATTCTATCTTCCAACGTTACAATCCAAAGGTTGTAGTGGCATTACACTGTTTTATAGTGAAAGGCAGAAACCATATTCCAAGCTTTGTATTTAATACAAACAGACGACCGCTGTAACATATTCATATTTCGTATGCGGTATGACGTAAATAATGGTAAAACGAACTAAATCATGAATACTAAACGCTGAACTCACGATCCATTTAGGTAGTCGATATTTCTCTTTAAGAATAGAGTACAAAGAGATGTCATCCTCGAAACTTTGTCAATGGACGCTGAAACCTTAAAGCCCCTTGCCGTAGTTCATGTCCGCACTTGATAGAAAAGTGGAGGTAACATGGAGAGAACTTTACTTTCCACTCGGGGCACAGTCGTACTTACCTTGTCTGGAAAGGGATCAAACTGTGGTGCATTCACCGCAATGTATTATGCAGTCCCGGAGCCGGCGTGGCGTTGTAAGCGGCTCGGAATCACTACCACTATCTGTCAAAGAACAAACTGCTTTTCCTTGCGAATATACTGCTCGAAAAGTTTAAAATAACCGATATCGATTGCGCTAACGACTGGTATTTGATTTATTCAAACTTTGTCGTTGTTATTCTGTTTCTATGTTTTTATTGGAAGCAGTGAATCTATTTGAGCATTTTAGGTGTATGTTTTGTATACATACTGACCTCCGTTTTAACTTCCGACCCAAAAAATAGAGAGGTGCTTTATGTAAGAAGCCTGTGTTTTGTCTGCGTTTCCTTCTGTCTGTCTGTGTGACTGGCGTCGCCTAGGGCTCGGACGCAGGGTTCTTACCAAAAAAATAACGATAGTTAGAACCAATCAACATCTATTAGCTCTAAAACGAGTTCGGATGTTCTTGTCGGTGTTTTATATTTAGTTATTAAGTTTTATACGTATACGTAAGTCTTTCAAATAGTAACTACTCTATAAAATATAAAAAATAATTATTTGAGAGAGACTCTAAATTGACAATTGTCGAGCAATATTACAGTATCCGTCGAAGTTTTATAAAAAAATTGTAGTTCAATAGATGAAATCGGATTCACCTGTCGCGATGCTACGACGTAGCAGGCCCTAAAAATTCGTAGCACCCTTCTCTGTACCAACTTCTAGCGTAAACTTATGGCGTTTTTTCTACATCGTTCATTATACATTTTGTAAATGGTGTTTATAATTAGTATTTTGTTAAAAGGAACACAAAACACAAAAATATCATCAAAAAAGTATATCATTAAACGTCGAGTTGCGTTGGCTAGTCGCACCTAATTTCCTACGTGTCGGTCGTCGTAGTGCCTAGGAAGCGCAAATGAGATTGCGGGCTGACGTGTCATTCCCGCCCTGGCACCGCATCGCAGCGACACGGCTGCCCGCTACGCAACGTAGCCCAATATAATACGCACCTAGGTTTTACAGTTTACATCGATTTGTGTCCTACCATTTATATATTGGTCCTTAGAGTATTTGTCCTTATGCCTAGTACAGTCAAAGACTTAAATTTGTGGCCAATCTTAGGTCTAAAGTCAATCTGACATTCTACAGCAATAAGGATGAGTTTCCTATAAGTTACAAATGACTTGGCATCTCTAATGACAATGACGACTTCAAGCTTATTTTTTGTAATGAGTGCTAAATGTACGTTCGTACCTGCACTTATCCGACAAAGCGACGAGGAAGGATAAATATCAATATTGAATACCAGGAATATCATATCATAATAAATGTTTTTGTTATAAAATAACACAACAATACCGAGTTTTACTGTTTTTAAGTAATACTTTGCCGTAGGTGTATTTGTCATTACTTGGCTATTCATCAGAATTTCGTGATTGGCAGACCTTACCACACTAACCTTTGGAAAAGTACCTTATGGATATAGTTGTAACAAACTGACGCCATCATACCTTTGCACAAGTTGAGCTCCGCAGTAATTATGAAGTTATGGTAGCCCAATCATAAAACTTGATTAATTCTCTGTGGAAGCTTGCAAACTCCAAATCGGGCGAGCAAACATCGGGCGGCTATGCCCTGAACACCTAATAGCAACCGCTGTAATAACCCAAAGTCTTTAATTGAATATGCTCTCACTTTAGCGAGCTTTACAGTAAGCGAAAGTCAATTTAGTTAAATCGCAATGAACGGCTTTTCGAACGAATAGAGGTCCTTTATCGCGTTTCACGCAAGTTTCCTCGGGCCGCTCTCTACTTACACGATTAATTTGAGTCGATAAATCCGCATTAAAAGCGGGGGCCGGACCCAGCCAACCGCGCCGCTCTCTGTAAGTAGCCGCCATTCCGACCTTTTTGTTCTCGTTCCGCTCTCTTCTCCACACTTCTACCGAACTGTTTATTTATCTATTAACGTTTTTCTGCTAACAAAAGTGTAGCAGTGACGTTATCAGGGAGGAAATTGAAGTCAAAGCGGTTATGGTTCGAGTAGTGGGCGGGCGCGGCGCGGCGGCGGCGCGGCGCGTCACCGGCCGCTAGACAGACAGGCAGCGTGCGCGGCGCCTGCGAGCCCATTACACGTCTGCCCGATGCGGAACGCTCGATAAACTTGTAAAAACGCCTTCTACCCATTTAATTTTATACCCTCGCTTAAGCGTTGCTATTGGCAGATTTCTTCCTCCTTTTTATAGGCCCGTCATTAACTGTATCGTGCGTTATTTTATTTTGTACTTGTTTTTTAAGCTTAATTTGCTCGTTAATACTAGTTTCCCTAAATTAGATCCTTACTTAACAAATACAGTTTGTTCTTTACTGTTTTTTGTTTGCTTAAAAACAAACTTGTTTAGCAAGACTGGCAGAATTACGTAACTCATTATGATTGTGTACGTATATTATATTGTATATAATATATAGGGTATTTTTTAATGTTACGTCAAAGAACAAGTTTCGAGTTGTGCAACTTGGCATACTTCATTTATTTCTTTTTCGCTGGCCCCACACAGGGAAAAGTTGGCTCAAACATTAACATATTTTTGTAGGTGGTTCAGTCGTCCCCGAAGGATCATTTCAAGCCCCTACGTTGTTAGATATTAGAATCTTAAAGAGTATTGAATAACAATAAAAGTTCGCATTGAAAAGCACACTCCACGCAGCGAACCGAGAAAAGTAATATTGATACAAAATATTTATGACTTCAAGTGATAAGCTTTATACCGCTGTAAGAGTTTTATTCCTCTCGTGAATCGTCTTTATCATACTGCGACATTGAATTCGGAATTGCTGTCTCATTTAAACAATATATTTTATTTCCTAGCTACTTGTGTTCAGTATTGCAACATAGTGTTCCTTCCCGCCGAAATAACGGATCATTTTCAAAAAATTGTATCCATCAAAGTTCAGAAATTTCCAGGTTTGCTTGGATTCGTTTCGGAACTTTTCAACGCTATTATAAAGTTGTTCCTAATTAGCTCTTAATAAAGAGTCTCAAAATGCTTCGACATTTGTTGAGCCACGTACGGAAAGTTGTAGGTATACAGCTACTCGCGCTAAATAATTCTGGAAATATTCGTATTTTCCCTTCGGCGCCACGTTATCGCGGGAGGGCTCTCAGCGCGAGCGGGCGCGGGGGCGGGCGCGGGCGCTCCCCGCCGGGACTTAATTTGTTGCTCTCTTGGCACCTCGCATCTCACTTTCAAACGGCGTAACGCGACCTTACCACGCTCCCCTCGCCCTGCCGCGTGTACTCTCCGTGTTCTCTCCACGGAACTACTACCACGCATTTTAAAATATATGCTATTTTACTTATTTTAGTCGTTATACCATGTCCACGGCTTTATATCTACCTTGAATAAGATTACAAAGCATCACTAAATTTACTAAATACAATTTTTCTGTTAATTTGCTGAATGAAATGGCATCATTAGATGCCACTAGACTTATTTTTTTATTTGACCAATATTGTTTTGATAAAGTAAAACCATAATATTTGGTATTTACTAATGGTATAAATGATAATTTAAGTCATTCAGGTGGCTGTATTAAACTTAGTTGCTGTCTGCTTTTAAGTATTCCGTTAAACTTCAAACGCCTCAGCGTATTTAAAACCGAAGTAACATTCCGCGCCAATCTGTTCGGTTTCTGTAAAGTGGTATTCGATGCTTACGCAAAGATAGATGCGGCAGACAAGCTCGCCTTATTGAAAGTTTAATGCGGCGTCGATCCGTGTCGCGCTTGGAGCACGACAATCTAATCACAATGCCATAAAGGAGTGCACCGTAAAATATTTATGGGGACCGGAGCAGGCACGGCTCGTACCCGCCGCTACCGCGGGCCATGCTGTCTTCACCGACATTATTAAACTGTTTTTCCCAAGTTGTTACATGGAATATCGACCCATTTCAATTGTATTTTTCTGAACTTCTAAATTTTTGCGTAACAACAGGTATTCTACTTTTCACCTATGAGTAAGAACCGTTTAAGTAAAACGAGATAACTGCTGAATATGATTAAATTTTACATAAGACTTCATGAGCCAGGGCTCAATTAACGAGGCCCGGGGACCGCCGGCCGCGCAGCTCGTTATACACCCCGCACAAATTGGCGCCGACCACTGACTGTAACGATAATGACATCCTGCGAGTACTGCCTACCGTACGTCCGCTAACCTAACCTAACTCATCTCATGGGGACTCCTAAAAGCTACTTTATACGATGAAGTTCCAAATTTGGCAGTCACACAAAACTCCGTGGTTTTTGCGGCACATAAACAACCCGCACACGTGCGACCGACCGCGGATCGATTGATTTGACTTAAAATGCATAGTTTTCACGCGTGATGTCGATTAGTTTCCGCCAAATTTTCCGCTGCGGGCGCTTGGCAACCGCACGCTGTGGTACGCCACAATCACCCATACAAATTGGAAGGTTTAAGTACTACGAGGACCGCACTGAAAGTTTTACGTAACTAACAAATAAAAAGACTTGTGATAAAACGAATTCTTTCACAGTATTTTTTTTAAGTATTCTCCGTTGTGTTCTAAACAGTTTTACATTCGCAGAAACCATTTTTCTAAGCAGGAAGCCCAGTCTTCTGGCAGCAAGTTTTCGACGTGTTGGTTGAAGATCATCACAGCCTCTTCACGGCTCGTAAATGTCAAACTGCTCATCATATCTTTGATTTTAGGGAAAAGATAGAAGTCGCATGGTGCTAGGTCGGGACTATATGCAGGATGAGTCTCAAGCTCTATCTTTTCAGAACTCAAAAATACCTTTGTCTTCTTCTCGGTGTGATGTGAGGCGTTGTCGTGGTGCAGGAGGATGCGGATCCTTGGTCGTCTCGCGAACTAGGCTCGCTAGGTAAACAAATGGTTGTGTACCACTCTGCTTTTACTGTTATTTTATTCTCTAGCGGTATGGTACAGATGTGCCCTGTTTTAGAGAAAAAGGACGCGATAATTTTTTTAAAGACTCCAGAAACGGAGGTTCTCAATTGGACTGTTTTTTTTTGTTTTTTTTTTATATTTGTTATCTCAGCACTTTCGACTGGGTGAACCGATGTTGATGATTCTTTTTTTAATTTAAAAGCTGGTGCTTCCCGTTTGGTCCCATTCTTATCAAAATTAAGATTTGATGATGGAATCTATGAGGAATCGACGGAACTCTTCTAAATTTATAGGCACACCTATAGCGATTTTGGTATTTTTCATTGTAACTCGCGTATTTGCTCTTGGAAAGTACTATTTGGTGAAGTGGAACTCATGATGAAGACCACAGATGGCCGCCGGAACGGTATATATTTCAAGGGTGGCGACAAGATATTTCGATTAAGATAGTTGAGCGACTATGACGAAGCATATTTAGGTTTAAATTATATGACTATGACTTTCCCACGGCGTTGCTTGCGGCGAGATTGAAATGTTCTATAGTTTCTTATTAATTGAGAACTACATAACAGCATAATTATGATCACTAAAAAGTATAAAATAAAATAAAAGCTAAAAAAATCAAAAAACCGCCTTCAAAAACCAAATGATAACTTCTTTTAAAATGGTAGGTAATATAGGTCAGTCTAACTAAAGTCGGCGTCCTACTATATTTTAACTAAAAGCAGGGTTCAGTTGGACTGACCTATACCTACTAATATAAAAAAAGTATTTTTTTCTTTTTGAAGGCTGAAGGCGGTTTTTTGTATTTTTAAACCTTAATTTTATTTACTAACACTTTTAGCTTGTTGCAACTTTGTGGGCCGGGCCTGCTGTCGCCTTCGAAAACCCATTCACTGGACTGCTGTTTTTTTTCCGGATCGTAACAATAAATCCATGTTTCGTCTCCGGTCACTAAATCATAAACAGCGTTTGACAACAACTCAGACGCACCGGTTTCTGGCTTAAGGTCAACTCATGAGGAATCTAACGTCAACAAAGTCCCGAAGTTTTTAATGTTCGTGCAATATTTTTGCATCTGGCTCATACCTATCCCCAATTGTCCTCGAATCTCATCATAGGTGATTCGTCGGTTTTTCTTTTATAATCCGCTTGACGGTAGCCACATTTTCATCAGTGACCGCAGTTGCGGCCGACCTTCACGAATGTCATCGTGTAGAAAAATTCTGCCTCGGTTAAATTCAGTGTACCACCGTCTTACAGTGCTTAAATAACACTTTAAAATTGTAAAATATCATCCCTCTTAAATCTTCTCCCATCAACTCCATTTTCGCTGCACAAAGTTCACTTTGACAAGTCATAAACTTTTACAAATCATAAATTAAGTCCTTTATTTTTTTAAACAAAATTTAAATTCAAATACTCGTAGGTATTTATGAATTGCCAGAAGTGCAAAACTTTCAGTGTGACCTATGTATGTATGTAGAAGATAACAGTAGATACACCAACGGCTATTTATGTTTATAATGCCGTTTTATTTTATTATTTATTATTATATAGTCTCGCAAAAATATATTTACATCAAAAATAAATGCAATCGCAAAACGTGGCAATGCTCGTTATCATTTTCAACGCGATCGACCACTGAAAGCTTTTTGAAAGCTCGCAGCGGCAGACGATGAAAGGTTCATGCGCCGATCTGAGACGAGTTAGTCGTCCCGGAGACCGCGCAAAGCATTCTAATATTTATTTTGTTTTTCTAATGCGTGTAATAATTTGAAAAACATCATTATTTTGCAATTTACTGATGTTTTTAGTAACTTGTTCAATAACAGTATTCCGTGACTATTGAAAATACGAAAAAACCCGTAAGTTTCCTTTTGCTATCGGATACGTGATAAATCACTGAATAATGCGTTCTCCTCCGTGCCTCAAGCCTCGCCCCTAATGTCTTCTTAATGCTGTATGGAGTTGTCACATTGCACATTCTCAACTTTCAGTTTTCCTTTGCTTTTGCTTTGCGAGATTATTTTTTCGTTAACTATTGATGTTGGTACAAACATTTGTTGAAATACTTGTAAATAACATAAATAACTGTATTGTTTTGTTAAAATTAAATGAGGTTTACAAGCGGTAATCGTACTAGGTAAGTTAAAGCTTGCATGGAGTTGTTGATATCTTACATCAGGCAAAAAGGTAGACGATACCCAAGTAGCACACTGGGTGGGAAATAGCTCGTATATCATATCTATTTAGATACTTAAGTGAAATATATAGCCATGACTAAGTTCTATATAGGTGGAAAGAACCCTTAGGCAACCAATATAGAACCACGGGGAGAAAAATTGCAGCTTATTTTTGGTTCTATATTGAATCCATAAGAGATCTCACGATTACCTTAAGTGGCAATTAGAACTATGGGTGAAAGTTATGCGCAGTGAACGACGATTATTGAACGAATGAATAATAATATTTCAGTTCGGTCAATGAGTGATAAATGGGACGCCAAAGTTCCTTTGAGTGACGTGGCAACAATTAAGTCGGTAAGTTTTTAAAAGTGAATGTGATCTGCCATTTTAATTTTGGATTTATACATCTGTTTGGTAATTGATTAAAATTCACGTTCAGGCATTGAAATAAGCACGAAATTCTTGCGAATGCTTTTTTACCGTGAAACTATAGTATGGTTTCTTTGTAAATTTCGATGCGCCTTTGATTAGATCAGGAATATTTAAAAAGAGAGTGTTAAATCATATAAGGAATTGATACTGATAAGAACTAAAACTGTAAAAACCTGACCTAATGATTGTAGGTTACGTACAATGTTAAAGTATCATCGTCACAACTATCAAAAGTCTATGATTATGCGTCAGTGTGATAAAATTCTGTTTAAAATAAATCATTTTCAAGGACTCCAATTTGTAAACATGGCGAAACAAAAAAGATCTTACAGTGTTTATTTTCACTTATTTGTTTTCTATTTGAAACTATCAGGTCTGAAAATCACTTATTTGTATCTTGCGAGTGGCACAGCAGTGAATGCTATGCCCTAGAGCTTTTGTGCTGTAACACTAGCGGCTTGCGTTAAAGCCTAAAACGGCACAGAGTTCGTGCTTCCTATAAATGCTATGGGAAACAGCCGGCCGTGGACGGAGTTCCGTTTTTGGTGTAATTAAAAACACCGGCCACAGCCGTAATGCCATATCACGAGGGTCTTAGTTTACGTCTCTCGACGTACTGTCCGTGAACGTGTTAACATTGTTTGACAACACTTATAGCTTTAAACACAACTCAAACTTGTATACGAGTTCATCCTGTCACTTATAGTTGCTTAGGAACGTTTTTTGTTTCTACTTTATTACTTATAGTTGGGTAAAGTCGATTTTGCTACTTAAAGTGGCATGCAGGTTGTAATTGTCACTGAATAAGAAGCAATAGTGATATATAAGGCCCTAAAGTAACTTATAAGCCACTTTTATATATAAGTGGCAACATACCCTTATTTGGAACTTTTAATTCCAAATGACTAGTATAATAGAGTAGTATATCACCAATAGTGGCTAAAGAGATAATTTTACGACCCTTCTAGGCCTTAAAGTTGCAATCACTTTAGTTTCCAAAAGGGCCGTAAAATTATGAAATCATTTAGAACATAAAGCTATAAGATAAGCTGCAAAATTCACTAATGTGCTGCTTGGGTAGATACATCGGTTAGAAAGTGGTTCCAACCGCCTACAACCTATAGGGCAATTTTTAGTAATAGTGTTATAGACAAGGGTGCTTTTAAGTGAAGTCTTACGATTACGAGACGCCGGGTTCGAAAACAATATCTCCTTTTTTTTAAACCCCTTACGGTTTTCCTGGGGAGTAATCTCAGCTAAATTATATTCTTAATTTAAGTTATTAAATCAATGAAAATAAATTTTCAGTGATGCACGTAGTCCATAATAGTTAATTCTATGGTATAAGTGCTTAGCGATTGTCAAGTATGAAAAGCTCCATTTGAAGGAGAGTTTTTTTTGCTCGCTTTGCCGTTGCCGGCTCGGCGCGCTCCTTTTGTTCCTCGAACGTGATCTGGCCGAGATGAAGCCCACCGACGTTATTGCTCCGTTCCTCGCTTCAATCGAGTTTGTTTCTACTCGTCACATTTTTGTTCGGTTTGCCGTATTAACATCACTGAAATGATTTTCCGCTTCGGCGTAGACAATTTTCCCGTCGTAGACTAGGAATTCCCGCACCCATTTGTTTTCGTGACGTTTAAGACGTAAGCGCATTACATTTTTGTGCTAGTCTCTTCGCCGCCATATCTCATGGTTCCATAAGGCTCCGCTTCCAATATAACGCCTCGGGATGACAAACTGCTTGCAGTCAAATGTGACGTAAATATTTCTGAAACAGAATTTTATACCATAAAATGCAATGCTATTCCTCGCATTACACTGCTCTGTTGGGGCGTCAGTGACAAGGAAATCATGAAATTCTTGCCTTAGGCAAAGTAAAGCTTTGGAAAGATCGATGTTCACTCGCGCTCGCCTCGTACGAAAGAGATTGAAAAGTTTGTCAGAGCTTAGAATTGTTCTTTCTGCGTGCCTGATCTCAAACAGCCCTACCAGACCAAACCATAAATTATTGCCGCGGAAAAGTTTTAAAGCTATTATAACTCTGATCCACAGGTATAAATCGTGTAATTCGCTATGCAGAAGATATTGCGGAAATCTGCGATTATTATAAAGAACGCTTACATTTTGTTTGTAATTTTAATTGTTTTTTTGACCGACGTGTTGATTGCGAACTTTACTAATGTACTTACTTACCTAATAAATTTACAAAACCTACCTTATTCAGTTCAGAACATTGTTGGTAGAAGTAATTAAGGTATAAAACGACCGTATTCATATGTCAATAGCAGTGAGTGGCGAATCCGTTCGCGGGCGAAGTCCGCTGGATGGATGGAGCAGTTATCTGCGTATCGCTTGGCTACGCCCGATGTGGCCGCCATGTTTATTTTTAGTCTCGCGTGTACATTCACTATTGCGATGAAATTTACAGCGATTCGAGCGGCTCGCCCCGCTCGGCGTTGGTCGGCATGACTCGCCGTTCGCCGGACTCTGATACCGACGCTCCAAATGACAAGCTACCGCTATTTCAAAAATGTCTGCTATTTTACGCGAGAATTCCCTACCGGTGGATGAGCAATAATTCTTTTGTTGAACGGGTGGGACTTTTATAAGATTACTTTTATTACATACTGTAAATTCTTTGAAATTGTTATAAATTTGCCCTTGTATTTAAATTTAATACTACTTTTACGATTGAATATTTTTCAAGCTCTTTATCCTGGCTACCTCGTGTGACATTAGTATTTCCTTATTCGACGTTAACATTGCGTGTCCTGTATAAAAAGTTTAGGGCAAATACTATATATAAACCCATTTATACCGCAACGGTTCAGCCGTTAAAAACTCGCTAATTGTCGTATTGAAAGGAATATACCGTTAAGCTGTAATACCGTGAGATATCAGATACCAATTCCTGAAAAGGGATTGACCGATTTTTGGGGTAGCTCCACGCGTGTCGCGACAGTTAATACCCTTGTTCGTCAAAATACCATTACCCACACTGAGCGGCGGGTCCCCCTGTCAAGCTGAGATTTGGCGTAACTTAGTGACTGATTAGCAATTTCTGTTTGCTGGCGGGCGCGACAGGTGGTCGGGGCGGGAGGGGGCGCCTGACCCGCGGCTTCTTGCTGATTGATAGCCGAGACTAGCTCAGGTCTGACACTTGACTCCGCTTCTTATGTCTGCACTTCAATACTTACATTAAACTTACAATGTTTGCAACTACGCTTTAAAAGTTATAGTTTCCGCTAAACGAACTTAATGACCGCCGCTCTGAAGTAATGCATAAATTCATTTTCCATTTCAAACAGCGGGTAATTTGGACAGATCGAAAGTTTGGAGCGGCGGCGTCGGTCTTGAACGTCTGGTCATACGTCTTGTGTCAAATCACAATCATTGTGTCTAAGGAGCGGTCCCACGCTCCGCGGCCGCGGTCTAATAACCCGAGGTCGGGTCCAGAGCTCATGCATATTCACGGTTCGGCCGCCGGTTCATCTGTAACGGTCCTTCGACCGGTTGTGTGAGCTCATTGTTGCAAGTGTCCACATGGCCGCCGCGCGACGCGTCGCCACTCACCCTGCGCCGGCGCCACCCGCTAGCGATTCTTATTTGATGCAATCATTACTGCTTATAAATAAAACTGGGATTAATCATCGTTATTCATAATGTTTAGGCGCCAAGTTTTACGATATTTCGCAGGAATATGTCACGCGCATTATTAAAGAAGCTTTTACGCTCGACATCGTCCGGGTAGACCATCTTTCGTGAACAGTGTTTGTTTTCAGGCTATAAAGGATGTGTTAATTCAGCAAAGCTATCTCCATTCTAAATTTTAACCGAATCTGTCCAGCCGTTTTTGCGTGAAGGCACAGCAAACATACTAGGTAAAAACTTCCGTATTTATTATATTTATTTCCAAGTAGTTCTATTGGAATTTTATTAAAAAATAATTTAGTCTCACTAAAAAAAAAACATTAGAAAAATTACATTCAATAATAATCAGTGATCGGAATAGGTAGAGTTTCTTACCTACTTTTTCCCAAAGGTCATATCGACGGTTAACCACCAATCCCTCCTATCTCAATATGTTAAAACTGTAAAAAACTTTGTATTTTGGGCAAAAATCGCGCGTTGTCATTTAGCAGTTATTGCCAGGATAACAAAAACACTAGAAATATGCTTTATTTGAAATAGGAGATCTTTCTAATGTGTGCGTTAGAGGGTATTTATCATGAATTGCGAAAAAAAGTTGTTTGACCAAAAATGTCAGTTAGGAGGTATTGGTGGTTAACCGTCGATATCGTAGAGTGGTTACAACTGGATAAATGATTTAATTCCGGATTCCCGGTATTTTTCTGATACTAATTGTAATGCTAAATATATGTATACTTACCTACTCACAGGACGGGATATTTTATGTTAGTTTGTATTTAAAACGGACCATAGGTGTGCATAGGTGTAATTTATTTAAGTCCGTGATCTGTGTCCGCAATCGTGGTGTACGGGTCACAACAATATTTTTGCAAATTAAGTATCGCAGTTTAACACGAGCGGCGAGTTATTAAGATTACAAAGAGCGGGTCAGTTTGAGCGCCGGTAGATATTTATATTCTAATTAGGTGCCAGCAACAGCGCTGGCGGCCTGGTGGGGTGCATGCGTAATTCTAAACCAAGTTCTCGTTGCTACGAATATTATGACATTATTCAAATACGTGTTATAGTGGAGGTGATAATCTCACTTCCTGTTACTTTTTTAAAAACACCAGCTTTTTTTCTTTGTTTAAGTCAGTTTTATGCTTTTTAAAAGCATTACGTGTAAGTAATGGCTTTTTGCATAAACATTGTATGGCTTACATGACAATGCAATGTTTCAGACGTCAGTCCAAGTTAGTTTCCGATACCCTAGTTCATTTATTAAATTATTTGAATTGAATTGATTCAAGTCGATCTATTCGTAACCGTTACTTTTTGTGCTGCAATTTTATTAGCGCTTTTGTTATTTTACTCGTACTCGTAAACAAATATGCTACGAGTAAGCGGAGTATACCAATTGAAACATGATGGTATAAAATTGCATAGAAATTGAGTCCGTAAAAAGTTTAAACTACAGTGTAATGTAATGCAGAGCACGGCACCTACTGTTAGCGCGATTTCATCTTGGCGAACGAGCAGTAAAATAAAGATGGTGCAGTAATGCATTTTACATTTTGAAGGATCATTAAACTGCGCATTACACGGCCCGGGCCCGTCGAGAGGCAATTAAAAAATAACTGTTAAAAGACGTACCTCGTAAAAATGAAGTCGTGTTCTCAACTGATTAAAAAGTCTTCACTAATCTTAGCGCACGCTCAATATTTTATCAATTTGTTGTATGTATATCAGGACGACCTATTTAACTCCTGCATATCTTATCATTGTCAGTAAATTAACGTTAAATTAAGAGCCATCTGGCATTATGCAATGAATAATAATTATATTGCATACGTTTTAAGGGCATATGCAATAGTTTTTCATGTAACTTGTACAGCTAATTATGAACCGTTGCATACATAAGTTTTTCTACAAGCTTAAAATTATAGTGAAAAAATTAACAGTGCCTAATTTTTCTTGTAACTTTCCTTAATTTTTCTTCTAACAACTTTCGTGTCAGCAAAGTCATTTTCAATATTTCGATTAGTGTAAACAGTTTGTGAATTTAATTTTATCATTACCTATTTCATACAAATTTTAATGGTTCCTAAAACATTTAGTTCTGATAATTTATTATAAAAAAATGGAATGCCAAACGAAACGCTTTTGTTTACATCCATGTTGAACGTAACCGTGGTTACCAAATAACAATTCGATGAATTTAATTATAATTTTTAAATGATTGAATAAAAATTTAATATTTAACACATTCTTAGTCTCAAAATTTATTTTGGTTTTTATCAACTTATTTAAATTGTTATTAACACATTTCAAACGACTTAATGTCTCTACCAATTTTCTTAAACTTGTAAAGCCAGTAGTAATTCCTATAATTACGCATTTAGTAAATATTTGTTTTGACAATGGAATCTTTCCAACGCCACTAAAAAAATCTATCATTACACCGGTTTATAAGAGTGGAGACCGAGACGATGTCAATAATTACAGACCCATATCTGTACTACCAGCAATTTCAAAAATATTAGAGAAGATACTAAATATAAGATTGCTCAACTACTTAAATAAATTCAATTTACTATCTCCATCTCAATACGGCTTCAGATCTGGAAAATCTACTGAAGACGCTGTGTCTGCTCTAACCTCGCTGATAGTTGAACATCTTGATAATGGGTCTAAATGTATGTCTGTGTTTTTAGATATCAAAAAAGCTTTTGACACCGTCTCTGTCCCTATACTCCTACACAAGTTGGAAAGGTTGGGGATAAGGAATATTCCCTTAGGTCTTTTCCAGGACTATTTAACAAATAGGAAACAGAGGGTGAAATTGGGAGGTAGTGGTTGTACCAGTGAAGATGAAGACGTGACGTACGGAGTGCCTCAAGGCTCTGTGCTTGGTCCCACGCTATTTCTAATTTATATTAATGATTTATGCGACTTGAAGATCGCTCATGCAGATATATTTTCGTAAACTGACGACACCGCCATTGTCTTCACTGGTACTTCATGGGAAGGTATTCAGAAATCTGCGGAGACTGGTCTAGAAAACATTGGTAAATGGCTTAAGAACAATATTCTTACGTTAAATACCAATAAAACAAACTATATATGTCACAGTATCTACAGCAATACACAACCTGATAATAACTACACTATCACAATACATAGTTGCTGTAAAAATATATTGAACTGCTGTCAACGTACCTGTCCCACTATTCTAAAAGTTGATAGCACCAAATATCTGGGAGTTCTTGTGGATCGGGGACTCTCTTGGTATCAACATCTCGAATATGTAATATTGAGACTGCGGAAGCTTAAATGGATTTTTAAAACTTTGAGACACGTGGTGCCAAGAGCAGTCCTGGGCCCGCAAGGCCGTAGTAGAGACCTTTTCATCATCATCATCATCATGTCCTCCATACCGTGTCCGGTAACGGCGAATCCTGCAACTGGTCTAGTCCGGGTGATGTGCTCTAATGTGGCTGGCAAAACCGAATTTCGTTTTAAAAGTGCGGTTACAGGGTAGGCAGAAGAGTTGGCCAGCCGAGTCATATGTGTAGTTATAGGAGGGCTTAGGTTGAGTCTTCCGTATATGGCGCTTTGCATCAAGGACTTCAAGACGCTTTTGTTCAAATGTGTTCACCTTTGTGTGAATGTTTCGACGCCATTCCGGTCTGTGACTTGCAAACTCCTCCCATCTATCACTAGCGAGATCTACAGCTGCAAGGTTGCGTTTTAAGACGTCCTTGTACCGCAGGTATTGTCCGCCTTGCCTACGTCTCCCGCACGAGAGTTCGGAGTAAAACACCGCCTTTGGCAGCCTACTGTCGTCCATACGCAACACATGACCACACCATCTCAGTTGGTGCTTTATTATAAGCGCTTCCACTCCGGTGATCTCAGCGCGGCGGAGGACTTCGGTGTTTGGGATGCGATCTTGCCACTTAATACGCAAAATGGATCTCAGGCATTTTAGGTGGAAGGATTCCAGTCGTTTGACGTCTGCTCTGTAGTAGCACCATGTCTCTGCTGCGTATAGTAACGTTGGCAGCACTATCGCTTTGTACACTAGAAGTTTGGTTTGCAGTTTAAGGTCGTGAGAATCCCAAACACGTGATTTCAGTTTGCCAAAGGCCGCTGCAGCTCCCGCCATTCGAGCTGGAATCTCTGATGCCAAGGTATTATCGTTCCTTAATCGAGTGCCCAAGTACCTGAAATGTGACACTTCCTTTAGTTGGCTGCCAGCCAAGCAAACGGTCGCGTTGTTCGCTTGACACCCTCTGGGAGGTTGTTTCAGGACTTGGGTCTTGCTGGTGCTTATAACTAGACCAAGTTTACGACATGAGACATGCAGGCAGTCTACGTATTGTTGTAGTGATTCAGCTGAATCAGCCATCAAACAGACATCATCAGCGTAGAGCATGTCAGAGATGGGGACTCGGTTTACTCTCGAATTAGCTCTTAAGCGAGAAAGATCAAAAATGCTTTTATCTGCTCTAGAGTTAACCTCAATCAGATCATTACAGGCCCTCATTGCCTCTCGCATCACAACAGCAAAGTATAGCGAAAACAAAGTTGGGGCCAAAACGCAGCCCTGTTTCACACCACTGGTAACTTGGATTTGGTCTGAGAAATCATTTTCATGTCGAACCCTAACCATCATATTATCGTGAAATTGGCGTATCAGGTTTAATAATTTCTCAGGACAGCCAGCTTTCTTTAACACGATCCACAGGGCGTCACGAGGAACTCTGTCGAAGGCTTTCTCCAGGTCTACGAAACACATGTATAGAGGTCGGTATTGTTCTAGGCTCTTTTCTTGGATTTGCTTGACTACAAATATGGCATCAGCCGTACCTCTACCAGGTCGAAAACCACATTGACTTTCAGGGAGAATTGTTTCCGCGTAGCGGGATAGACGGGTGTTAATGATGTGAGCTAAGACCTTCCCAGCAGCGGAGAGAAGAGAGATACCTCTGTAGGAACTACAATCTGAGATATCACCTTTACCTTTATAAAGTTTACAGATGGTAGCATCTTTCCAGTCCTGTGGTACAGTTTCACACTCCCATACTTTCAGAATAAGGTCAAAAAGCCTGCTTCCGACGTTTGGTCCACAGTATTTGTAGATTTCAGACGGCAAGCTGTCTATCCCGGGTACCTTGGCATTCTTCATTTTCGTTAGTGCTGCGCGAAAAGCATTGAAAGTGGGAGGGTCTGCTAGGTCTTCAGCAATCGGTAAACTTTCAAGTGAGTTGACATATGGCAAATCAGTAGTCTGGCTACTCGGATTTAGAACGTCATTAAAGTGCTCCGCCCAACGTGCTAATACTTCAGTTCGTTCAGTCAGGCGTTGAGTTTTGTCTCTGTTAAAGATTGGAGCTATCTTCTTAGTTTTTGGGCCAAAAATAGTATGCAGGCACTCGAAAAATCTACCAGACTGGTTACTGTCAGCGTATTGTTGAATCTCCATGGCCTTGTTCACCCACCACTTATCCTTCAATGCACGCACTTGGATCTTAAGGTTATGATGTGCCTTTCTCCGCTCGGAAACATCCAGAGAACGAAGAGCGCGTCTGTGAACCTCAACAAGTTTCTTGATTTCCACGTCAGAGTCGTCGAACCAATCTTGGTTTTTCTTTTGTGGTTTGCCAATTAACTGTGAGGCGCAGCTGTGAAGACTATCAGAGTACAGACGCCACCCTTCCTCCACAGACACATCCTGCGAAAGTTCTGGCATAGTGACACAAAAGGCGTCATCCAGCTCCTTTGCTAAGTCCCTGTTATTGATTAATTGGCTATAGTGCAGCTTTGCTGGGATCTTGTGTGCAGCACGTCGTGGGATCTTCAGTTGCAACCGTACTTTCGATCGAACGAGTCGATGGTCGGTCCAGCCCTGAGCACCTCTCATTGCTCGAGTGATAATAACTTCACTGAGATTGCGCTTGCGTACGATTACGTAGTCTAAGAGGTGCCAGTGCTTGGATCTTGGGTGCATCCACGTGGTCTTGAATTTATCGGGCATTCGGAAATAGGTATTTGTGATGCATAATCCAAATTCAGCACAAAGAGTTAGTAGATCCAAGCCATTGGAGTTGCATTTTCCCACTCCATGACGCCCAAGGACTTGATCCCAAGCATCGTAGTCATAACCGACTCGGGCGTTGAAATCACCCAGCAACAGTATCCTGTCTGAAGTAGGAATTCCTAAGAGGACTTGACGGAGCTCATAATAAAATTTAGCTTTTTCTTCGTCTGAAGAAGGTAAAGTGGGGGCATATACACTGATTAGATGGATGTACTTCCTAGTTGATAGGGGAAGCTTCAGTGTAATAATTCTGTCACTGAAACCCTTCGGCAATTCTTGCAGTGACCTTGCGAGCTCATTCTTCACAGCAAAACCAACACCACTAGCCGCCTTTTCAGAAATCGGTTTCCCGCTCCAGTAATATGTGTAGCCTCCAAGCTGTACACAGAGTTGACCAGTATCGCAAAGGTGGGTTTCGCTGATTGCAGCAATATCTATATTGTACAAGCCCAACTCACGGGCAATTAGGGCTGTTTTCCTCTCTGGACATACGTTAGATACGTTATCTAAAAGAGTGCGAACATTCCATGTTCCTATAACTAGGTTTTTAAAGGTTTGTTTATATTTCTTATATCGACCGCTATGATGGTGAACAGAATGACCGCGGTTAGCCACCTGTGTTGAGTCGAGACAGACTATGTTTAGGCCACCTTTTCTAGGCCCCTCCCCGGATTGGGGAAAGCAGAGCGCTCCCTAAATAGGGCTGCTTTGTCGTAATCTGAGCTGCCACCCTGGCCCCCTGTCTCAATCAGGACCTCGAGCGACCATCACCAGAGAACCGCCTACGTGCAGATACCAACTAAGGTTTGGGTACACCCGACCCTCCCCCCACCACCGGCTCTCCATCGCCGTAGGACTTTCACTCGTAGACCAGTGAACATGCAGGAGTCATCTGCGCGTGAATATATTATAGTGGGCTAGCAGTTGCGCAGGTGCAAGCCCACTCTCTCGTCCCAGGCATCCTGGAGCCAGTGGACCGGTTAGCCGGTACGACTGGCGGGATGCAAGGGATGCAGGAGATTCTTTGAGGCACATCTCCAAGCACCTTGTATGGAATTTGAGGAGATATTTCCAATTGAAAGATACCTTAATCGCCTTCTACGATACCCACGGTAGGATATGGGGTGGTGCTATTCTACTCTACCGACACCACACCTTTTAAAAGAGATGTATATAACGTTGGTGCAGTCCATATTAACTTACTGCCTGCCTGTTTGGGGCGGCGCAGCTAGGACTCGCTTCATAGACGTAGAAAGAGCTCAGCGAAGTCTTCTTAAAATTATGTATTTTAAAAAGATGAGTTTCTCAACTGAAAAGTTGTATCAAACGTGTAAGTTGCTCACAGTAAGGAAATTATATATTTTAACCTCTGTTCTCAGAAAGCATAAAACCACAACTTTCGACTGCAACCTTTTGAAAAAAAGGAGGAGAGATATTATTATGCATCTACCAAAAACCAACACTACTTTTGCCAGTAGACAATATAACAAACGCTCATCACATTTATATAATATTTTAAACAAAGAACTAGATATATACCCAAAGCTACAATATGATCTAAAAAGTAGAATAACAAGTTGGTTGGAAGACAAGGACTACGATCAAGTAGAAGATCTGCTAGGAAATATAGTCTAGACACACACACGCATACACACACACACACACACACACACACACACACACACACACACACACACACACACACACACACACACACACACACACACACAAATAAAAATTATGTAAAATAGATTTAAGAATATGAACTGTAGATATGGAAGAGCGGTGCCTCCTGGCACAGGTTATTTTGAAATAACTTACAAGGAGACGCCGGCCATCATAAGATTTGTACTGGTTTGCTAAAGAAATAAAGAATTTTGTTTTTTTTTTTATTTTTTTTTAATATGCAAATTAGGATGTCATGTCATGTGGTCACTAGACGCCAAGACTGATATCCGGAATTACCGTAACCTTGGTAATAATAATAACAATGCTATAGCAATAATTATAGAAGTGTTATTACCATGGCAACGCTCATTATAGAAATTAACTTATTTTCACGCTTCTGTTTCGCTATAGGTCCTATTCTGATATCGTTAACGACATCAATACTAGCGGTTGTTTTTTTTAAATATTTGAGTAGCTTTGTTTTATTTTAATTTAAATAAGCAAGTTTAAGTTGAAACTTTTAATTGTAGTACTTTAATTGCTTGAATTAAATGGTATAATGATTGTTGTTAGCGGTTTATAGTACGCGAGTAGAAAAAATATAATACTGTCCTACTATGTATTGTACCTAATGTTTTAGCAGTGATTCTGGCACAGGGCGTTGGCGCTGTCATGATTTATCAATTAAATAACGGTGGAACTATCGGCTTTCGGGTAGTACGCGAGTAGAAAAAATATAATACTGTCCTACTATGTATTGTACCTAATGTTTTAGCAGTGATTCTGGCACAGGGCGTTGGCGCTGTCATGATTTATCAATTAAATAACTATCGGCTTTCGGGTGAATGTCGATTAATGTCAAACTCTGAGGGCCCTCGCCCACTGAGAGCAACCTTCTATCGTGTAGACACCTAGGAGAATAGACAAATGACGGTAGACTCAAATTATTGCTTAGTCATAATAATTTTATTAGTCAATCTATCATTTTTATTAAAATGTCTTGAAATTACACTTCTGATAAAATTGACGACATCATTCGCACAAACACGTTACGTGTTGTGTATTGCACAATGTTGTTGAACTCTGAAAGGTCACTACTATTTTTGTAAGACTGATAGTTATTTCTGTGTAAATATGAATAAGTATTCAGAGCACATTCTTTATTCGAGTTAGGCTGGTTCGATATATATGTTTGTAATTCAAACTATTTTATTAACCACTACTAAAAACAATAGCAAAAAGACAACAAATATGGAAAGGAATGTATAAAGCGACTCGTACTTACTTATCTCTAATATTAACGATATTTTTCTCGCTAGCTTGTATCGTCCTGTTTCTAAAATTTATTTTATTTTTAATAGGAAAAAATGTTAAAAGAATATCTTCACACCATATTCGAAACGAAGCTTTATTGCAATAAAATGATCACAGGGTGTTGCGCTGGAACGGTTTTGTATGTCCGAATAAGTATTTCTATGCTCTCTTGAAAACTATTTCAACGAAACTGGAACGTTAAAAGTGTTTGTTATCAAAAGCTTTGGTCAAAGGCTGTTCCCAGGCACACATATTTCCTGTTGCGAAACGTCTTGTCGGAACAACGTCGCGAAATCAACAGCTATTACAACCTCGATCTGATATGTGCGCGGTTTCGAAATACCTGCGGTTACAATGATATCGCTTTGTACATATTTAGAAACCTGCGCAGGTCGGTGCAGTGTTATTTAATACGCGACCTATTTGCGGTCAGTCCGTCTCCTACAACTCGCCCGTGATACCGGCTTATAATGAACCTGCCTTTCAAGAAAAATAAATTCGCTTGAAGTTACCATAATTGCTAGTTCTCGTTGCCTTGTTTATAGACGAACAGACCACGTCCCGCCGCGTGCTCCAAGTTCAAACCCGACGATCTTAATTAACAATTTAATTTGCTATCTTTTATCGTCTCCCCCGTCACGGTACGGATTTAATTTGTACGTAATTTCATAATGGGACCACATTCCATGGTTGCTACCTATATCAGAATATGAATCTTGCTGTAGATTTTTTTTCATAATTAACCGCAGGTGGGCTTGGGGTTTGTTAAAATTTTCCGTATTTACTCAGCGTTTTGTTTTAAAGGATTCCTCTGAATTACCATGTACAATTTTGTAATTACCAGTGTAGAATTAATTGTAAAATTGTTAAACCTCACATGCCGCTTTTAAACAAAGCTGGATATTAAATTTGTTCTATTCCTTGTAGAAATCAAGAAATGAACCCCCAAGTACAAGTAAATATTGGACCACTTGTTCATTTCCGAGCTTCCGGCTAACGAGGACGCGTGCGACAAGTCCAATAAGTGGGTCAAGTGACAGCCTTCACTGTGGAATAATACTTGCTGAAGAAAGGGAACTCCGCACTTTATTTTATTGACAAAGCGATCTGCCCTCAAATACAAAAAAAAACTATTTAATTTTGTGTTTTTAATAATAAAATAACACAAGAGGTGCGGAATGAATTAGTGCAGATTGTTTCAAAGTCGCGTTTGAATGTTAACTTTTTTAACCGACTTCAAAAAAGGAGGTTTCTCCATTCGACCGTATAAATTATTTTTTTGTGTTAGTTCGCGGATAACTTAGTCGTTTATGAACCGATTTTGATAATTATTTTTTGTTGTAAAGGAAATGCCCCAAGGGTGGTACCATGATAAGGAAACCAGGATCCAACCAAAAGCCGACTTCAGTTGGACTAACCTATAATTTTAATAGAAGTCATTTTTTGCTTTTTTGAAGGCGTTTTTTGTTTTTTTTTAATATACATTTTTCTACTATCAGAAAATACACTTCTAACATTTAGCGAAATGTGTTTTTGGAACATCCTCATTTACTTGACAGTCATTTAGTACCGACCGACCACATTAATTACTTCGCACGGCTTCGGTAACTTAGTGAATTTAATCATAATTGTGTGACATATATTTTGATGTGTAATGGTATTATATTTTGGCGTCGGGTCCCGGCGCGCCGGAGGAACTATCACACACGCCCGGCTAATTGAAGTCCAATGTCGTGCAGGCCGCCCACGGTGATTGATACTCGACCGTCGTCGCAGCTTCTAATTCGATTGTGTTATTGTTTTGGACGCGCACCGACCGACTCACGCCCGCTTGATTTGAACGTCGAACGGTCAATGAAAATTGTATTTGTAAATCGATGTAGGGGAGAAGTGGCATGAAAGAGCCAGGTTTTGAAAGAGCCACTTGCATTATTTCGGAAGTTTTAGAACAGATTTTGTTGGCAACACTATTTTTAGGTGGCAGCACTGATTTCCCGTCCCTCACAAAAAATTTACAGTTCGCCGAAAACAACCGCCATCGGTGCATCCAGTCGAAGTTTTAGGCACTCAAAAGTAAGTTTTTTGTTTCATTTTCGTTGTTTTTTGGTATTTTTTTGCTAACAATTATAGGCAAATGGGTTATAGACTCAGTTGGTACATATATTTGGCTTTTCAGCTGCATAAAAACTTATTTGCAAAAGGTCTCGTATTGTTGTTATTTTGAAGGTTATATATTTTTTTTGGACAAGTCGTGAAAGAGCCGGGTCAATGGGCATTGAAAAAGCCGGCTCTTTCATAACTGGCTCCTTCATAACCTTGAAATTGTTTTTTGTAAATAATATAAAATAATACTATATACGTACATGTTTTCATAATATTATTGAATTATTTGCTTCAGATATTTCATTATGGCGAAAGTTGGTCCAAAAAAACGTAAAAGACCCAATAATTCGGTAATTGAAGAGGCAGTTGCTGAAGTTTTAGAAAAACGCCAGTCTATAAATAAAACTGCACTTGCCTTAAATATATCGCGGGCTTATTTAGCAAGAATAGTTAAAAAAGCAAAGAATACTGGTAAATTACCATATAAACACTGTCCTAATATAGGAAACAGGCGTATATTCACATCGGAGCAGGAAAACATGCTTGCAGATTATTTAAAGACTGCTTCTAAAATGTGTTATGGCTTAACAAGGCACGAAGAAACTCGCATTTGATTATGCCAAAGCCAATCATATTTGCCCAGATAAATGGAAAGAAGCCGAAACAAAAAAAAACGCCTATATGTTAAGTTCTGTAGAATGTGAATGTACATCTGACTGATTAATATGTTAAGATTAAGAAAGCGTTAAAAATGATTACTTAAAATGACTGTTATAATTGTTTTTTTTTGTTAAGAAATGTTAGCAATTACTTAAAATATTGTTAGAATTGTTTTTAAGTTTTTTTTTATATCGCACTTTTCTTTTTTTTTGATAATTTTCATAATTACTCGTTGTTATACTTACCGGCTCTTTCAAAACTTATGGCAGCTCTTTCAATACCGAGCTGTGATGAAAGAGCCGAATGTCACATGTTTTTGAAATGCATAGTTTGTTGATTTTTATATATTATTTAAGATTTTTTTGTACGAAATTACGTACTCAAATAAATAAAGAATAATTTTTAAAATACAAAATTACATCTTTTTCATTACAAGTAGTATTTTTTCCGCCGTAAAGAAAACTGGCTCTTTCATGCCACTTCTCCCCTAACGTGCCATTGATTTGGAATTAAAAAAATAGCCTATATTTAACAAAATAATTAATAATGGTGGCCGGAAGGAAGCCTTCTAATGTGTTAATGGCCTACCAATAAAACTATTCTCTACACATACCTGTGTTCCCTAAGCACTTACCACACCAACAAGTTAAAATAACTAAATTACAGCTCCCTACTACTTGACCACCCTGAAGGTAGCCCGTAGCTTGGTAGAGGCAGGCAGCTAATTAGTCGCGCCATATTGCCATCAATATCCATTAGTGGCGCCGCACGCGACGGCCTCTGTGACGATTACACCCTCTAAGATATGCAGCCAGATCCGGCGATAACGCCGACGGCACTGAACTGGACCATAGTTCCGGAAGCCGCCGATATACCTCAACCTGTCCTAAATATTGAATGTTTTGCAGAATAACACTTTAAGTTGAATAATGCATGTCTAACAAACCACCAAAATGTTTATTACATCTGAACCTTAACAATTTATAGCATTTAGATATATTGCTTCAGAATAGCAATATGTTCGTTACAAAACTATTGAAGCTTGAATGCTTCAACTATACGAAAGGGTAAGGGCTATTATTAAAATATCAGATTGTTAGAACGTGCAGCCATCCGCCAGGCACGATCCTGTTTAATTCGGAAGTTCTTCACCTCGCCGGCCGACGGTGCGTCGGCTCGCCTAGAAAGGGTTACCCGCTGCCCTAATCTTTGAACTATGACTTGACCGTTATAACGCATTTATAATTTGCTCTTCGATTATTTAGTAGACGGCGTGCCGCGCTGAGATACGAATAAATTAGTTTCGTGTTTGGGAACAAAGCCACCCGAAGTTTGAGTAACGGTCACAGGATCATTGTAAGAGTTAAACTTATTCCACTATCTGTTGAGTGCTACGGAATCTGCTATATTGTTTAGTTTGCCTAACGGATTGTTTAATTCGGTTTTGAAGCTTGACGAGTGCTTTTCGACTTAATGGGTGGCAAGTTTAATTCAATTATACTTTTTGTTGTATATTCGAATTGTATTGACTGAAAGTCATTTAAGATGTATCTGTTTATCTACTAAAATATTTTACTGTTTGTCAGTTTCGATTAATGTTCCTAAAAGAAAAAAGAAAAATACATTTATTCACTACAAACATAAGACACACAGAAAAAAGTAAAAAAAGAAAACAGCAATAAAAAGTGTAGTGGCTGTGTCTTCGCGGCAGTGAATCGGACACTGGCTCAGCATAATGGTGTAGGTGTTAAACACCTACAGCGCCGATTTACAGCCAGCTCCGATTGTGACAGACTGACGGTACGCTAAACGAATAAATAGAGTAAAAAAAAAAACTTTTAAACAAATCCTTTTTACATCACTCAATGTCATTCTTAAAAAAAAATGGTTTAAGGGGCCACCTTTGACCTATGACCAAATAAAATGAAGTTACCTTAGGCGGGTCGCCAGCCCCCGGCGTCGCACTCGCAGGTGTAAACTCGCCCTAACTCGACGCAGCTTCCACGCTCATTTGCATAGGCAGGGTATCTTATGCACTCTGCCTGCACTCGCTTCTCACTTTATAATTCAAATAATCCACGCGAACGTACGGCGTAGGAAATGTGAGAATTTGTAACGGATTTTTTACTAGGCATTTAACCTCAAATTGTCTTCCGCAAAAAGACTTGGTGCTCTTTTATGTCCTTTCATTTAGGCAGGACGACTTTAAAGTCTTTTACTACCAAATATACGTACGAAAACATTCGAAAGATGTAATCATGTATTTGAGAGAAATAATGAAATTTTTTTTTTGGTGGATCGCTAGTAAGATATATTTTACATGTCTTGACGCTAGTTGCAGTGCAAATTGTAAAGAAAAAACAGTGTTATGTGTTATTTTATCTGAAGTATTTTTTTTTGAACCTGACTAATTCGGCAAATGTTTTTTCCAATAAATGTAGTTTGCAAGCTTGTAACTAAATAACCTCTATTAAATAAACGCTTAAACATTCTGGGGCATTGTTCAGCGGCGCAAGACCGCGGCTGACTCCATGCTAACCACCGTAGCCTTGCCCCAACGGATGTAATCAAATTAGATAGATGACGTCACACCAACACCACTACACTAATTACCAAACGATGCCGCGATCAGAAAACCTCCGCTAATGATCAACAGCGAGACATTGCAGCTACAAACTGCAATAATTCTCAATTTAGTTAATTTTGCAGAGTTAAACAACAAACACCTACAGCTCAAATTCCAAAAACATTAAATTCTGCCGGATTATTTGCAGAATAGGGGTGGAAGCTCCACCCCTACGGTACGTTAACGGTACAATGATATTTCATTTGCACATTATTTCAAATTAACTCATACACAGTTTACGAGTACAATGTAACCCTTTGAACGGAATACGTATCCAAAAATGTCATTATTTAGCCAGTCAGGCACTGATGTTACCGGATCGAAGCGTTTTGTCTCGCGGTTTAGAAGGCGCGTAGGCCGGCTGCTCAAGTGGTGGCTTCCTTCTGTGTTACGTCACCGCCCGTGATTCACGCGTTCTGCTCGGCGGACCGCAGATTGTTATTCCGATTCAACTATAACCTCGCGACCAGCTGCGGTCCTGCCTCAATTAGCCACGTCCTTGTGGCTCCTTATTAGACATATGAATGACACCATCAGGTACGTCTACCCGTCTATGATGAATGAGCCGTTGTTTTATACAAGCTCAACCGAGCTTATCGCGAGTCCATTCGTCACGCTAATCCTTTTAACGAGTTTTTGTCTGTCTCTAAACAATCCACTATTCCGCGTATAATGGAACTAGTTAGGTTTCGCAGCCATTAAACAAAGCTGATTGCAGCGGAACATGGAACACAAATTCTAGCTCGGAACAATATAACGATTATGTCGTTCATAAAGTAAGTGCATTAATGTAGGGAGCGGGGCGACATCTTTGTGTACCCCGCTGCGACTCACTGCTACTGATATGAAAAGCAGTTTTCCGAGATGTAAATAATAAAACGACAGTAGCAAAACCTCATGCACTCGTCCTACGTTCTTAAAGTGTAATAGTTGTTGAATTGACAAACTTCTCATTGTTTACTGAGTAGTTTTGTAACTCGATCTAATTCAAATAATTTTCGTAGTTATTAGGTATTTGATTATAACGCCATATTAATATTAACGTATCGTATTATTATTAACGTTTTTTATTTCTGGTTCTTATTCGTGAACACGTACATTTTCCTTTGAGTGGGCTGCTTAGCTTTAAAACATGAAACGGTTTCAACTCGGTATATAAAACCAATATTTTAGCAAACAAACCCGAAAGCTTTTAATACTGAAAATCACCTCCGGTTACCCCTCAAACCTTAAATCTCACCCAATCGCTAATTTCTTTACCTTCATAATCTCCTTACCGGATTTATCTCGACAAATTCCTTTCGGAGGTAGAAATTCCGCACACAATTCAAGCAACATGATACCCTAAGTAAGTATTCCCAGACGGCTAATGAAACTTCGCAAAGCCAACACGAGACCGCGCTTATTTAGAGACGGCGATGTCGAGCAGATGACGCCCAAACAAATCTCAATATCTGGCATATGGTATGAATATTTAGAGCGGCAGAACGCACGGAACGCTTCTCCGCACGGTTATAAGACATCGAAAATAGATTGTGCGAACGGGGTTAGACGCACCTGTTTGGCTTTCAGGCTTGCGCGGGGTTGGGGTCGAGAGCGCGGGGAAAGGCGGCAGATTCATTAATAATGGCCTACAATGAGACGCCCTTATTTACGGGCTGCGGCAACCGAGTCAAACCGCATCGCACACGCGATGCAGCTTATTCCGCAATGGCAGCACCATGTGGATGCCGCTGTAGCAACCGTAATACATATAATAATTCTGAGCCTGTCACAACAGCTTAGAATTTGAATAACTTGCGTTCGCTGGTTACTGTTATGAATATTAAATGAACTGGTGACTAAAAGTATTAAAATGACTGCAATATTCCAAATTTGCAAGAACGTT
The DNA here is from genome assembly GCA_927399475.2 of Acleris emargana. Taxonomy (NCBI): domain Eukaryota; kingdom Metazoa; phylum Arthropoda; class Insecta; order Lepidoptera; family Tortricidae; genus Acleris; species Acleris emargana. The sequence continues at coordinate 17,831,695 of OV656836.1, forward strand.
AACAAAAAATATAATTGTGTTAAACTCTTCGTGACCTACGTGCCAGTTTTTTTCAAAACGACAATCAGGCCGTTCAATCAGCTTATTTCAGACCATTGAACATCATCTTCTGTTTGTTCGTGTCGCGTGCATATAAGGCTAACCGGCAGGTTTTAGTGGGAATGACGAGTTCAACACACTCTATTAGTCAATCATGTCATGTCCATTGTCACCTAGCCGGACGGCGTGTCTGTCCAAAAGATAAAAACTGTCCTATTCACGCGCAGATGGAAGAAATGATCTGTTTAATACGGTCACGGAATTTGCATTTTCCAAAGCAGTTAAATCTCAAAACTTTTCTCTCTTCTTTTTTTTTCTTGTCTCTAAAGACTTTTATTAATGCGAATGTGATCTTTGCCTAAAGGACTGCATCTTCTGTATATATAAAAGAAGAAACTGATTGGCTAAGCGATCAACGCACAGCGGTAACCACTGCACCTAGGTACTTGAAATTTTGAGGAAATATTTCTTGGATGGTCTAAGGATGCACTAAGAAGGGATTTAGGGAGTAGTGGGAAACTAATTCTACGCGTACGTAGTCGCGGGCACCCTCTAGTTAATTATGAAACATTTTTTATATCATTATGATGAACCAGAAATTGTGCATCACTATCTTCGATTTTGGTCTAACCTCACGATTCTGCGGGAATAAGCGAGATATAAAATGCCGAATCGTGAGTCTACTACAGTCCCACACAGTTTGGTCCGATATTATGAGTCATTGAATTATTATTAAACCTATGTAGTTAACTACCTATCTATGTGTAGTGTGGTGATAGCTTTGTAACAAAAAATCTATGAGGCCCAAATATTGAACAGTCACCAAGTAGCTTTAGTGGTTATGATATTTTCTTATTTAATGGCACTCCAATTATGTTAACCTTTTTGCTCATTTCCCTTGTCTTATTTAGACAGAAGTCCCATATTTTTTTGTAAAATATTATATGCGTTTACCGTATTTAACAAGTATGGCAACACGGTATTAAACACAGCCACCTGCTATGTAAAATTCTCGGCGGTTAAAAACGGAACATTTACATTTAAATTCCCTTAATTGTTATATAAGATTGTTAGTGAAATGTGTCTTTAACAGAAATGGATCAATGAAACAAATAAAATAGCCACCGGGCTAAATGCGTGTACAAACAGTCTGCCGAGAGGCGGGATGAGGTAAGCGACCTTAAAAGCCACTTAGCGGCAGTGCGCTCACGGCGCACCTCTCGCTGCGTTTCTTATTACTTAGCGAATAATTCGGGTAATAACTTGCTTCTCGCGTACTTTCCAACCATGTTCTAAGTATAATATAACGGGGCCGGTGAATGCGACTAATTAATGTTTTTTCACGTCGGTAGCCATCGTGAATCTCTTAACTTAATTACAGATAAGACTGCATGAATCAGAATACTTTCAGACAATCTATTATTTAATTTGTTTTTTCACGTTGTTGAGTTTTCCGCAAAGGCTCGCCGGATATTATAGAGAATACCAATACGCCCCAAGTTCTCGCCTTGATATTACAACAGCCGATAACAATGGATGCCAATAGAAGTCAGTCATTTCCGCGCCCACATCAAGGATCCGGAACCCATTTCGACCCGTGGTTACACGCGCTCGAAAGATGTACCTAATTTCGATTTGCTAGTTATAATAAGGAAGGCTCTGACGTGTTGCAGAAGAAGACGTGCACACACAATAAATATCTTATTTCATTTTGCGTAATCATCATCCTTTATTAAGAGCTTGTGTGAAATATACTTACATAAATAAAGCTTAAAAACCTTCGCATCCAGACTCTCATTGAAGTGTGACTTCTATGACAAAAACGTAATAAATAACTCGTATGAGATATCTTCGTGCTCCCAATGCGGATTAGCCAATTACACCGATGCGCTTCAAGGAAGCTAACTAGTTTCTAAATTCTTCGTATATTTAATTTAGCTTAATTGGTGTGTGGATACACAGCGGCAGGCAGTCGACCGAGAATTTGTACCTCTTTGTTGGCGAAATCGCGTTTAATTTAAAACGGTACCCTCGCGAATTATGCTCCGAACGACTGACTCTCTCGTCTATCACTTACGTGCCATTGTTTAAAACATCACGTCCCAACGGAACTTGCTCTTGAGCTTTTTTCAGCCATTGTAATATCCGGAACTGAAAATTATCCGAAGCACTGAATATATGTCCTATAACAACTAAGCTATCGCAAGATGGGCTACTGATACTTTCAACAAATTGCAGCCGTTCTAAACGGGCGTCGTAGTCGAATTCACGTCTCGTAAAAAAGTACTTAGAGAAAGGATACCTGATTGCTCACACAGATGCCGTGCCCTATTCGTACTGTATTACACCAAGGAAAATGAAATTTTACTTCGATGTTTATCACTCTTAATATGCACAGCTTTAACTTCTCGACTTGCGGCAATTAGTTACCACCTGCACAATTTAGACTAAAGATACTTTTTGCGTACTATAAAAGTTCTGCTTAAAATAATTTAGTCAATGTAGGGGAGACCGGGGCGCGACTTAACAAAATTTATATTTTCAGTTGTAGCTTCAAAACGCCTTAATATTTTGAAATGATTTTTGTGTCAAATGATGTCCAAACTATTCAATAACTATATCGTTGGTTTAAATTTGACAAGAAATTGGTACCTTTTTAAAAAACTCGATTTTACTCAGAAAAGTCAGAAATTAATACTTACCCCGCGATCGGGGCTACAATTAACGGTTCCGAGGTAAGTATTAACAAAAGGGGCAACAATTAACATTGTAAGTATTTTCCTCTATAAATAAAGAAAACTCAAAATTACAATGTAATTTTTTTATTAAGCAATACAATTAGCATTAGGCTTAAACAATATAGCACTTTATCCCTGCAACAGCGATATAAGTATATAGAGAAAGAAATCCAAACAAAACCTCTCTATACATTAACAAAAATCAACAAATATCTTAATGATTTCCTATTAACAGTTACTTTTACTGTTATATTATTGAAGGAAACGTTAGTTTTTAATAATCACTATGCTCACTTTGTGGATCAATAATTAACATTATGCTTAAAAGTTATAACACCCCGTTAAAAAACAATATTTCAGCTATATCAATGAATAGAAACCAAAACTTAAAGAAAAGCTCTTCATAGAAGAACAAAAATCAACAAATCAAATTATTAAGTTAACAGTCTTTTAAGTAGTTTAATCAGACTTATGTGTATTATCGAATAACAATATAATCATCTTAAATGAGGGAGTAAACAGCTTATTCTTAAACGTAGCAGTCTTTATATTCATCTTCTGCACTGTCGCTGCTTTCTTCCAATATCCTTTTCTTCGCCTTTTCCACTTGTGATGTTTCCTTTTGTTTCCCCTTTTTAGCTATTTTTCCTTTGGCCTTTCCTTTGCCCTTACCTTTGCCCTTACCTTTACTTTGTCCTTGATAATTTTCTTTACCTTGCTTTTTATTCTTTCCATCGTCTTTATTCTGTGCTCTTTTTCTTTTTAAATTTCTGTTACTTTCTATCTCTTCTAGTGCTTGTATTTCATGTTAATACTAGCCCCGTATGTTTTGTTAATTTTAGCCCCATGGGTACCTTTTCAATATAAAAAAATATAATTACGAAATAGTGCACATTAGCGTTAGTAAAGTTATGTAACATTATAAAGAACAAAACAAGGAACTGCGAAAAAAAAAAAAAAAAAACGGCGAAATCAAATATTGAACCCGTTAATCAAAAAATCGTAAAGTGAAAAAAGTTCGTTACCTGGCCAAAATAGATGAACATCACACCACTCACTCCCACGGCGCACTGAGCTGGACTGAGGAGTCTCAACCTGTAGACCACTGTCCCAGGGACGAATTTTAGGAATCACTAGTGATGTGCTGTTTATAGTTTGTTAGAAATTCGCTTGTTAATACTTACCTCTGTTAATTGAAGCCCCGGCCTCCCCTACCATATCCGTATTTAAGTTTATGTAATGGATGTATGTGTATGTTATGTTATGTATATCTTCATGAACGTCATAATAAGTATAGTCGGGACCTTCTCGTTTCGTCACTTAATAATCACGTACTTTTGATATTTGAGAAAGGTTTTTTTTTTTTTTTTATACGCGTAATCATTGTCTTCATGTCCATTTTGAGGTAGTAATCTCTATTTAATATTGTATTTTTAGATGAAAGCACTTTCGGTGAAAATACAATAAAACTGACAAATTATTTATTTATTTATTTAAACTAACTTGTTAACATCTTTGGCAATTTCAATTGACACAGACTATACGATAATAATAATAAGCGACACCACGGACCTGAGTGCTCCCGAGGGTAGGTCCTGTTCCTCACCTCACGCTTGCCTTCACCGGCCGGCTGCGGTGTACAATGACGAGGAACAGACCCTCGCCTCTGGCTTGCCTTTATTGGCCAGTCAGAGTGGTCGCGAGAGCTATATGCTCGAAGGGCGGGGATGTGTTGCATAAGTGGCGAGTGGGTACCTTATGGTCGTTAAGATTCCAGAAGCACCTCTCCACCCTTAGCCCCTCTGAAACTGCTGTTGCCTCTCTGCTGCTATGTATATACGGTTATTTTGGGAGGCCCATCATCGAGCAATAATGAGCTGCTTCTCCCAGGATTTCTGGTATTCCTTGTATTTGAAGACATTTTTAGCAGTTTTAAATATCTGTGGCCTGGTGCTAATAGGGCCAATATCAATTATCATTGTTTTCCGTAATGAGCGTTTTTACCATGCATCAGCATTAATAGTTTATCAGTATTAATACCGACTTTGGCCCTATTAGCACCAGGCCACAGATATATACATATACTTTTTACAAGTATGCAGGTTTCTAATATATTTATAAAGGACGGTAATGATAATATACCTAACTTTTTAAATATAGGCTCACATGATTGATATTGAGCTATACTTACTACATACATACTCGTAGCTTTCAAACATGTTTTATGGGCTATTAACGAACGTAAAATTACAACTCGTACCTCAATTGAGAAGCTATGTAACCTAATTAAATCTTAATATATAACCTAACCTAGATAGAATGTTAATGTGGCTACCAAAGTGGCCGTGCGTCTTAATCTACTCATCACATAGACAAACCTATTGACCTTGCAACATACAATTTGAGTTACCCAATTAAAGTACCTGTCAATTTTAAATCCTAAAAAAATGGCATTAATCGCTTTATTAACTGTTTCGTGTTGGTAATGTACGTTAATCTTTCGCACCTTCGGTAGAACAAGGGCACAATGTACTTATGATTAAAGGGGAAATTGTGCCCTTGTCCTACCGAAGGTGCGTTATGATGATGATGATTTCGTCAAGTTTAACATTAATGTTATGACGTAACTCGTTCCATTGAGCTCTTAAAAAAGGGACGTTGTTTTGACGCGCGTGGGTGCTTTTTGCTCAAATATGATCTGAATGATACAGGAAACGCGACGCGTGCGCAGTGAACTGGTGAGGAGATGAGCCGCGTGGGCGCACCCCCGCCGGCTTATTATTGTTGAACGATGGGCTTAACTTTAAAGATCGCAGACGGTCATGAATGAGTATAATAACGGTTTATTTGCGTGCCTTTGAATTGGTTATGTCCCAATTCTTATATTGTCGTTTTTGCTGTCCTTCAAATTGTCTAACCAGGTAATTTATAAACTTTAATTTAACACCTTTAATTGATGATAAAATTTACGTATACTTAATAAAACTCAAGTTGGACCAAATTAAGTCTGCGCTTCACGCAACACGGTTGTTTCGTTTTTGCAAAATAAAAAGTTTTCACTGTACACGCTCTTTAAATTAGCACTAATACGATAATTGAAGCATTTTTCGCACTAAGACACGGGCACGAGGCATCATATTTTGGTCTGTTTGCACAAGTGTTATGCGGACCACGTGCATGATATCTATGTTGTGTAGGCTGATACTTACTTATATAGTTTAGTTAGCGTAGTGAAGTTTCATAGATCTTCTGTCATTGGAAGTGTCCGAAGAGTCGACGCTGTCCACGTTGTTGCCCGGAATTCGAGCAAGGCTGAGCACGGTGTACGATTACTGGTGCTGCGATTGGTAGCCGTGTTCTTGTGTAGTCAATGTACTCGTGCACTACATACCTTTATTCCGCCTGTGTGCGTGGACGTTCGGCGTGGGCCGGGGCAGTGCATTTTTTGCGGGTATAAGATGAACGACGGGTATATGAGTTCGTTGAACCTCATCGCGAGCCCGACGCCGAAATTCGCCAACAGAGCGCATCTTCCGAACTGTGGCGCGTGCATTTTATTTCAAAACATCTCCATATTTTAACAAATTTAAAGCTTCGTTTGCAGAACTTCCGCAACCGTTTATATTTGTTAGTGTTTTAGATACTTAGCTGTTACGTGATCGCCAAATACAGCAAACATACCGATCCAGTGCAAATCATACTCGCACACCGAGGGTACTGTACCGCTCGACTCGTACTTGATTGTTTTGTTTTAATTGTTGTTTTTACTCATTACTCAATACTAAAATTGATTGCATTCCATAAAGTATACAAAGTTTAGGATTTGCACCATATTGACACAAATTTTTGATGCTCAGATAAAACAATATAAAATACACTAAAATAAATAAATAAATATCAGGGGACAATTGACCTAGTCCCAATTTAAGCTCTAGGCTTGTATTATGGGTACTAGACAACGATATAAATACTTATATAGAGAAATATATACTTAAATACAAAGTAAACATCCATGACTCAGGAACAAATATTCGCGCTCATCACACAAATATCTGCCCTTACCGGGATTTGAACCCAGGACCGCTAGCTTCGTAGGCAGGGGCACTACCAACTAGGCCAGAGCGTCGTCAAAAAAAACTTATTTAAACTTATTTTATTATTAATATGTGTTGGAAAATCCGCCGTAATAACAAATATTCTGTAAGAAGACCAACTCTTTATAAAGGTAAGACAGATGAACGGACGGATAGCGTAGGCTTCGTAATAGGGTCGCGTTAGGCACCCTTCTGGTACAGAACCCTAAATATTGTATTTACTTATAGGTCGTTTATTGGTCATTGTAAGTATATATAACACTTTTGCTTTGCGTGTCGGAAGCGGTCTGGGCGGCACGCATTGTGAGCAGGCGGCCGGCACGACGAAACAGCTGTCCTAGTATCATCGGCCACTCATTACACGTTCAAATATCGTCTAAAACACGCCACCTAATTAGCACTGTTGCTGAGCTCGTGTCGCGTCTTCCATTCGAGAAAAAATAAGTGGTTTAATCAGTGTGACGGAGCTTCATAACTTTATGGAGCGCATAATCTCGCTAGACGTAAAGCCGGGTTCGCAAACATTCGCCAGCCGCCAAATTAATGTGTAATATATATTCAAAGCGATGCTTTGTTGGACCACAATCAGTTGCATAGCTATTATTATTAGTAATTAGTGACTATTAGACTAATGTTTTAGCTATTATGTATTTAAATTTGTGGTATCAAATTGAGGCAAACTTGTACCTATATTGTAACGCAATAATATTTTAAAACGCATTATTGATATACATTAATACCGTATTTCATGTTATTTATATATCAATGCTTTCAACTGTTTATGGTTAGATTATTTATTTTTTCTTGACATTGACAGCGAAAGGAACAGAGCTAAAATCAGACAATTGAATAGTCGGTTCCATAAAAGACGCAAGAAGTTAACTAAAGGAGAATGTCTAGAAGACTTGTTTTACTAAAGAGCTTTTCAACAACATACCCTCACAGTTAAGTCTACAATCAGGTGCAAGGTGCAACAGTTCAAATAGGAGACTGAAAGATGCTTATTATTTTAAAATGATTGCGTTCGAAATGGCGAGCCGAGACGCAGACGCAAGTGAAAATTCCGTTGTTAGACTAGCGACTAGACGCGCTCAGTGTAGGCGCCCACTGTTCACTTACATGCTGCTTGCTACAGTTGCTACGGATCGCGGTTTGTTAGATAATTTTTTTGAGAAAATAAATAAAAATAAAGAAAGACGAATATTTAAATTTGCGATCATGAAAGAACGCCATATGATTATTCGCTTCTATGAAAGAATGCTTTTGTGAAAATAATCTAACAAATAGGCGATGGCAAAGCGGCGGACCAAGAGTTACCGGGCTTATAAAAATAACATTTTTTTTATTGATAATTTTCTACATTACCTATGTTTTGACTCTTTCTTCCTTCTCAATCTTAGCAAGAGAAGGACAGTACTGAGGTTTGGAAAACGATCGGATGATAACTTGAATGTGATACACGCGAGAGGACGCTTTGGACATAGAACAAAGCTTAATAAAACTTTGCTATATTTTGATTTCGTGTCTGTTGCCAACTATCTACTGTAATAAAGTATAATTTGCTTTAAATTAATGATAATTTCTACTTCAAGCATGAAACTAATTATAAATCAACCAACTTCGTAAATTCATACACGACATGTTAAAGTATTTCCTAGAATGTTGTTATTAGAATGACCTTGTTTCGGCCAATGCCGCGTTGCAAACAATAGTTTCACATTTTATTAAGATGAGTGTTGGTCTGATAAAAAATGGCAATTTCAAGTCAAACGACAGCAAAAAGCGTATAAACGAGCTTTTAGATGTCACGGTTGGTGGAGTGCGGCGGCAAAAAGTAGCACACGTTGGTTCGTGACTGCGCCTGGGCCGCGCTCCCGCCGGCGCATTGAGACATATCATTAATTCCACAATGTTCATAAATTCAATTGTGATCAAGTGGTTACACTCCAGTGTACCTATTATTGCTTTGACAGCGTCTAATGACTTGTTTCGTAAAATTTTGTATCGCTGGCGCTCGTTTCATAAATTCACACTAGTATTTTAAGGCCTCTCATTATGCATCAGTTGCATAAACTACTATTAATGGACTTAAACGAGATCAGAATGTGTAAGTATAACGACGCTTTTATTTTATTTATTTGTATCACTCAAGCTAATTGTACTTTAAAGTAATGCGTTATGTAATACATTATCATTATCAATGTTACGCGTTCACATTCTTTTAACTAGAATGTTGTTTTTCTTATAAGTAAAAATTTACTTTGAAAAAGTCTCGACGTAAAACTATTCTGGTATGGTTCGGTGAAATGTCAATCAGCTGCTTTGGACTCTCTGAAATGCGGAGATCGTAGGATGCGTGCGTATCGACTCATTGGCAATAAGTCGTCGTAGAGTAGAGGCTTCAGTTCGGTCAGAGCCTCAAGCACCGTTGTATACTTGAAGAGTATACAATCAAAGACGGCTAGTGAAACATGGAAATTTATCCTTGATTCCACCGTTTCTCTCCATCAGTTGAAATCGTGATAAATCACTTATTAGACAAAAAAAAGTTTGTTATTGTCCAATTTCCATATATTTATCCATATTTTATTTGTTATGCGTATTACAAAACACTAAATTAAATGGTGATAAACGTGTGCGCAAAACCACTAACCATTAAAGCTTAAGCTTTATACAAAACCACCGTTTTAGGTATTATATTATATTAATTGTACCTCGTTGATTTTTTCTTAAAATGTAATTGGGATTGTCCAAAAAAATAACTCCCTGTTTTTACATTCTAATTCGAAAGAAGAGGTAATTTTAAGATTCCAATTTCATTAATTTTGTATTTGACCCAATAGGTCAAACAAAGGTTAAATATACTTTGTCGAAATATCTGAAAAAGAGTAATATATCAAAAACTTAATAATGCAGAACGGCTTTAAAACCCTATTCCTCGAAATGGTTTTCGAACTACAGTAATTATAAAAATATAAACAATCCCAATTGCGTCAGTATCTATAGGTACTCTGTTTTGCAATTTTGGAAATGTCATAGGAACGTAACTTCAATTAAGTATATTATAAGTGGGATATGGTCTGCAATTGCAAAGTGGTTCACGTAGCGTGTCCTCGGACGGGTCACGCGCCGACCGCAAACCCGTTTCGCAGCGCACTTTCGCCGCTCTCCGTCTGCGCCGGCGCCGATAGCGCTCTCTCGCTCACCCCACCCTCCCGCACCCTGCGACCGTGCCAACTCACTCACACTCGGCTTATCCGCCACCTTGCAACACCAAAATTGCATTCTAATAAAAATCATTGTTCTCAAATGTGGCGAAATACTGTATACCTATTATATTGTATTAAGGGTTGTGTTGCAATTTACTTAAGGGGTAGCTTAAAAGTTGCGCAGTTTGGTTCTCGTGGCTTGTAGTCTAGGAATGATGGTGGACAACTACTATACCAAGTTAGATCCAAATACACGTAATCAGTAATTAGTGCAACACATTGACCGGTTAAAGCTCTGCACAACGGGGCGGGCGGAAGTGTGGCAGCGGCGAAAAGCTTCGCAACTGCATGAGGAGAAAGGAAGCGGCGCGGTGTGATAAGGCGGCCGGCAGGCGAGGTGAAGGGGTGCCGAGGGGCGGGGAGGCGTGGGGGGCGCGGGGTGCGCGCGCAGCGGCAGCCCCCTCGCCTCGCCACTCGCCTCCCGTCAGTCGCCCGCCGACTCCGCTTGCGCTTGTGTGACTCGCGCCGCTCCGTGCACCGCACTCGTGCTCCGAACACGACGCGCGCCGCCTTGCTGTGGCCGCGAATGCCACTTCTACTTACCGGCGAATCGTTTCTCCTAACTTACGTGCTACTTCCTATGTTTTAATAACTTTTGGACACACACTTCCCTACCCGGCTTGTTTACCCCTCATCATGTAAGTGTTACGCTCATACTATTAAAAACGGCGGGATTTTGTCGAATTCGGAACTCGCGTCCAAGTGTGCATCGTGAAAGTTTGTGAATTAAGCTAGTGCATATTCATCGTGTATACCCTCTATTATCATTCCTATTGTGTTTGTTAATTGTGAACGGAGTGAGTAGAACGGCAGCTACTTCCGAAATTCGACGGTAAATTTTCGAAGGGCCGAAGCGAGTGGCATTTCAGTGGTATCGTCGCCGGCCCTCGCTCCGGCCCGGTGTCGCTGTGCGCCGCATGAGAGCTTTCGCCTTGGCCATAGCAAGCACACGACGCGATCCGCTAATATTCCATCAATATTCCCATAATGTAAAAGTTGCGCACTGTGGAACTCTTCCTTAATCCCCAACAAAACTTTCCTTCCCTCTCCCCTCTAACGAACATCGCTTTTATCCGGTATGTATGGCATACATTTCTTGTTTGGTTATTTCCTTTTGTGTCCTTTCATTAATTTCAACCCATGTTTTTTTTTTTCTGAATATGTTCCTAATACCTACATACAAAAAGCATTTTAATGTCCAATTTACTCGAACATAAATTCAACTTTCATCAGCATATTCAGATTAATGTAATAATTTAACTATTTTTCTGAAATTTTAATGTTCAAAAAATCTACTGCATTTATTGCAAGTGCTTCAGAGAAACTTTGAAAATTCTGACTTTGTAGGTATTGCAAATACAGCTTCAGACGTAATTTTTCCCTCATACTTATTTATTTACGTGGTGTAAGTATAGTAGCAATTCGGTAAAGAATACATACCTAAATTCTCCAAAAGCCTTAATGACACCACCACGGTCGAGTTTAACTTGTCTACTTATTCAACTGATTTTCCTGTTTCCTTTCCTTGGGCTCCACTCGGCATGAAACTCCCAAATCTCAACTAAACACAATCCAGAAGGCTAATCAAATTATACTTTCTCAATCATCATTTCCTGATACTTATGTCTACCTACGGCAATTCTTGTGCAATGAATGACGTAATATACTGCTGCAAATATTTCATTATTATATATATCTACACATGACATCACCAGAAACTACTGGTATGGCAAATGTTTAACAAATTCCTCATTTAAATACCACGAGGAATAGAAAAGTTATGTTTAAAAATGCTGAATGGGCTCAGTCGGTAAAAGACTACAATGGTTTGTTTGTTACGTTTCATCGACGAGGGTAACAGCTGGCTTCGCTACCTGCTACGCTCCCGACAATCCAAAAATGACTGTCAATAGAACCCTGCTGCTTTTACTATTATTATTGTTTTATTTTTACTACAAGTTAAGTAAATAATCTCTGTCAATGTTTGGTCACAGCAGCGTGACTATAGGCATAGACATATTTTCCTGTTGTCCAATTGTTATAAGTTATAAGTTCCATCGGGAAACCGTAATTTATACCTACAATCATAAAATACTGCACTTAGCTCATATCATAAAATATGATTTAAAAATACTGCACTTAGCTCTTTACTTACAACAGATGCTCCTTCTCTAACAATGTTTTATCGCCTTGATCGTGCTGATCGTGCACTTACAAGTAATCCATCAAATGCAATTCTTTTAACCGTACTGAGGCTGGTAGTATTACAGCGCTAAGTGGTCACAAAACATACCTGAAAACAAAGAGAGTTTACTTCACCTTAGATAAGATATCTAGGCAGCGAATTACTAAACGTATAACCCAGCAAAACCAAAATGGCCGACCTGATAAGCCCGTCGCTATCGGAATTAATTATCTTATCTGGGTGAAAATTAAACGGATGTGACACACAGCCTAAGTTCCAGATTATGCGGCCAAATTAATCATTGATAAGACTGTTGGCGGCTTTAGACCTTGACTAACCGTCGGACTTAAGTTTTAGAAATGAACGCCAAAAACTATTGTTACTTCCATTCGCAACAGTAGGTAGGTACCTGTATTCACAGCCATTGCAGTACACAGCTCAAAATGCAACATTGTTTGAGCGGAAATTTGCACAGTGCGCTAAAAATTACCAACATTCCGCACCAGTACAGCATTTAGTGTTGTATTTTTGTATGTTTTGTTGATGCGATCAGTTTAATGTCGGCGTGCCGCCGCGCCGGCCTCGGGCCCGGCAGCACGTTCGATAAGGCGTGCACATTAACGGGCGCGCTGCAGCGATAGCGTCCGAATCGTGTAATTTGCGCCTCGTAAATTTAAGCCGTCGCAAATTTTTCGCCTCTCGCTAATTACCAGTCCACCGACGTCCTCCGGGACTGCTAAATGTGCCTCGCACACGTCCCGAATGCGGGAGCAGCACTAGTGTACATAGTTGGGATCTACTGTTTTGCACTGTTCGTTAAACAATGGCCTTTGTTTTGGCTACCGGAGCGGACCTAATTAATCATTTAGTTGCAGTTGCACATATGATTAAGTTGGACGACCATGTCGAACTAGGTTATATAAAGTTATACATAGAACCCCACATACTTATCAATGTTATCATACCTATATTCAACCCTAAAATTAAACTCAAATCGAGCGCTGAAGTTAAATTTGCGTTTCTTATAACTTATAAGTAATTAACTGAGTAGATCGAGCACATGTATCAAACTTTATTTCCTTCACGTTCTGAGTCAACCGTCTCGCGTGGCCAGCTACTATAGAGCTTCGCAAGGAATAACAAACGGTGACATCACTTGAGTCTGCCGAACGCCGCACGCAAAATGTAGCATCTGCCTCATTACTTCAATTTTCAACCTTTTTCCTCTGATTCATGCTTTATATTGCTCTGACTTTAGTCGTATACATGTCCCTGAACGGTGTTACAAGTGTGGCGCAAATCGTCTTGTTTAAATTTGATTTGCCGTGAAGACAACGTTGCACCTTAAACTTGCACATAATGGCTCTAGTTGTCGTTCTATTATTATTTAAATATTTTATCTGTGTTATGCTCTAACGCATAAAAATTACTACAAATACAAGGAAAATGAAGAGTTTCATGTATGTAACATGTTGTTATGGTACAAAAACACCTGAAACAAGTCTAACGAAAAGCAAGCTTTAAAAATACCCAACTGCTGTTTAGATAATAATGTCGTCAAAGTAATGTTACTTATCATGTATAGGTATATTTTTTATTTCGAAAATTTTAAATTTATATAATTTTAATATAGACACTAACCACGCCTAACCACGTATAATTTATTAAAATCGGGAAAACCGTTTAGTAGTTACGAGGGGATATAGATTCGGATATGTATACAGGTCAAACACATAACCCCCCTTTTGGGCTTTGCCGCAGTCGGGTTAAAAGTACTTATAACATTTTTGCAAAAATATTTTTGATTGATGACTTCATCCTTACTTGGTCATCAACAGCCCAACAAGTTTAAACATCGTTGGGTCTACGTTAGCTGCATCAGGTTTTAACTACGAGTCGTTAAAATATTGCATCGATGTAAAATATCAAATAATGCGTTTCGATCATTTGTGTCCTTAAATTTTTCATTTTTCCGGGACTGAGGGCCGAAGTTCAGACATGTTAGGATAACTCGCTGCCGTCTAGCTATCTTAGGCTTAACGGATTTTCATGGAACATTTAAAAACGATTGCATATTAGCTCAATACAAGTCTTTTTGACGAATTAATTCTTGCTTAGTCATCTATATCTCACATACAAAATGGTAAAAAATCTTGCAATCAATAAGCAACTCGATTACTATTACCAGCGATTACGAACCCAACGCAGCTATTTTAAAAATATCATAATATTCATAATTGAAGACCACCAAACTTCAATATCCTTTCACCCGACTGCGCCAGAAGGATGCGACATGGCATTTTTCTGGTACACCTACACCGTGTCACTAAATTCAAGAAAGTACTGGGGCGGTGTGCATTTCAGTCAATCCTAATTCTATTCTCCGGCACACTTGATTATTCACATCATTTGTTGTATCTAAATACATACATTAAATCACGCCTATTTCCCAGAGGGGTAAACAGAGACCACTTCTTTCCACCTGCTAAAATTTGTAAACCTGATATGCCGTAATAGATTACTGTCTACTTCGGATTTGGGAGCACAATTATTTCTTACGTTCCGGCCTTATTTCTTATTCAGTATGTTTTTATTGACCCAAAAGTTGCCGCACGTTCTTTAATTCAAATTGTTATTGTGTTGGTCGGCATACTGCCGTGTTGTCGTTGATCAAGCGTGTCGTGAGGTTTTTGCAGCGGCCACGTCTGCGCTGCAGCCGAGCGAGACTCCGTCCAAGGTCGCTTAATGCTCATTCCTGCCCTGCTTTCCGCCTGTCTGCTCATTGTCTTCGACCTTGCACGTTATTAAGTTTTTGCCACCTCCTGCTCCACTCTATGCCAGTCTATGGTCCATTTGATTACTACCGGCTACGACGTCATAGACCTGTACAGGGACAACAAAGACCTCCTTTTTTAGGGTACCGTGTAAACAAGGAAGGAAGGAAGTTTCGCCATGTCCATCTGTCCGTCTGTCTGCAGTTTAACTCAGATACTCTTTGTCCTATTGTACTAAAAAGCTGTAATTCGGCATAGTTATACATTTAAAATACGCCGACAAAGTTGTAAACAAAAAAATCTTGAAAAAAAGTATGACTTAGTTCACATTTGTTGTTTTTCGATATAGTTTTTTGTTTGTAGCAACAACGGCGTCGGTTCCCTACACTGAGCATGGTCCGACGTGCTCTTACTTGCCCGGGTTTTTTTCTTGATCAAGATATAGTTCGTTTCCTATAAAATCAAAAGCCAGCAGCACAATCAGCAAAGGCTCAACATCAACAGAACAACAGTGGAACAGTGGAATTAGCAACAGACGTTTGAAATCCAACGAGCTTTGCACGTGAGCGACCTTACCCCCGTTTCAATCTATTGTCAGTCTTAATGCGTTCAAATATTATAACAAAGCCTTCGATTGTGCAGACATTCACTTCTTATTAATAGTTACTAACGTTTAATAGTTGTCCAACGTGACAATTGTAATTACTTGTTATTGTGCCAATTAAAGTATCTTTATCTCGGGTGGCGCAAAAAAACTCGTTAGATCTTCAAACACGAAACTTCCTGATTTTTAGGGTTCCGTACTTAAATGGCACTGATTTATATTTCTATTCACTGCTTGCCAAATGAACCCCTAGAAAAAAAAATCCGGTTAAGTGCGAGTTGGACCACCGAGGGTTCCGTATTTAAGATAATACGATTGGTAACCTCGAAAGAAAATGCTCATTTTGTTATGAACTTTATTTTACACTACATTTTGACCAGCCTAAATTTTAAAACAGATTTACAAAGTTTTTTTGTTATTTCTCAAAAACTATGTATAAATAACACTTCATTTAGTTTTTCCATAAAATATAAATAATTATCGATATGCTACGATTTTTTCAGAATTATAGATTCATAAACTTCGGGGCTAAAAGGGGGGGGGGGGGGACGGTCATTTTATACACATTATTGGCTATAAAACATATCAGAATATAAGTACATATCAGAAAATTTAAAAAAAAAATAGTTTCGAAATGTGCTGAAACCACTTTCATTTTTCAACCCTCAATTTTAGACCACTTTACAATTATTTCAAAAGTAATTTCAAAAAAAGCAAGTTGTAAAACTTTGCTTAATTTCAAGTTGATAACACCTATAGTTGCTGAGAAAACCTGCTGTGAAATACAGACAGACAGACGGACAACGAAGTCCCAAGGATCAGGGTTCCTTTTTTACCATTTTGGTACGGAACCCTAAAATACAATATTTTTTGTTTAAAGCAAGAAGCTAAATACAAACATGAAACTATATAAAAATAACTATGTTTTTTGTTAAAAGGAATAACTAAATTCACACCAATTAAAAAATATCGATCTTAGTTTGTCTATTCGAAAATGATTGTATTTACCAACTATCGTAAAACGGCATTAGGTATATTTTTCGCCACTTGCATGATAAAGATTAACCGGCGCAGCTTAATCTAGATTTATCTTTTTGCTGCAAGTGGCCTTTACAGATATAAATATATAATATAATATTTCGATAAAAGAACACGCGTCTTCATTTTTATGCTAAGGACCTCGAAAGCTCACCTTGTCATGTCACTCGGTGAAATATCAATAGATACTCTTACGAATGTCTTCTAAAGTTCAGCCACGAATAAACTTAACAAGCTAAAGGTGCGGTTGAGTACCGTAGCACAAATTATAATAATCTTTATATATTTCACAACACGCGATATAAAGAAATTCTGATAAAATTTGATCAACTTAAAATAGCAGCTTTTAAATTAGTCTCATAATTTTTAGTTCTAACTCTTTACAATATTTAAGACATTGGATAGCTCATTGCATTTATTTTTATGTCTTGATAGCTCAGCGGTTAGAGCGCCCCCCGTGCAGGTGGGAGGCCCAGGTTCGAGTCCCGGTCAAGACCATGAATGCGAATGAGCATCCTGGTCGTAAAGGTTTTCACGACTATTAGACGAAACTCTTTCCGCACCTTTCTTGAGATGCTTTTCTTTTACTATCCCACTAGTAATAAATTTGTTGAGTGTAACGTGATCGAATCGGCGATCTCACAAAGACCCCTGCCGACTGTTTTTTCTCCCCGCACCCCACCCTCGCCCGACCGCTCTCACGAGATTCTTATTTAGATTCGCTTCCGTCTGATTGCTCTTGGTAATCTTTTCACTGGGTTATTGAATGTCTTCCCCGTGAGCGTCGAGCACCGAAAGAACCTCCCGGCCGCGTCGGCGCCACCGTGAAAGGAATCAGACGCCGATTTCCTTTGAAGCCACCATTCTCAATTTCTTGTTTAATGCACAAAATAAAACGATATCCATTTGCTTTGTGTTTGCGTAGTTATGCGTACGTTTCGGTAGGAAAACATTTCCGAGGTTAACCCAGACTACTTCGGTCAGATAGTGACTTCGCAAATATATTTATTTCTTTCATAGTTAATGATACGAAACGGTTTCTGGCCAAACCTAAAGGATTTTATGTCGCAAACAATATTGGTAGCATGAAAAGCGGCTATTTATATACAATCGAATATATAATTATCTAGGTAAGAACCAACATTACCTGCTCATTCAACCAGAGCTTCTCCATAATCATTGTGTCAATTTTTCAGTAACAGAAGCACTCTCCTTAAAAATAAAATATTTAATTCTACTTTGTTGTAGCCTTTATCTTGCTTCGATATCGTAAACACACTGTTAACCCTTTGACAGTTCTTACTGTAAAAGGAATACGAGCTGTCATAACTGCAACAATATGATTGATATGATTATGTGGCCTAGAAGCCTTGTTCTTTAGAAAACTCGAAATATATCATAATAATAACACTCGCCCTAATGACCAAGCTGAATATGAAAATGTGGCACAACACAAGATTACGGACTAAAATAAACATCGGTGTTGTCTCCTGTTCGGATCACCGACGTCTTGAGTGGGCCGGCGCTCGCGGTATGATAAAAACACCGCTTGCATTCACGTCGAAAATAAAATTTGAAGATTTATGCACGGTGGAGAGCGCGACGCTGCGTTGCCGCACACCGCGCTATTTTCGACCGGGTTATGCTTTAAATAGCGCATTACGATAGGATTTGGTTTCACGAGTTTTTCCCTGTTCCCGGCCCCACGTTTCAAACGGCATCGCCCACACGAAGAATTTTTGCGCGAGATTATTTGCCCTATTCCTTCGCTCTGACACATATTGGCATTTGTCTAGCATTCTTTAAGTTTTGGAGTCGAGTGGACAAGTTTTACACTTCTTATAACCTAGAGGAGAGTGTCTAGGTGCTTATTTAATTGTAGAATCATCTAAATTGGTAGCGACTATTAGTCAACTACTTAAGAAGATTTTATGCCATTCGGTCAATTTACTCTTAGATATTTCTGCAAGGCTAACCTAAAGGAAAGCTTTTGCACATGTCTGCATACAGATAAATCTTTTTATTCGTCTATAACCAATCACATTTCAGCAGTTTTTTAATCATCTTCTCTGGCTAGTAAAAATATGACATGGTAAGATTAGTTTGACTTCGGAAATCTACCCAAATATTAACTACCTACTCAATCAACATTGAGTCTTTTAATATTAGCTAAGGTTTCGTGGCTTATAAAAACCCAGCCTTAGCTGTGAACGATAAACGGACGTAACTATGTACATACATCTAGTTATGTTCTGCGGACATTAACGCCGTTATACGATATAGGATAAATATCACCGCACCCTAAACTTTAACACCGACCGAACGTTCATTTCCTAATTAGTCCGTGCAAAAATTGGAAGTAGACAACCTCAACTCACTTGACTTGAATCGCGCTTGTATTACATTTTTCTTCTTTTTCTAATATAATGCAATAAATTATGCTGTAAATAATGATTTACTAGTAGTATGATCATTATAGACATATGCAAACATTATTTTTAGCTTATGAGCATCCAGTACGTGATGGAGAAGTCGTTCATCAGCATCAGGTATCTTTTTGTAAAGCCAGCATCTGACTCGCAAACTAAGATAACTGCTAATTTTCTTCCCGCAACTTTTTAAATTAAATTACCATGCAGGCCAGTAATATAAAAAAAGCAACTTAAGGTATTTAATTTGCTGTTCAACACTGCTTCAAATAACATTAGCGTGAAACGTCAGATAAGACGTGAACGCTGCCTTCTGTCTCTTATGCAGGCGAGCGCGGGCCACGGAGCTGTGTTTGCGCCGCCTGGCTTGCTAACCCGTAGCCGCTTGTGCTTGAGAATAACCAGTGTGTTTTGTTGTTCGCAGAGTTGAGCCCCGCACCGCACCGGCTTGTTCGCTGACCGCCGAGCCGCTAATCTCGCTTTTTTCGCGCCCCACCGACGCTGCCCAGACTGCCCCGCCGGCCGCTGCCATGCTCGCGCACCAAGCACCGCTCGCCCTCTACTAAACTCAACCGTCAACATCGATACGAACGCGTGTGATAATAATTTAATACTCGCCTAAATAAGCTTGCAACTTCGGTGTCTTTATTCTAACTTTAATTGTAAGATTAATCATTGTAGTTTCGCATCGCAACGCTAACAGTCAAATCTAGTCGTTGTGTCAGCGCGAAATTCGCGTGAACGTACGCGTGTGAAGTAGTGTGTGGTTGTGAGGGTTTGCGGGTGCCGATCAGTGGCTGAAGAAGAGCTACTTGGAAGTGTAAGGAGTGCATGCTCAGAGCGCCAGTGCGCGCTCGCCCCCCGCGGCCTATGCCCCGCAGTCGTTCCACGTAACTGCGTGCGCGACCCCTGCATCCTTCTTCAGTGGTAGCGATGGCAACCATGGTGAACATGAATAGCCTTCTGAACGGCAAGGACTCACGCTGGCTGCAGCTCGAAGTGTGTCGCGAGTTCCAACGGAATAAGTGCTCTCGGCCAGACACCGAGTGCAAGTTCGCGCATCCCCCAGCAACCGTCGAGGTGCAAAATGGACGGGTGACTGCATGCTACGACAGTATTAAGGTAAGCTGCTTTATCTTTCTACCAACTGTAGTTTATAGTGACACTTCATTGGTGTACTTGTTCAACGTTAATCAACCCTGACTTCTAAAAGATGTTTCGCCGCTGCTGCCGTTCCGCGCACTGACCTCGATCTCAAGGCTAGCTGGAAGTGACGTCATCCGCTAGCGCCGCCGTCGCCGTTGCGAGACTACCATTGTGTGAGAATTGACGTCGCACTGGCCTTATGAGCAGCCTGATGAGTCCATTCGTCTCCTCTATTTTTGCATAGTCTGTTCTTGCATCTTAATCTTGGGTTTTCAAATTTGAATTACCTTACCTTTCAGTTCGTGTAATCATGACGCTCCTAAGGTGTAAGAAACCTTACCTTATACTATACCTTATTCATCTACAGGCAGGGAGGAATAACATTTTGCTAGATATTTTGTCATAACAGTTACAAATATGTCCAACAATTTATCGGGCACCGGTTTGCAGGAGCGTTACGCGATACGTTATCAGCCCGGTGGAGTGACGTGATAGTGTGTTTTCGAGCAAATAGTGATGATAAAAAATTAAATTGACGCAAACAGTACAACGACTGCATCGCCCAAGGCCTGGTACAGTCAAGGGCATAAATATATATACGTTCCCAAGACTTCAAAAATATATATACACCTCTATGCCACTGGTAATAAGGTGCGTGTATATACATATATTTGTCGCGATGGCTGTATAGATATAAATGCCCCTGACTGTTCCCGTAGATTATACCAACTCAACAGAGGTTGAACGTGGCTGGGCAAAACAAAAGTACATGTAATAATGTTGCTGTTATTGTACCTACCTATCAATTTTAGTATAGACCTACTCTAACGGTTACCTACTTTATCGCCTGTAGATTAAACAAAGCAGACAGTTATTTGGAAGCTCTAATATTAATTTATTTGATTTCCCTCGTAACATAACAATACCAATCATTTTCCAAAGAAAGAAATTGAGATAAATAAAAGGCACTTTCTCCATTCCTAATATTTCCCTTCGTATTCTCCTTTGATGCTCGGCTGAATAACGCGATCAAGAGATAAAACGCACCGGGATCGGGGTCGGAGTCGCTCACTCCGCAAACGTTCTCAGACGGAGTCTCGTTCGGCGCTCGATCGCTATTCGTTGCTCTGCAGCCGGGTCTCGGCGGATCCGTTCGCGATGCTACGCCACGTCGCTGCCGCGATGCGACTCCCCGGCACCCAAATGACACACGCTATTCATACTTCTCAATCTTTTTAACGCCTCCCATACGAGTGCATGTTATGCAAGTACGTTGCGTCTTGTTTTGTACCGAGTTTGGCTCTTCTCTCTCTTTGAAATTCCACAACTAACGACACATAGCAACTTTTTCATTTATTTAAATAGTGTCACCAGTGTCACCTCGCTAACAGAGCGAACCGAAAGCCCGGATCCGAGCGATTTTCCTTTAACGAGTCAGATGAATGCTATCAGCTCGATTTGGACGTGTGTGAGGGTCGGGCTGCAATTCGCTTAAAGCCCGGCACCGCGTTTAGTCCGAGACACCAAACAATGGAGGGCGGTGTTCATTGTGCGGGCTTTGTGCATCGTGGTATCGCACCATCGGCGCATTCCGCACAATGCCGACGCCGCCGTACTATCCTCACGATACCGCCGACAGCTTATCACGTCTTGCCCCCATCCCCCTTTAAACTACTCGCATAAACATATTTCACATTAGGTTTTCCTCGAAACGCACTACAAATTCGTTCGAATATCGTCATGGAATTTTAAAATGTGAATGCTACAATAAAGTGCACTAAAGCTACAGTCGACTGCCGCCTAGAATCTGCCTGTGATAAAACCGCACACGAGCGGTGGCTCAGGAAAACTTTAAATAATCCCCTAGAGAATGTGAAATAGTGCAGCGCACGTCGCTCCAGCACTAATCTGCTCGATAAAAAGCGTCGCGGCGGAGGATGCTGCTTATATTGTTGACTGGCGATGGAGCGTCCAGATATTTAACTGAGAGGACAAAAAGTAAACAAGTGCTTTGTCCGTCGCAGCCCGCTCTCTTTGAGGCGCTGCGACGGTCGCCCAACCCACCGTCTCCTAATCGTGTAATGTGAAAACTCCATACTCTTTCAATATAGCGGGACTTAGATCGTCCATGCCACTTTATTGCACTTTTCAAAGGAAGTTTCATCCTAATGGAATACTTATACTTGAATTTCAACCCAAGTTTATATTTAAAATAGTTAAAAATAGACCAGATTCTCTATTTAAAAAAAAGGTAAAAATAACAAAAATCAAGAAATTTGCGATATACTTGAATTTTGTGATCTTATTTTTTGGAAAATATTCAAAATAAGAACAGCAATTAGCAAGTTATATCTGAGAAACAGCATTGCAATCAGAAAGTCTAGCAACAAGTTCTCAATTCAGTAATGATAAAGCATAAGAATCCTAGCAGGTATCGTTTCGTTGCATTAAGAATAATGAAATTCCTATTTACTACGGCTACATTTGATAACTGTCGGTATAACACGCGGTAACGGTTTCTGAGAGTCTCGGTTAGTATTAATCGCGCTTTTCTCGCGGCAGCGTTGGGTTTCGCAACTTCTCCGAAAGTTGTCACCGACGAACGTAATCGAGGGCTGATCAAACAACCCCGACCCGCGCCCCGCGCCTCGCGAAGCGTCTCCCGTGATTAAGCCTTCAATTACGCGATATGACGAGGGGGTCATATTTGATTAGGCTACGTGTTGTGTTGATTAAACCGAGCTCATTGCCTTATTCACTTAACCTCACCCACACGCGTAATATCCACCTGTAAAGACAGAACGATTTGTCGCCGACTCGAACCGGATTTATATTCTTCGCCTTAAGTAAATTAAACTTATCACTGACATCATAGTGGCCATGACTTTTATCAACCTAATGCATAGCCAAAATGGTTACCACTTTAGATTATAACTTATAACTAATAGTACCTAGTTGGAGAAGCAAGTCTTAAATTCCATGTTTCAAAATATAATTAGCTTATGGTCAGACCACAGTCAGCGAGATTATGTCATCAATTGACACGGCCTTCGCTGCGATTATGTGGCGAAATCAACATGCCGATGACGCCAGGGGGCCGATTTTTTACTTTCGAGCGCTCGAAAGTGAGCAAAATCTATGAAACCGTATTTTTGAAATTACGAGCAATAGAAAATTTCAAGACGAGTGGTCCACACCATTCGTTTTCAATTGTACCGCTCGTATTTCAAAAAACGGTTTCACAGATTTTGATCACTTCCGAGTGAAACTTTCGAGCGCTCGAAAGTCAAAAATGTCCGTGTTCCTTTGTCTTGTTTCGCGGTCTTTCACTTTTATTTATATTAATTGTTTAAATAAATCCGCAATACCAAGTCCAAATATTTGTAAAATAAGAACTTATATTAAAGCATGTATTAAAAAAACAATAGTCATTCATAAATATAGCTTAGAACCATGACAGACCATTTCTAAAGACTTTATGATAGTGAATCATGCAACTGTCACAGAATGAAGCCTTTAGGAGTTCGATGGACGCGTGGCATATCTTAGCGTTCTAATTACAAGCGTGACTATCTTAAGAGCTAATTAGGTACCAGCGCATACATGAGTCTTTCTACAAGTTGAAAATAGAGAATAAAAATAATCATAGGCTAAATTCTCGCCTACTTTTTTGGCAATTTTACTGGCAAATGCACAAATATAGTTTTGCTCTCCTGTCATGAACGAGTTTGTCTTTCTATTGATGGCTTTAGATTATATCTTTATTAATATTTATAATTTCTTAATGAATTGAAATTTGTTTTTTTTTATCGATGTAGTTGTTTTGTCTGGGATGCCGATTATTCGCGAAATACCATGATCGATATTCGTACTAATGCATTAAAGCATAGTGTGTTGACAAAAAAAAATACTTATTACATTTTCCTAATGATAAAAAAGATATCTCTCATACGATTATTTTCATTAAATATATTGTGAATTTGTACAAACTCCAATATTTTTTAATAAGCTATGACAGTGTAATGCAAAAATGGCATATCAATTTTGTATTACAAACATCATTAGCATTACTGCCATCCGTGATACTGTGATGAGCGTAGCGTGCGTGCTCCTTTGCGTACATTTGCTAGTAGGTATCAGTGTTTTAGGTGGTTGCCGTCCATGTAGTGGTGTTCGTCTTTTCCATCCTGTATAGTACGCGCTAGTAGAAGTTTTTTTAACTTAATTTAGTGTTTATCAAAGTATATCAACTATAATGTTTAAAGGCGTTAAACCTGATTTAAGTCTAACAGTGCCATAACTACATTACGAAAATAGATGAAACTAGATTTGTCTTTTTGAATCAAGTAGTCCTAAGTATCTGAAGCTATCTGTACTTAATGGAAACCACCAATTTGTTCGTGAACGTACCAGAGCCTCTTTATTCGCAGAATACTAACATTGTTTTGTTTTTCAAAAGGCTGCGTCGCGTGCCTGCCAAGTTTGCGTGTGCCCATATCGGATTAGTTCTATACTCAATTTAATTACTCGATCCATGTACTCGTACTTGCTCAAATTACTTTAATCCGTCAGACTTTTGCTAACGGAACTTTTGCGTATAATTTATAAAGCACAAATCTCTCTATTTTTCGAGTGTAGGTACCTGCGTGTAACTTGAAAATACAACTTAGATTCTTCTTGGCTTTAAGTAACATATTTATTATGCTAAGTTTTCAACTTGAACAAAAAATAAATAAAATGACAAGTAAGTGTGGGTTTGGTGTGGAAACTCATTTAAAAAAGAATACAGTAAGTTGCATATGGCAAAATAAGATAGTGAAAGTAAGCGTGGGAGTGGGACTTTGTTGCAAAGTATGCGCACGCGACGTGGGTAGTGATAGATGCACCGGGCCGGCGCCGGCACGCCGACTCCTCGAAATAGGTCCAACCCGTCCGCCCACTCATTTGCTTTCGTCTCTTTGCGAAGACACTGTTTGCCTAACTTATAACGCGAGTCAAGCTCGCTTCTAATTTCCGCAGCCAGATAAATTTCTCGCTTGTTTGCCGACTATCGGGATAGGTTTACGTAAATATTGCCTGCTATCCAATTTTTGCGAAAAGAACGCTGCTATTTCCAGCTATGTCAAACGCGGTTTGCTAAAACTATCGACAATCCGGATTCTAAACGATGCTATTCATTTTTAGATTCTACATAGAATGGTCATTTCATTTCACTCGCTGTATATTTTTTATGGGTTCGCAGAATTTTAAATGACTGTTGTAATGTAATGTCGCGTCGGTAATAGTCAGTATGTGTAGTAAACCCAGTTAGAACTACTTTAATTGTATAACATTTTCCTTAAATGATATCAGTTTCGTGTGGATTCTACTGTATTATTTTCCTTTACCTACGCAATGTGTGCAAAAACACGTAATATAATATATACTAATAACGAAATAACAAATAAATAAAAAAAAGATTTCTTATATCAGTTTAAACTTTAATAAACTCAAATTGTTTGGCATACGAATGAGCTAAACTACTGCAACTGCAAGCAAATCGAGAGCAAAAGCTATCGCTTTAGTCCCCTTGAGGGGTTTTGAAAACCCGTCCGCCAAGTGTTCCGTTGCAGAACATTCGGAGCGTTTAAAAGCTGCCAGTAATCTCGACTCGCGCGCTTTGTTCGCCTTGTCGGAGTTGTTTCACAGGTTGTGAACTTTGCGGGCCACCGCGCGCTTCAAAGCTACTCTCGCCGATTGATGACTCGCGCTCACAATCTTATTCATCAGCATCGAGTTTGATGCCGACGCTGCGCCCGGCTGGAACTACTCTTTGACGTGTACTTTTCCAATTGCCAATAAGCTACTCTTTGATCGTCGGACCTACGCAGCTTTATGAGTCTACCAAGTTTTTAGGGTCCGAACTGTCAATATCCAAAGTACTAGTTTATTTGTTCGTATCTTGGTAGCGGACGTAAATACTTGTTCTACAACTTTTATAGACAAACAAACCCATTATCGTGAAAGATTATAGTTTCTCTTGTTTAGTATTAAGCCCCTATTTAATGTTTTAGACGGGTTATTTAATTCTATTAATTGTCATTTTTATAGTTGTTCTCACTAGGTAGTTTTCGCTAATATCCGAAAAGGAATCGACCTCGATGGCCGAGCGAGTTCGCACACGTAGGTAGAGGTAGACGAGGCCGAGACGGCCGGCGGCGGCGAGTTCCGTTCGAATAACAAGCACATTATTTTCATTTGTACATCCACGTGATTTATGTTTTGCCGGTATTTACCTATTCAATCGTATTGACATAAATAAACGGCTATGTGGAATTCATTTGGCTCGAAGTACCTACTGTGATTTTATTTTTAACTTTCCAAGAAATATGTTGTTGTTAGTTTGCTTCTTTACGACTACTTAAATACGAGTTTGTATGGTCATTAACTTAATGTGCTCATATAACTGTTCTCGTTTTATGCACAACAATATGGGCTTATCAAGTGTACATTACCTAGTCGGCTCATAAGTTATGTGACCGGGATCAATTACAATTTAAAAAATATAAATAAAGGTGTTTTTCATAAACCTGTATATTAATTAAAACTTATATTTATATAAAATAAAAATAATGTATTATAAACTATTGCAGTTATTGGATGTACGAGTTTGAAGTATTCCCATTTGAGACTTGAAAATCATAGTTCAAATCACGCCCGACGATGATACTGATAACGGACATAACTTTTGTAAGAGATCTTGTAAAGAGTTCAAATTTTCGAAACATATTGATAAGACTTTTAGCTTTAAATTGTGATACAAATGTATTTCACGCAACTAAAAATCCCTTTTAGTAACAGCACTACCCGAATAGGTAATTTACGAACTTGAATTTTGATTCTACTGTTATATATAATACTTATAATTTAGAAATAAATTCTATATACTTGAATATTTAGTAAATTTTCGTCGAATTTTTTCGAGAGTGTTGGTATTATAGTTTCTTATCTTTCTTGCAGCCTGCAAACCTTAAATACTTATTGTTAATATAAACAATATTCAATAAGATGTGTTCTGTCTGCACTTCTGAGTATTTTAATAACGGCATAAAGGTCATCCTTTTTGTAAAGTTTATACTATGATATTTCTTAACTTCATTCAAATATTTCATGAGATTGTTATTTTAAATAAGGTACCAATGAATGCGATGAGATCAGCGCAGGCGGTAAAATCCAAATTGTATTGATGACCTATTTTATGGTATTGTTTTTAACGCGGGCGCCATTACTGTTGAGTAAATAAGAGCTATCAAAACGTTGACAATACTTTTTCAGTACGTAGATATATTATATTTATAAATATTTGATTTTGATACATAAGTAGTACAAGAGGATGCTGTTAATAAAATTATTTAGCAGTAATGAAATATATCAACCTACAATGATGATACTGAGGGTTGACACATTGTGTAACAGCATCCAGCAACTAAAACAAGTTTTTGTATAGTAGGTAAATCAACTTTTCCCTGAAATTGCATTAGCTCATGTTCATGCATGCATACGTACAACTTCTGCTTAATGGTCGCCACGGTTGGTTTTATTTTTATCGATCTTGTTTTAATCCGCTAAATCGCATGCGGGACTGCGCTAGCGAGCGTTCATTAACTTCGGCACTACGGCACACTCGTCTATCGTTTGCATTACTTTTAAAAATCACTTCAACTCTGACCTGAATTGAACGCCGCCAGTCTACCCCAACCCCCAAGTAATTGCTGCATAAATATCGGCAGCGAATGCATTCTCTTGATCGGTTTGTTATTCCATTTTTAATTGTGAAATTTATGCACTTCGTATTCAATTCAATCATGGTTGGGTGAATATTCGGGCGTTTCAGCCGCCATCATTGTTTATTGTCTTCAATATATTGACGAGAATAATAACTACCGGCCACTTTTGACGTTAAAATCAACGGACCCGGGGGTAGTATCCATTCCATTCAAAAGAACAAGAAATACATTAACTTAATCTTGAATATTCTGCGAAGACAATAATGACGGCAGTTAAACCGCCGAATAATCACCCGGTTGTCGGCGCCTGTTGCTGATATTAATATTGCCTAATAATACCATGCTTATTAATAAGTCTACCTGCCTTGCGGCAACCAGACAACGGCAGACGAGCCAGGTAGGTACCTACTTGCTCGAGGGTATTTTCCCGGCGTCTTTTTCACACCTGACGCGACCACTCACACTACTTCCACATTTAAGTCACTAAATTGTGGCACATTTTCGTCAAGGTTTCACCCTGTCGTCGTCGCTTATAGCGAAAGCTAAAGCTTACTTACTTTTACAATACCAATTACAAATCGAGTAGGTACTGTTTCTTGCACACCATAGAAAACTTACGTAACGTTACGTTGTTTTACGCATCGTATCCTGAGGACCTGCCCCGTATTTCACCATGGTGACAATGACAGGTGACATTTCAGCTTACATGGCACAGCTTATATGAATTCCAGTGATGTATCAGCGTGTTTTACTTTACCTATACCTAATTGTTACCTGTCACATGTCATTGCCAAGATGGTGCAATAGGGGGCTGGTAGTGTGGAAGATCGCAAAAAGGATAATAATAAAAAAACACCGATCGAATCATGTAGGTATTATTGGAAATCGGAAAAAGGTACTTTACTTTTCTGGGGAAATTATATACCACTTCATTTTGATCGATCGAGATCGATGTTAAGGTAAAACAGGCTGCCTGAAGTCGCAATTACTATATTACCTAATATTCAGTCAGATTTTAACAGTATTAGCAGTATTAAAAATTGCAATTTTGCCTTTTAAATAAATGTAAGATATTATACATGAGACTATGCAATATGCATCGTATAATACATTTTGCGTAACATTTTAAGTGGGGTGACACGCTCTCAGATTTCACTTCCATTCTAAATCTAGAATTGCATTTTAAAAGCGACGTCGCTTTAGTTGCACATAGAACTCTATCCAATACTTCGACATATCGTAAGATGTTTCGTATGACTGTGAACTCTGAATCGATCCATTTTATTATACCTACATTCACTGTTGTCTGATTCAGAAATTGCCCTGCGCAATGGTATCTGTGGAATGCCAATGTTTATCCTTCAGTCGCCAGGGTGGCTAGTCTTACCTAGGTGTATGTATTTTATGCGAGTGCACTGAAAAATCAGTAACTACTTGAGAATGTTTTCCGATGAAATGGCTGGTTGGCTGAATTCGTGCTTTCTAAAAATGGACGTCTCTAAATTTAATCTTTCCACTAAGCGCGCGGATGAAAAATACTGTCGTGCCGTGTCCATTAGGCAAAGTAGACATATATTTTTAGTCTCTCTCTCTTTCTATCACGTTTACCATATTTAATGATAAAAAACTGTAAAAGGTACCAATTTGAGCATGTTGGTCTTGAACTATTATATTTTTATTGTAACATACTCGGCGCCTTACCTGTAGTATTTTTTAATTCATAAAGTATTATCTTAATGCACAACTTGCCAGCTGAACAAATAATGGACGGTCTCATCGGTACACACATCGGCGTTCACTCGAGGACAACATTCGTACCGCAAAAACATTGTAAAAACAAACGACCAATGGTTTTTGTTAATTGTCAAAAGTAAATCAGATCTAAAGGATCTATTCCTACTTTATACTATTTTCCAAGTCGTCAATAAAAAATACCACGAATCGTTCGCGAATGAGGAGGGGTAGAGGGCGACGGGCGGCGCATTCCTACATGCCGCGCATTTCCATCCGATATTGCGCCGCCATTATACCCCGCTCCCCGTCCGCGCTCCCCGCCGCCCTTTAATTAAACGGTGAGGCCCGAGAGACGTCTTCCACTCCTGCAACGTGGAAAATCACGTAAATAGCTCGAAACTTACTCCACGCGCTTCGTCCACTCCACTCTCGCTGATAAGAAACATGTTTGGCTTCCGTGTTTGCACAATTTTGAAACGACCTTCCATATCTAGTCTAGTAGACACTAGACAGTTCAGTTGCATTATACAATTTAACACGGGTACACTACATAATTCCGAGGAGTCATAATTCCAAATAGATCAAAATTCCGAATTTCCATAATTCCAAACGCAATTTTTTGATAGAAGACTTAACTTTTCGTTTACCCTTATAAAAAGGCTTGAGCCTAACCTAACCTACGTATGACAATTAAATTATGCATTTAATTTATAGCTCGAGCGCAACATAGCTTTCGGAAAAATGAAAATTCGGAAAAAAGTTATTCGGAAGTTTATATAAGGTTTTCCCATTTAACACACCTTGGTTTTAAATCATAACATTGTTCTCTAGGTCTATAAAAACCAAGTAGGGCACGCAAACAAGTCCGCGGAGTTGTTTCGTTGCCATGGCAATGGCTAGGTGAAACAATGCGTGTAATTCGACGGCGTTAACCTCCTTTCTCAGCACATCCGCATAGTAGCGTAATAAAGGCGGCTGGAATAGGGCCCGTAATGGCGCTGCGAGGCGACGGAGTCGGGTATCGAGTGTAATGAGCGCGACTTATCTGTGCTCATTTGCATGCGCCGCGTATCAGCTTCGACCTTGGCACCTCGCACCATGCTCGCCGAATTCGACCCGCCCGCCGCCGCCCGGCGGACACTCGCTTACGTCACTTCGCCGATATGCCATAGACGCGCGATAACGAAAGTACTCCCCTGTATGGGAAACCGAGAAACGTGCTCGCGACCGGTTCCCCTTAAGGCCTATAGCCTACTTAGTGATCTCTAATAAGGGAAGCGGTCACATTATTAGATAACGTCGGTGATACTGCAAAACCGCGTAAGTAACAAATTTATGATACAGCAAAATAAACCTTACGGTCTTATTAAAAAGGTGCATTTTGCTCCTTATTTAAAATGTCACTTACGCGGTTTTGCAGTTTCACCGACGATAAGCCTTATGCAATATATATTACTTACAAGTATTTAAATCTGCTGATCCTTGACATTTAAATGAATGGTCTGTTTTTGTATTTAAATCTTTTCGCCCAATATCCGATAATTTAATTAACAGTAGGTATATGTAGTAGGTAAATATAAATTTGTAAATCACGTTTGCAGTAATTTATTGTGCTGGTTAAACACATGTGAACCTTTGAACCTCTCTGTCGTCACGTACAATACAATTAATTAATTAATACCTAGTACATAAACTAGCATCCAGATAATATTAAGCAAAATGCAAATGTTTCAATGTAATGGGCTGCCGGAACGCATTAGGTTCACGCCGTTAAGTCATTGGCCCCGTCTGTCGGGTGCCAGAACACGACCGCGGCCAGAACAATGAAGCGTTATGGAGCACAACTTTCCTCACTCGCTACTTTTACCGCGATCCTATCGCCGACCGCCCGTTACACTCTCGGAGCAGATCGTTATCCGCACTTAGGTCGCCGCTCCGCCGTCTTCTCGCTGAATAACTTAGATCGACAGGCAATCGGTTCGCGAAAGTGCATTTTCAGCCGCGGGCGAAGCGCGCCGCCCGATGTGCCGCGCTCCGGCCCCGTCGACGACGCTTTACATGACAATCGCGATGTCCCCGGGGCGATGCCGACGCCGACGACCTGCTGCCACCGCCACGAGAGTATTGCGCTCTCTGATACTTAAAAAGTTTAATTAAAATGTTTTGTTGTATATAAGTGTTTTAAATTATTTTATTCTATTAATATTTTCACATTAGATAGTTGCATTAGTTTGTGTTTTAAGTTACATGTTCTGTAATGAACTCATAGAAAATGTGGGGTTGGGATAAGGTTTACTTACGTGGAAAACAACAATTAAGAAGCTTACTCACGAATGCATTCAGCATATTAGGAGTTGTGAAAAAACTATTTTAAACTCACATCTAACAAAGTGCGGACAGTTTAGACCAATTATACGTGACTCGCTAGAGTGGTCGACGAAATGTACGCCTTGCCGAGTAAACCACCAATAGGGACGTACATACAATTCGTCGATAATTCTAGCAAACGCTCAAACAAATGCTCACGTAGAAACATCAGCACCTTTACGTGTACGTGTACATATTTGTAAAATGTATATTTAAAAATAAATCACATTGTTATCGAGGTTGTGATAGTGTTTTAAAACCCAGAGAAATGTTTTTTATAAAGGTAAAATAAGAAAAGTTTTTTTTTTTAAATAAGTGTTAGGGGTGGTCGACAATGTTAAGGAGCCGCTGCTGTTCTTTCGACTCAGTTTGCATTAATTGAATCCTCGCTCGCTCGCAGCCGTCGCGAACGGCGCTCACGATTCGCGTCACGCGCTCGAGCCCGACATAGCAACCTTAATTGGCCTACGTATTATTTGCCAATTAAAGTGAATTCCCATCGGCGACGTGACACGAAACCTATATGTTTTCTCTGTGAGGAGATTCTCATCCTAAATTATTATATGCAAATAAATCTGACAATAAGCTAGCAATTACACCGGTTCGTATCCGCCCGCAGACTTGAGTCGTATGTCAGCGGTTACTGTTGACGTACTTCTAACTAATGGATTTACTTTACCCGCCTCTGACATCAGCAACTTGCAGCTAAGCTTCTTCTAACTTAATGTAAACGCTTCCAAAGATGCTTTAATAAAAACTCATTCGAAGCTCCCGGCAGAGTTTGGGTAGTTTGAATGCGCAATTATACCAGTTGGTCTTTTTTGCAACATGTTGTAGCTAACTAAATTTACTGAAGACGTGAAGTACAATCAGTCGTCAGCAATACCTAAGCTCAGTTGCTCAGACGTTTTAGATTCAAGGCCATTCCCTGCTACGACGAAGCAGGAATGCCTCTCGCTCGCTCCAGGCCGGTCGGGACGACTGGAATGCGTGCAAAATAAACAAGCTCAACCGGTTTCGCTGCACATCTTGTGCTTCGCCATTTTTAGGCAAAGACTCTGCCTTTCAATCGTTCTCTCTCCCTCGAGTATATCTGAAATATTGAGCATGTTCTTTTATATTTCCCCGGTAGCCAGTCACGTGAGATAAATTGCGTAAACGTCCGCACAATCCTAGCAAGCACGTTCTACCGATTGCTTATAGGATGTTCTCGATCCCTTGCTTATATATACACAGTTACCTATAATACCTGTATTACGTTGATGCGATGTGCTTATTTAGTGTGTCCAATAAAGCGATTTACAATGTTGCACTTGCTCGACATTAATGTGTGTCGTTAGTCACTTTGTCGTTCGACCAGGACAATCCAAGGCTGATGTTTCTGAACTAGAAAGCTGAATCGGGCGATGTGTTCCGTTTACTTGTGACCGATAGCAGACACGATGACAACGCCCATGTGTCTTCTGGCGAGCGTGATATATTACCGCCGATCAAACCACGCTGAACCAGCCTGATATCTATCCACTTTAAGCTCTGAAATCATGTCGCTCAAGTGTAGTGCATTACACTTTAAGTACTTGTTATGTATCCAGGAAACAAAATGAAATCTTTCAGTACAGAACCTACTAATGACTTATCAAATTCCTTCAAAAGATGTCTATGTGTAATTGAAAAGAACACTTTAAAACAATGGCGTGCTTTTATTTTGCAAAAGTGACTAAATTTAACAACAAAAATAAATATAAGGTTCCTTTGTTTATGGTGCTATGTGTAAGGAGTTAATATTTATACGTTGAAAACTTTTCAATAACATTTGGGAGTTGTACAAAAATTGTATGTGAATTGCACTTAAAGTGCTCCTATAAATTTTATTTGGGTACCTATATTATCTTCAGAAACTTTCATTTGTTATTGTGGTTTTGCCATATATGTAAGTGGGGTTGCCAGGTCTTGAAACCGAATAGCCGGACAAACCAGCTAGTCTAGCCGGACATTTAGGTAAAAGAGCCGGACACTTTTTGTTTTGTTTTATTATAACACGACATTTTAATTACTTCTTATAGTTTAGTGCCGGTATTAACCAGATAGAAATTATATAACCTAAAATTATCGCCGGGCATCATTACCTTAAGTTGATAACTGCTATTATCGTTAAGTGTTAAGTACGCAACAGAAATAAGATCATTCAAAAATAAAGCAATTATTTTGGAATCACCAATGGTATTCACTTTTGATTGAATTAAAACGGTTGAACCAATACCACTCCGGAACTCCGTTTTGACGTTTAAAAAGGATAAACACGCCGACATGTTTTATGTATAAGTACTCTATATTTCAACAGATTGTCCTGGTACACGTTTTTACAGATATCTTGTTCTTTGTTCAACGACAAACATTACTCACTCAATTATCACTTGGCTTACATGTGAACTGCCCGCAGGCCATGCCGCTACTTTTCCCAACACCAAGACTTTATTATTCAAGTCGTCGTCAGTCTTTTGACCACATCATTGTCATTAAACGCATCGCACCCCTATACTGATTATATTTCAAAATAATAACACACGTATCTCTAAATGAATAAAAAATAAACTTATAATGTCAGGGTCATCAGAGCCGCTTGTATTCAAATTCAACATTATATTTGGCCCCAAAACGATACCAGACTAGAATTACAACTAACAAAATAGCCTCATTAATCATTAAAGTTCCGGTAACTGTTTTAGATAGGTATCTCGTTTCAGATAGAAACCAAACCAGTTTAATGACCTTGCGATGGTTTCCGCAGTCTCCTCGGGTCGCGTGCTTTTGATCATTTGTCTTTTACGACTCTCGCGGAACTACATAAAAATAACCTTTTATACCTATGCTTTACTTATATCTATAGCTTAATGCCCATTTCGACGTTTACCTAGGCTAGGCTTCTGTTTTTGTTTAGTAAATTATTATTCAGCTTGTGGCAGCCCTGAATATGCACACATTATTAACTTGATGAGATCCCCATCAGTACAAAGCAAGTGCGTTGCGGGAGTAGTTATTGCGGAATAACGTGGATGTAGTTTTTGCCGGGCCGGCCTGTCGACAGGTTCGTTAGTCGAGGTGGCGCCGCTACAGTACTCTTGCTTGAGGGGCGCACTCCAACTCTTTAACTGCCTACATGGAGGACTCTCCACACTGCACTCTCCTATTATAAACTGCGCTTTTAATGGTTTGCGCCGATTTTAATTATTTCACGTGAGTTCAGGGCGGGCTGCTGTTTAAGAGTTCATGAATGTTTTTTTTGCGCATCTGAAGTTATGTTAGTTTTTTTTGGAAATATATCAATCATTTTGACTTTATCACCATCAATCTTTATTTACCCAATTCGATTTACGAATCAAATAGGCTTGTTGTTAATCTGCAGGACTTGTCCGGAGTATATAGTATGTATGTGATGTGAATCACATGTCGTGTTCCTATGCGCCGCAGACTGATGCGATAATCGCCTCGGATAGACAGGCAGCGCGGCAGGTAGTTACATAAAATTGTGCAATGTTATTGTAATACTTACACATGCACTCGCCGCTCATTTCGCCGACGTACTAAACTCCAATTCGAGCGATAATCCCGTTAGTTCGCTATAGGCTGACCGCATCCGATGCAGCACCAACAAAATCTATTAAGTGCGCCAGCTTGATCCATCGTGGCGCACGATAATGCAGCCATTGTAGCGTTTACCACGGCTCGCGACTAAACGTTCGGATGTGGACCACGACCGCGGATTACCACACGCACAATATCCACCAAATTGGATAATACACTTAAAATACAATCGCGCTATGAACGCGCCGTAATCTAGTGACGCGGCTGCCGATGAGCATATTAATTTGTCGCGGGAATAGGATTAGCGAGGCGCAGGCCCGGCGATTTGATCGCCAGCTTCATGCGATCACACGATCCATCGCTGCTCTTAAAATTGATGACTTACAAAACTCTCTATTAATGATTCACTTCTAGATATACAAGTATACCTAATGTTATACTTATTAATATTAACGTTATGTATGATAAAATGATTTTTTTGTCCGCGCACTTAACCGCCACATGCGCATTTTTTTAGTAAAAAGTATTAAAACTTAATGTTGAGTTGAATATGCGCGCGTGGTGCGGCGGGGGCAGGCCGGCTCGCAGCAATATTTCTCAGTTTGACAGGGAGATCAGCCGCTTCTCCGCGCCGCGTCCCCCGCGCCTTCTCCGTCTTGCAACTTTCCAGGCATCGCGTTAGTGTTTCGCTCCCCGAAAAGTTTTAAACTGTACGCTTTAGGTTCTTTATTGTCTTCGCGGGACTCGTCTATCCGCGTGAAATTTAAACATCTACTATTCACAGCAATTCGTTGTGTGTAAACTGTGTAAAGTTCATTCTCTTTGAAGTTTCCACAATAAAATGCATAAGTGATATTAAGAAAATCTGCGCTAATTAAAATTGAAGGTTTGAGAAGCCGTGAGAACGTTTGTATTGAACAAACATGCTACCGCAGTACCTTGGCAACAAGAGAACGACGACCGTTACATGAATTATGTGTTGAGGTCACGCTACTGGTTTTCAGAAGGCCCCGCCCTTAGTTGGTCGTCTCAAAACGCTCCTCCTTTCGCTTCTTACACGTCCCTACTTGTTGAATAGCCACGTGGTACGCTAAAGAATTACGACTCATATGATTCGTCGCTCACCGCTTAATACGCGCGTAAAACATATTTTTTTATACTATAAAGGGCTTTTTATCAAGCCACGTGCTATGTGTATATAAGTTTAACTCGGTGTTTCATTCATTTTGACTTCAATAGCTCCTCGGAGCAGTCTAACGAGGCCTCTCTTATGAGAGTGGGCAACTTGGAAAGTCTCGTAGTAAAGTCAACAAGAAAGGCTCGGGCGCGGGTGGTTAGTAGGTACCCGTGTCAGCTTAAATCGAAATTTCGCCGTGGGCCGCGCGCGGGTAACGCCGGTTAACTTGTAACTCACTTTTGATGTATCGTTGTTTTTGAAGAGTTGGGTGCCTTGTAAACATTGCACCAGAAAACTTTAGGGTCGCAGTCCTTTCTAGATATGTTGTCGCGATTAAGAGCCTCCTTTGGAACTTTACCCCGTTCAGTCACCTATTAATAATGAACTCTTCGATGCGATGCAGATCGGTTATCAAATAAACTTGTAATCGATGTGTCAGGGCATGGTATGTGCGATTACGTACTTAATGCTAACAAAAGACCCAATGCATTATCATCTAGTGTATCCTTTGGAACGTGAGTGGAACACATTCGCAGCAGGACGGATTCAAATTACAGTCGGTCAGTGAGACTTAATGAATGGCGACAGATTGTGGAGCGGCGTCATTGTGCAGGATTACAGGAGCGGGGGTCGATAATAAAACAATGCTCGAGCCCGACGGTTTTATGAGCCGATCTCGAGATAGCGCCGGCAGGGAATAAACAGCGCGTAAAGTTACGGCTCACTGTGTCGCAGTTAGCACCAGACAGATCAGACCTTTATCAACACACACAAACACCCACAAGTCTGCTATTAAAGTTGCTAATTTATTCAAGGTACTTTCTAATCCGTACTGCTACCGCATACTTCATATTATCATATTCGTACGTTTTAGACATTTACGTAAAGGTTGCTTGGTTGTATTAACGTTAAATGAAATTTTAAGTAAATTTATAGTCGCCACTACTTACGGTAGAAATAAGTAACTAAACACCGTAGACATAAATTAAAAGATAAACGACCCATCGTAATCATGAAAATGTATTATTTATGATTTGTAATAAAATTCGTATATAGTAAACCATTTAATCAGCTAGATTTTTTTATCCGAAAGAAAAATACCACTACAAATAGGCTATTCAAAAGAGAAGACGCTGTGTTGATAGCGCTACACGTCTTCCACTCCGTAGGGTCAGTTTTAATAACAGCAGACAAAG
This sequence comes from Acleris emargana, assembly GCA_927399475.2. Classification (NCBI taxonomy): domain Eukaryota; kingdom Metazoa; phylum Arthropoda; class Insecta; order Lepidoptera; family Tortricidae; genus Acleris; species Acleris emargana. The sequence goes on from OV656836.1 coordinate 17,869,833, forward strand.
ACCAGATGCCCCAATGTCAGGGAGCGTGCCCCATCGATCTCTTCTGAATTAATTTTGGTTCAATGAAACAATTGCTCGACGTGACCCTGTTCTGCCGCTGCGACTTGAGTACGTACGACAACCTAATCTAATTCGTTTTCAATTCTCCATGGGATCGTATTCCAGAATTATCAATTGGCGCTAATTAATTTGTTTAACAACACCATAGAGGCAGGAAATTCAAAGATTAATTTTGTTTATTTTTTGTTCCAGGTACCTATCACGAATTTGTTCCACACTATGGTTAGCAGTACGTACGCGGTAAGTCCGCCGGCGGCGCAGTGCTAGCTAGGGCGTTATGTAAATGTCCGCCGATAAAGCGACCTCCACCCGCGCGACGCTCATTTGCATTCATAGGCTCGTAACCCTTGCTCTCACTTCCTCCGCAAGCAACCTCATCCGCAGCGCTTCAGCGTAAAACTTCTGCCTCGTCTTTCCTACGATAATTTACGACGCCCACCGTAATACATTGGGCCGATATGAGTTCGGCATGTATCTGCTGCGAGAGCGAGAGGAGCGTGAGGTCTCGCTGTTGCCTTTCGATTTACATATTATATTAAACTCACCGTTCGCCAGAACCCCTATTCCGCTTCGCCACCGGCCGTTACGCTCTAACTTTTCTCAATTTTTTCGGCCATAAAGCGCCCCAACCGAAACTTTCTTCGTCCGCCGCACGAGGTCGAGTGTAAATATGCCGTTTTTATAATATACTTAGTCGCTGAGTCGTCCCTTGAAAAGTGACTTGTTTTAATGACGACGTTTGTTTTGCTACAAAGTTGTTTCGTACAGTATCGGTCCATTGTTATTTTAAAAGCCATCTTACCACAGTACTAGTAGGTAGCTAAGGCAGGTCGTAAAGATATCATGATTGTGCCCGACGACTGCTAATAAGAAAAGCGAGCTATATTAGCCTTAGGTCATGGTCGCCATTGAACAATAAAAGCCTGACCTTACTGGCTTAATCGTTTTCTGTCTAAGTCACGTTAGCTAAAAACGAAACTAAATGTCGGCTTATCTAGCAGACCTCGAACCTCGATCGACTGGTCTGACTACAATCACTAGCCACACTTAATAATAATGAGTAACCTTTACACGCTTCATTACCCAAATCTACTTAAAGTAAAATTAATTGGTGTGAAACGCCGTTAACCATGTTGTAGTTTAAGATAAGTACGATACGTGAAGTGCTTACATTGTACACTTAACTGACAAGGTACATTCTGGTGGGTGAGACAAGGGGTCGAACGCTGCTGTTCAGTTTAATGCGTTTCTAGGATCCTGGAACAAATGAAAGTAAAGCATTTTCCTGTGCGCTGCTACCCTTGTAATTAAAACTGATGGTGGAAGAATATAACACTCAAAAGATCCCTTATCGTAACATAAGTGACGTAACCGTACACAAGGCGAGCATTCACGAGTTGTTCATATTGTGTAGTATTAGCCTTACTGTCGCCTTGTAATAATAATAACAGTCAAATGCACATTGACGAAAGCTCGCGTGTCACGCACCTAATTCCCCTCTCGCGGCATTCACCCCTCTCGTTAAAACTTTCCGAATTTTGACACAACCCTTTGTGTTATTTTTCTCCAACGCGCATTACTTGGTTGCCCAGCCTCTTGGACTTATCCCATTTTATCACTTTTAAAGGCATCTGACGTTCCTATTTTCCCTTCTTCTGGGTTAGTTAGTTTTCGCTTGTGGGTTGATCCTGCGATTTGGCCGTATTAGCGGCTAGATCGGAGAGCGCTCGCAGGGACCGGCTGCTCAGCCGGTGGCCCGATAGCGTCAATCTAACGCTCAATTAGCGGAATGCGATTATCCGATTCGGATCCAGAGTCGTGGCCGTCTCCACCGCACGCCGTCGCTCCAAGACAAGCGCGCTAACTTTATTAATTAAGGCGTGTCTTATCTCTTGTTAGCACTCATTCTATTATTTGTCTTTTCATCGTTCATTTCCATAATTTCATCGGCGAGTAATTACTCACCACTAAAACGAAGCACTTCCCATTGTGTTTGCATATTTTCCAGTTTAACTTTAGCTTTTGTAGAGTTTACCTCTTTCGGTGTTTACGACTGAATGCAGTTCAAGCTCAGCTGTTCACTCCCGAGTTCATATTTGCATAAATATCCTGAGTGGTGTACCTATCTGTCTACGATTGTATTCGTCATGTATTTGAGATACTTATTTTTAGGTATTTTTAACAAAATGGTAAAAAGGAACCTTTATGGTGAGACTTCGTTGTTTGTCTGTCTGTCTGTCGGTTGTGTGTGTCTGTCTGTCTGTATGTCACAGCAGGTTTTCTCAGCAACTACAAATGCTATCTACTTGAAATTATGCATAGTTGTACACCTTGCTTGCCCGCATCTGTTTTTAGTAAAAAAAAAAAATGTTTCATAAATGATAGAAAAGACCCCTTTAAACTTTTTATTTATAGCCAACAATGTCCAAAAAATGAGCCCCCCCCTCACTTTTCCGAAGTTTATTGATCAAAAAATAAGAAAAAATCCTGATGCATACATAATTAGGTACTTAATTTTATGGGAGATATAAAATGAAGTACTCATTATTTACAGTTTTAGAGAATTAACGAATAAAGTTCATAACAAAATAAGTATTTTCTTTTGCGGTTACCAAGCATAATTATCTTAAATACGGAACCCTCGGTGCGCGTGTCCGACTCGCACTTGATCGGTTTTTGGACATGTTTGTCGTAGACAGAGCATCAGGGTTGCGGGTCTGGTCGGGGTTGCGGCGTCCACTCTCCCCCGCTGCTTGTTTAATTAGCTTAATTGACATCGCGAGGCGCGGTGTCCGAGCGTTTGTTTGCGCTATCGCATTACCCCGCCTGGCGACGCGACGCGACGCGACGCGACCCACCGACGCCGGCCGACGTTAAGTTAGGCTTTCGCGTTTATCGCTTTTCGTTAGACGACAAATTAGTAGTTTACAAAGTTTAATTATTAAAGGGGTACATATATTTGTATTAACAATAAATATGTATTATATCTGTCTTAAGTTTCAATATGACTAATAGGTAGGTACATAAGTAGTTAGTCTAGTTTAGTGATATTGCCGCTACGCTTACGAAGCTAGCGGAACCTGGTTTGAATCCCAGTAAAGCCAAAAATAGGTATACAAGTGACGAGAACGAGTATTTTTTCAGAGTTTAGAATTTCTTCTTTATAAATTCGTTTTTCTTTCATACGTAGGTACATTTATCGTTACACAACATCCTTCGTATAAGGCTAAAGCTTTGTGTGGAGCAGTCAATTTATGTGCGATTGCCCAAATATCCACTGATTTTAAATGTTATGAAAGCACCAATCTATTCTCATTCCAATATCATAGCATAAATGGAACCAAATTTAATATTATGCCGCTGTAGGAACTCCAATACATAAGGATAATATTTTTACAATGAAACTCGTGTCATGGTTTTAAAAAGCGCCGCGTCGGCGCCGGCGTGTACCGGAGTAGCTCGGCCTGCATGGCGCCGCGGAGCGCCGAGTCAGCACAGCGTCATACGGCACCGGGAATACATCCTGAATTCGCTCTTCCTCTTCCCATGCGAAAAGGTAAAACGGCCGCAAAATTTATTTTATTCCTTAAGTTGCCCGAATAAATTGTACTCCGTACGTGAACAGACTTTCGAACAAAATACATAGAGGGGGCATTGAATTTTGAATCGATGCGTATGTAGCGAGCCAGGTGCGAATCTAATATTATGTCATTTGCCCTGTGTATAACGGCCGGCCGTGTGTGGTGCATCCGGTCATTTGCAGGAACCTCCGGTTAAATAACGATACTTTAATTAATAATACGACGACAACAGGAAACTATTATAATGGTCTCCATAATAATTGTATTAGCTTTGAGCATAATATCTTAAGAGAAATTGTATCTCGTCTTTGTTTTAAGCATTCATTACATTACTAACCAATACTCGGAGACATTTTAAGACACAATTAACTCGTACCTTTAAACTTGCGTATGAAAAATCATTCCTATTTGTGCAAAATGTGGTGACTGAATTGTTAACAAGTTTTTAAAGTAGGTAATTCTGTAGCTCTGCCTACCCTACAGAATTAAAGTCGTCAAAAAAAGGATATGAAAGATCGTCACTAAGTAACGTCTTGTTCGTAAGTGAACAGAAACAATAAAGTATGCCGCTAGTATTCGCTATTCGTGATGACTGTTCAACTTGACGCCGAGTAAAGTGTAGTGGCAAGTTCCCCGATCACTCGCCACTAATGAATATATCTCTACTCAGCTCCGTCATACGTAGAACAGTGTGATTAATCTCGCCCTGAACAAAGGAGTTCGTTTCCGCGTACCCTCCACACGATCGATCATTCGCCGCTTCGAATAAAAATAATAATTATAATAGGGCGCCATTGTCCAAAACAGGGCTGCGTGTCAGCGATAGTTGTACTTTCCGATAAGTAATAACTACAGTATATTGATTTTTACTTAACCATTGGTTTCTCCCAACCCTTTCCTGATGGCAAATGCAGTAGTCTTTCTGTTATAAGATAGGTTCAATTTCGTACCTATTCTGACTGAACACATTGTTTGAGTTAGAAATAGATTCGATTAATTCAAAGAGAGCTCGATTTTATCCTGGGGCTCTAATTTTAATGGCTTCGCCGGTGAAAATAAATGTACGTTCGGTTCGTTGCAAAACCTGTTAGAACACTATGACTTAGAGCATTTCGAGAATTTAAGCCTCTTATAAATTTAAGCGCGTGTGGGTGCGGCGTGTGCAGAAAATATATAATAATATTCTTAACCTTTACCGCCCGTTCTTGTACTAAATATAAAAAAGGCGATGACCTCAGTAACTCATCAGCCTACATTAAATCGAATGATGTTGCTAATATTATAATGGCGCTACCACACTTGGCTGTTATTTGTCAAATATTCTCGTTGCATCTCTTTTATTTGGTATTTCTAAAGTAATTTAGTATTTGGCAAGTACTACGAAGTGAAGTGCCACCATAAAATATTAATAACCTACATGTAGGTTTGTCGACTAAAAGTAAAATCGGTCGAATATACATACGTACAGCTTGCCACGACGGGGAAGCACGTGTAGTAGATTGCGTCACGTGAGTAGATAAACAGTACAAGGCGTGTTTATTGTGTGATGTATCGCCGAGCACGCCGGCGAGGCTACGTAATAACACCATGCCTTGATAAAACGACCCTTTGTTAGGTGAAGTTCGAGTTCTGCCAAGCTTGCGAGCTTACTGGGTAACTTGATGCTTATCATCTCATCATGTAAGTAAGTAATCGATTTGATAATATTGAGTGGTAAGCAAACGATCGTTGAAAATTTCAAAACGGGTCCGCGAAAAGATGTTCATGGTAAATAGTGAATAATTATATTCCTGTATAATCAATCAATCAATCACTCTGAATACCATTGATTAGTTTATAACGAAATCCTAAAAACCTTCTTGCTTAATTACATAAATAACGGCTGCTTTTCGCTCCGAAGCTTCTGGCAAGTTGTTTAATACTATATAATTTCCATGACAACACCGCAACGCTACTGCCGCCTGCCTGCGAGCTAATCTGCCTCTTTTTAAACAGGTCATTTCCCAAGAGAAGTGCACTAAATTGCATTTAAGTTTACGTAAATGCCTACAATATGACGAAATTAATTTAAAAATAGGGCAGTAAACCGCATTTGAAAAATAATCTCAACTTGCTTTATTCAGCTTCGAAGTGTTTAAATAAAAACAATCTTAAATAGCTGTCGGAAATGAAGTTTCAGAAGGATAGCATTTTTCTTGGTTACGTTTTTAACGAGTCGAGAAATTAGCCTTAACGAGCGGTTGGTTGGCTCAGCTGGTAAGATATCTCTGGGAAAATTAAAAGCTTGCCTAGTAATATGGTTTGTAACAAGTTAGTGTTTTTTGAGACACCGCGCTGCCGCTCGCGCAAGAGTCGCGTTCTGCACATAAATAACTTTATATGAGCGCTCTAAATCTCATTACGGCTACTGTAATAGCTTCCAAGGCTCCGCTGTCGGCTGTGACGGGAATATAAAGCAAGCCTGATTTATTCCTCCAAATTAACCGCATCGTTGTATAGAGCAAGTTGAACCACGACGCCGGCAAGAGGCAAGCATGTTTCCGCATCCCACATTCAATCGTTAACAATATCGTTACAGACCAATACCGCGTGTGATCACGTAATTTTTTAAGGTTTTTTATGCGGTGGAGTCGCTAGAGCTCGCAGCTGAAAAATCGAACGGTCACTAAAACCCCCACCCGGGCTTTCCCGGAACTTCCGTGTCGCGACCCGATAGCGTAATACCAAAACAAATGGCCTTCTTTGTCGCCTTTTTATTGTGGATACTTGAGTAATGTTCCGGAGACGCGCCGCTACGTGCGATATTCAGATGGCTTCCCGGCGGCTAAAGACAATGTCCGTTTCGTTTTATTTATGGGTCATTGTAGATTGCAGCTGCTATCAGATAGGTTTCGCAAGGCGCTTGAAAAGCTGAGACGCCAGTTAGCTCTTTTGCGATTGTTTTATTTTCTATTGGCATCGGTTTGCGAGATTCGCTACCAATCGTCTTTATACTAATTGACAAGGAACGGGGCAAGTACGCCACAATGCACTTCAACTCAAAGCCTTAGATTTTCTCAACTTATCAGTTTTTTATGTTGTAAAATACTTTATCGTACAAGCAGGAAAATAACAAACAACATAATAAATAGAAACGCGAAAGGTATATTGAAATGCGAACTCATCCCTTTAAGGGGTATTTTTCAGTAAACCTTTGAGGGATACCTTATTGTTACAAAACTATGTCATAAGGTCTCAAAAGACTGTCTTTCATCGTTATGTTTCGTGTTAGCGTCAAAATGTCATCAAAATATCAAACGAAAGGCCTCGAGGCGGTTTCGCAAACCGTTTGAGAATATTGAGAACAGCAATAGAGTACGCGGTTTACTTGATGAAACGACTAACTTGCGTCAATGAATACGATGTTATGTTGCAGGTATTTACAAGGCAATAAACGGTAACTTTAAATCGACTAAACTACAACACCAGTCGTGAGTCAATAAAGAAAATTCGGACAATGGTCAGATTTTTTTATTGCCACAGAAAAAATGAAAACAAAGTTACGTCAGTGTCAAAGTGACATTTCAGGGGATCTCAAAGTTTGGACCAGCAAGAAATATAATATTAAATCATTTCGCTCAAACCGTGATAAAAAAATAAATTCGAGAAATAATTTAAAAAAAAAACGCACAAATGAGTCACTAGAAAGCGATTACGACAAGGAAGCACGAATTGTGAAGCGAAACGAGTGAAGTGACATCTCACAGTCTCACATCAATAAAGCGACCCTCAACTTGTTGACACGTCAGGTGTATCGAGTCAATGATATACCAATGCAATAAATAAATTATGCATACAAAAACAGTTTCCTCGTTTTAAATTAATACAACATCGAGTCTATATCAAAATAAAGTTTGCCATCAACATTTTTTTTTATAGAAAGTTGATTTCTTTTAAATGTGAAAAGTATAAATATTTTCAATGCTGCAAATGTTTTTCGTTAACGGCAACACCTTTGTTTACATTTTTTCTGTGGGAATTAAAAACCGACCTTAGCTGCCGGAATTATAAAATTTTATATGAATATCCATTGCTGCCAGTTCTCGAAGTATTATCACTTCGATAGAAACGCTTCTTTATGCTAGTATTGATCACGCTAAGTATGGACAAAATTGTCAGATTCAATTATATCGCTAGCATAGCTGAAACATTACCGGCCCACATCGATCCGTTATCCCGCTGCCGAACAAAGAGAGATGAAATTTTAATCGGTCGCGTTGTCTGCCGTCGCAGAAGTTAGCCGCCGTGCCGGCGCCGGCGGCCCGTATTGTAATGAGCGAACCGGCCAGCAGTCCGGCCGCCCGCCCCGGCGGCTGAATAAAAGATATGCGATCGTCCCACACTGCGTGGATGACTTTGCTCGCATGATAATGCTGTAAGAGATTAATTTTATTAACAAACGACACCACTTCCAAATCTATCAATTTCACTCCATAAATCAAATTCAAAGAAGCAAAATGAATTGATAAAAAACGATGTAACTCGCAAGGCGACAACGGGGAAAAGCACTTCACAAGCAGATTTTTTGCACTATAAGATTGATTTTACAATAAACTTTATTTAACATACGTTTTTACGTTTGTAGGTAACAGATGTCATTTATTAATGTGTTCATGTTATGAGAGAAATGGTCGTAGGTATCAGAAAGAGAAATTTTGAAATTTTGTCACTTTGTTACTAAATAATCATGGTTGTTATTAGGTTGAACTGTTTTAAAACGTTTGTCTTGGATCGTTAGAAAACTAATGCAACTGACGTATATATTCACGCGGACTAAGGAGTGGTCCGGAAAAAAAGTAGCAGCACATAATATGGAATTTATTTTTATTTTGTGCTAATTTCTAAGCAGTGCATTTGTAATAGTAATCTGTAGATACTATTAAATAAAATAAACAATAAGAATGGTAAAAAGGGATTTCAAGTTTTCGCCTTTTACATTAAATCTCACCTAAAACTTTTTGAACAGTGTCTTTTGAGAGAATTTTTGAGGTGTTTGTCATAAACATAGTTTTTTTCTTTAAGTTTGATGGGCTAGTTAATACCTTATTAAATTGTCTTTTGATCATTAGTTAATATTTTTGATTTGACTTTAGTTTGAGGTAGTTACATGGATTTTCAAAAATTGTGTATTTGCCATTTTTACAGAAATTTGTCTCCCATAGAAAAACCCCTGTCAGAGGTTAGATTGGAGAAACTTCCTTACTACCCAACGTGAAATCTAGTTTATTGGTATAACTTATTCGTATAATACTATTCTTAAAAGCATAAAACTAGTTCTGAAAATGGAAATTCAATTGTGGTATTGTAGAAAACGGCAAGCGAAGATTGTCAAATTGTGTTGTACAAAAAGTTATAAAGTACATTGCAATAAATATTAAGAAAACTCAAGGAATCTTACACATTTCAATATTATTGTATTTTTATTTGATAGTAAGACATCTACACATTACTAAAAAGAATAAACTGCTCATAATAAGTAAACAATAAAAATAAAAATCTGGTAATTCCTTGCTACTTTTTTGATGAACCACTCCTTAGTTATCTTATTGGTATTGGTGATCGAAGTGTCCATACAAAAACAGTGAAAAAACAACTCGGCTCGGCGCGACACGACTATATAGTTGTAGGGAGACAATAACACAACACTTATATAGGTACTTGTAAGTGACGTAGATATAGCGTTCTGATTGACAGACCCATTGAATTTCTGACATTTGCGTGTCGCTTGCGGACCTGACGCGTCGGTGCTAAGGTTCCACATTGATCGACGGGGCTTACCAATGTACACAGTACAGTAACACAATATTGTATTTTATTTGACTTGACACTAAACAGAAATAATAACCTGAAAAGACAAGTTTATATCAATGAATGTCCAGTCTCATGTTTCTTTTGGAAGCACAAAGTAAGAACAATTAGGTACAGTTATATGCCTAGAAAGTACAATTATGTACAAATGGAAAACAAATGTGACACTATTTTTCAGTTCTGTAAATGTAAATATAATAATTTCAAATTAAGGCTACCTTTTCATACGCATATTCGTAGTTAAACCCTACCCTTGAAGATTTTGGGCCACGTAAAACTTTCAAGTACACATTTGCGACGACGTATCGTAGCCAATTTTCTAAGCGGTCATAAGTGCTAAGCCTAAGTAATGGGAACAGGAAATTATAAAACTCCAATTTATGCGAGTGATGACGAAAAAATGGAAAGTATTTTCCTGGGCTTAATATCAAATCAGAGAGATCTCCTTTAATAAGTTGTAAAGTTGTGCTGGAAGGCTTTCGCCTGAAGTTCGATGCTGCAGCACCGCCGACTGCCGGCAATCTCGTTAAAATCTAGGTACGACAAAACTCCGCTATGTCGTTCGCAACAATTTTAGAAATTGTCGAGTGTGTACATGGATACATATTAATGTGTATAATTATGTTTACTTAATGTCTATACTCGTAAATCTTAGCATGCCTGATGGTACAATTTTTTTTTTGTATCGATATATCAACCAATCACTCTTTGACCATTGTTTGGGTTTGCTTGCCATGCTTGATTTAAACTTGTGTTAAATTATAAAAATAAAAATAGTAGTATTGTCATGACAGTTACCAAGTTATTTTGTTTATTTAAGCATAGTTCATAGCGCTACAAAATGGGACTTTTTAAAATAGGTGTCATTAAATTTCTTAGAGACCGGCAACGCAATTGGTGACGCCTCCGGCGTTGCAAATGTCCATAGGCGGCAGTGACCACTTCCCAGTATTCTTAATATTCTTACAGAACGCAACACACGGGACAGAGCATCCGACTCGCTAGTGAGTACAGTAACTGTAACTCATGGTAAGGGTACACGTGGGCTGTCTGCCGGTATGCCCGTCGAAGGCAAAAAAAAAAAGATTGGATGATTGTTAAACGGGATAGCTGTTTAAAATCAATCAATGAACTACGTAATGCAAGATTTACTGGTAAGGGCACAAAAATGTAAACCATCTTGGCCCACGAACGAATTAAAAGGCAACTAATTATAATATGTCGTTTAATTAAATCGTATTTAAGTTTTCGTCTATTATAATAATATAGAAAGCAACTTGGAACTGATTTCAGTAACTTCAGTAATATTATTCCTTCCACATTAGCGCTAACTGCTACCGCCTGCGTCTACTTCCCGGCGAATATAGTAGGTATAGTGTCGGGCGAGCCCTTATCGCTACTCCAGTAACGACGCCTTCGATAGCTGGCTAATGGCCTCCGCGGGCCCACTTAGATACGCAAATGAGCATCGACGAGTGCCAGCCGTCACTATTACGTACATTACGAATGGACTGTACCATTACACGTGAACGCAATCGACGCGTCGTGTCGATCGACCGTCTAAATACGGATGCCATTACCCGTAATGTAGTCACGTGCATGTATTTTATGAAGGTTTTATGTTTCAAAAATACGTCAATCATAAGCAATCGCCGGTTATCTACTGTGATAAGTAAATCAAAACTAGACGATTACACAATTCGAAAATTTTACAGATGGTTTAATAATGCTTACGTAGGGGTGGTCAGTTCTGCAGGACCGGCAGAGTTCATACGAGATAATAACACAGAATAGGTGTGCGGAGTGGTGCGACGCGGCTCTCGTAATTGGCGCCGGCGCGCGCGCAAACTGCACCCTCGAGGGCGATCGCCACTTACGCTAACGACTGCGAGTTACTTAGCCCAACTGCACACCGGCTGCCAGCTCGACACGAGTTTTTTAGACCTGGCCAATAAATACCAAGCATTTTAATTTACTTGTCATGAAAGCAAACACAAATTAACGATCTAATTATTTACTGTCTCTGTTATCATCCAACAATAGGCAATTTAAAACCTCTAGCTAAACTCCTACGTCGTGCCAGCGTCGTTTATACTCCACCGCCAGTAAAAACAGGCATCGAGCTCTCGCCTGACACATGTCCTCCAGTGGCTTTACACAATACCCCTGTCCACCGAATGCATGACATATTAAATTCTTATCAACGCGCCAGACACAAAAGGCTTAGTATTATTTTATCACTACCTTTTACCCGCGCCTCCGTCCGCGCAGTAGTTGTTTATTGCTATTGCCTTGGGAATAGTCCGATTGTCAGGGATTCAAAGTTCCCTTCGTCTGTGTCTAACCTATAAACTATCCCTGTAGTTATAAACTTTGACATTGATCGTGAAGACAGAACAGGAAAAAACACACTTACTTATATATGTGTAAGCATTATCAATATTATCATTGACTAGGAACATAAACGGCCGGGTAACATTGTCTTACCGTATATGAACTTAAATAGTACGTAATTAGCGTGATGGTATTACGAGCTGACTTATGAATGATTCGGTATTAATTGGCAACATCAAATTAATTAATTATTAATTGACAGCTTTAGTTTGTCTCCATTATTTAGTACCTAATTATTTAAATGCTGATAGTATATATATACGAACAAATAGAATTATTCTAGGAACGTCTAGGGATTTTATTAGGATAGCCGCAAAATGTCGTGTTTAGTTGCTTTGTATAAAATAAAATTCAAGTTAGTGAGACCCAGGCTAAACATCATAAAACTGTATACATATAATTCTCAATCTCTGAAGGGTTAGCTGGAAGAGATCCCTTAAAGGGATAAGTTCGCCTTTGTACATATTTTTGTATTAATTGTATTGTTCTGTTTGTTCTTTTGTACAATAAAGTGTTTACATACATACATATATCATGTTAGTTACGTAAGCTCAAAAATTTGTTGAACAGTATTAACTTAATTGGAAGTATTTCTTTTGGGCACTGTTTATCTTTTTTTTTGTACTAGTACCAGTGCAATTTGTACATCTGATAATGTAATGACTGTTTGATGCTATAGTTAAATAAAAATAAAAAACCGAAAAGAAAAAAAAAAGAATAAAAAAGAAAACAACCTCGAATTAACAATTAAATCAACCGTATTGATTGCAATAATAAACTTGTAAGTTTACAAAAGAAAATTAGTAATTTATTACATTTCGTTATGGGGTATTTGTAAGAAAAAATGTAAAAAGATCTTCATCGTCACTGTTCGGCATAGAAATAGTTGACAAACTAGAGTTATTTGTTGGACAGTACACGAATACCATAACCGTAATAATAACAGCGAGTATATTAGGATAATACATTTGGCAATATGAGTTATACCTCAAAAGATGTTTGCGGCCCAGCAACAATGCAGGGGCGCCGGGCGCCGCCGCGACGCCGCCCAGCTGTAAATGGACTTCACATTAATACTCAGCTATGTAATAAATGTTATTGTTTGTCATAAAGTTTGTTTTATGAAGGTCGCCCACCCCGGCCCTCGGCCGCCGGACCTTTAATAAAGTTTAGTGTTCACTTGAAGCCTTTAGGCGATTTAGACGGGTTTAATCCAATTGTTATAGGACACTTTATTTCTTTGGTGCTTATTGAAAACCAAAACAAAAGACTATCGCTGATCGTATAAATCGAAACGACGACGATGGCGCTAGTCGCAGGAAACAGAAACAAAACAAAATAATCTTATTTTGATATTTCAAAGATAAAGACTTAGGTTGCGATGTCGTGGAATCGCTGAGTCATTGCTAAACTTGCGTTCAGCTTTGCAGCAATATTATCCAAGTCAACCTTTCCGGTCGGAGGGTTGAAATATCGGTTCGAAAACTATTCGTTTCATATTAAATACCAAAAACACGTCTGTTGCGTATCATTGAACGGCTTAGTGCCTAAATTAAACGTTATGTCTTTAATTATTTACTAAGTAATAATTAATATGTCATTCACGGCGCGTGTAATGTTACTGTTTGTTAACTAATATACAAAGCTCTTCATTAGACTATGTAGGTACTATGAATGAAATATTAACCAAAGCAAACCATGTAGGTACCTATACATATGGACTAAAAGATAACGTAAGAACGCCACGTTTCAGAGAGGTAGTTATGGCAACTCGTTTAAGTATTACGTAAAGTCGAGTTTTTGAAGTCCGTCTTGATGTTGGGTTGCGGCAGCAAGGTGCTACAGGCCGCGAGGCGAGGGTAGCGGCTGATTTGTATGTAGCACGGCGCCGCGCCGATGCAGGGGGCGTCCCCAAGACGTTCGTTGCAATTTTTCAACGATTCGTGTTCGGCAAGCCGATCCGCGCGCCGCAGTGCAGCCGGCCGACCCCCGACCCCCGTTGTCTGCCCCTTGCTATTAGGGCTGCTGACTTTCCCGTTTTGCCACAGTCCTGACTTTTAAAGAGTTTGTATTTTTAAGTAAGTAGATTACGAATAACACGACGACGATGATTTTTACTAGTTTTGCGTGGTTAATCGTATCGTGATAAATCAAAGTCCGGGTTATAGGCCGGAGTGCACAAATTTCAAATTTTCCTAAAGTTTTGGTCTAGCCGGGGGACAGTGATTGACATTGCAGTTGGCAGCCCTGCCCCCTCCCCCCCACCTGCTCCCGCGCCGACCTACTGCAACTTTAATCCCCCAATCCGCTAACGCACGACCGCGCACCGCGACTCCATATTTCAATTAATTCGACCATCCATTTCCGACGTGAAAGTTCGTACCGCTTAGCTCATAACCCCCTCTGGTATCCGACTCTCCTCATTCGATAAATAAGCGTCACACAGACCGACTCCTTATATAAATAATTCTGTTTCACTAGCAGATTTTAAATTAAAGATTGTTATGCACCAGAGCGAAGGATCATATTTTCCGCAATAAATTTTGATTCAAGCAAGAGCGCCCGTAGTGGTGGTTAACTTTTAAAACCCAATTAATTGTGTTTTGTTTTGCATATTAATGGGTCGTTTCGCTGAAGCTGCGTCGGTGGGCCGGCAGTAAGTTCCGGCGCGCACACGGAGCGGAATAGCCGTCCGGCGGGCCGGCTCAGGGCATTGCATTGCATTAGCCGCTCGGCGGCGCGGCGGGCGGCCGCGCTCCCTCGGAGTGCCCGTGTGATTGCCGATTGTCGCCGCGCCCGCCCGACGAGATAATCACGTTACCCATATCCTCTTAGTTCGACTCTAATACCATTTGTATTCTGAATTAAGGCGATAGAGTACCTACTATGACACCTCTCTCTTTCACTGCCTGGAACGTGGTGGGATTTGGCAGTTATTATACGGCTTCACGAGCTTACATCAGTACTTTTTTTAATAAATACATACAAACCAATAAAGGGTGAGAACTTTACGAAGGTAGTTCAATTTTACCACTGATCAACATTTCAAATATCAAGATTTATGATCTTACTCTCGCTCGCGAGACCAGTATATTCTGTCACAGTTTGAGATATATGGTACTACGTACGACCTCGTAGGAAGCAGCTCAATTATGTATGTTGTAGATACATGAAATTTATTGGTTCATTTCTTATTCTTATTGCGCAGACAGAAGTCGGGGCGAGCGCCGCACGTGTCGGCCATACCGCTGAATCAACTTAACCCAACTCGCTCCGCCGCAACTGAATGAACTTAATTTGATTCCGATTGTGTTTAACCTCTCCTCCTACACGTAATGATCCAGAAGGCTCTCAGTAATTTACCTTTCGAAAACTGTCATCTCAGCTTTGTTCCATTGCTTTGTTTTAACTTTACTGACGCTTGTAGAGTCACTATTCCGCAATTAACTTAGTTAAACTCGCAACTAAATACATTAGCGAGACATTTGATTCGATCGAGTAACTGAGAGCATTCCGTTTGACAAAAACCACAAGAAACTTTGCACATTGGCGTTAAATTGTCGAGACAACTGAACCGGCGGCGCGCGTGGAGGCGCACCCTATAGATAGCGAGTGTTCACTTGTTCAGCGATTCTTGTGCTTAATTGCGAGCCCATACGGACAACGGGCCGCTTTTATCGGGCCCTAATGAGATCTACCGCGCATGCCTTAATGACTCATCCTCCAAATACACCCTTTATTCGCAAGGGAGGTCTGTTCAAACAGTTTGAGATAATTATTTAAATACCTATTGTTTAATTTACTTACACTTGATTATAAAACTAAACGAAAAGGTGCAAACAAAGGCTTTCGTACATAGGTTAAAGCAATCTAAAATATATTATGTATTCTGATCCTTATTACTTATTACTAGTTAACATAACTAAATTAAAAAATATCCACTCTTATCCAGGGACCAGTGTTCTAGATAAGCAATTCCAGAGCCTGCGCAAACAAAAGTTTTTCAGGAATCTATCTCGTGGGTCCCGTTTGGCGCCACGTAAATACCTCGCTCCCTGAGCGCGCCGGCGGACTCGGATGCCGCATGTAATTCCACATTTCGGATCGAACGGGTCGCCGGCCGGCACGTATTTAAGTTTTTACTCGACCCTCACCTATTCACGAGGATTTCAGTAGTTCAATTTTCCATTGAGAGCTGTCGAAAATAATATGTAGCTTAATTTAACGAAACGTTGTAATACAACTAAGTTTGTTAACATGTTTAAAATAAATAATTGACACTTAGATCAGCACGCAAACGTTACAAAAGTTCGGAATTATTTATTATTTATTTAAACGGACAGAGTGGTTTCTGGTGCAGTTGTACTGGATCGGATCAAGTTATGCACGTGTTCCTTGAATCTGTGGGCATATTCAATTACAGTTTGTCATTAATAATGACGCCACCTAGAGATGTGGCATTGTGCTGGTGTGCGTGGTGTAAGACGACACCGCGGCATCTGATCCGCGGTCGGGCCACGGCGCGTCGCGGCGAGGCGACAACACGCCGCACCGTCACGCGCCACCCATTTGTCACACACGTCTGCGACTACCTACTTACCATTACCCACATCAATGGCATCTACGTCATTTCCACGTAAAGCCATTGATTTTTATTAAATTTTCTTCTTTCAAATCACTATTTTACATCCTAGTTTTGATTAATTCCAGTGCAGTTGAAGTCATAAATAATATGTACTCCTAGACGTCAAAAATAGCTACACGCCTATTTGCCAGTGACAATAAGATTTATATAAATATTTTGTGCGGTGGCTATATAGATATTAAGGTCTTTGACACTACATTGTCTCATTCATTAGCAATCCTCTTGACAAGTTCTACTTAAATACAAAGACATGATAAAAAAACAAAGGGTTCAATTATAAAACAATGTATCCCTAAAAATATCGCAGCCCAGCGACCGACTGCACTTAAAAGGCTTTTCGTTACGGGGCGTCACATTATACTCCAGTCTATTCTCGCTTGTCATCGCCGCCGCCCGCTCGTGTGGCGTTACTTTAACAAAATAGAACGTGACTACGTTAAAATCGCACTCCATCAAGGCTAAGAGGCGTAAGTTAAATATTTTTCTGTGGTAACTCGTTCATAGGCACGAAACAATGAGGCCCAGGCCCGAAACAATCAAATTAATTTTCTCCGTTGTTGTTTAATTAGCGTCGAGTCTGGATGGCGCGGCGGGCGGCCGGTGTTTATCATAGAAAACAATCGTTCCCCCTCCACCTCCCCTGCCCCCTACCCGCAACCCCATGACACCACCGCTTCTTCCACGAAACCCCATTATTATCAAAGTCAAGTCTTTCCATCGGAGTAACTTTGATTCGTCACTCCTCCTGTTATCATTATTAGCGACATTGTTTAAGTTAATTGACTTCGGCGTAAACAAATCGCTGGACTTGACTAATGTCTATAATGTTTTTGTTTCAGGTAATACGCGGCTATTAGTGAGCCGGTATGATTAATTATGATTGAAACACTCATTTACGCCATGTGTAAGTGACTTTGAATTAATGCCGTGTAATGGCAGAACTTGTTGCCTGCCTATGTATTTACTGCTGTAATACTTACTACTTCATTTCAGCTTATCTTTACTTGGTCAAGCACAAATTATCCCTTAAATATGTGACGTTCGGTTATACAATCATATACCATTCCCTGCGTAAAAAATAATTTACTAATCGTACCTACAGTTATTGGAGGATATTATAAGTAACGTTTGGAGAATTATCCTAGTGTAAGCACATCGTCCCCCAAAACTAATAAGCTCTCACGGGAAAACCTTCGGGGTATTAGGGTATGGTATGATACATAATATAAAATAAAAGGAAGTGTTGAAACACACACTGAATGTAAGGTGGAACTTGAAACAGTATAGTTTACACTGTGTAAAGCCTTAGAAAGTTAATCTGAAGCCATATTTAATTAAATTGTAACCGTAGGTAGCCATCGCCTGCGGCCCACAGTTCAGTTGACTGCCATTCTGTTCGGACGTGATCCTACTTTTCTGGAATTGTGCTTTTTTCAAACCCTCTCATTTGGTGAGCCCCAATTATTTATCTAAAAGTGTACATCGATTCCTTAAAAACACGTATTTTAATCGAGGTCTTAGGATGTTCGAGTCTTCTCTTGAATTTTCATTTGTTTCTATAAAAGCATACGCTTATATTGAATTTATTTCAGTTAAAGAACAAAACATTGGAAGTGTATTTTTATTTCCTTATTTGTGGTATAAAATCCGCCATTAAAGAATGAAAGAAACTCGTTCACGTCGGGCTGCGGCGGCCACTAATCTAATTATCCTCGACGCTCGAAAAACTCGCAAGTATGGAACAAGTGCAAGCCGTTTGCTCCGTTATTTTCCTGCTAACTTCGATGCTCTAACCGCCGCCACCGCCCTCTAATAAACTACGACTGTTGCAAGTGTTCGCCCTAATATTACGTACTTATTTCTCCCCAGACTGTAATTGCATTTCTTCATTTAGTTGTCGAATCGGATCTGTCGACTGGCGGTGATGGTCGAGGCATTATTAAGCGATTATTTTCAGTGATTGACCCGCCCGACCTGACCTGAGCCTCTGACCTCGCCGCGGTGGTCTGCTCCCTTCATTTGGCTAACCTGTTTTGTGAGATTAGTACGTCTTTAAAGCAGGACACGTTTGCTTTAACGGACCGCTTTTACCAAGCTCGACTATATCTAACTAGAAATGTTTCATAGAGGATGTGAAACTTTCAATGTAATTATCATCAAAAAGTCTATTACTTTTTGCAATATATTTTGTTACTTATTTCATTAAATTATTTATTGCAAATTCATTTAGTACATACATATTTTAGCTAAACATGACCATATTCGAAGATAAAACATGACCTTCCTGTTTTGCGTGAGCACATGTAACAATTTGTTCAGTGACGTCCAGTTATCGGAGGCGTTGTGTAAGGCAACACGGCGTACAGCGGCGTATTCGTCGGACTAAACGCTCGGGTCCGGAGGCTCGTATTTGTAACAGCGCGTTATTAATAGCCGCGATAGCGCAGCCGCCGCGGCGCACGATATTTGGGAAATCCGGATTTGCATAGGATAATGGCAACGCGCCGGTGCAGCAATGTGGAGTGCCGGCCCGTAACTGCTGTACTGCGCATTTTTACACACAATTTCCTTGATGCTGTTCTCTGGATCGAATATAATATGAAAATACAGCACCCTTGCGAGTTGTGACTTGCGACACAAAGGAACGTTTAATGTTCATGTTGTCAATAAAATAAAAGGAATGCATAAAATCTTTCAAGTTTAATGATTATTCTTTACACTGCTATTGTTTTTTTTCATCAGATGTAGCTTTTTGAATACTAAAACAATATGTAAATAAATCCGGCCCCAGCCCCAGCATGAACGGAATCGTCAGCCGGCAGTGTCGTCCCAACGTTATCCACTCGTAACGCTGTCAGATCCAATATCAATATGCAACATTTCACACGGCGAGCGCGCACGGAATGGCGATTGCACGTTTGCGAGTCACTGCAAGGAAAATGATTGAAGAACCGATAATGGCATTAACCCATCTTATGTGTAGAGCGAGAAGCCAGGAGGCACCTGTATTTGAGCATTTCTAAAAAAGTTTGTACATTTCATTTACGACTTCGATTTGTAAAAAAAATTGCAGGTTGGTAGGGTGAATGAAGCTGAGCCTAAATAACATAGTCTCACAAAATGTCCTCATACATTTGTATAAAACTTTCCTTTTTTTGTTACCATGAACCAAAGAAAGTTAGTAACAAAAAAGGAAAGTTTCATACAAATGTATGAGGACATTTTGGGAGACTATGTTATTTAGGCTCAGCTTCATTCACTCTACCAACCTGCAATTTTTTTTGCAAATTGAAGTCGTGAATGAAATGTAAAAACTTTTTTAGAAATGCTCATTTAGCTTTTTGTCCTGCTACGTAGGAGTCCGCTTGGCTACGAAAACTCTACGACGTAGCAATAGCTCTCGTAGGCTGAAAGTGTAAAGTTAATTAAAAGATGGCGTTTGGATAGATGCTAATTCAATCTGTCTTAGTCACCTGCCCAAGTAAGGATTTAAAAAGCAATTTAGTCCAAGACTGGCGCGCACTTGATTTTGCTAAAAATCTTCGGGCCCTTTTTGTCACAGTAAATCTTACAACTTTCTCACAACTGTAATTAGAAACGTTAATTATGAGCCCGATCGAACGATCGCTCGCTTTGCTATCTAGTGAATTTTAGTTAAGTAGGTACTGCGGGAAATAAATATATTTCATTAGCTACTTAATCGGCAGTCTTAAAGTACTTACTCAGTTAAAATGTGTTATTTATCAGTTCCCGTAGCCTTTACGGTTGCTACTTATGAATACAAAATATTTATATTTATCTTAAAAATATTTTAGAAATAAATTCCTTAGTTCGCCGCACTTATTATGTTCGTGAGTCATGAATGCAAATTCCCCTTTTCGATGTTACTATTTACATTACTCAGCCCAGTTGCGATCGTATCAATTCATAGTTGGATTATACGACAGACAAGCCGCGAAGCTATCCACTACCAATCTCATTTGTTAAACAAATCGCAACGCGTCTAGTTAGAGATTGATTCGATATTATTATTATTGTGTTTCCTTCGTTCGTAATAAATACGTGATATGAACGTTAGAAAGCAGTAACGCAGCTATTGTACTTATACTCAATAAAGTATCTCTCTTATTCTCTTTCTTTCCTACGTGTACTATCTTTCACAAAACGTTAAATTGCATTGACTTCTTACTCATTCTATTAGATGCCATTGATTATAAATATATAAATGCGGTCTAAACTACAAATCGCGATGATAATTGTCGGGTGGGGGTGAGGGGGGCGGTCGCGTGCCTGATGTATGCGCCGCCGCCGCGTCGCCAGACCCGCCGGCGCCGCCGCCGCCGCCGCCCACTGCAGATATCGTGCATGCTCGCCGCGCCATCACCGTTTACCACCACGCCACCAACACCACGCCACTACATGCCAACTAATGCCTTGGTAACAAAGCCTAAAAGGTCTGATGTACCATACAATAGTTATAGATGTTCTAAATAAAATATTAAAGCTATCAAATTCTCAATCAAAATAACAACTTTCAGCGTAACAAAAAGTCTTCCCTTAGTTGAGTCAACGTTCGCTTATTAATCTCGATCTGAAGAATCAGGGCACCTTCAACTCAAATCAGGCCCTCCCTATACAACCCATTACCACCGGCCTCTAATTTCGAAAGCAGAGTTTTTCGGGTTACCCTTGATCGATGACTCGCCCTAATGACGCGGGAAACTATTTCCTACGTATTTCCTCTACTCAATAAAACATCGAATATGCTTATTTATGTGTCCGCGTCAGTTTATTTGGGGCTTTGTCAATGCGGCCCGTAGTGCCGACTACACTCGAAGGACCGTCATTTGTCAAGATTATGACTGTTTGGGGATTGAGATACGAAAAGCGGTTATTGTTTTGAATATTTCCCTTTTTATATAAGGCTTCGTTTCTGTGTAAGCTCATGATTCTGGATGTAGAGTTCATAATTATGGTCCTTTTTCCTCCTTACCGTAATAAATTTAGTGTCCTTTACTAGTTTTTGCTCGAGACGTGACTATCCACATAAAAATCATTTAATGTAGTTCGCTTGGGACCGGTCCAACTATTTGTGAATGTTGCAAAAAATAAAACACTTCAATCTGTAACCGAAAAGTCGAAAAAAGGTCAAACAGACCATAATTATGATAACGGTAACAATTCCTAAATAAACTATTTTGGACTTGGAACATAAAAGAAAAACATAGTAAGTCTAAGTACCAAATGACAAATACAATTCCAATAAGGTGTTAAAAGCAGTTCACTTGTTAGCCACATCCATACCGCCTGCACTTACCTACATGAGATGGCACAATTAGCACGTACAAAACTCGTCAGTCACGGCTTGGCGCCGAGTGGCAATTACGGTATTTCATCCCCAATAAAAGTGCACTCGGGCGCCGCTAACGCCTCAGAAAGCTCCCCGCTGCCTATAAAGCTAATGCGAACGTATAAAGATTTAAATGACGTCTCCGGACCGTCCGGCGGACGGCGGTTATCGCGTTTACCCTCGCTTGCCTCGTGTCGCAAACGCAAACATAACAAAGTAACAAACGAAATCACTTGTTCATCAAAACGACTTGAACTAAAACGATTTTCCTCGCATTGTGGGCCTTAATACACGAAAAAATATAACACCCTTCAATATTTACCTCATTACGTTTAGACGGCGGAATACGGCAGTCGTACAGCGTGAAAGCAAACATTTTGGCGATTAATCTGGGAATACTGTGCTATATCGGGGCGCTGGAGGCGGCACATTTATTTTATGTGCCGGCAATGTTACATACGCCATAAAAGTCGTTAGGGCGGCGTAACGTCTCGCCGGCGTCTTGGCCGCTTTAATTATACCTAGATAATGTGGCGCCGACTGTACCCGCGCCGGCGCTGTCGCTACCCTGCGCATTACGGTAATACGATGCAATAACGTACTTACCACTTCCTGATGTACTCACTCAGCCGTATGTTATAGTAATGCCCGCCCTAATCACCCGTGCTTAGTAAGGGTTCTCTAGCGCCAACCCCGAAACGAAGACAACGTCATCATCAATATGGTTCAGCTCAACTCGAAATTTCGCACTTAGTCTCAGTTTAAATTATTCACTAAGCTTTTAATAGAGTAAAAAAGTTGTTGTGTTACGTGCGCACTTGACCGTGGCCCCGGGTTCGCCGGTGAGGGGTGAGATCGGCCGCCCTGCGAACCCTAACTTTTGACAATCTGACTTACGCAACGGTTTTTAGCTAACCAGTATTCAGCGGCTACATGCTTCCGATTTTCCTTTTACGTTTAGTAATAATAGCTAAATCGACATTATCACGTTCGCGTAATCTCTTTAATATGTTTAAAGTTTATATTTGGTCACATTTCCTTTTTGCAAAAATAGGCGTAAATAAAATAAAAGTGATTTTGATCTTAATAAAGACACTCTTTATTACAACATAATATAAAACTAATACAAGATTTGGTACCAATGCAGTTCTAGAAAAGCAATCATCGAGTTCTTTTTTTTTTTATCTTGAGGACATTTATTTCTTCTTTGTTGCAAAAGTAAAACAAAAGTGACAGAAAAAAGTTTATCAGGGGCGTTGTTAATTGTAAGTAGTTGGATATAGCGCGGCGCAAGGCCGGTGGAAGGTAGCGCGCACGGGGCGCAGATGGAGATTTATCGCGCCCGCCGGAGCTGAGACAACAAGTTCGCGCATTAAACGACTCCGGGACATTAGCCGCCTGCAAGATGCCGTCCCAGATCATAATTAAGTGCCGCCCAATTTATCGGACCGACCCGCACCCCGAACAACTCCCCTTAAACTTCCCTTATCGTACGTAGTAAAAGCTCTTTATTTTGTAGTTAGTCCGCTCCCGCAGTTATCGCCTTTTATCTTACGCTGTTGTGTTATTTTAGGTACTCCCGCGTAAAACTAAACCTTCTTTACGAGTTTATAATAAAAATGTTGCCGCGGACACGAAGTAGGGATTTGGGAAGATTTATTCACAACCCTTTGGTTTTCCGTGTCAATTTTATGATATTTGTTGCGCCGTGCAAACTTCCTTTATATTGATAGACATTTCTTTAAAATATTAACTCTAATTTAAATTGTTTCTACAGACGAATACTATACATAAGTATGGTTAATTAATAATTATAAAGACCATTTTTGTCAAACCTCGCGTGGTTAAAAATATGTCTGGCTTCATAGTAACATGCAGAAGGCTTTTAAAAGGCTGAATATGAGTTTTATAAACTTTCAAGAGACCCATACATACATGTTCACAAAAAGTATATTTGGCTGTAGATATCACCACTATATTTTATATCCAACGCCGAAATTCATGAAATAATTATTTCTGCAAATGTTAAAATCTAGTATGAGTAGTAGAGAGTAGAATATAAAACTTAGTGGCATCAATCTACCTTGAAATTTACGCTGAAGTCGATGCAAAATTAAGTAAAATTTACGCTACCAACTTCTATAGATTTAGCTGCCGATATCGACCGACACTATTGGCTCTAATGTTTCGCCTCTAAACTTTTCATGTTACATCCATCTGTAACTCACCACTGCATATGCACCCATAATTGCTGATGGATGGAGTTCCGTCATAGTACCTAAATCACATCAAATCTCCTACTTGTAGGATTTGTATAATCTTACAGGTCGTTAGTTGCCATTCATCCGTCATTCTAGAAATAGGAGCCACGCAAACGGTTCGTCGTTGATACTTGAGCAACACATTGATTTACTAAACGACGGTTTTATTCTTAACACTCAATTTGTTATAAATGTTAAATAACATTTTGAAAGTTATAGGTAGTCAGGTAGTCACTGTTCTAACAAATAAGTGACAGTACTATCCGTAAGCGGTAGTTAAATAATTTTGTAGCGAATAAAGTAGGCTTCCTGAATAGGTGTGCAGGTAAGATGCACATAAAGCAAGTGGCGCTTACTGCAGGCTCAGAGCTGCTCAGTCTAATTACTCCGGCGGCAAAGCTAAACTGGTTACCCGGTCGCTTGGCGTCGCCCCATACCGTGTCGCATTAGCCGTACAAGCAGAAAACGGACGAATCCGATACACCTAATGATAATCAAAGACACGTGTGTGGAATGCCGCCGCTTCTCTCGACATAAGCTCTAGTTCAGACACTCACATACTACATATTCAAAGTTTTTAAATAGGTACTCGCTTTCTAAATCGCTATAAACTACCATCATTACTATACTATGTAATCACGTACCTACTTTTGAAAGTCGGGTATTGTGGTTCTACTACCGATTTACTTATTTATTTATATTTCAGTTAATTATTAGTTTCTTTAAATAAACATGCTATCGTTTCATTAGCTCTATCTTTACCCGCTTAAAGGAAAGCACCAAATAACATGATAAACTTGCCAATTTGCGTTTGATTTAAAACTAGAATGACAGATTTACTAATTTATTACCATATCGTCATTTTGTTTAGAAATCAAAATTCGCAAATTTGCCGTGAATATGAGGTTTTCGTACGCAGGTACTATTTTCAATTGTACTGTTCAAATTGTTTTGTTTGTACTCTACAAAGTACAAGACCTTACTTTCCGGTTATTTCGCGAGATTGCATCTAAGGCACTTGCACACGCTTAATTTCATGAAACCCCTCTGGTGCACTCGGCACCATGTTGCCCCGGGGCGCGCTGTTATTTGCGCGCTGCCGCTCCTTTAGACGCTGCGGAAACAAACGGTATGATTGTGCATCTAATGCAACTCTTCAAAGACCCGGAAAATTTATTTACCTACAACTGGCTATACACCTAGTAAATTAACCCCGCGCACGTGTATAAACGTACTCTGAAAGTAAGGTTTAATTTGGTTATTAGCTTAATCACTAACACTTGTTTCGCTACTAAAACCCGAGCTAAAGGTAAGCACTCTCTTTGAGGCTACTAATGTTATTTAGTAAGTCAGCGCGTTCGCTGACCTAATGATTTTTCTCCTCACGGCACGTTAGTAAAACAGGCAATTTACGTGAGCCTATAAGTAACGAGATTCATTAAGGCTGTTACAAAGTGGCGCTGGCGTTCTTAAAGCGAATGGCCCTCGAGCTTGCAGCGCTCATAAAGACCGAACGAGCCTAGCCGGGCGGCCGAGGCGCCGCGCGCAATTTAATGAAACACCTGGAGAGGTCGCGCCTACTTCCGTTGCATTAATCTCGCACCTCCATTACTCACCACCGGCCACTGCCGGCCTCGCCCTCGCGTCAACACTCGGTTTAGGATCAACGAAACATTTTTAATCGAGAGACGATAAAAACAGTAAACAAATTCTGCAACCACTATTGGCAGTGCCTGTACCTATAGCTTAAAAGTGGCAAACTAATATTATAGCTCGCATAAACAAGGACTGACCGCGCTCTCCCGACGGCGACGGTAAAAGTGGCCGAGATAACTCCGTGCACGGATGCATATTTTAACGTTAAGCTGTGGCACCCTGGCGCAAACTTGTTGGGAACTTCGCGAGAATAATTGTTAGTCAGTTCCATAAACGAAAGTGTGGTTTTCATTGTACGGGGCGGGAAGTTTGTTCTAGCTGGGTTTGTTCCATTGTTTGCTGTTTGAGCAGGCATCGGTGTCAATAGGCGTGGAGGACTCATGGTCAATTGTAGTTGATGACTGTTGTGTGTATCGTGTAGGCGTGCTCGCTGCGTCAACAGCACGCACGGGGCGGCGCCCAGAGACCGAAATAAAAAGTACGCGGCGATCGCGAGGCATAAACACGCGCCCCTCCCGCGTGACGCCTCATTAGCCACTCCCCTGCACCTCTATAAATCATTTTAAATTCAAATTCTACTTACTTTCAGAATTGACTTTGCTTACCTAATTCCCGTTCCTAGCCACAAAATTTTGCAAATTAGATTTCACCTTTCCTCGCTTTAGCTTGTCAGAAAAAAAAAATGCGGCATCCGGAACCGGATCTCGGCTTGTGATCGTGTTACCTTCCATTGCTCGATTCAAACCTGACGAAACCTTTTGAATAATCTACTGGACTTCTTGTCTTTTCTAAAATTTATTTGTATCCCTTAGCCAGTAGCGATTTAATTCTATTTGTGTTTAAAAAGTAACCCATGGTTAAATCATTGAAAAACTAGGTTCACCGGAAACAATGTTTCATTTTCAACGCAAAAGTTAAATAATATTTAGCGTTATTGGTTCTAATTAATCACATTGCCATAGATGAATAACAAAATGTTTTATTGAATATTGAAAAGTTTTATCCAGCTATTTTTAAGTAAGTGAGTATTTGAAGTTTGTCAACTGCAAAATAGACGTAACGGCACGCTCCCGCGGTTGGACCGGGCCACGTGGCATTCTACCTGCCTTGCTACAGGAATTGGCACGGCTCACCGGCCTTTTCTATTCCTGTCTGTCCCTGTTACGCGGTTATTTTTGGCACCGACTTGAGTGCGTACAAGTGGGCTTCAGATTGCTTCGTGTCGTGTCATTCATCTGTTTGTTAGCCTATTGTTTTCTTGTGCGTTGATTTGTCACGCCGCAGCCAATAGTAGAAGTGTGGATAATAGCGGTGCGCGTACGTCGCGCCGCGTCGATACGTAGATACGCGTGACCGCGCTCCGCCGACAGCGTGTCGCCAATCCATCAATCGTGATCGAACGCTCTGATCGATTAACGACTGCACGCCTCGCCCGACATACATTCTTGACATCCTATTTGGCTCGTCGATTTGTTTTGCCTGACTAATCAGAAGTGATTAAACTCATTTAATTTAATTACATAGCAACTAGATGTTTATACTCGTAGTTTACTATATATGTACCGTACGCGTTTGTATATATTGTGTAAACTCCAGTAATCCCTAGCGAATGGCTGATATTCGATGATTGCTACGTACTGCGACATAATTCGTTGCCTGGTGGTACGCATATTTATACTATTGAGATTCGCCCAAACTTTTACTTGTAAGACTCGTCGGTGAACATGACTCAATGTTAAACGAGTTAATGTTTCCCGTGTGACGCCTATCCGTTTCTCAGAGCAGAAGACGCAATTAGTAGGCACTCTGTAGATGTCGTCGCGCCGCGCGCCGTCTCGAGCGAGGGTGCTGGCGCGTGCCGCGGGCCTCAGCTCTCCTCGACGCGAGGGTTGTTCGTTATACACGTCATAGTTCCCGAGTGCTCTCGGCCGCTTTACTGCACTACGATAACAAGAGGCCAGCGCCTCCGCTCATTGATGCCATTTTGTCTTAATCGAGTCAGGTGCCAAGTCTTAAAAAGATCTTGGTCTGATTCTAACAAATAACTTCTACCGCTTGTCAATGTGTTGATTGTTACTACATACATACATACATAAACTCACGCCTTCATTCCCAGAGTGGGGTAGGCAGAGCTAAAGAATTACCAACAAGTCTGATTTCGATTATATATCCGTTCGTGATTCCTTATTACCTGTTATTCTCAGGAGGCCGTTGAGGCAATCCTAAGCAACCCTTTACGTAGTGCAAGTACGCATTGTTGTCTCATAAGTCATAAAGAACAAGGCAAGGGAAGCGCGCTCGGTTTACTCCTCCACTATTACAAAAATGTTATTAGTTTTGGGCCGCTATTGTCCACCCCCGCCTGGCCGACCCTCCTATTCCCTCTCCCTAGAGCAAATAAGGCATATTGAAAGGTCGCTCGTAGATTTGTTTTTAATACTTGAGGCTTTACACCAATATGGTTTGGTTATCTCGTTTCATTAGTGTTTGCTATGGAATTACCCAACTTCAAGCTAAATTTCCGCCGCTGTAGTCATCTTTTCAGAAGCCCTCCCATACCATACGAGACATATCTACTGCTATTTAAAGTAAACAATAACCGTAACTTCCAAGTATTATTGACAGACTACTTTACCATCGCAATATAAAGTTCAACTTGTAACGGTTTTTATTTTATTGTTCCAAAAGACCGTAACTGTAAAAGTATTTATTGTATTATTCCCTTAATAAATAAACTATGTTATTTTTTGAGTATTTTATCTTTAAGTAGTTGTTTCTGAAATAATTGGGATACAGTACGGAACCCTAAAAAGTAACAAATCCGTGTAAAGCAGAATAGAGAAGTGATCGAAGAGCAATTAATTGGGCGTAATGTGTGCACCGGGAACCGGGAACGGCAGCCGGGACAGCACGAGGGGGCGCGGGTGGCGCAGCATAGGCCATTCATCTCAAACGACGCGGCCATTTTGTATCTACGCGGACATCCGTCACGCTAATCGCTGCGATACACCTGCATGCGCCAGCGTCCCGCTGATCCTCCCCAATTCATCCCAATCGACAGACAAAATCAGCACGCGCTTAAGTACGCACGATCACAAAAAGCAACTCTCCGCTCCGGTTTCTAGTAATTTAATGCCATTCCCATGACCATGACCCGGTCAAGTTATCATAGTTATGATCACAATGTGATCACCCATTCAAGTTTCACAAATGGGTAGCTTGGAATTGAAACTCGGTTAAAGTAGACGACGCGGAGTAACAGGAAGTAATAACTTTATCCCGAGCTTAACTGTGAGAGTACCGTCCAACTAACATTATGCCTGCCAGTAACAAGTTAATCTAAATGCAGCCGACTGGTTCCACTAGCTAGTTCCAGCACGCATCGCCAAAGTTTAATAACTGAGAAATTTGGAGCACGCCGCGCCCGTCTTCGATTAAACTGGCCGCTAAAGATTTACTTCAGTTTGTGCAAACTTAATAATGATATACACCAGCTTCCTACCAGATTCGAAAGAGAAAAACTGTTTGCAAAAGTTGTACAATAAATCTTGCGGACATTATCAGTTAAACTCTCTTTGCCTGAATACTAAATATTCTGATGGTGTTTGTTTGTACTTACTTAGAAAGCGCGATAAGCGATTTTCCGTTTTTTCATTGAATAAAATATGGTGCAAGAGGCTCGCTGTGCAACGATAAGCCGTCAGCGGGGCTCTTCCCGTCACGTAGTGCGACAGTTAATTACGCGGATGTAAATAAATCATCGCGGACGGGTGCGGCGGCGGAGGGCTTCGATTCCGAAAGGCAATTATCTCGCGCCTCATTGACGCCGAAAGTGAGCAGAGCGAGGACCGCGCCGCCCTACTCGCCTTACAAGTATTTGACACCACCTAAGACGCGGTTATAAGGAAAAATCGAGTGGAGGATTTCTGATGGCTACGTGCCCGGCTCACACCAATTGTGATGCATGGAGGGATTTCCGCACGCCGCGCCGGCCGATATTGAGCCGAAACTGCGGCCGCCAGCGCCGCCGCCGCCCCGTTATACATTATTGCTTATCGGAATGATATCGAATGAGGTCCGCCATTTTCGTCTTTTCGGAGAGCCGAGAAGTGTCGCTTACCTGGGGCGCGTAACCCTTATCTTTCTTCACTTTCCACTTATGTAGCAAAATAGCATATTGGATCGAATTTTACCAAACATTACATTGTATGGGTGTTATCAAGACGAAATCCATTTATGTTGATGTCGCTTTTAGTCCGTAACACAGAATATGTATGATTTTCAGGGTCGGTGTAACCGAGAGAAGCCGCCCTGCAAGTATTTCCACCCGCCGCAGCACCTAAAGGACCAGCTGCTGATCAACGGCCGGAACCACTTAGCCCTGAAGAACGCGCTCATGCAGCAGATGGGGCTAACGCCGGGCCAGGTGCTACCCGGACAGGTCCCTGCCGTGGTCAGTCCTCCCTCCGCCTTTAGTTTACCCACACTTCATAAAAGCTTGAGCGATCGGTCCTCGATACCTTCTTACTGCACGCAACACGCTGCTTTCGGTGTAATTGCTGCTATTCAGTAATTTTATAAGCGTTGTTAATTAAACACGTAGTTTTTTTTAATAAGTAACTAAGCGCGTTTAAGTTGTGCCTTATTTCTGCTGTACAAAATTTACTGCTAGGTAGTTTAATAATACCAATTCTTAATATGAAAGTTACTTGCCGAGAATAATCAAGTTTTTTGCTTCTTTAAAGCAAGCGATACCTATAGTGTTACCGCATTAAGCTTAGTATTTTAATTTAATTTCAAGTTTTGTCTTTCATTAGTAATAAAATAAAGTTAAATAAAGTTAGGTTATAGGCTGAACTTGATTACCTCTTGGGCACAACTTAAACTCCGTCGCTGGTGGCCGATCGCTCCACACTGCTTGAGCATGTTTGTAAATTTCGTTCCTTACGTGGCATGACTGCTCTCCAAACTTACACGCGTATGAACTGGGTATAAGCGGTTACCTTACGCTGATTTAATCACCTTAACTACATTTCCTCACTGTTCACACTGTCGCTGAAGTCACGAGCCAACCCCTCTCGGCGTCCCCCTTCGCACCGTCGTCCTTGTGTCGTTAACTTTGGGTCGATGTACTAACACAGTAGTGGAACGTAGTCGTGAATGCGGTACGCGGGGTGACGTCGAGGCGGCGCGGACGCGGCTCGGGCGCGGGCTGCGGGCCGGCTCTCGCACGATGAGTAGCGTGTTTGTGTGGTTTTGTGTAAGGTGGGCGGCGTGAGCGGCACGGGTGCGGCCGCGGGCCACCTCGCCGCGCTGGACCCGATCAGTCTTGCCCTGCTCGCCCCGCAGGTATTGTCGCAGCCGCTACCAGACGCCGCACCGCCACCGGCCCTCCCGCGCCATCCTGACGCCCTGACCTCCAATCTTATTCACAGATAACGCTTCCACTCACTACGCACCTACTAGAATCCGCTTACAGACCTATACAGTACACCCCAGCAAATCCTGCTCCCTTTGACATTAACTGGTGGCCGGTGGAAGCTTTACTGGACAGACCGTATGCTTCAATAAAGTCTTTCAAATTATTCTCGATTAATGCACGTGGACGCTTATATCTGGCTATATATACCTAACTCCTATTAACAAAATAATCAATCGTAGGTTGTAAATATTGGCTTGTGGTTTATGTTGTACTAGGTAAATGCTTGCTGTGGATTTGTAACGAGAGTTTTAGAGAACGTAATTGGAACTTGGTTGGATGTATGTGTAGTATAGTGATCTGATATATGTAGTGAGTGTATATGATGACATGGCGTGTGGGTGCGTGCGTGACATAGATTTGTATGTGCAGGCAACTTCGCCGTACCTGTCGGGCGTGCCCGGCGTGGGCTCGACGTACGCGCAGTACTACGCGCCGCAGCTGATGCCGGCGGTTCTAGGCCACGACCCGTCTGCCGCCGCCTCGCCGCTCGGCGTCATGCAGCAGCCCGTGCTGCAGCAGAAACTGCCGCGCACCGACCGTCTCGAGGTAAGACCTAACCCTTAACTATAACTTGATCTGATGAACCTATCTGTCTCCCCGTTTAGTGCTTCCCAATAATGCCACCTATGCCGGGGACCGAATAGTAGATGTCCGATCGAGATCTTCCCTTGAGCTTCAAATTTTACTGGAATTCCGTAGTTTATTCATGATGTTTCATCGATATTGAAACTGAATTCTGGATTGATTTCGTTTAGTATCTTAGTTTAAATGTTACATACGGTTGTATGTGTGTAACGTCGGTCCCCGGCGCATGATTCGGCCTAAGAGCCCATGCCCGTCCCCGTGTGTTTGTGGCGCGCGTGCGCTTCGCGAGCAGCACTCGCTTACTCCCTCTGGTGAACGACTACACTGTAGGCGCAACTTTACTGACCGACGGACACGTTTGCTATAATAGAGTAATACATTTACTCCGTCGATTTGCATCTACAATGTAGTTTTTTAATGCTTAACCCGGAAAAGACTTAGATAGTAGAAGGGAGAATTGAGTACTATTAAAAAAAAAAACGACAGATTGTACAAATAAATGCGACGGATGCGTAGCTCGTTAAATTGGTATACATCAAATTTATTCGAAATAAACACAAAAGCGGCGTCCGGTCTAGGTCAATACATAAGTACATTACAAAAATTTAGTCTCGGCAGCGAATACCGAAATGAAATTTCCATATTTTCCACGGTTTTGTAAAATTTGCTCGGCAATGCAAATATAAAAAAGTTGACTGCCGCGCAGTGTTTGTTTAAATTTGGGACTCAAATCAAAACAGAACTGTCGAGCGTATAATAAAGGACGTGAAGTCGAGTCAGCAGCGAGTGTAGGTTCTGGGTACCTACCGCGGGCACGTGCACCGGCCGGCCGGTGGCGCAGCGGATGAGCTAGGGCTAGCGGGTTAGCGGGCTAGTGGGCAGTGGGCGAGTAGAGCGTAGCGAGGTGCGCGAGCGGCGGACATGCTGGTGTGTGGTGGTGCAGGTGTGCCGGGAGTTCCAGCGCGGCGCGTGCAAGCGCGCCGAGTCCGAGTGCCGCTTCGCGCACCCGCCGCCACCCGTGGCCGCGCACGACGACGGCTGTGTCACGGTGTGCATGGACGCCGTCAAGGGCCGCTGCGTCCGCGACCCCTGCCGCTATTTCCACCCTCCCCTGCACCTGCAGGCGCACCTTAAGGCGCAGGCGCGCGGCGCGGTACGCCACCAGGCTGCACGCTCTTGCCTCGCTCGCTCGCGCTCGCTTCTCTTCTTCCGCTTGGTTTCGCTCGCCGCGGCGCCGCTTCTGTTCGCAAAGCTTCTTTTGTTCAGTTCGCCGCAGCGCCGGCTCGCGCCACGCTTCCGTCGCACTCACGCTTCACTTTATTTTAGTTTTATCTATCGCATAATATCACCTTTTGCCGAGCTTTAGGTGTATTCTGTGCATCTACTACATCGTTATTGTTTCTGTCCCGTCCTGCGACGCTTCGCTTCACGTAGACGGCCGCAACAGCGCAGCAGCCGGCAGCGAGCGCGACTTCGGAGCCGGGCAAGAAACGGCCGGCGCCCGCCGAGCTCGAGCCGCCACCGGTACAACCGCCAGCTTTGCACGCTTCACCTCCTCTCCTGGTCCCGCCCGCACGCTCCCTCCGCGCGCCCCTCCCTCCCAGCAGGCCGCGGCGCGCGGCCGGCCGCCCCCGCCGCCCGCGCGCCGCGGCGCGCTGCGACCGCTCCAGCCCCACGCCCGAGAACCTCCGTTCAACCGTTTGTTTCTCGTTTCAGATGGACATGAAGAGCGTCGGATCCTTCTATTATGATAACTTCGTAAGTATCTCGACCCTGTCGAGATCGAAACGATCTCTGCTGTCCAGGATCTCTGGGCATCGGACCTCATACTGACTAACTAAACCGTCACTCTATCTTTCAGGCCTTTCCCGGTGTAATGCCGTACAAACGACCCGCCGCCGACAAAGCGGGCGTCCCCGTGTACCAGCCGGCGACGACCTACCAGCAACTGATGCAGCTGCAGCAGCCGTTCGTGCCCGTGTCATGTGAGTACCCCGCGCCTGCCTCGTCCGCCCCCCCGACCGCGGGCACGCCCTCGGCGAGCACGCCGCAGCCGGCGCCGCCGCCGCAGCCCGCGCTGCCGCCCGCGCCGCCCGCCCCGCCGCCCGCGCCCGCGGAGCCGGGGCACGACCCCGCCTCCGTGGCCAAGGAGGTCGCGCAGAAGAGCTACGCGGCGGCGCTCGCGCTGGCGGCGCAGCAGTCGGCCATGGCGCACGCGGCGGCCGCGTACACCCAGCAGGCGCTGAAGGCGCGAGCCGGCATGCCGGGGCTCATGCGGGCGCCCTTCATGATGCCGCGCGGCTGGCCCGCGCCGCACATGCCCATGCCCGCCTACTACCAGCAGCCGTACATGTACGCGATGCCGCCGCCCACGCCGCCGGCCGCGGCCGCCGCGCACGCCGCCGCCGCTGCCGCAGCCAATCCTTACAAAAAGATGAAAACGACATAAGCGGGGGGCCGGGGCGCCCGCGGGCGGAGGGGCGCGGGGCGCGGGGTCTCCGCGTAGAGACTCGTACGTGTGCGGCCGAATGTCCGCCCCGGCCTGTCGGGGCGCTTAGCGCTAGGCGTGTTGTCACATTTGTATTGTATTATTGTAAGGACGAGGCGAGAGGATTCGCCCTCGCCGATGTCTCCGTAGTGTATCGCTATCTATTCTATTGTGTATTCTACTCACTTACCGTTATTATCTTATGCGTGTATATTTCTCGTATCTACGATCCCGGTAATAATAACGCTTGAATGCATGACTGTACGTTTTTTTATTACCTCTTGTCGATCGTCGTTATCGTGAATATCGTCGTACTGAGAGTTGAGCGCTTAGTCCGTCGACCGCTACGTACACGCTTGTTCCCGGAGCAGGGCCGCACGGGTGCGCTTTGGCCGCTGTGTCGATCCCGTATAGTGGTTTCCGGCTTGCAGCAGCAGGCCCGCACCTAACACCGCCGCCTTCTAATTTTCGCATGGATAGAACCCACCAACCACCCCTATACGTTTGGCTCATCAGGTATTGTTCTCATTATTCTAGAGGCTCCTCGTGTGTGCTCAGTGTGCCGGCGCGCTCTCCACTAGCGCCGCAGACGCGGCGAGCGCCGCCATCGCTTTGTTTTCGGTCGCACGTTCTTTATATTTATTTTGAACGCTTTCTGTTACATGCCTTCCGAATGACCGCTTCGGCTGTCGTTGCAAAATCTTTTGTCGCTTTTTGTATTGGGACGGGCAGGCTGTGCGCCGACCAACGCGCCCTTTGTGGTTTACACCGACGAGCGCGGACAGGTAACGAGTGCCGCGTGCAGTGCCCACCGCCACCGCTCCGCCGCACGCGAACCTTGCACCACCCGCCCCACCCCCTGTAAACCCTTCCCATGCGCTCGGACGCGTGAGCTTATTAACTTTGGTTACTCCTGTTGTTGTTTGCTCGCTTAGAGTCGAGCCCGCACCGCGCTTCGCCGCCCCGCCGCGAGTTACTCTAACCAGCTCTGCGGAGAACGCTAGCCTATCCTCTGCTCGCGTTTTGACCTCTGCCGCTAATCACATTTTGTACGCTCTTTTTTCTGTTATTAAGCTCGAATCCATTGGTTTATCACATTATTTTTTACATATTTAATTAAGATTATTAA
Organism: Acleris emargana; assembly: GCA_927399475.2. NCBI lineage: Eukaryota > Metazoa > Arthropoda > Insecta > Lepidoptera > Tortricidae > Acleris > Acleris emargana. The sequence goes on from OV656836.1 coordinate 17,905,311, forward strand.
GTTTAAGACTAACTTGACGATGTCTAAAATGATGGAAATAGTGTTGTTTTTACATTAAGACTATAATGATAAATATAAAATAGAAAACTATTTCAATGGCCTAAATTTGTTTTTTATTTGATCACTTTATAAATTGCTCACAGTATTTTATTACTGCTCTAACTGGAAATAAACGAATAATCTAATCCATCCGATAACATAGAGCAAATCAATAATTGAAATAATTTCGAGCTTGCTTCGTTTACTCTGCTTCATAGAGACATTTAGTTACTAGTCCTTCATGCTTTAAGTGAGCTTTGTAGACTACGCGCTTGTTAATAGTGCAACCAACAGCCAGACCACACGATCACTACTCTAGCGGGCTATTCACAACAGCGGGTCAAGGTATGCTTGGTGAAATGAGCTTTTTAATCGACCTGCATAACGTGCTCTAAAGGAAGGTAAACAATATAAATTTGTAAACATAAATGTATTCTTCCTTTTTTGCCTATGCAGGTTTTCAGGGCTCTTGTTTGTCTTATGACTTTTTAATGATCTAACGGAACAACCTAATAGGATTAATGACGACACAGATGATTTGGACATGCTGTGCTGACCCCACGGTCGCAAACTGATGGCATCGCTTATCAGCCGTCTCATGAGTATCAATGTCATCATCCACATCAGCCATCTAGTCTTTGTGCTGTAACTGTATTTGATTATATTGTAATGAACAGTTGATGCTACAACTTACCTGTTGATGATTTTAGTTTTTGTATAGTGAGACATATTGCTTTCAAATGTGGAAGAAGTCACTCTACAGTATTGCCTTGCTTACACCTGGTAAGATACAATCAGCTTACTTTAATATCCTCAGTATAAGTGATTTCCTGTTTATCGCCTAAACTGAAACGCGCCGCTTACAACTAGCATGACTACGACTAATTAGCCTTCCGGTACGCTTTTATTAATTATAATTTACTCACCGGCGGTTTCACTTTAGGTGGTTTTGTTAATTTTAATACTGAAGCCAAATTATTGACCGTTAAAAAGTTGACGTGGATCACTAATTTCGATTTAAACTCTTCAAAATTTTATTGCACAAATCCTACTTCACATATACCTACTAAATTTTGTCAACTTTTTAGCATAATTTATTTCACCGCTTGCTTGTGTCAACTATCAACCGCTAATAAGGGGGTTATTTAATAATTCAATTATTATTTTTCAAAATTAAATGCTTTCAATCTTTTTTTGATTGTGCGTAGTTGGTAGTTGAATTGGCAGTGGTGAAGAGAGAGATTCGAAGTGACTTCATTTCAGGACTTTGTTCCGAATCCATTTAAGCACACAATTAGGTTGCATTTCTTGCCTATTAATTTTATTATTCACTTCGAGTTTTCTCCAGCAATGCTTTAAGTGCTTCGCAGTTGCGGCTTCAATCCTCGCTTATGTTGAGGCCTATCTGATGCTTATTTAAAGTGTTCACGTAGATGTAATAATAAATACTCAGTTTTCTTTTGTTTGTCGTACAGTAACCGCACTCTCTAATGGTCATTATGTTGCAGTTTGTACTACCACTAACATGTCACGTCCAGAACTGTCATGTAAGCTAAAGGTATAAATTTATTTGTCTATTTACATTATAACCATGCCTACGACCGACAAGCATGACCGCCCGTGCGTCTCTCCAGAGAACACGGAAGGATCCTAATTCATCACAGTCGATGCAGCCACAGTACCTTCCCCACACAGCCTCTTAAGCTTTGTTATAGCAACAGTTGGTATTATTGGGTACACTTTGGACGCTACAACCTCTAGAACGCCCTCGCCCTGGTAAAAGTTGTCTAGCATCATGCTTTAGCTTTTTTGTAAAATATAGTCACGCTTAAATGAGATTGGCTGCGCAATAATGATTATACTTCAAGCGTTCTGCATGCCATTTAGATATTATATATTCATACCTACTATGTGCATAATGCAGCGTATTTTAACACCACTCTCAGACGGTTACGGCAACTCAAATACGAGATTAACTCTTTTTGGCTCGTAATAATGATTCAAATGCTGTGTAAATTTTATTATGTACCAACAGATTTTACAATATAAAGGTGACACACACTGAACCGGCGCGGTAGTAAATGAAAGAATGCTTGGAAGGTCCAATCATATTGTGCAACGAATCTTGTAAAGTTATTGTAATATTGAAGCAGCGAAACGATTTCATTTCTTGCAATTTCGCCTTCCGTGTGTCCCGTTTAGTGTTTATTTATGTAGCGATTGAGAAAGTACACACGCATAATTCCATTCTTTAACTAGAACTAAAGACCACCTTTTCTAGCGTAACCGTAAACTAATAGAACCAGCCGATCGAATACCCAAGTGTATGTGCCCACTGTTACACGACTCTACTTACATACCCCGCTCTTTGATATTACAACAACTATTTCAGCGTTATTTTTCAGACGGCTGTGCAATGAGGAAATTGTTCAATGTCAGATGTATGAATGTCCAAAAGTGATCAACTAGATTTAGTATTAACACAATTAACATTATAAGTTCATGAACCACTGGTCTTGGTATTAACATTCTACAACTACCCTGGTTGCGCCAAGCGCTACCATGATGGTGGGTGTTATGCTTGTTATGATAGATGATTGTCTACAAACGTCCAACTGTTCATGAAGTAGTTAAATGCATTTTAGCAGGCGATCATCATACAGTTAATCCACAATGTCCAGGCCTTTTCGAAAAGACCAACTCTAATAATGACAATAATTCATTTTAATCGTTAGAACGTAACATGTAAGTGGTACGAATTGCTCACCTATTGAGCTATTACTTATTTTTACAAGACTGCTCAGAGTTAACGTTCTGAACAAGACGATAAAAAACATTAGTCACCGGTTCCTAGCCTTACACATTGAATGACGTACTGGATGATCGCCGGCAATATACAGTGTCTACTGTGAAAGACATGCTGCTTTAATAAGACATTATTATATTTTCAGTTACTGGACACCCTCCCGGTGTGCCAAGATTTTAATCGACAAGGATGTACAAGACCTACCTGCAGATTTGTTCATATTCGTGAAGGTGAGCTTCTTATGTTTTGATCGAAAAGTTTTATTACCCATTTGAATCTGACTGCAAATAAGTCGTGTAACTCTCAATGTAGTACTGTAAATTCGGTCTAGTTACTGTCAAAACTAACATTTAAATACCCTACAAATCGCAGGGCCCTTTTTTACACATAATTAACAGTTTCATTTTATAATGGTTTGTTTAACCAATTTTGACAGTAATTGTAGCTTTTATAATAAAAATGACTAATCCCATTTGTTTATCCGTAGGCACTAATTGTTACAATACCTCTCCTTTCCTCATTTTTGCATGATCACTGTGTATTTATATTGTTGATACGGATAAGTAGAGATAATTAATTATTATTAATGTAGTCTAGAAATTATTAGTATACTTTTAGTATGTTAACCTCCATATAGATGGACTTCAATATTTTTATAAGATAGATTGCAAATAGAACTGAATATTAGATGATCATAGGTAGTGTTGGAAACGTTATCTTTTTGATTCCATTTTTTTTGTCCGTCTATTATTAACAATTTTAAGTATGACCCTGTTTCACATGATAAATTCCTTAATATGAACCCATTTTCGAAGTAAAAGGTGTTAAACCGTTTTCTTTTTCTGTCTTATGATAAAAATAAAGATGTTCATTTCAATAACCCAAGGCAACACATATTGTTCGATGAATGGTGAGTTTCATGTGAACGATGAATCGTGGTCCCCTTATAATGTAGTGTTTGGGTGTTTCCAGGGTGCGGGCTGCAGGTGGTGGGCTGCCGAGTGGTAGTGTGCCGCGACGCCGCGGCGGGCGCCTGCCGCCGCGCCGCCTGCCGCTATTACCACATCCCCGTGCAGCTGCCGCCGGCCTTGCGACCGCCTTAACCTGACCACACCCTTCACCCCTCACCCACACCCACACCCACACCCTCACCCTCACCTCGCTCTCACTTCACCCTCGCACGTCTTCTTCACCCATCCCAGAACCCTGTACCCAACGCCGCACCGGCGCCGCGTTATCCATATCGATCGCGCCTCTGGCACACTCGGGAAAGGCAGGTTCGCACTGTCGCTCCCGCGCCTAAGGTGGTGATATCTTAGTAAATATCGGTTAGTCTAAACGGCCGGAGCGAGTCGCGTCCCCCCCTCCCTACCCGCTCCCTCGTGGCTCCGCGACTCGCTCCCGCCGGGAACGTTCGTTAAGTCTTCGGGAAAGAGTGTGTACATAAGTAGCGGGATATGATTCTCAGGCGCGGTCATGCGATTGTGATATGAATAGATTTCGAGGCGCAGGAGCCGTTTGAGTAATTTTATCGAGATCGTACCGAGATCGTCAAATAGTAGTTAGTGAGGTTTCAAATGTTTTATTACTATTGTATATTTTTATTTTATTTAAGATACGATATGAGTTCCTGTAAAGATCGGTGCGTCTGCCGTTTGGCGTCGCACAAAACTTTGTTGTATATATAAGTGATGTAATGCTGAGACGGAACGGCGCGGCGCCGCGCTGCGACGGCGGCTTCCCGCCGCCGCGGCCGGCGGCGCGCCCCCGCAGCTTCTGGCGAGACGGCCCAGGCCGGCGTCAAAAGTTGCCTCACTACACTCCTAACGTGAGCATTTTTTGTGAGAATTATGTTACTTTTTTATGAATTATAATGTTTTGTTTTACTAGGTGACAAGTTTACAGTAGTTTAGATTAAGTGAACCAGTAATGAAACACCAATAGAGTAGCCGCTTCTCTCCTTCGGCACTAAAACTTTTGACGCCGGAGCACAATTTCACGTTTCGTCGGGCGCGCGCCGGGACCGCTCCGGCCAGCCGCCGCGCCGCGCGTCGCCCGGCTCACACGTTAGCATAGATCACGACACTCGTAGAGTGATATAGGACAGACTTTCGAAATACAATGAACGTTATCGGACAATATTAAAATGAAGAAGGCATACTTCCAAGCTATTTAAATTCTAGGATAGAACGTCGGCTTTATTCCAGATAGATTTTGCTAGATAATCATTATTTTATTGATATCGATCCTTGCTATCGAAGCACAAAATAGTGACCGGCGATCGAGTCCGATTACCTCTCGGGGAGTAAGTTCAGCGTTACGAAATAGCTATTATTGTTTTCGACACAAACAGTATTAACATTTTGATCAAATTTATCTCGTATGTATGTAGAGGTGATATGCGGATAGAGAGAGGCGGGAGCGCGCGCGCGGGCGCAACGCCGCGGCGCGCTCGGCCCGGCCCGGGCGCCGTCGGCTCGGCTCGGGCGCCGTCGGCTCTGACGTCACGAGCTCGCCCGGCCCGGGCGCCGTCGGCTCTGACGTCACGAGCTCGCCCGCCCCGGCCCGGCCCGGCGCGCCGCCACCCGTCGCGCGCCCCGAGGGCATGGAAGCCTAATGCCTAATATTATTCCTAGTCCATATCCTTTTTGTTGATCAGTCATGCGATTAATATTAGAATTAATATTAATAATTTGATTTATTCCTCCCATTTAGTGGATATTTTGATAATGATATATTAATAATAAAAAATATTTAAGATACATAATACATATTTGATTCTAAATCCTGATAAAGTGACACTACGTTAGTAATTTAGTCGGAGGGATACTTGTGCCGTGATTATATTTTTAGGTATATATTATGAAATAATTCCTAGCGTCGGAATTAAAGAAGTGATTAATGTGTAAGCGTGTTATGATATATTTATTGTCGTATCGTAAGTGGAATGCCATATCGATAAAAGGTGAATATATCGGAAGCGGAGTCAAACTCATTAGAACTCGTTGCGTTTGTGTTTACGTTGGTTGTTATTATCAGTCCGTGCTAGTGGCCTAGTGGCTGGGGTGAACAGTTCACTTTTATCAATACGGCACTAAGACTCTTAAATGTATAAGTTGTCATTTATTTTTTGTTAAAATTTATCGTTTCATGAATTATTTGTTGCCTATAATTTTTATAATCAAAATTTTATGATCTGACGCATTTATTGTAAGACAATTGATTACTTTTATAATTAATTAGTGTGATAAAATGACTATGGTATCAAATTGCCGTTATGAAAGTTTGAACATCGAAAGTATCCTTCCTGTTTAGAAGGGACTCTTCTGGCCCAAGGTTTCTAGTGGATTTTATATTTTCTTTTTGTTGTATTTTTAATGTTGCGTGTGTCTTACACATAATATATTTCATTTTTGTGATATTTTTAACTATAAAGTACTGTTATAATAAATCCAAGTGGAATAATGATGACCTAATTAAATATTCAAGAATTTATTTGTAAATCACAAAAAAAAATTAAAACTGTAAATATATTAACAAAAAAATGAACTGCAACAATAATTGATTATTATATCTCTCATCAAATACACTGTAAGTTCTTAAAGTACCTTTATTAATGGTATCTTATTATGTAGTACAGTCTACTTAAAGGTAAACCGGTCCAGTGAACAAATATTGATAATATTGTGAACATTTTTTATTCACGAACAATCACAGAAAGTACATGACATTGTAATATTATTTATGAAATTACTATGTGATGTGATCTCCGGATCAATTTTGAGTACAGTATAGATAATAAACAACTGAATATGTGATTTGACAGTTTTATTTCTTCACATTCCTAGTGCTCTTTTAACTAGTTCTAGCTAATTTCTTACTTATAATAACTTACCTTTCAGTGGGCCTCTATTTTACAACGTTATACAGATGTAGCAAATAATCCTTTCCCATCGTTTTGTGTCGGATAAGTTTGTATTTATCTTGCTTTCTCAGTTGGCTTATTGATGGGTACTGAAGTTAATTGAGAAAGTAACATAAATACGAACTTATCCGACACAAAACGATGGACAAGGATTATTCACTACGTCTGTACATCGTTTTTGACGTGTTATGGTATTGTTTTTAACTCGGCCGCCATTACTGTCACTAAATAAGAGCTATCGAAACGTTGAAAATACGATAATCGGTCAAAAGCGATATTGTCAGCATCGTAGAATAGAGGCCCTGTTCTTTTAACGCCTATCAAATCCTTGCGGCTGTTTGAACACGAAGTTTAGGCACTTGTCCCACTGTCGAAACTAAAGATAGAGATCCCGTGTCAATAAAATAGACACATTAATAGTTAGGGAGGCGAGGTAACTAAATGGCGTAATTCAACGGCGCCGTCGAGACCTATCAAAATCGAAAGATAAAATAATTTCGAAAAGAAAAGCTCGTATGGTAAAAACCATTTTAGCGGTGGGTTTGGCGTGTACGGTTTTTCAAAAATGTTAAAAAAAACAGTTACTTGGGCATTCTCGAGCGCGTCAGATATTCATACTACGTATGCCCCAAGTGCCTCTGATAACAACGGTATACTAATCTGCCGGTTTGCGTGGAGGGGGTAGGCATATAAAGTAGTCAAAAATGAAAAAAAAAAAATTTACTCGAGCGCGTCAGATTTTCGGAAGGGGTGTTAAGTAGGCCCCAAGGAAGCTCCTTTAAAAAAACTGACGATTTCGGCGTGACGATAAGTTACGATGAATTTTTGAAAATGCAAAAAAAAAAGTTTTTTTGAAATACTCGAGCGCGTCAGATTTTCATAGGGGAGGTTTATCTCGGTATCCTGAAAGCATATTTTCTTAATCTGACAAAAATGTTGGTGGGTTCTCTTAATCTGACCGAAAAAGGTTTATTGGTTTCTTTTTTTCCTTTATTTCTCCTTGATAAAACGGGGAATTTAAGAATGACAATAAAGCGATAGATATTCCCTTTTTTGTTTATTTAAACTTTTTTTTTGTAAAATGTATCGTTCGCGACTTATATGCCGCAACGCGTTTTTCGGAAGACGAAATGGCTCCTCCACACTTCCGGTCATGCGGAAACCGGCAGATTTTGTATTTTTAGTAAGTTTTAGATTACATTCTTCAAAATAAAATTAAAAAAAATGGCGCTCGAGAATGCCGGATTAACGTTTTTTTTTTACAAGTTCGCGACCCTATAACTCGGCGGCGTCAAGGACTTATCGTCAGATTAGTTAAATTTAGTCTTAAAACACTAAAATCAACCCCCAATATCTTAATCTGACGCGCTCGAGTATTTCAGACTATCGTTTTTTTTTTACTAATCTGATCGTCTATCCTAGGCGCGCGTCACTACATATAGAGCTAAATAATTTACAAGGTTGTTCTATTAGGTCTAAGGTATCTCTCATATCTTAAACTGCCACGCTCGAGTATTACCGAAAATTCCCCTATTCGCCTCCCTAACTATAATAGTTGATAGCTGGCTCTGCTCGCTTCTCGTTTCTTCTGGTGGGTAAGTAAAAGAAGTGTATAGAGTAAAACACCCCATTATTGGTATCCAAAAATACTAAACTCGAAATCGTAGTACTTCGGTAGGGTAGGGGCAGTTTCCCGCTATTTCTGCCCTCCTACGGAGAAAAGGCGCATGTGCAATTAATTCATAGAAGCCTATTAAACTCTCAAGGGTTATAATAAGGTTGGATTTTCATTACAGTTCATATAGTAGATACGCCTTTTCTCATTAGGAGGGCAGATTTATTATCCTAAGTGTACGAACAGTTCCGACAGTTCGTCTAAGATTTCGTAAATGTGGATTCTATCATTTATTGGAATTAAAGTAGGTGGGTAAACCCCAAAAACTCACTCAATTAAATTTTCTATGAAACTTATCCGTTATTACACAAAAATTTGCCTAGGGATACTTTTCGTCGCACTACGGAACTTTACTTCGTTATTTATTTGTATGGTTAACTGCGCTTAACTCCATAGTTGACAATTCCAACTTTTTGGTCCTTACCCAGGTACTACCAAAAAGAAAAGGTGTCTTCAAGCTAACACTAAACTAAACGTACGGGGGCAAACTATCCCTTAGCCAGGCCTAGCGATTGTTTTTCCTTTGACTATGGATATTGGTAAAACAAAGAATTATAAAAAAAGTAATTTCTGGTTTTTTTTACTCTCTCTCACTCTATTACCATGACGTGGTCTCTATTCAACCACTACTGCCTGACTAAGACTCTGATTGATTCCTTTTTCGTCATTTTCGACACCTTTTGTTGTCATCGGATTGTCAAAGTTACAAGTTAAGTTAGACAATAATAAGTACCTACTTTTGTCATTAACTTAGAACATATTTTTATCATTACGGTAACTAAGATTATAATACGTTTCTAATAAAATAAACATTTCTGGGCTTAACAAAATGTGTCCAAGCAAGAATATGACGAAAAAATAATCAATCATCATAACTAGTTGCTCCTGTAGCAGCAAGCAGGCGAAAGAAAGCCTGGGCTCAAAACCAAGCTGCGTTTTATTTTTTATTTTCTTTATTAAGGAAAACAAACAGCATACAAATAGTACATAAAGTATTATGACAACAATGGGTAGCTCACAAGCCAACAAAGTTTTCACTAATGTACACATACACATTTGGAATCAGATTCACAAATTCAGCTACGCCTGAGTTTTGTGAATCTGATTCCAAATGTTGCAACCTTTCATGGCATATGTTGGAGTTCAAACGCGTGTCAGCGTGTGACACGGCATCGTACTACTGGCAACCGGCTGCTGCAACGCGCCGTGCTGCGCTGCGCTGCTCGCGGTGTACTGGTAAACATGGCGGCCACATTAGGCCCTACTTGAGTATCTTAAGTTCGAAGTTACGTTAGCTCCATCCCTTTCTCTTGATTCAGTCTCTAATAGTTAGGGAGGTGAATAGGGGAATTTTCGGTAATACTCGAGCGCAGGGACCGGAAAACCCCTTTATTCGACTAAGTCTATCGATCGGGTAACTACATCATATGCTCTCCCAAACGTTAGCGTATCCCTATCGTTAGGCTTACCCTAATGAATGATTAACCATTGAGGTTACCAGTTTCGTAAGGGTTTCGGATTTAAGCACTTAGCATTACGTTAGTGTTACCCTATTAATTCTCCCTCTCCGTTGACTCTGTTTCGCAGATTCGTGTGATTGGTTGGTTCAAGCCTGTGTGTGGATAGCCAATCAATTGCTAAGTAGTGCAAAAATAATTTGTATGGACTGCGCGTAGAGATTAAAATAGCTTGAAGCCGTTCAATAAACACTTCATAGGGAAAGCCTAACGAGGGTTTTAAGGAATTGGTAAGCGCTTAGTCGAATTAATTGTATCGTATGGGATAGCTCTTCATTGGGGTAAGTCGAAGATATGCTTATCGCATCGTTAGGGTTTGTAAAAACCAGTCAATTATATACCCTAACGAAAACCTTTTAAAGGGTAAGCGGTTCCGGTCCCTGCTCGAGCGTAGCAGTTTAAGATATGAGAGATACCTTAGACCTAATAGAACAACCTTGTAAAGTATTTAGCTCTATATGTAGTGACGCGCGCCTAGGATAGACGATCAGATTAGTAAAAAAAAATCGATAGTCTGAAATACTCGAGCGCGTCAGATTAAGATATTGGGGGTTGATTTTAGTGTTTTAAGACTAAATTTAACTAATCTGACGATAAGTCCTTGACGCCGCCGAGGTATAGGGTCGCGAACTTGTAAAAAAAAAACGTTAATCCGGCATTCTCGAGTGCGATTTTTATTTTTATTTTTTGAAGAATATAATCTAAAACGTACTAAAAATCCAAAATCTGCCGGTTTCCGCATGACCGTAAGTGTGGAGGAGCCATTTCGTCTTCCGAAAAACGCGTTGCGGCATATAAGTCGCGAACGATACATTTTACAAAAAAAAAGTTTAAATAAACAAAAAAGGTAATGTATCTATCGCTTTATTGTCATTCTTAAATTCCCCGTTTTATCAAGGAGAAAGAAAGGAAAAAAAAGAAACCAAAAAACCTTTTTCGGTCAGATTAAGAGAACCCACCAACATTTTTGTCAGTTTAAGAAAATATGCTTTCAGGATACCGAGATAAACCTCCCCTATGAAAATCTGACGCGCTCGAGAATTTCAAAAAAAACTTTTTTTTATTGCATTTTTGACTACTTTATATGCCTACCCCCACCACGCAAACCGGCAGATTAGTATACCGTTGTTATCAGAGAGGCACTTGGGGCATACGTAGTATGAATATCTGACGCGCTCGAGAATGCCCAAGTAACTGTTTTTTTTTACATTTTTGAAAAACCGTACTCGCCAAACCCACCGCTAAAATGGTTTTTACCATACGAGCTTTTCTTTTCGAAATTATTTTATCTTTCGATTTTGTTAGATCTCGACGGCGACGTTGAATAACGCCATTTAGCTACCTCGTCTCCCTAACAGGCCCTAACTATAATGACGAGTGACGGTTTTTTTTTTTTTTTTTTTTTTTTTTTTTTTTTTTCCCCGCGGCGACTTGAACAGCTACTACCGCAGGGATATGGCTTCCACGTGAAGTGATTTCGCCAGTGTCAAGGTTTATATGAGTATAAAACACAATCCAATCTTCTCTAGGAAGATTGGGGGCAACGTTGTACGGTGATTTGTAGGTCAGAGGTCAAGATAGTTTTAACCTCTGCACCACTGCGAGTCCACTTGAAACGAGAAGAAAGATGCCAGATACACGAAATAAGTCCAAGTCTTCAATCACTGTGCGACACTAAGGCATAAAAAGTACAAATCACTATCAGAAAAGAACTTTGAACACCTAATTACCCAAAAATTAAAGTCTAAAACAAATTACACGTCCGCCATCTTTTAACGTTGCAAATGGCCCCCGAGTGACGGTTACGGAGCTAACGTAACTTCGATTTTTAAATTAGGGCCTCTACTCTCGCCACGCGCAACCACAGATTAAATAAGAGTTACTACGGCGCAACGCTGCTGGTTTGTCGGCGGGCAGCTCGAGAGCGGGGCAGGCGCGGATCAGTTCGGACGCGCAAATTTTTGGTGTGCCGAGTTTAATGCATTCCCTAGTTTATGGTCAGAACACGCGGGCCCGTGTTCAACCAGTCCTGCCTGACAGCCTTAACATTTTGATCGCCACAGACGGCCGTCAACTGAAAGTCGTGCCACTGACGCCTCGACGGCTGCAGCCGTCACAAGTTCAGGATTAACTTGACTTTGTTTTGCATCGATGAAGTTGTAATTTGCATGGCATAGTACAACATTTTGAATTCGACGTAAGGCTTTCAAAAGAAAAACGGGTTGCATAAATAAATAAATATGTGTTAAAATTTATTATGCGAGTTAAATTTTACAATTAATTGTGCAGGGCCAATGCAAATGGTATTAAGGAAAATGGGCTCTTAACATAAATGAAATGAAATGAAATCTTTATTTGCTAGAATACGTTACAATCAGGTCTTAAGATTAATAGTAGAATCAGTATTCTGTCGACATGCAATCGACATGCAAAATATTATGTACTTATGCTTATAATCTAAAAAATCAAATCAGACCCAATAATTTAAAATTACAAATTACATGCAGTATTTTCGATACCTACTTAATCTATAATTAGTGACTAGCAGGCTTGAGGTTGCAATCATAATTGTCATGTACCATTAAAATTTAAAAAATCCTTTACACTATAAAATCAATGATGTTGTAGCCATTCGGTCAAATTCGTCTTAAACACTTTACCATGCAGCAGTTTAAATTTATCAGGAAGGTTATTATTTATTTATTTTAGGAATAACAAACAACCATACAATATGTGTTACAATATAAATTACAACAGGTATTACTTTATGCATGATCAACAACGTTATCCACATATTACTGTAACAAAGTAACGGTTGCCAAAAGGAGTGTCTAAAGTTGTTGAAACAGAGAGATTAACAATAAGTATGAGAGAAATTACATCTCTCAGCAGTTAGAATGCTAAATTAAGTATGGTGCAAGTTTTATAACTAAAGATCGTGAGAAAAGTAGCATGCATTAATGTTAATAATGATTAGACTTAATTACTAACTTAACTAAGGGTTTCCAAGATGGATTTTCTAAACAGTGCTGTAGAAAGGTGAAATATGTCTACATGGGTAAAGTGTTGGTTGTATGTATCGAGGAGCCGGCGAAGGGGCGCGCGCGCGCCGGCGTTAGTGCGGCATGGAGCCGTCGCGAACTGCCGGTAGGCGCGCGTCGCCCGTCGGACGGCACCTCGAGGAACTATATGAGCATTTCTAAAAAAGTTTGTACATTTCATTCACGACTTCGATTTGCAAAAAAAATTGCAGGTTGGTAGGGTGAATGAAGCTGAGCCTAAATAACATAGTCTCCCAAAATGTCCTCATACATTTGTATGAAACTTTCCTTTTTTGTTACCATGAACCAAAGAAAGTTAGTAACAAAAAAGGAAATTTTCATACAAATGTATGAGGACATTTTGGGAGACTATGTTATTTAGGCTCGGCGTCATTCACCCTACCAACCTGCAATTTTTTTTGCAAATCGGAGTCGTAAATGAAATGTACAAACTTTTTTAGAAATGCTCATATAGCATATTTTATTGACAAGGTGCGCACAGTCCAATTTGTTGAGGCAAAGGCCATACAGGAACATTGCTTGTAAAAATTGTCGTCTTTTCGCAAGGGAAATGAGTCCAAATTTTGTTAGTAAGGCATCGTAGGGTAACCGGTTATTATATCGATACAATTTAAAGTTAATATTTTTTAAGAATTTATATTGAATTTTTTCAATGGCGTTACAAAATTTTTCATAGAGGGGATCCCAGATCATACTTGCGTATTCGAGCTGGGGCCTAACTAGACTTTTATACAAATAAATATAGGTTGTGGCTCTTTTAAAATCCGTAGCAGCCCTTGTTACGAAGTTGTACATTTGGTAACCCTTCGATACAATCATATTTACATATCGGTCTAAGTGTAGCTTGGAGTCGAGGAGCACTCCGAGGTCACGCACGAGATCCACTTTTTCTAGTTGCTGGTTACATAGCATATATTTATGATGGATTTTGTTTTTCTTTTTAGTAAAGCTGATACTATTACATTTGGAGATTGAAAATTCCAGTTTATTTATAGTACAATAATCAGTTAAGCGGTCGAGATCTTCTTGGAAAAGTCTGCAGTCTGATGGACTGGTGATTTTACTGAATTTTTTTAAGTCATCAGCATATAGCAAAATTTTTGTGTTAAGAAAACATGTCTTAACGTCATTGATGAAGATGTTAAAAAGCAAAGGACCTAAAATTGATCCCTGCGGAACTCCGGAAGTGACCTCTGTTACATCAGACTGAAAACCATTTATAACGACTCTCTGTGTTCTCTTAGTAACGTAACCAGTACCACGTATGCCATTAAAAGCAATTTTATCAAGGAGGCGCTTATGGTCGACACTATCAAAGGCTTTGCGGAAATCTGTGTACACTGCATCTACTTGGGTAGCGCGATCCATATTCTCAAAGAGAAATTCGGTAAACACCATAAGGTTAGTGACAGTAGATCTTTGCCTAGTGAAACCATGCTGTTCAGGAATAATTTGATGATTTATGAATGCGCTTACCGCATTATGAACTAACTTCTCACAGACTTGGCTAGCGCGCACAATATAGAGATAGGGCGAAAATTTTCGATGTCCTGTTTGGCGCCTTTTTTATAGATAGGAATTATATTAGCAGACTTCCATTATATAAAACTATACACATGTTATATGCGTTTCTCCTATAGATATCAGATCTACAAGATGGCTGATATAGTAGATTTTTGTACTGCGCACGTAGCTCTCCTGCGAACATTTTGTCGCGCCTCTTAAAATAATCTGGATGGTTTTTGGTAAATAGACAAATTTTTAAAATATACATAGAAGCTAAGGGGAGAACTTTAAACTTTTGGAAAAGTGGTATACAGCTGTCGTCAAACCTAGCACTACCTACTGCACGTATACATACATTCAATAACTAATAATAATTAAAATTATACCTAATGACAGGGTCGAGTTACTAGAAATAAATTAATCCACAATAATAATCAGCCCCAACCGATTTATGCATATTCTGTAAAATATATAAAAACATGACGAACCTTTCGCTTCGAGCTCCAGCTACGCGACTCACTGCGAACGATCATTAAATTTTACGACGCATGAGGATAGGCGCCCCTTATATTACCATGACCATAAAAAATACTTTGCGATCAATTGCCGACGTCAAGGGGATTGTATACAATGAGTAAATGTAGAATAACAATTACGTAACTGGGTCAGGGATTTCGTTCCCTCTAACTATTGTTCATTGAATATCTACCTACCTACTACGGTCTAGTTCCTGGTTAGCGTTGTGACTTTGGTAGTTTTTGTAAGTGACTGTGACATCAAACAAGATGGTCATCGAGAATATAATAAATTACAAGGAATTCTAGTTTACAAAAATAGTTCCTGTTAGATAACCCGTTTTACAGACAGTAATATTAATTTCTTTGTAGTCTACCGTGATTAATATTTACCTATGCATAAAAAAACTGTTATCAGAGAACGCAAATTGATACTCCCCTAGAAGGAAGAAATATTGTCCATTAAACAAACCTAGTTAGGTACCTATATGTAGCAAAAAAAATATTGTTGGCTACTGTTTAGCTATAACAAAGTGCGACGAACAATTTCCGAATATTTTTAATTCATATTATAGGTACCTATAATAGCAAACATGAGCGTTGAGCTCAAAATCAAAATCGAATTACTTTATCTCGTTGTATATTCTGTATAATAATTGGAGTAAGTAGATATTCCTTTCCTACTATTGTTACTCTTTCACGCTGCAACTGCTGGGCGGTTTTGGATGAAATTTGAAATAGAGATAGCGTATACCCCGGGTGACCACATGAGCTACTTTTCAGCTCGTAAAATAAAGAATTCCGAGGTAATAACGATAATCGAAATCTACGTCGAGGAAGTCGCGAGCAGATCTTAGTTAATATTATAAATGCGAAAGTAAGTCTGTCTGCCTATCTGTTTGTTACGCTTTCACTTCTAAACCGCTGCACCAATTTCGATGAAATCTACCCGACTCAAAAAGTGTAATTTCTGACCCTAGAGTGTTTAGAACAGGAGTACCTACACATTTTTCCAAAAAATGTCTGCAAAACACTATTCTTACCCAAAAAAAAAAACGCAAACTTAAAATCAGGCAGGTAATCTAATGTGTAAACGATTTACAACTAGGTACATAAAATGGGTATCATGCAATAATAGGAATCAAATCCATAGGTAAGTGTGATCTTTTCTCTATTTAAGGCTTTAACAATGAGTTAGAAAGAGACAATTCTATAGCCTTTCCTTACTCTTTTGAACCACACATTCTATAAATGACTTCGTAGATGATAAAGACGCTTTTAAGTAACTAGTATGAGCTATTACTGAAATTGTGGTTAATTTTAAGCATTTTGAGTAGAAATATATCTAACTAGCGACCCGCCCGCGGCTTCGCCCGCGTTGAATGTATTATACATATAAACCTTCCTTAAGAATCACTCTATCTATTAAAAAAAATCGCATCAAAATCCGTTGCGTAGTTTTAAAGATTTAAGCATACATAGGGACAGACAGCGCAAGCGACTTTGTTTTATACTATGTAGTGATATGTGAGCACTGAGCAGCGCTTATTGTTAAATGCCTTTAAGCCAATGATGTAGACATTTAAGTTTACCTAATGTATCCTTTTTTGTTAGTTTTTTTTTTTTTATTATTGGTTCTCGTGCACAAGACACTTAAGAAATGAGAACACATTGTGATGTTTCTCGCCGGACAGTTCCCTTTTTTATTGATATATTTTGTCCGGCAGCATGGGCATGTCATGCTCACTCTAAGGTCTTTGCTTACGGCGGCGTCGTTGATCGGGTCGCCACCTTCCCGAACACATGGTTGAGGGAGGCGATGGCTGAGATACGCGTCATACTCGTGAACGGGTGCTGTCTGTGGGGTCCGGTCTGTTCACGCTTGCAAGGACCTGTTATTCAGTTAATTATTTTAATTATCGTTCCTGACGTAGAGACCTCGTCATGTTGTTCTCCTAGACATTAGGTATTTTATTTGTATTTTATTGTCTTTACATTTGTAATGATTTTATTTGTGTTAGTTTTAAAAATAATTATTTATTACTTTATTACCTTGTAATGTAATTTAGATACTTTTAAGTATTATTGTATTTAAACATTGAAAAAAAAATGACCTTCTGCTGGAGTTTCTTGCGGCGCTTCTTCTCCGCAATGATGGTCTTGTCCGAAGCGCTAGTAGATTCACTCCATGTTACCGACGTGTAAAAGAGCCCTCATGTGGCCAATTTACTGAATAAATATTTTGTATTTGTATTTGTACAGATTAAACACAAGTTGTACGACGATTTTGTGCGAGCAATTTAATAATCGATGACGGAATCGATGTTATGATGTGAAAAAGCAATACAACTAAGTTCCTGACCTGACACATGTTGAGATGGGCATCTTAGCCAAAATCAAAGGCCCTACTTTGAAAATCAAAGTAACGTTACCGCGATCCCTTTCTCTCTATTTAGTTTCGAACGATGAGTGGCAGAGGTGGAGCTCCCGTAACTTTGAACTTTCATTTTCAAAGTAGGACGGGCTGCGTTTCTACACGGTAAAACCTTCGTTTTCAAAGTAGGGCTTCTTATTGTTTTTGACAGTAATGGCGACCGAGTTAAAAACAATTAGTACCTACAAAATAGTTAACAAAGTTGTTAAAAAAATGTCTAAGTAAATCCCGCCCTAGTACTTAATTTTTCATACATTATGCAAATATGACAATTCTAGGTATATTTAGCCTTATAAGAATACTTGAAATTTCATTTAAAGGCAAATTACTGGCTGTAAAATTACGCGCCCGAATGAAGCGCATTCTGACAAACCTAAAACGCGGTACACTTTTGAAAGTGGTCAAAAATAGACGTATATTTTGACCAAATGGCATTTGTAACAAGTGCGAAGAGTGTGATTCTATTAGCCGTTTTTATGCTTCGTCTTTGCTATTATATGTCTATGGTTTGTACGTACGAAAATCATTTAAGACAGCACCAAGTAACTTTAAATAGACGAATCGTTTACCCTCGTTGTTTTTCGAGATAGTTTTATATATTTTCCTACTCCTGTACTTTTATCTGTCATTTATATAGTCACGAACACTAATATAAGAATATAGATAATATATCCGCAGAACATTCCGTAGAAAAGTCTATCTAGTCTATTCCCCTTAACAGCACTTGTGCTTTTTTGAGCCAAAACGATATGCCTAGCTGCCAAAGCTTACACCTAAAGTCGAGTCCGGAATTAGGCGAACTAACTTGACTGTTCATTGTACACTAATGTTGCCACAGTTTGGCTAGTGCTGTTAATATCGATATTTAAAAAGTCTAGTTTATCATTATTATTGTGTTTGGAATCTAACTAATAATTTACTAAGCAAAATAATAATAATAAAAATTACGACGATATATAGTGTTTGTCTCTATCGCACTTTCATGTTTGCCAGCAAGAAAGGAATGAATGCTATATGACATGGTACATGAAATGTACCGTACTAGCCCGACGGAAGCCACCTAAAAGGATCACAAATCACAATGGCCTGTTGTAATGTCAGCATTATTTTTGTATTTTATTCCTAATTTGAGGAGTAAGTATCGTAAATATCCGCTTTAAACCGTACATCCTTCAGATCATATTATATCGTAAAAGTTGCTGTAGTTTTTCCCTATTTGGCAAGTATGTATGAGTGTGAAAGTTTCGACGACAATTACTTGATAAAATATAAATATAATCAGATTTATAGAAGGCACAAGGTTATATCGACATATTTGTGTCGACATAAACCTATCACTATTTTTTTTTTTCTATGTCTGGCAACATTTTCGGCTGTCAAGTTAGTTCGCCTAATTCCGGACTCGACTTTAGGTTAATTTGACCAATCAAAATACTTCACCAAATTAAACCACCAATCACAATACACATTGACTGTCAATCGGAACGTTAGGTTCTTTTTGGTATGTAAACTCTTTTACTAATTTAACTCTTTAAAAAAAACATTTTATTTGGTATCAACCAACCAGAACGCAGCTATATTAAAATCGACCAATCAGGTAAAAGAATTCATTTCTCAAATCATTAGGTGTTTTTTAGTCCCTATTTCACAAGTTAAATCGATAGTGCAACTTAAAAAAAAAATATGAAACCTGGCAAGTGCACATCAATTTAAAAACAAAGTTAACCATAGACACATATTTTGTTGTTTTCGAATGTTTCTCGCTCGTTTGTTGTTCTGTGCTTCGTTCGTTAGTATTCTAACCTAGGTATATTAATTTAATTTTGCATTTTATTTGAAACCTAGTCGTAGAAAAAGTTTTGTATGCAACGGTGTATAACTAAGTCAAAAAATACTCGTGGCGTCTTGCTTTACGATGTTCGCCTGTCTTTTTTGACCTCTCTTATACAACTGTTGCATAAACTACTATTTTAGTATCGTGGCGTCGTCGAAACCCTCCATGCCTGGTCCGACATGCTTTTGCCCTGTTTTTATGTATGCATAGATATCAAGATGGATAGTTGGAGTTGGAATGTTCCCTATGGCAGAATGGTTCTAGAACTACAGGCTAAAAAAAATGCGAGCATAGAAAAATTGCTGTCAATGTCAGGTCATGTCAAGTGTCACTAGTGTCCAGTGTCATTGCCTTGTCAGTCGAGTTGGGTTGAGTCAGTCGTATTCGAGTAAATTAAATTTGCGAAGGATTTTCCGCGTTTAAGGTGGATGATCAACGTTTAAATAGAATATTATTAATCTATACGTTCTATGAAATGATTTGGTAAGTATATCTTCTATGATCATACGATTTATCTTACCTAACATTACCAATTTTCACGAAACAGTGCAACCTTATTTATTGAACGTTATCTATCTAATTTGCAAACAGGTTTTTTAATCCTTATCTTTTTTAAACCTAGTTAACTGGCAGTTTACTTGGTTTGCCTGAAAGAAAATGAGATATTTATTTACTTAACACATTTACAATTCCAGTATCGGCTTCAGGTAGTCACTATGTTTGCAAGCCTTAAAAGTAAAATTAAGGAGGAGACTGGAAGTGACATAAGTAAATTGACAAGCAGTTGGCGCACCGGTGCTTTTTTGGGTCGAATTACATTAAGAGATGACTTGGTAAGTGTTATTCACCTTGACATCAATAGTACTATGACATGAAAAACTTTGAGTTAAATGTTTTCATGTTTAAGTAACTGAAATTTTCTCTTTGTTTACTCCGAAACTCTGAAAACTGAATAAATCTTATGAAAATTTAAGTTCAAACAACTTTACATGATTAAACATATTAATAAAAGGTAATTATGTAAATATTGTCTACCTATGACCAAGGCAATTATGTAAATATTGTCTACCTATGACCAAGGCAGATGCAACTACTCTGCATTGTTGAATTTTAGTAACAATATAGTATTTGGATAATATATTGTGTTGTATTAAGATGCATTTGTCTTATACAAATGGTGCTATCTCAGACATAACTTCTGTAGCAAGTGTGACTAATGGGAATACTAATGGGTGAGGATGAAATCTGCTTCTTTGAATTTGAGATTCCGCTATTGGCATTTTTGTGACCCACCTGACTACAGTTACCATTTCTTAATTTTAGTCCTTAAGTAGACATTTTTCTAATAATTTTAATGTATAATGATCAGGGATCGGAATTCAGATAGATAATTACGTGAAGTTGGCAAATCCCACAAAATAAAGCAGTTTGGTGTCGGCTTCTTAAGAATATTATTTTAATAATATCAGTTCCGGGTTTCCAGTATTCTACAAAAAAAAAACTTCAACGTACAATAAACTTTATGTCAAATGGCTCTTCGAACTTCATTAGTTCAATGACTTTCAAGTAAATTAAATAACATAAGTAAATTTATACATGTATACACTTTTAGTAATTCATGTAATTACATACATACATACATACATTAAATCACGCCTGTTTCCCAGAGGGGTAGGCAGAGACCACTTCTTTCCACTTGCTACGATCTTGACAAATTTCTTTCGCTTCTTCAACATTCATACATCGAGTCATGCACGCACGTCGGTTTCGGGTACTTAAGATTCTGCCCTTTTCCAGTATTAATGTAATTACTTAAATATCAATTTATGTCTGGGTAACTTGTTTATCTAGAAATCCCAAAAAAAACATTAGGTAATAAATTAAAATTGAGCTGGCTTACATACAACAACGCCACTGCCAAAGTTTAGGTAAATATCTACTTTAATCCTCCTACATGACATTGGTTAATCCTTGCAAAGCCAAAAAAAAGGTAAATATCTTTCCGAATTCCCGATCCCTGATAATGATGCTTATAGCAGGTGTAACATTAAATAGGTATGAAATTCAAGAAAATCAAATAGGTTTTTTGCCCAACTCATGAAATCACACATATCATTACGAAATAAAGTTTGCTTAGACACTTCATTATGGGGCATTTATGTAACATACATTTAAATATTATTTATATACAGTCAACAGCCAGCCCCTCCAGCTCCACTGGTCAAGGAGACACAACATCGGATGTGAGTATGATTCAGCACCGACTGGTAAACTAAACAGAACATGTTACTTACATTCATTACACCAGCTTTATATTCCATTTGGTATCTGAATTTTGAATGTCAAAAGTACAATCGAGTTATATTTAGTATTATGAGCTCCAATCTATACTTTGGACAAAACAAATGCGGCTCATATATGTGTGAGTGAACATTCATGTATGTGTGTGTACTGTGTGTGTTTGTGAATGTATATGTGTCCCAGTATGACTGCTTATGTATTCAAATTATTTTGAGGATTATTTTATAATCCGATGACGTAAATTATAAGAGTCATGAAACCGCTTTCCGTAACTTTTAATTCTGTTGTTTAGTCGATATCCCCGCAACTGGAGTCCTACCTGTCGGACCGCACTGGCGGGCGCGTCGACCAAGCGGCCCTACAGCAGCAATACACATTACAGCTAGAAGCCAAGCTCAAGGAGCGGGATACGTACTGGGAACAGAAAATAGAGGAACTCAAATTGTCACTTGCTTCTGTTCAAGGTATTTATTGTAATGTCAAGTTATTTTAATGTTTGGAAATTAATATTAATGGAGCTGTTACTGGCATCCTGACCTCTTTTTCCAGCATCCATATGGGTTAGTTTAGTTTAGTTTGCATTGCATATCAAAAAATACGAAATTACATTGAGATGGTCAAACATAAATACTAATAATCAAAAAATACAAAAATAATTAATAATTATAACAACAACAATTAAACATGTAATAGATGGTCACATATTGGGACAAAAGTGTACTGGTAGGTTGCTGTTGTCTCTTTCTGATCTGATCTGTATACATTGACTCTGAAGCCCTTAGACATTTGCAATCTTCATAATATTGTTTACACTGCCTGCTAATGACTCAAGGTAATCTCATCCAACCGGTGTTACGCTAAGCCCTTGATCTCCTGTAAATAACTACACGTGACGTCCAACGTCGGCGTGTCGCCAGCTAAAACGTTTTGGTCGGTTATATATTCGGCTATAAGTAATATAAATGCAATTAAATAAAAAATACAAAGAATTTAAACAATGAATTACTCAACTGAAGAAGATCAAAAATAAATTCACTATAATAACGCTGAAAAAGCTAACCAGCTCAGGTTGTTGCTGGGCTGGGCTGGGCAGTGCTGGCTTTCAGCCGGAGCCTGAGTTGGAAGAAGATAATTTATATAGTACTTTTGTTTAGTAAATATCCTAACGCGGCGAACAGTGATGAGGTCAAGATTATGATCTTAAAACGCTTTCTCTAATGTTACTAATGATAGCGGTTGTGCAGGGGAGGAGGCGCTGGCAGCGCAGACGGTGGCTCGCACGGCGCAGGCCGAGGCTGCGCGGGCCGCCGCGGAGCGCGACGCTGCCGAGAGGCAGCTGGCGGACTGCCGCGCCAGGCTGTCCGCGGCGGAGCGCGCGCAGGACAGGCTCGATACGCTCACGGTCAGTACTACTCACTTAACAGTCCAGTACAGTCTAGTATAGTATCCGAAGTTATAGGATAGTAAGTGACCCGCCCTCGTATCGCTTCTGTTTATGTGTGTTGTATGTAACATCTTTACATATTACTAGGGTAGGATTTTGATGGCAAAACGGTTTTCTAGAATCTACGTAAAAAAATATGTACGGATGTAGTGAATAATCCTTTCCCCTCGTTTTTTGTCGGATAAGTTCGTATTTAGCTTGCTTTCTCAATTAGCTTTAGTATCCATCAATAAGCCAACTGAGAAAGCAAGATAAACACGAACTTATACGACAAAAAACGATGGGAAAGGATTATTCGCTACATCTGTAACTGATGGTGAGCGGCATGAAAATTCGTTCAGTCGTTTTTGAGATTATTGCGAACATTCAGACAGATGTGACTACGGTGCTATTGTCAGTATTTGTAAGATTCGTAACTAGGTGCATAACGTCGGTGACCCTGCAAACCGCGTAACTAATAAATTCAGTAAGTTACAAAATATACCTTACAGATTTATGCTAAGGTGTATTTTGCATCTTGTTTCATTTGTTAGTTACGCGGTATCACCGACGATAAGTTAGGGAATTTCGAATTCCAATTACACTTCTCACACCTTTGCGGGTTGAACTGGCAAGAGGGTAAGACGCTAAGTACGTAATCGTTTACCAAAACACAACAGCAAACCTTACAGGAATGACACTAGGATAAATTCCTTTCTTTAAAACGTTGTGATATTTTTTTGCAAAGACTACTACTAATTCCTACAATAGTAGTTTATGTGACAGTTACATAATAAAAGGCATTAAAATACGAATCACTCATACTAACACGAGTGTTTTAATACATAATTATCACATACACTGCTATATCTACACACACACTAGTATTTTATGTAACTGGTACATAAAGAGGGTCCTTAAAACACGAGTGTGGTTTTGTGAAACGAGCCGAAGGCGAGTTTCATAATAACATCACACGACTTTTTTAAGGCCTAATTATGTACAGTTGCATACATTACTTTATCTACAGTACACAAATATTATAAGTACTCTTTCCGGATTTTAAAAACAGGCGGCAGAATAAACAAATGGTGGCAAAGCTAAACTATGTCACGAATATGAATGTTTTTTTATTAAATCATAGACAAACTAACAAAGTCCCTATTCTAATGTCATTCGACATCAAAACGGCGTACGACACTTTATTTAAAATATACAGAGTCGACGTTTAATAGATACTAGAATTGACCCCCCTGTTTGAATTGTGTTGGTTTTGGAAGATGTTCCAAATTTAAACAACATTACTTTATCAAAAGTTGTATCGTAATTTTAACTTTTCATTACAGCTACAGATAAGAAAAAATATCATAGTAAAATTGTATCTTGTAATGATGGTCATTGTCTACGGATTTTGAACGCATTATAGAGGACTTATTATATGAGTGTAGATAAACATAATTATATAATATCCATAAAATCTTTGTAATTTTTTTTGTACTGCGTCTTTGATTTTGCTGGTAACAAGTCATTTAATAATATAACATTCGTTGCTCTGTCGCGAATATCAGGTCAGGTAGCGTTTCCGAAATATCTCGCTCACTATCTTGATCGCTCATTTTTCACGAAAGCTGTGCGATAGTTATTTTATAAATATACAAAACAAATTATTTTTTGCGACAAGACAAACAGGACGTCAAAAATGGCGGTAAATGTTCTCCTTTTCTCACGCATGTCATGATGTCACTCAACCGTAGTTTTTTTATTTTATTTAGAGACAAACTTGAGTCGTCCTCTACTATCATATCGTTCGATATCAATGTCTGATCGTCTGATCTGTTCGATGTTCATGTGAGATTTGTCAAAATTGTATGCAATTGACATTTAATTTCGAATAATATGTCATGTCATCTCGACTGACATTAGAATTGAGGTCAAATAAAATTGCTTTGTTTTCAGAGGTGTTCTAAATTTCTTATTCTTACTAAGAGGCCGTACACGAAAATTTGCCGATATCGCTGATTTACGTGATTTTACAGTTGAAATACTGTATTTCTACAAGTTTTAATACACAACACGAAAGATAAATTCTAATTTTATCGAATGTATGAGCTACTTTTCTGTTTTCATTATTTTATTTTGATTAATCGACCTGACACTGGCGACTGTTATGTGAATTTTGCTGGAAGAGGTTTAGAATGTCACATATTCATAAACCGTTTTGACGTCTAAACGGTATGAAAAATTTACAATGTATTGCTGTGAAAGTCGTCTAAAGAATGTATGAATTACTTATTACCACTTTTAAATATTTTTTTCGAGTAAAAAAATAAATAAACTTGATAATTTTTTATAGAAAACGGGCAAAAAATATTTTTTATTTCGGCTACTCAGAACTCTCGTTTATAAAATTAAAACAATAGAAATAAACTTTAGTTCATAATCAATCGATTACCTAAAAAAAATATCCAAAAAGTTCAAAAAAATTGGCAATAAATAATGTTTTAAAACAACCTAAATCTCGCATTTTGATACTCGACAAAAATAAAAAAGTGGCTCATTTATTCGTAGCTCATTTATTCGATCATAACTCAAATGATATTTAATGTTGAGCATTAAAACTTATAGAAAAGCAGTATTTTAACTGTTAAATCACAAAAATAAGCAAAACGGTCAAAAAATCGTGTACGGCCTCTTAAGCAATAATAACATTTTCACAGATAAGAAACTTGTTCTTAGGCCGCCTTTACACATGTAAGTTTTACTTACGTAAGTGACTTACGTAAGCAACTTCCGATAAATTTTCAAGTGTAAACAATCGTTGTAAGTGACTTACTGTAAGTTCTTACAACTTACGTAAATTGGAAAATTGCAAGTCTAAACGCGCTCGAGTTTGTTTACGGAAGCGACTTACAACTTATCGAACTAAATTGATAAGTTGAGAACTTACAAAAAAATAATGTCCTCCTCTAAACAAAAACAAAATAAAGCCTGGTCTCCAGACGAGGTAGAAACTTTAATTACTGCTTTTGAGGCACGTCCCATACTATGGGACTACAAAAATAAGGAGTATAAAAACCGCGCAAAAACAAATTTGTTGCATGTTGAACTTAGTGAAATATTTAGTACCACTCCCGAGGAAATTGCTAGAAAATTGCATAATTTAAAAGGACAATTTAGCCAAGAAGTGACAAAATTAAAGAAAAAGAAGAGCGGCAGCGGTACTAATGAAATTTATGTGTCAAAGATATTCAAAACTTGTCGAATTCATTCTTATAAAATTGAAAAATTGGTCTCGGTCTTCCATTCTCAACTCCTTTAAAAGATTTTCAAACGCACCTCGTGCTATTCTTTTTTCTAGCCAAGATTTTACCCAGCATTGTCTTTTCTTTTGCTTTAGTTTGGTTAAAATTATATATGCAGCAGCTGCTTGAACGTGGCGACTTTGAGAAGGCATTTTATTTACTGATTTAGTAAGCAATGTAAATGGGCGTGTAATAACTTATACAAGTTTAAATTCACAAAATTTACATAAGCATTATTTACTGTAAGTTTATATCAAGTGTAAATGCAACCGTAAGTAAATTATGTAAATATTACGTAAGTAACTTACAGGTGTAAAGGCGGCCTTATGCTAGCGGTTTTTGAACGTATCATAGAGAGTTCATGATATATTATGTATGTAGATAAACTAGTATTAGTATTACATCGTTAAGTGATGGCGTTAACAGTGAAGCATGTTACTGCGGCTGCTGGGCTGAACATAATCGATATATTCGCTGCAGGAGGAGCTGGAGCAGGCCCGGCGGGAGTGGGCCCGCGAGCGCGGCTCGCTGGGCGCGCGGCTGGGCGAGGCGGAGGCGCGCGCGCGGGACGCGGCCGACGAGCTGGCCCTGCTGCGCGCCGCCGCGCCGCCCGGCCTGCCGCACCACCACATGGCGCACCCAGGTACCCCACACACTCTACAGGCCCGGCGGGGGGGGCGCGCGGCTGGGCGAGGCGGAGGCGCGCGCGCGGGACGCGGCCGACGAGCTGGCCCTGCTGCGCGCCGCCGCGCCGCCCGGCCTGCCGCACCACCACATGGCGCACCCAGGTACCCCACACACTCTACAGGCCCGGCGGGGGGGGGCGCGCGGCTGGGCGAGGCGGAGGCGCGCGCGCGGGACGCGGCCGACGAGCTGGCCCTGCTGCGCGCCGCCGCGCCGCCCGGCCTGCCGCACCACCACATGGCGCACCCAGGTACCCCACACACTCTACAGGCCCGGCGGGGGGGGCGCGCGGCTGGGCGAGGCGGAGGCGCGCGCGCGGGACGCGGCCGACGAGCTGGCCCTGCTGCGCGCCGCCGCGCAGCCCGGCCTGCCGCACCACCACATGGCGCACCCAGGTACCCCACACACTCTACAGGCCCGGCGGGGGGGGCGCGCGGCTGGGCGAGGCGGAGGCGCGCGCGCGGGACGCGGCCGACGAGCTGGCCCTGCTGCGCGCCGCCGCGCCGCCCGGCCTGCCGCACCACCACATGGCGCACCCAGGTACCCCACACACTCTACAGGCCCGGCGGGGGGGGCGCGCGGCTGGGCGAGGCGGAGGCGCGCGCGCGGGACGCGGCCGACGAGCTGGCCCTGCTGCGCGCCGCCGCGCCGCCCGGCCTGCCGCACCACCACATGGCGCACCCAGGTACCCCACACACTCTACAGGCCCGGCGGGGGGGGCGCGCGGCTGGGCGAGGCGGAGGCGCGCGCGCGGGACGCGGCCGACGAGCTGGCCCTGCTGCGCGCCGCCGCGCCGCCCGGCCTGCCGCACCACCACATGGCGCACCCAGGTACCCCACACACTCTACAGGCCCGGCGGGGGGGGCGCGCGGCTGGGCGAGGCGGAGGCGCGCGCGCGGGACGCGGCCGACGAGCTGGCCCTGCTGCGCGCCGCCGCGCCGCCCGGCCTGCCGCACCACCACATGGCGCACCCAGGTACCCCACACACTCTACAGGCCCGGCGGGGGGGGCGCGCGGCTGGGCGAGGCGGAGGCGCGCGCGCGGGACGCGGCCGACGAGCTGGCCCTGCTGCGCGCCGCCGCGCCGCCCGGCCTGCCGCACCACCACATGGCGCACCCAGGTACCCCACACACTCTACAGGCCCGGCGGGGGGGGCGCGCGGCTGGGCGAGGCGGAGGCGCGCGCGCGGGACGCGGCCGACGAGCTGGCCCTGCTGCGCGCCGCCGCGCCGCCCGGCCTGCCGCACCACCACATGGCGCACCCAGGTACCCCACACACTCTACAGGCCCGGCGGGGGGGGCGCGCGGCTGGGCGAGGCGGAGGCGCGCGCGCGGGACGCGGCCGACGAGCTGGCCCTGCTGCGCGCCGCCGCGCCGCCCGGCCTGCCGCACCACCACATGGCGCACCCAGGTACCCCACACACTCTACAGGCCCGGCGGGGGGGGCGCGCGGCTGGGCGAGGCGGAGGCGCGCGCGCGGGACGCGGCCGACGAGCTGGCCCTGCTGCGCGCCGCCGCGCCGCCCGGCCTGCCGCACCACCACATGGCGCACCCAGGTACCCCACACACTCTACAGGCCCGGCGGGGGGGGCGCGCGGCTGCTCGAGGCGGAGGCGCGCGCGCGGGACGCGGCCGACGAGCTGGCCTTGGTCCTTAACTGTGTTGCCCTGGGACATTCATTGTTAAATCGTAGAACCCTGTCATTAGCGTCAAGTCACAATAATAACGTAGCTAAATATTAATAAATATTAATTATTATATTGTAATGTATTGTATTGTTTATACTTGGTTAATGTAATTTGAAAAATTGTGTAATATATTTGATATAATAAGTAACTTTTAAATATAATAATTCTTTAATTATTGTACATCTGCAATCAAACAATACATGATTTTGACTCGGAGGAAGAACTTATGTAGAAATTAAATATGGGCGTTCTACTTCAGGATTCTAAATTGACCACATCAGCAAGCCACTAACTTTTTGATGACACTTTAAACATACACAGCTCAGAGCAGAATGGCAGTGCAAGATATTGTTTATTTTATTTATCAATTTAAAATGCGCTCCTGCTGGGCTTTCTTTCTTCTATAATAGCCCACCTCTGGCATAAATTACATTTGTTCGTTATCTGTAGACGACGTGACTCCGACGGGGTGCGAGGACTTCGACCGCGTGTGCCGCGAGCGCGCCGTGCTGGCGCGGCAGCTCACCGAGGCCAAGATGGCGCTCGCCGACGTCAAGACCTCCTGGAGCGGCCAGATCGCCTCTCTAGAGACACAGGTTACCTCTTACCGCTAGTCGCCTAGCCAGACAAAAAATAATTTATGAGAATACTAAAATTTTCATTTTTGCTGTTTTACTTTACTTTACGTAACACGCAGTATTACTAAATACTTGAAGCATCGCCGTAAAAGTTCAATCCACATGGAAAAAAATAAAACTATTAGAATTCTCAAAACTTTTGTATGAATTTTAATGTCCCACGACGCGACTACACTGATGCCTTACGAGTACATTATGTAGCAACAGGAAATCAAAAAAGCGCCACGAAAATGTTGAAGACTCAAACCCCTTTAAATGTAAACTTTCGTAGGTCGCGTCCGATCCAGCTGATCATGCGACTAAGTATTATGATCTTGTATTCCCGCAGTGTTCATTATTAGCGACCGACGATTTGTTTGGTTACGTATTTTCTGATTTGGTGAATGGTTATGTTATGCATGTCGTTTGTTTGCACGAATCTGCATGATTTTTCAGTATGAAAAAGACAAATAATAAATACAACTACTATAATGCGATTGGGCAGAGCGTTTATCGTGCATTCTTTTCCCACACGTTCCACACGTATGACCAGCTCGCTGGGAAAATTTATGACGCATGTGATCAACTGCAGAAATGCTTTAAATGTAACGGTTGGCTCCTGAATATCACAAAATCAAACTTCATGATTTTCTTAGGGCGTAGTGTTCCTGTTCCTTCGTGCGTTGCAAACAGTCCGATGCCTGTGTGCGATCAGTGTAGGTTTCTCGGATTCACTCTAGACTCGAATCTTAATTGGAAGTGCCATGTTGACCTGTTGTGTGGTAGATTGAGTAGTGCGGTGTTTGCGTTTCGTAAGCTGAAATCGCTTTTATCTGACGATGCCCTAAGACGGGTCTATTATGAACATTTTCACTCGCTGATGTCGTACGGCACACTCTTATGGGGAAACTCTACGGATTCCAACAGGGTAATGCTGATGCAGAAACGTGCCGTACGTACGCTGGTCGGGGCGAGGCCAAGATATACTTGTCGAGGCATTTTCACAGCGCACCGCATAATGACGCACTATTCACTTTACATATTCGAAATTGTTATGTATGTCCGATCGAATATTTTGCAATAGTAAATGTCGCCGGCAAACAACTCCGCTACACAGGGCGTTTGGGAACTGTTCCTCGTCGCATGGCACTTGCAGGTATGAACCCGCGCGTCATCGATCCCACCTACTACCAGCGTCTACCCGCCGAACTCAAACACGAACCATCTGACGAATTTTTTAGGCGCCGGCTTAGGAATCTTTTGTTAGATAACCCAGTCTATTCGGTGAATGAGTATATGGAAATTGAATTCTAATAAGATTGACTTTTAAATTTTTAATGTACTCTGTATTTCTGTTGACTGACGACCCAGTGGCGTGCCTAGGGTTTCAGAATAGGGCACGCCGAGAGATATGTTTTGTAGTTTTTACGGTTATTATGGATAAATTTATCTTGTTACCACATTACTGATCAATCTTCACTTCACTCTGCAGTTGTAGGTATAGGCATTTGCTTACGTGGACGAGCTCACCAAAGCACCGTGAAGGCATGTTACCACTAGATATAATTTTACAGACATATCAGCAATTGCATACTTTCGGTGGCCTTGAAAAAAGCCGCTTGGTTTGTATGAGAGAATAAAATAAAGGTTCAACTTCTTATTTTAACTTTGCTTGCCTAGGGAGAAAGCAATAAGTACTTACTTTTATTTCAATTACCTATCTAAAAATTACATACATATTACACAACATAGTTAAATTAAATTATTATTTGTATACATCGAATGTGTTTTTCTAAAACGCCATCGTACCTATTTTGAAAGTAGCGACACAAGCTCTAAAAAATTACCCTTATTCAATGAAGTTTTAGACTAATCGTGACCTCTGAAGGGAAGTTCTTGTTGTGCTAAATGACAAACAACATCTACTAATCTTTGAAAAACGCTACTATTGTTATCAACACGCATGTTGTTTTGTAATTTCCTTTGATAATTGGCGCGATAAAGATGTCTCAATTCGCTGTTTACCAAAATCACTAAAAGAAATTACCGCGTTCATGTGTTTTCGAGAATTCATGTGTCTTTTAATGGCGCCAGCTAAATTATTTAAATCGTCATAACCAGACCAGATGTATTCCACACGTTTTTGTCGTTAGAAAAGAAAATACAACACCAGCAATGTAACTTATTAGAGTGCGAACAACCAACAATCCAATGAGTTTTGTACACTGACCTGTTAAACTGTCTTTTGTGCGATTTACTACTCTGAGAAATACACAAGTCAGGCGTAGGTTTTGCCGAAGAAATAAGTACCTTTTTCTCTGCAAAGTCCAAACATTTTACCTTTCCGTCGACAAGCAAAGTTTGTGCACACTTTAAAATATCACAGTCACACAGGACTTCCTCCATTGTCAATCTAATTGAATCACAACTCACAACACCACAAAAAAAAACTTATTATTGCACTGACCGCGCCGCGCCGCTCAACCCCTCAACAAACTATTCAACACGTGAATAAAAGCATTTGTCAACAAATAGCAATAAAGTGAAGTTGGCCGCTAACGCGGCTCAACGCGCGCTCCGCGCCTGCGCGAAGCGAATTTCGCATTTACTATGGACTCGTGTACAACTTCATACGCAATCAGGGCTTTTTACTCTCATACTATTTGCCATATTAATACACGACCAGTCGTGTTTGGGCATATGCCGTTTCGGTGGGTAAGACAGAGAATATGAAAGCCCGATTGCAAGCCAATACGTGCGAGCGAGATACGAGCTAGCCGCGTCATGAATAGTTCGACTGGTTGCCGCACAGCGCTGAGCGCTGTGCTGCGTAGGTGGCGGCCGGCGGTGCGCGGTAAAATTTAGTAGGTACTACTGTTGCATGTAATTTGATTTGAAGAATTTAGTGAGAGCGCGCGGCGCGCGAAGGTGAAATACCTATCTAATACATTACGTGCATTTAATGAATAGTTATTTTTGTAAGGCAAGGCAAGCCCGGCTTTTGGGCTTATATGGCAGTACCGCCACTGTGACGACCTTAATGTAACTGCATATAATTTGACATGCCATGTAATTTACACTGTGTGTTATATCACTACATAGTATAAAACAAAGTCGCTTGCGCTGTCTGTCCCTATGTATGCTTAAATCGTTAAAACTACGCCACGGATTTTGATGCGGTTTTTTTTAATAGATAGAGTGATTCTTAAGGAAGGTTTATATGTATAATACATTCCACGCGGGCGAAGCCGCGGGCGGGTCGCTAGTTGAGTTATAAAATGTGAATCTAAATCTGAATATATATCGCTGCTTTTAGACAATACTGCTACAACTGAAAAAAAAGACGACGTTTTAAAGAAAACTTTAAGTAGGTAAAGCTACATTCCAGTTTTTACATCATGACAACTTTTTGTGTAATCACACAAAGTTGGTTTTTCCATACTAAGTGAACCCCATGTTTGTTTTTCATCTAGTATGGAAAAACCAACTGTGTGATTACACGAAAAGTTGACATGAAAAAAAAACTGGAAATTAGCTTTAAAAATATCTTAAGTTCATAATGATTCTAACAATGAAAGAAAAGACTGAAAAAATATTGAAATAATACAAGAGCTTAAGAGTTTTTCGTACGATGTCCATCAACACAAGGAAAAATTACAAAAATTCCTATTAAAATGATCAATATCTCTGAAAGTAATAACAATCGCTGAACATACATGGGGGTGTTTTTGGTAGCCCTCAAGATGACCTAAAAAAATAAATCATTTGGACTACACGAAACCCGACACCTTGTATACACAACCCCATTTTTATGATATTGTGCAAGTAGGTAAATCGAAATTCCATCAAGTATTGTCATATGAGATTTTTTTGCTAGGTGGCGCGATTGTCGCGGCAGGCCGGGGAGGAGGGAGCTGAAAGGAGAAGAGTAGAAATAGAGAAAAAAGAGATGCAAGAGAAGCTTCACGACATGGCAGCTGAGATGGAGAAAACGAAGCATAACTTAATCAACAGTGAGGCGAAGGTAAGGTTCCGACTCTGTTTTAAGGTCCATACAAACCTTTCGATTTTTTTTATTGTTGTTTGTTAGTTAAGCCGGTAAGTTTCACTGCCAATCAATTATTCTACCTGAAACAAATAACTCCCTTCACATCAACTATCAATCTTAATGCATTGTACATTTCTCGTCTCGGCAAACCTAAACCAAGCAGTGTTTATTTTCTTTCGCTTCTTTCATGTATGCATGTTATATTGCTAGCGATTTGCAAACGCTAAGACTACATGTAACCTAAAAATAGTAAAAATAAACATTAACAGCTAGAATCTATTAGAAATTAACTAGACGAAAGTTAGGCAAGATTCATCTTGTAGATAACAGTGGGCCGGGACAAGTTGCATACTACGAACGCTATTAACTATAAATCTGTCAATATTATTTATGGAACTGACATTGACGCTGGACTTGTCAGGAGCGCGCGGAGCTCACCCCGTGTGCTTCTGTTTAGTCCATTAGAGACAATACTCTTTTGCGAACATTGTCTTCGCATGTGATATCTGTGGACTTATTTCTCTAATAAGTCCTTGGGAGTGTCTATAAATAACTCGACATTGGCAACATTCACCTTAACAGGAGTGAAAGCTATTAATTAAAATTAGAATTAGACATTGACGCGATCGCCTGGCGGCTTACATTAATTATTTACATTTATTTCGATTCGGACAGCCTGCATCGTTCGCAGAACGCATCTCGTCTAGGCGCACAGTAGTTATTTGACGATACCAGGTTGATTTATTACAAACAAGTATAAGGCAGATAGTTCAAAAAGATTACATTTGAAAGATCACAACCGGAGTACGGGAGGAGCGAGGAGGATAGTGTAGGTGTGCGGGGACTGATGTGTGGGTTGGGCAGGTGGCGCGGCTGGGCGGCGAGGCGCGCGCGCTGGCCGGCGAGCTGCGCGGCCTGCGCGCCGCCGGCGCCCGGGACGGCGTGAGTGCCAGCCTCTACAGCATTTAGTAGTAGCCTAGTAGCGGCGCCAGGGACAGCGAGACTGCACTCTTTGTTGTGACCTGACCGGGCTCTACCCTCGTATGCGGGATGTTGACACGGAGCTCTAGTCTCCTTCAAATTTAATTTGCATATAATTCATACAAAAAACGATTAGCACAGAATCCGTCCGTAAACATACGAGGGGTTAAGGGGATGATCCATTGGCGTTAACGCCAATTAAGCTCTTAAAAAGACCCCGGTCTTAAATACCGCGTTCTCGGTCGCCGGTTTTGTGGGTCTCAAATCCGAAGGCCGTGGACGAGGCGAGCGTATTACTCGCCAATGGATCACCAGCTGGAGTCTGCGAGCCATCGAGTACGACTGTTAACTGGCTGGCTCGTTAATGTATCTCTCCCTTTACATCTTAAGTAAGACTCCGCGTGCCGTCGGCGAAGGAAGTGGTTTATCGCTTTTAACAAAACTCCCTAACAAATGAAAATAGCGCATGTTTGATTCTTTGACCCTTGTTGCGAGACGGATCACTTTTTTCGCCTACTGTATGTAGCAGATTGTATTAGTTTTTTTCTATATGCCTGGTGTCTATTATGTTCTAAGCCTTTTATTTTGTCCATGCGTTTGCAAAATACAATAGATATTGGCTTGGCAATGAACGCATACGGTTTTTCACCTGGTAGCTCATGTTGGTACATAGCATAACATACGTTATAACATAGCGTTAAAAGCCATTTAGATTTTGCATCCTTTCTATAACGTCAACGCCACGCTTTTGCGTACAAGCGATTATTGATTTAAGGTTCACGGATGTATGGTTAAGTGTGTTGTTGACTATATGTAAGCGGAGTAATCGACGACTATCTCGATGCCGTCTTATATACTTGGATTTGAACATTATGTATTGCACACGCAGTGGCGCACCGCAGTTTTTAATAAAATACAAAAATATTTAAAATACATGGAAATTACTATAAGTCTATTCTACATTTCGCGGTTCTAAAGTAACTTATTTTTTAATAACTGGTGAAACTTCGAACGTTTGCTCGCTTTAAATGATCCATGCACTTTAATTTATCTATATTAATTTAATGTCGCAACTTCTAGAATAGACAGGTGATTTTTATGAATTATGCTACAGTTGCCTTAAATACGGAGGACATGGTTTCTTGTATTTCACGAGTGACTAACATACACAAATTGCTTTACACTGCGTGGCAATATTCACTGTTCACTTTCTTATTGACTCTTACTGGTGTGAAATATTTTGAGTTATCTTTTAGATTGTATTATTATTTATTAGGGTATGTTTTTTTTCTTCCCATTTTTAGTCATTTAGATAATGTTTTGAGATAATGTTCATAATATACATGTGTCATTGTAATGAAGCCGTCAGATTTTCTTTTGCTAGTAAGCATAAAATTAAACATGTTTATGCAGTTATTTTTCTTAGCAATTTCAGTAATCGACAGTATGTACTTATGATCTATCATGACATAAATATTGTGAAAATCATGATAGCGAATTTAGAATAGTTACTAAGGCGAGCCGCGTATACTTAATGACGTTACCTTGGATTAGAGTAAATTTTACTGGAGTTTAATGCATTTACCTGTTGCTTTGTTTCCCTTGCCACTCTCATTCGTTGTTATTTAGGAGTAAGTTTAAGTACATCCATTGAAATGTGATTTAATGGCAACTAAATGTTAATGTAATGAAGTGCAGTATTTTCGTGCAATTTTATGGGAAAGTGTGTAAAGAAAGTAGTTTTCGCACTTCTTTTAAATCTTCAAAATCACTATTAAAATACCTGTTATCACATTATAATGTTATATGACGTAGAAAGAATAATAGAAGCACCGTGTACCTTGTAAGAATAGTGTGTGATGCATCGCGCAGCACACCTGATGACACTGATGTGATGATCTGAGGGTTTGAATAATGTACGTTTTGATTCCGTAGATTAGCGTTGTTATCGTCTCAGTTTGAGATAAGCCGGTAATATAAACTATCACGTGATTGCGATAGCGATGTATTGACTCGGAGGCGTGCGTGTGTGCTTATGTCGTCATTGGCGCGGTGACACAGGTGTGAACGCCGACAAAAACTATTGTTAGAGGCTTACATTTACATTTTTTTTAATGTGTGATACTTATTTACAATCCAAGTAAGTTCCATTATTTTAATAAGATTTATTTTAATATTCATATTTGTTATTTTGTAAATTGTGATTTAAGCTGTTGTCTCGATTTTAAAGGTATAATTTTGTTACGCACTGATTTGTTGACATCAATAAATTTTATTTATGACCATTTCCTTTTTGATTTCATTTGCATGCGGTTGCGGGTCTTGTGGGCGTGTTCATGTCGTCTGGTGGAATTTGCATGATTGTTTTTTCATTTCAACACTAACCTATTTTTCACAAAGGTGGAGATTAAATGAAAATAAAATAAATCAAATAACTTTATTAATTTTCATTGTAATTATTTTATGACTATACTAATACTACATATGTTGAATTTTATTTCATCTAGGTACATTCATGAGTTTCTACTGGTAAAGAAACAATTAGTGATTGCATTTACTAAAATAAAAAATGTTTTTTAATCGAGAAATCTATTTAACATTCCGTTCTGTCACTTAAAATATGATTAGCCCATTACAGTTCTACATTGGGTATTTTCCTAGTTTCAATCATACCTACTTAAGACGATTGCAAAAGATATTAAATTAATAATAATTAATTAGATAGATAAATTACATCACCAATTTAAACGTCACATTTGTCTCTCGATTTATAAAATACACTTTAGAGTGGTTCAAGAGTACCTAGTTCCTTAACAAGAATCGATGAGTTACAACGTCAATGTTATACAAATATAGTTGTAAGCCGCATTGTCTGCTTCTAGTACGTAATGTCTAGACGCACTGTAATAAGGTTTGTCATGTTTTCGGCCACATTCAGCGCCCATCATCACCATTTGTAAGGATCTATGACTCACCGTATGCATCATGCGCTGAAACGGCTAAACAAGTACCTATCTATTACCGACTAAAGCCAGCCTAGCAATTGGCAAATAGATTATCATTGAAATTTATTTTATCGACATTTTAAAGCCAACTTTAATACTCTAGTGTCCAACTGTTACATCGTTGTGAATAGTTGATAATGACGCGGGAAGTAGGTAGAGTAGCAGTATTGTAGTCGTTATGCGTAGCGGACATAACGCCAAACCGGCTGGCCCGGTGAATGTTGATGTTGGCCACTCGCCGCCTGATTGCGCTGGCGGTTGCACGTCTGATTTCCGTGTTGTTTAATAGGTTCTTGTTTTTATACGTCGGCAGATGTTAGCATGTTTATAGAAATTGTCTAAGAAGTGTTTAAATCGGGAGGTAATATTCAATGCATTTGTCCGCTTTCTACGTTGAAGTAGTGCCATACGGTGATTCGTTTTTATATCTTTACCGAGTGTTTACAATTTACAATTTTTTCACCAAGCATTTAAGACTGTATAAAAAGTCATTATAATATGTCGTACGGCGGGCGCACGGGGCCTCATTCTCGGAACAACATTGTTTCTGATCGTTTTTAATATCGATGTTTTATTTTACTGTTGCTTTACCCAGTTTTTGGTAAAGGAAATGATACGAAACTCGACAACGTGGAAATAATTCGGAAACAATCTTGTTTAGGTTGCGTTTATCATGATTTGGTGGAATAAATTATCGTGTAGGACCTAATTATTAAACAAACATTTCCAGGACAAAATGATGGAGCTAGAAAGCCGCATCGAAGCTCTGACTGAGCAGAACAGAGAGTTGACGGAGGTGTTAGAATTCGAGCGGACATTAGTCAAGATCCTGCAAGAGAAGGTCGACAAATATAACCGACTTTACGACGAGTCGAAAGTCGAAGTGAACCACCTTAATTCGATAGTGACCGATATGCAACATGACTTTGTAGATATGCAAAGGAAGTACGATAAGTGAGTACGACATTTCCACTTTATTATGAAAGCTTATGTTTATTTTTAATATATTCATGCAAGCGATTGACACGATTACAGTCAAAAAGGTTTTAACGACATAACTGTATGTATACGTATCATTCATTGAACGTAATTGGAACCTAAATGCCTATATACCGGTGGGGCTCAGAAAAACCGCAAAATATAACCGTATTTTGTCGGAAGTAGAATAGCAATTACCTAAACATCGGTTCCATCTGGAGCATTGAACAGTTAATAGTTCTGGTGGATTGATTCTAGATAATTATTTGTTTTTTATAAATAAATCTACATGAAATAATTATACATTTAAACGTTGGTTTCATTTAAACTAACTTAACAATGTTTTACATAACGTCACGACACTTGTTATTTTATTCTTTTGAGATTCCAGCACAACATGTTTCTTTAGGAGAAATTTCTCACCTTTTATGGTGCTATTGGTGTGTATATTAAAGGGATTTCTTTATATTCAGAGAGAGGCGCGAAAAGGACGAGGCGCTACTCCGCAACGCGCATATGTCGCAGACGATAGAGATGGGCCAATGCGACGTGCGCTACCAGGAGGCGGAGATGACCGAACTCAAGGCGAAAATTGCCGAGCTGGAGGCGCTCTTAGCGCAGCATAAAGAGGTACAGCTATATTTCGATAAGTGTAGCATGTACAAAAAAAGTATCCAAAGTGCCAGTCGGACTCGCACACGAAGGGTTTCATAACTTTATTTATCTACTCTCATATCGTAAAGTTCGAATTATAAACTTCAAAACGAATTTATATTGGCATACTTTATAAACACAATACCGAAATAAATAAAAAAAACACTTTATAACATTATTTCTCTAACAAAATAATGTTATAAAGTAATTTTTTTACCATTACGATACAAGTTAATCCAAAAAGTTAATTTCACCAACGAGGTTCCATATCAATATTTTTTTTATAATGGAACGCACATGCTGTTCGCGTCATTTTTACAGCATTACAAAAAGTTTTCATTCCAATTTTTACTTGTCTGTGACAGCGCCCGCTTTAACGCATGCGCATGCTTAGTTACTTTATTAACTTTGATCTTTTATTTAGTAGGTTGAATCGCAATGTATGTGAGTAGATAAAGTAGTGTATGAAACTGCACATGAGTAGGTATTAAAACACTCGTGTGACACTATTAAAAACCTCGCCTCGCGGCTCGGTTCTTAAACACACACTCGTGTTTTAATTCCCCTCTTTATGCAACAATTTCATAAACTACTATTATGGGGGCCCCCTTAATGTAAGTTTAATACACACTGACAGACGGATAGCGGATGCTTAGAAATAGCGTCCCGTTAGCACCCTTTGTATACGTTTCGAAAACCTAAAAAATACAATCGGAATAGATGTTTAAACAACGTGAGTGTGTAAATTTTTGATCTAAATCATTAAGGTGTCGGCTAACCACTATACGTAAAGTAAACACTACTCCCAAGTTAACCTTAAATAAAGTAACTAGGTCCGGTATTGTAATGGCGAAAGTACGTTTGTCTGTCAGTCTTTCACGCTCAAAAAAGGTAACAGAATGACGTAATTAACTGCACAAAGTTGATTAGATATTAAGAGAAATAAAAGCTTCTTATTATATCTAAAAATGGTAGCATTTCCGAGACAATGGCTTTTGAAATCTACGCAGAAGGAGTCACGAGTAGATCATGTAGTGCGTGTCCGCTTCTCTCACTGCTATTGTTTGTGATATTTAGCTGTTACATCACACGTCGATGTGCGGTAAATTATTGATTCCCTTTGATACATACAAAGATAAAAAATCGAAGTTCTCGCTCGCAGTCGTTTAAGTACCTACTACAAACTCTAGGCACTAGAATGGTCTTGCTTGTCATTTAAGGATGCACTAAAAACACTTACGACTCTAATAAATAAAAAACCGACGAATAGACAACGTCCTCGATTTTTTGAAGTCGGAACAAAGATTTTGTTTGAATACGAACTAATAATGAGAACTTTTTTATTATTTCCAGAATCAAGCAGCGTGTATGTTAATAAAAGAAAACGAGGAGTCGCGTAAATTGGAAATTGATCAGCTGAACAAAAGAATCGATGCTCTGGCGGAGAGCGAAGATACATTAAAAAAAACTATTCAAGACTTAGAAACTGAAATCTGTGATAAAAATAAGGTAAGAAACTATATAAAATGTGACTGCATTCCAATTTTGCATTTTTGTTCGTATTTCCGACCCGCGTACTTGCACCAGTCGTATGCTGCAAAATGGCGCGTCAAACGTCACATTTAGATCTATTTTATACGATTCATTAATGATGATGTCTATGGTTCATTGGGGTTGGAAATACTAAAACATTTCAGACTCTATGGGACTTGTTTTTAAGTTCAAAATTGAATAAAATGTTGATCATGTGACTTGCACTGATCAGTGCTTAGATATACCAAGGATAAGCAAGCCAGAATGTGAGGAAACCGAAGGTTCTGTTGACTGAGGTAATATCGAGAGATTTCTCTAAGTTGACTATCGGTTATAATGTCACTCAGAAAATGTTTAGCTCTGAAGTCGTATGATGAGCTGTTTTAACCTGCCAAGTTCCAGTCACAGGTGACAAAGATTTATGACTCCTAAAAGTATTTCATTGTCGGACTCGGACCTCGGTACTCAACAAACCAGTAGTATTGCCGACTCTGCAATGTAGAGTACTCGTATTTAGACTTATGTTAAACTCCAACGAAGTTAAATCAATACTAGTATAGCGCTCGTGATACTGTCTAAATCATTTGTTCATTACGGTGCAAAATAAAGACTTATCGAATTGAAGTCACACGATATTGCATCTTATTTGTTTACGCGCTCGTTAAGTTTAACACTAAGTAATATAGAACCGTGTGGATTTATATAAAACACGTAAGTAGAA
The DNA here is from genome assembly GCA_927399475.2 of Acleris emargana. Taxonomy (NCBI): domain Eukaryota; kingdom Metazoa; phylum Arthropoda; class Insecta; order Lepidoptera; family Tortricidae; genus Acleris; species Acleris emargana. The sequence continues at coordinate 17,946,558 of OV656836.1, forward strand.
GGTTACCTCTTCATGGACTAAAAGAACCATAATTATCAACTCGTGTACTATTTTTCAAATTCATGGGTGTAATAATTTCCTACGTGCTTTATTTTCAGAAAATTAAGACTTTAGACAACCGGATATCCGACATGAAGAAGACGTTGCAGCGGGAACTACAAAGCAGCAAGCCAGATCCGAACGCGATCGAAGAACAAGATATTAGTAGACGGTACGTTATGTTTACACGAACCTATTTTATTTTATAAATATTTATTTTACGTTGACAACGAAATGAAACCCCCAAAGACACGAGAGTATTGAAGCTGCACTTATTTTTGTGTTCTTAAATTATTTAACACCAGCTTCTGTCAGTGACTTCGTCCGCAAAGAATCCGTATTTTTGTCACTTCACGGGAACCGTTGATTTTTCCGGGATGAAAAGTAGCATATGTTACTCGGGGATAATGTAGAGTTTTAATCACAGATCACAGAAACAAGGGAGATATGTTATGGGGGCGTGGTTCGTGTCGCCTCGATATGGTCAAATTGACCATATCGGCACGAGGCGTGTCAAGCGTTGACACAGTCACTCACTGAACGCTGTCAGTATAGAAGCTCCGTTTAAATGATAAAATGACTGTATGTAGCGTGAAAGTGTGCAAAAGTCGAAATACAAACGTTAATATAAAATCAAAGGGCATAACTTACCACCGGTAAATTTTGTTTTTAAGCATTATTTATATTTTTAAATGAATATTTTATATTTGAATGGATTTCAGAGCGTAAGGTTGTGAAAGTTGTGTTGACGTGATTTCTATCGACTATCGATAAATGGCTTATTCTACAGCTATCAATAGAATTCAATGTGTTAATAGTTCTAGTTATTTATCACTACCACGACACGCTTAAAACAGAAGAAAAATAATTTTAATAAATTTTCACGTTATACAAAATTTAATTTTCTTTACAATATTAACGAACGACGAAGGACTCTAGCAATTCAAATATAAGTAGGCAAATCATACAATTAAGATAAAAATAAATTAACCAACCACAAAGGCAAAGGGCTCTGGCTCAGTATTGAGCTGTGTTTGCACACAGCGCTGATTGACAGCTCGCGCCGACTCACTCTTAAAAGGATTCAAGCCTAAAGGTTGGATGGTAGAGATTGCCCCAAGTATTAAGTCTATCTTTCTGTTTTAAGTAATTTGTACCATTTATGAAATAAAGTTTACATAATCAAGTCGGTAATCTACTGGTTTGTCCCAAACTGAGATCTTGTGACGTGACACTCAACCGAACCCATTTTATTAGTATATTTGTATTAACATCATAAAGTCCAAGTTTACAATTTAGACTTTTATGTACTAATCAAAACGAACATCTTAAACAGCTCCAGAAAATTTAACCAAAGAAATTCGGCCATTTTTTTGTTACGTTCTAATATAGGTATCGTTCCAAATTTAAAATCTTATGTATCAATTTTACGCAAACCGTATTCTTGCTAATAAAATATTATTCTATTCTAACAATAATATATTAAGTTTAAATGATGTAATTGTATTAACCTAGTAGTAAAATAATAAAAATAGTACATATTGCCTGTAAATTGACAACATTTCAAAAAAATAGCATTATTGTTTTTTCGCGTTTAAAAATAGCTGGTTAAAAATTAGACTACCCGTATTTCTTGGTTTTTCTTTATTTAACTTAAATTCGTCGTTAATAATTTATTAAAGAAATTGTCATTAAAAAGACCGTATATACAAAGTTAGGAATACTGATGTCGTGATCTTAGCATGAAATAAAATAAAAAAAATCATGTCATGTCACTCACTTGTCAATCATTCGCTGCCGTTTGTTCACACATTTGTTATTTTGCGTAATTTAATTAATTACATAATTTGTAGACGCCATTAAAATACATACATACATAAACTCACGCCTTCATTAAAATAAATAAACTATTTTGCGCAGAATCGAAAGCGTGTCGTCAGAATCAAGTAATCCGTCAGACAGATAAACAATGAACATGACAGTTGTATATTTTTTTCAATTCCTTTGGTAATAAATGGACTAAGGGCACTATAAGTGTATTCCTAACATTCACAATCCAACTTTTTTTACTGTTTTCCCTTAATATAAAAAAAACTACTGCACAAAAAAATCCAAATATATTTTTACTGTAATCAGCAGTGTAAAATCTAGAAACGGTATTTTATTTTACTACCTTAGCACATTATGAATTGTTGTCAATTGAATAGTACCTATATTAACGTTGCAAACAAGTTTGAATTGTTTATCGATATATTTTGAAACATTCCTTGTGGCATCCCTAAGTGGACAACAGGAGAGAAACGCACACCTCTTGAAAAAAGTATAACTAGATGTCGCTGTGTGTGGGTAGTCCTTAACCTGCTGAACATAGGGACTACTACCTTGGCGCCATCTAGCTCTGAGGAACTAATTAATTACTCGTCGCATAGATGGCAGCTAAGTGACGAGTAAGCGCTACCTTACGTTCAGTGACTGAACTACGATGGAAAAAAAACAATCTTTCAGCATTTTTCAACCTTGAGAACTTAGTATAAAGCTTAATTTTCTGCTACTATCAAAACTATGTTACGGCGTTTTTAGTTCGTAAGCTGTAACCAATTATGAGGAGGTTGTTTTTGTAGTAGTTAATAGAGCGTAAGCGTAAGACGCACACATGTTTAAAAGTGGCGACACCGGGTCTTGTACGAATTGGCGTTCATGACATATCTCCCTTGTTTCTGTGATCTGTGGTTTTAATACTGAAAGATATTTTTCACGCCACTGCTCGGAAATATGGCCAAAGAAGGATCGAAATCAGAATAGAAAGTTGCTCTTAGTAGTACAACACAAAAACAGTCCAACAATGTTGAGTTGCAAAGTAAAATGGAGTGTTTTTAGACCAGTTTACTTTCTACTCTGCTATTGGTCGGTTATTTATGACTAGACTACAAATACTGTTCTATAATATCGATTTTCAGAGCAATCGGATCAGTAACAAAAAAGTTCAAAATGGCGTCCACTTTTAACAATTCTGATTATGAAACCGTATTTGTAGTCTTTAGGGACCCTCGATATTTCAACATTTCCTTGTCATTCAGCAACTGTCCTAATGCTAATATCAATATTACTTTTAATTAAACTGTGTATTATGTCCTAACCTGTTTTATTTCCTTACATTAGGCGTGAAAAGCACATAGTATTGCCTCGGTAGAAAGTGCAATAGATGGACTCGTATCTTCGCGGTCCTCACCTGCGGCTCGGCCCGCGAACTAACTCGTCCATCTATTGCTTACTTTCTGTACCTGGGCTACAATGTACTATTGAAATCGGTCCTGTGGTTTTTGAGTTTATTCGTAATAATCATACAAAAATACTAATCGTGTCTCCTTATAATATTAGCGGAAGCGTGAGCTCGTCTAAGGGAGGTACTTCATATAAATCTTGGTCAGGTTCTGACACCTGTTACAAGTGGATTTAGCTGGTTTACCCGTCAGTGAACATCCCCGTACCGCTATATTCAGATACCTGAAGCACGTGGTGCTCCGGTTCCTGACGGCGCGCGAGCTGGAGGCGCGGCAGCTGACGCGCGCGCTGGCCGCGCTGCTGCGGCTGTCGGCGCACGAGGAGGCGCTGCTGCGCGCCGCGCTGCCGCCGCGCTCCGGCCTCTCCGCCTGGTTCCCCTCCCTCAACACCTGAAGCACGTGGTGCTCCGGTTACTGACGGCGCGCGAGCTGGAGGCGCGGCAGCTGACGCGCGCGCTGGCCGCGCTGCTGCGGCTGTCGGCGCACGAGGAGGCGCTGCTGCGCGCCGCGCTGCCGCCGCGCTCCGGCCTCTCCGCCTGGTTCCCCTCCCTCAACACCTGATAGCGTGCTGCTCCACCCCCCCACCTGGCCTCATGGATCGAGATGCTGTTATACGTTACAGTGAAACACGAGTAGGCCCCCGAGAAAGCGTCATCACGTGGTTTATTGAGAATTGGGTAAGGACCAAAAAGTTGGCCCCGCTAACTCACTCAATTAATTTTTCCATGAAAATGTTCCGTTGTGACACGATAATTAGCCATACAATTGTAGGGATACTTTTCGTCGCCCAGCGGAACTTTTTTCACCTTCGTTGTCGGTGTGGTTAACTGCGCTTAACTATGGTCCAACTTTTTAGTCCTTACCCAATTGGGAAAATGTAGGTATAAAGTCATAACTTCAGAAATATCTGCACGCACCTATGCCACTGACAATAATATTATTAAATAGGCTGAATGATATGTCTTTTGTTTTCCGGCTTCATTTTGTAACATACGCAGCATTTAGCATACAAAGTGGATAGCGGGACTAACGGTTACTATAAAGAAGAGGATAAATGTGCGAATAGAATAGGATAAGTTTCTTCTATCCTAAATTCTGAGTAAAAATAACCCACTTTTTTCCAGTTCTCAGAGATAAGCATACACAGGATTGACGGGGGCAAAAATGTACCAGTGCTAGTGATTCATTAAATATCGACAAAGTTTATCGACAACTTTTGTCGTGACATATGGATCTTACATTTCTTGCAAAAGTAAGTCATACTTTATCTTCTATATCAGAATGATCAGCTTTCCATGAAGATATACAATCTTTTTTTTTCAAGGCATTTTTAACCGACTTAAAAATCAAAAAGGTTCTCAAGTCGTCGGAATGCTAAAGAATATTGTTGTAATGAATGAATTGGTTATTCAACGTAATTTCAATGGTTGTCAAAAGTGACTTCAGTACAGGGTCACTATGAGATACCAGGTGTTTAAAGTTGCGATAAGTATGAATAAAAGAGGTTTGCACATAATAAAATGGTATTCAAACTTGGCCATTACTTATGATAATGATATTAATGATGGATGATTAAAAATATTAAAAATTGTTTTTTATTGATGTCGATAAACTAAGTCGACATTTAATGAATCACTAGCACAGGTACATTTTTGCTCCCGTCAATCCGGTGTATGGAGATAAGATATGTGGTATAAAAGGTTCGTCCCTATTGAACTATATTTTAATGCCGTTCAGGTTCAGAAGTGACTGTATACTTATACCCCTCTGGGAATGTATGACCGATCCGATCACAAGTAAATGTGGAGCTATCACAGGTGGTTCCTCCGTAAAACAAAGTCTTAAAAAGCCCGGTCTCTTTGTTTTGATATGGCATAAGTAAAGAGTAAAACAGTTGCGGCATATGAATTTAGTTCTTGCATTCCATATTGGCCTTCGCATTATGAAGTGTAATGTCAAGAAACGAGGTCGGTTTAGTGATCAGTGAAATTTGAATGTATAATAACTTTCCAGCACTCTTGGTGCGTTATGAACACGCTTGAGACTATATTTTTAAGAGGGAGTTATGACGCCATGTCGATGGTAGTTTTATGTCCCAAAGTTCCGTACACAATCTTGATAGTTATGCTGTTTTTAATAGATTTATGTGTTTTGCTTTACTAGTCAAAAGCGACCTTGTTGCAAGAGTTTTGGACTAAATAAACATTAATATCAAATAAATAAACATAATTACTTTACAAGCGAGTGCTTTGGGGCTGATTATAACTGATTTAACAGTATTATTTATTATATACAATAAGCAATACGCTAATCTTTAGGGCTAGTGTTATTTACTTAATTGCTAAGTTAACGTTTATATTAGATTTGATATTGGAACGAGAGTAAAATATAAGTTTTATTACACTCGAATGTTCCCGTGTATCGTATTGACATAGTTATAATATTTCCTTGAGTACACTTGCGGACGTCGCTAATTAGACTCGCCTTAAAACTAGTCACTAATTGAAATAAATTGTTAATAATAACTCGTGAACAAAATGCACACGAAATTCATAATAGTCATACGTCGCATTGCACGGTACTCTGCACCTAGTCGTTGGAAGTATATTTTTGTATTAGAATATTTTTCTTAAACATGAAATTAAACATAGTGACTTTATAGAAAATAATTGTGATCAATGTAAGAAGTCTACACGTCAGTAAAATAGTGAAAATGGAACTAATAATTAAATTATTTTATTCAGTATTTAGCAGTTACTTTAACAAACGATTGTATTTGATTTCCTTCGTAGTTAGTGAGTTAGCTCTTTCGCCGTTCAGACTTGCAATGCTTGCGATATGCTACCTACCTAAGTAGCTAGCCTAAAGTCGTACGAGGTTGATAGATAACTTACTGTATCTTCTTCGGCCGGGTTAAGGTCTATTTATAGAGGAAAAAATTTTAACAACGATTTAGAAAGATTTACGATATCTTTCAGTTAAGAGAAAATAGTATGCACTATTAATATTATAGGTGTAATAAATAGATAATAAATTAATTCGAGTAACCCAAAATTGGACGTTTTTAAGGGAAAAGGACTCAATCCACGCAACAATCGGAAGTGGAGTTAAGTATGCCACTATGGTGGTCCTTAGGGTCCCCACCCCACCCACACCCACAACTATGGAAGGAATATTATTTTAAATCTGAAAAAAGATCCAATCCACTTGAAAACAAGATAGAACCAGTGTAATCCACTAAGTCCTAATATCTCGAAAAGTAATGAAAAAGGGCGATTTTTTATTTTATTTTAAGAAAAACATTTTTCCGACATTTTATCCATAGTATCATTTAGTGTAAATGTTGTTTTGTTTGTTTAAATTTTGTTTAAATGCTCCGTGACCTTAAAACTGCAAATTATTCAAGTGCAAGTCACGGTGGATTGACACCTTTTCCCTTAACTACGTCCAATTGTAAATTGCCATTCACTGCCCGTTAAGTATTTTGAATATTCACGACTTTTGTAATACGCCATGGTGCTGCAGTAGATACTAGATACTAAGAGTAGGCGTTAGTATTGCTGAATAAATGAATTAAATGTTCAATACGAAGCGCATCTACTAAATAGAATATGTTATTGTATTGAAAAGGATGACTGAGTATATACCAAAATAAATGTCCAGTTAAAGAAGAGTTTTGTCACCGTAACTAAACTGTCGATTGACGTCAAACACATGAATTTTTGTAACGAATATGTAAGTTACGCATCATTTAAGTGACATATAAAAAGCGTCTTTATGTACATTTATTTTGATTTTTACCCGACTCTGTTATACAAATTTTGTGTTGTTACATTTTGTGGACTTTTATGAAGTGTAAACAAAGACAAAATCGATTTGAGTAAATTTTACTATGATAACAGATTTCCCAAAAGAATATCGATAATTTTGCCACAGCTAAAGTCAAAACGTGGATGTTTCATATTTTTGTGCACGGTTCTCTTGATTTTGTGTCAATATATATTTACACAATTTATAAATTGTTTTGCATGAATATATGAATATGAACATTATGTCGGGATCTGATTTAAAAAAAATTGAGATGAAACGAAAGAAGAATATACAGGGTGTTTGGTAGCGGGTTCGACAAACGAAAATGGGAAATACTTGGGTCCAATTGGAACACATTTGCCATAGTGACCCCTATGCCTAAGTTGATAGTTTTTTTTTAAAAACTTTCATTAAAATCGAACGTACACCATTTACCAATGAAGAGTACGCTGATATTATTTTAGCGTATGGTCGAGCTCGCAATAACGCCCGTGAAGCTCAAAGAATTTTTTAAATTTTGTGATCAAAATTTAAAAAAGTGTTTTGTTTTCAATTTTATTATTACTCTTAAAATGTTTTTTATTAATGGTAATTTACCAGCGATTAGTAACTCTAACGTATTCACCAATATTCATAACCGTGGTATAAGTGATTTCTTTAATAAATCTTCGTGAGGAAATTTCAATGTACTGCGTATTATTATTTTTCTGTGTTTTTTCTTTTAAATGGCATATCGTTGTGAAGAGTATTAACCAGAGAAGTTTTTTAATCAATTGGAAATCGTCTATGACTTGTGATTTTTTTTTTATACTTGTCGAAACTTAAATGTCATTTTATTTTCCACATTTTGTCATAGCTTTAAGGGCCCATATTTTTTTTTAAAGCACTACCTATGGGTTTTGGTTTTGTTTTAAAATAAAACCATTATCAGAGAATGATTTAAAAAAAAATGGGCGGTTTCAGTTGCTTAGGTATGTAATTAAGAAGGTTTTAAAGGTAAAATTTTGGGATATTTTCAAAAAAACGGAAAAAAAAATATTTAAAAAAAAACTATCAACTTTAGCATAGGGGTCACTATGGCAAATGTGTTCCAATTGGACCCAAGTATTTCCCATTTTCGTTTGTCGAACCCGCTACCAAACACCCTGTATAACTTTATATTTGATGTAAATTTGGACATACTGTAAAAACTTATAGTAGACTGTTGCATAAGGCATATTTTGTAAGTCGAAATGATAAACGGGGTGCCCACTGCAAGTGTCAGCTTCTTCGGCTCAGATTGACTTTTGGAATCTTAAAAAACGTGCAGCCTGGACATATGAAGTCATCGGTGTCACGTGACCGAGTATAATAGCTCCTAGCTCGAAAGTGATTTGACGTTTCGAGCAACTGAATGCTATCTATGGAAGATTGATTTTTTTTAGTTTTTTTACAGACAAATTAGAACCGTATCTGTAATACGTTTTAAGTCGAAATTCAATAAAAACGTTGCTCTTGTGATTTTGGCACTGATCAGTGCCTTGGCATACAACAGGGGTAGCGCTGATCAGCGCTAAGTCATACGAAGGGTTAAACAGACTTTTCATTGATAAAAATATCGATTGACCATAACAGCACGCCTCACGTAGCGCAAGTATTTGTTCAGATAGGATAGGCCTTGTGTATTGTATTATTGACGCGTGTCTCCGTGGTCTCGTGTATAATCTAGTCTTAGTTTGTTCGAAAGATGATTGCGGTAGCAGAGTTTACGATAACTGAAATTATATTTAGAAACAGAACACTTTATTTTATTTAATATGTTATTCGCTAGTGTACGTTTAATTTGAGAAATGTTTTTATTTCGATGCCCTGGTGTAAATCGAACATTATTTTTGAGTTTTTCTTATATTCAATAATTGTTGTATTTGAGCTTGTATAGGTGAATAAATGAGAAATAGTGGACGTGTTTAATACTTTGACATCAGTTCCCACGCCACTGCGCCGGCGGTGTCGTCATGTACGAATCAGTGCGATAACAAGTCTTATAAAAAGCAAACTTTAAAAACCCGACTGCATATTTTGATATTGTCGTCATATGCCCAACCGATCCGTAGTCACACCAATTTGCCACACTGGTGTGACTATGGTTAATTTTATTTACCCGTAGTCACACCAAGACCGAATTTGCGTCTATTTCTCTTTCAAAATCAAAATCCACAGAGTCGACGGAGCTCTGCTATCGCAGAGCTCCTATTTCTGGGTAGTTTGGCCCTCCGGGCCTGCTAAAGAACTAACATAACCTAAACCTACCTCCTACTTGGTGTGACTACGGATAAATAAAATGAACCATAGTCACACCAGTATGGCAAATTGGTCTGACTACGGATCGGTTGTTGTCATATGGTGCGTTCCTATATTCAAAACCGTGGATGTAGTTGTGACGTGTCCTTAATATTTTTTGACGTTTGCTACGTACGAAATGTGTCAATTTTTCACAAGACGTCACAACTCTATCCACAGTTTTGAATATAGGAACGCAGCATTAGTCGCTGTTGGTAACCGTGTTGCACTCACTAGTGTACTAATCTAGTGTAGTGTGTCTTATTACCGAGTGTTTTGGTCAACTGGACATAGCCAACCGTACCACGGGTGAAGACCTACCTACCTCATATTTATGATATTAGTTTTGGTCAGTAGTGCGATTTAGTAGTGCCGAGGGGCAGTCGGCCTTTTTAATTTTATTACGATGGCAAATCTTAAACATGAATGCCACGATTACATTATTCGGTTTGGCCGGTTCTTACCCACCGTCCACCTCCCCAGACCACCTGGACATTTTAGCAGACCTTAACGAAGTCGACGGAGCTCCGCTTGCGGAGCTCCTACTTCTAGGTTATTTTGAAAAAAAAAAATTGACCTTCTGCTGGAGTTTCTTGCGGCGCTTCTTCTCCGCAATGATGGTCTTGTCCGAAGCGCTAGTAGATTCACCCCATGTTACCGACGTGTAAAAGAGCCCTCATGTGGCCAATTTACTGAATAAATATTTTGAATTTTGAATTTTTGCCCCTCGGCCCTCTGAAGAACTAACATAACCTGTTTCCGGTCACCGACTAGCAAACGGTCATTCGGTTTTGGCTAGTCGCCTTCGGTCATCGACCTAAGTAACATTGCAATTCGGTTAAGTTAGCAATAACGAAGACTATTTTACCCGTAACTAGGCCAAGAGGATATCACGTGTTTTCTCGTGGTCCCATTATATTTGTCCCATTGAACAAAAAGTGTAAAAAGTGCACCTAGATTTGATCACCAAATACTCATTATGATTGTAAGAATAGGTAGGTTAGGTTCGTTAGGTTTCTTCAAATGCCCGAAGGGCAAAACTAGCCAGAAGCAGGAGCCCCGCCCCGGGCGGGGCTCCGTCAAAAGTCAATGGGACAAATATAATGGGACCACGAGAAAACAGCCAGGATATCTACCTCAGTACAGCCGGGGTCGTGTTCCATCTATTATTTCTGTCACTAGTTCTTATATATTACAATTACAAAGGGACTTCCATATCTTATCAGGTTAGTTCCCGATTCGCCGGATTCTTGTTTCGTCGGATTCTTGTTTCGCCGGATTCTCGAGGCGTTTTCTCGTGGTCCTACTGATTTGTCCTATTAGTAGGACCACGAGGGAGACCTATTTCTCGTAGTCCTATTAGTATGTATGCTTGTGAAAATGTTCGTCCTTTATAATAGTACTAGCGACCCGCCCGCGGCTTCGCCCGCGTGGAATGTATTATACACATAAACCTTCCTTAAGAATCACTCTATCTATTAAAAAAAACCGCTTCAAAATCCGTTGCGTAATTTTAAAGATTTAAGCATACATAGGGACAGACAGCGCAAGCGACTTTGTTTTATACTATGTAGTGATACGTAGGTAGGTTTAGGTTATGTTAGTTTTGCAGCAGGCCCGGAAGGCCAAACCACCCAGAAATAGGAGCTCCGCGGTAGCGGAGCTCCGTCGACACCGTCTTATTGATTTGAAATTAGGGGTAAAAACTGAAGTAGGACAGACAGAAATAGGGTTCCCTCGTGGTCCTACTAATAGGACAACTCAGTAAGACAACGAGAAAACGGGGTTCTTGAGGGAAGAGTTCTGACTGGCGCATATTGTATATAATAAATTCCGGCGAAACAAGAATCCGGCGAATAGGGAACTAACCACTTATCGGTTTGCCCTTGCATCAAAAGTCATCTAAAGAACATTCTACATACCATACCAAATACCTGATCCACGGAAACAAGTTAGTACCTACAAAAAAATGGAGAAAGCAGGTCAGTGAATAACGCATCTGCAAAACATGACTTTATAAGGCGGTCAAAGATCAGTCAACGTCTTCATCGACAACGACGACCATTTCATCGACCACATTCATGTCGCTCAAAATTGAACTTGACTACCTTCATTTTATGACACACATTTAATTGAACTTTCCTTTCCTTGAAGTGTCCTTCAGGAAGTTACGAATTCGTGGCTCTATTCCATTTCTTGCTTGTGTCCTTCCTTTAGCAAGGCCTGGAATAGTTATTTGTTCAACAAGAGAGCAAAGTTGGTTTTTGCTGCGAGTGATGATTCAAAGATACGAGACGTAAAAAACTTTGGTCTCGTGTTAGACATACAACAAAAGAATTTTGCTGCGAGCGAGAGGCAAAGTAGCTTTTTATTTTTTTTTTTAAATGCCGTGAGCAGTGCTGGGGCTACTCACAACATTCGAAAAAATTGAACTTCACTTTGTTCTGTCACTTTCACTTCGATAGGAAAAAAGCGAGAGATTGAAACAACTTGATTCGAAGTTCGATTTTCAAATTCCACACATAGTAGGCCCAAAAAGAAACGCACGTTCGGATGCACACATAACCGTAAAATTGCAAATAAAACTATCTGTTAAAGTTTGAAATGTGTTTATTATAACTATTTTATACAGTAGGTACAATCTTTTTTTTTAATTTTGTTTTGAAGACAAAATTAATGAAAAATAAGAAGTTTATCATGTATCTACATAATTTTGTTATCGTTTTAACAATCTTTAATTTCGTGACATAAACCGCGGGGGCAGTTTCAGAACGCATTTTAAAAATAGCGGGATTATTGGACTGTATAGATGAATTCCCCAAAATTTTCTTTCTCCGGTATTTTTAGTTCCATTCGCGTTTTTCCCCATTTCCTTTATTTCCTATACGTTATTTCTACCAACAGATAATTTCGTCACACGCTTTTTTTTCTACTCGTTATTTTTGCTACACGCATCTTTACCACTGCAATTTTTCACCAATCTGTTTTATTCACATGCGTATGCTTTCCCCGTAGAATATATTTCCACTGGTTTATTTTTGTCACACGTTTTAATATCTAATCTTTTTTTACGCTAGACGCATATTTACCATGTTTTAGCATGAATACTAAGCGGGCGGGGTCGTGAGAACTACTAGAACTATTATAGGTAGGTGATGATAATAAGCACTAGAAATAAACCTCTTTAGATAAGTAGGTATCGAGTTCTATTACCTCACCGTCATTATCTGGACAACGTCAATGGCAGTGTGTTATAATTTTAATTTTTTTATTATGATAAGGACGAAGTTTGGCCAGCTTTCAACTGCATTATCATATCTGATAGCATATTTAAGTTCCTATTTTTACGTAAGCTAAAGTACAGTTTTTGTTTTATGTCGTCCTAAGTCTACATGATTAACCGTGTTTTAATAATAAACATAAAACTAACTGCTTGTCTTTTCCTTTCCACGGATAAATAATTGAAATTATCCAAGTGAATAATGTAGCCTGATCGTTTCGTTACTACTGTCAAGGACCGTAAATACCTACCTAATAATAGTTCTTGCCAGGGTGATGGCACCAGTGTTGGACACTTTAAGCTGACAGGCACCGTAATGGACACTTAACTCTTAATTCAAAGATCATAAGGTCATAAATTTATTATTGCAAAACAAATGAATAACCTTTATCATCTGTAAAATAAGAATCAAGTGTCCATCACTGGTACTTGTCCATTACTGGTGCGATCACCCTACTGTGTAACAGAAAAGTGACGGTAGCGAAAGACGGGACACATAAGTTCACTAAAGTGTAGGATTAGGGCTTTTAGTGTTAGAGCGAACTTATCTTTACATAACATCTGATAACTTTTTGACATAGCCCAATGGTCTCGTTTTTGCAATATCTTACATGAAAATGTTTTGGTGGGATCAATTACAACATTTACAACTAATTGCATTTGCTCGAGCCCCGCCCGCTTAGTATTCATGCTAAAACATGGTAAATATGAGTCTAGCGTAAAAAAAGATTAGATATTAAAACGTGTGACAAAAATAAACCAGTGGAAATATATTCTACGGGGAAAGCATACGCATGTGAATAAAACAGATTGGTGAAAAATTGCAGTGGTAAAGATGCGTGTAGCAAAAATAACGAATAGAAAAAAAAGCGTGTGACGAAATTATCTGTTGGTAGAAATAACGTATAGGAAATAAAGGAAATGGGGAAAAACGCGAATGGAACTAAAAATACCGGAGAAAGAAAATTTTGGGGAATTCATCTATACAGTCGATTATTGTAGCCAATAGCCATAGACAAGGCCTAGTTAGGTTTTTTTTAAAGCCACAGACTACATAAAGCTGTATAAAGTTGTGTTTGCACTACGGCATTATCAAGTTGAGTGACAGGTTTTATCGGTTTCATGTTTATTTTTTCCACTTTTTATTTTATTAGTATTTTGCAAAAATGCTTGTGATTGATGCATATGCGATCGTGTCGTTATTTAGTCGTGTATTCACCAAATGGTCACAACGGAAGACCTGCGTTGGCCCTACCAGCTTCACGCTGTGTTGTTCTCGCTGCTGAGGTGAAAAGTTGTATGTCTCACACGAGACCAAAGTTTTTTACGTCTCGTATCTTTGAATCATCACTCGCAGCAAAAACCAACTTTGCTCTCTTGTTGAACAAATAACTATTAACCCTTTAGTGTGGATAAGCAATGTAAAAATATTAAATATTCCATGCTATGCTATTGAGGTAGGGTAAGTGTACCAGTGAATGAACACCCCCCAGTGAATGAACAAAACGCGGTTTTTATCAAAAAATAAGCTTTGTTGTAGAGAACAGTCCAATAAGTTGTGTTTTATTAGTCTTAACTCTTTATTTAGGATAGCAACATTATATAATCTATGGCTCGACTTTAGTTTCGTCATGGCGTCTAAATAAAAATAACGTGTGTCAGTGTGACTCGAAATACAAGCAAAAAATATAAGGAGCAAGGTGAGTACCGGTTTGGAAAGTTTGATATTATTGCCATTTATCTAATGCTTATTGTTGGTTTCATATATGTATGTTGTGGTGAAAAGGGTAAAGTATAAATAGGATGCGTCGGCTTTTGATAAATTTTAACCGATTGATTTATTTTAAGGTGTTTACAGAAAGGAACCTTAAAAGTACCTCACTCCAGTGAATGAACAAATGTTCATTCACTGGAGCATATCGGATTTGGCATTTTTAAATAGTTTAAGCATTTGTTGTTAAGAAATTATTGCTTTTATTTAGTAAACCCTAACATACGTTCATTTTGAATCACTGGTCCAGTATTGGAACAGAAATTTATGTTTTAATCTTTTAAAACGGTTTTGTATTAAACCGACATTTCTTATTTCATTCACTGGAATTTAATTGCAGGTAAATAAATTACATTATTTTTCCGTTGTTTATTCACTAACTTTTTGTTCCAATGAATGAACGGGATTTATTTTCTTAGTTCATCTATTAGATCAAAAAGCGAGTAAATGAACAACTTTAAAATTCCCAGTGTTCATTTCTTCTTCATTCATAAGAGTCAAATTTTATTTTTATACGATGATTAAGGTGTTATAAATATTAAAACACAGCTAGAATTGTTTTCTTTAATTTACTCAATAAAGATTTTATCAAAATAATTTTTGTTCATTTATTGGGGCAAAACACCGTGTTCACTTCTATTACCAAATATGGTGTGTTCATTCATAGGTTCGTTTTCGTTCATTTATTGGGATTGCCTGTTCATTCATAGGTGATTTCGACAATTTTTCAGAAAATTATATATATTTTTCAAACTATAAGTAAAAATAGGTGAGAATTATGCTTAAATAATAAAAGACTATAAGCAGATGTAAAAAATAAATAAAATTACTTGTCTGTGTTTTAGATTTGTTTTAAAAGTAAGGCCAAAGTCACCCTAGTCCTTATTCGTTCATTCACTGGTACACTTACCCTACAAGTCAATTTCAACATTACGAGAACTCGTTGAGATCAATTTGTTGTCGACAGATGCGACTGATGTATCCCGACTTAGAGGTTCGTTACGTATCTTTAGTTTTCCGAAGGGCACACTGCCCAGAAATGGAGCCCTCCCTCCAGACGGCTCCCGTCGAATAGCAGTGGAACAACAATCAGTTGGTCCACGAATCCAGAACCACAATTACCAACAAATAAGAGTATCTAAAGCATTTCATTCTTCCACCGTCTGAATAAGAAGCAATTTGGTTTTATTTACGTATTTATTTACAACTTATACATTTAACAAATTCGGAGCAATGTTCGACGGCGTACTAGGTACGTGTTCTACAGTGCAACATGTTGCAAGGCACAGATATCTAAATGGAATGTCCATACAAAGTTCGCTTGTACAATTTCCTTTTTGATTTGCTCCACAACTTTATACTATGACCTGTAAGCAGCGGTGTGTCAACTCAAATAATTACAAACAATATAATAGACGTTCCATCGAAATAACTGTCTTAAACACAGAAAAAACCTTAAATTTAAAACAGGAACTTAAACTATCAAAGAATGCTGGGTGCACGTTGAGCCTCACCTCACAAACAGCTTAAAAGACTAGATGGTGGAATGTTATCTACAATATTATAATTTATCTACAATATATATTTCAACTAAATAAACTGTTTTCGTATTTTAGGTGACGAGAATGCCGGTTAATATTTTTAGCTTTAAATATCCTATTATTGCTTGATGTCGATTAAAACGATGCTTGTATTATACCTATGAAGTTAGGTAAGGTAATCCACTAAACTCGTGAATAAGCGTTAATATATTTTTACGTCATAACGACACTTTGGTTTTTCATTATTTTTATCTATTCAAGTAAAAAGCTCTTTGATACCAAAATATCAGCCCTCTGCTTTTAGATATCAATATATACACAATGAGTTACACCTACATGATAGTTGGACGAGGATCTTTATGAAAGTGGGCGAAATCGGAAGTTAGTGTGTCAAATTCCGACTTTTTGTCAATAATAGGTTAACGTGATATATTTTTTGCAAGTCACCCGCAAGAATCTTTAGTATAATACTATATACGGTTTTTTTCGTAGATGCATTTTGTGTCGCCGTTGCCGAAGCCAGCCCGGACTACTAGTGACGATAATTATTCTATTTTTTTCTCCAGAATAAGCTACACTCTTGATCGAGCAAGGTTGACACATTCGCTGCCGTCTCTTTCCTTGGTTTTAGATACTGCACCTTTTGTTTCATACGAAGATCACGTACTGTTAAAACGCACATGTGCGTATGTATACGCGTTGAAGGCACTGGATGAAAGTTAGAGAACGCTATCCTTTGAAGGCAGTGAACGTACACCCTCGCGCTATGTCACCCGTTGTCATAAAGAGCCTTGTTGTACTAGGTATAGGCTTGATTAAGAAATATTCTAATTTAGGTAATATTTATTTAATCAACGCAGATGGGTCTGGCCCTAAAGAGCTAAATAGATGATCATTCAACAAAGCCTACGTGTCTAATTGACTATGCGTTTGCATCGCAGCACATAACACGGCTTTCTGCAAACATTCACAAAACAAAAGTACAGTACTGAACTAAGTAAGTACCTACCGAAATAATCCTATTACCGGCTTTTACTTACGTAATGCACAAAACAGAATTCACATTTTTGCCTCAGT
Source organism: Acleris emargana (assembly GCA_927399475.2). Classification (NCBI taxonomy): domain Eukaryota; kingdom Metazoa; phylum Arthropoda; class Insecta; order Lepidoptera; family Tortricidae; genus Acleris; species Acleris emargana. The sequence continues at coordinate 17,963,676 of OV656836.1, forward strand.
TTTAATGAAATTTAACATATTTTTACAAAATAAGACAACATAAAAGTGCGAGTTCACCAACAATGATTCAGAAGTCATATTTCTTATCTATCGTTCCCTGGCGGGTCTGACATCGGTCAACAAAATGTTCTACGCTTTTTTAAACGTCTGTTTAAATTGTTGGTAAACTTAGCACCAAGATTACTTCCTAGTAGTAGTAAATAGTGAAGGTTTTTAGTGTAATAGGTAGGTATAATAATTATTTTATAACAGTAAAGCGTCAATCGATCGTATAAGTAATTTCACGAGAGCTGGCACGAATGGTATGAACAAAATTGTCGTTGGCTTTTACTGTGTGAGCCGACTTTGTACTGACGTCGTTATAGTGGGGCCTCGTGCAGGATCCGCCCATCACCCGCTAACCTGCCGCCAAGCAACTTTGTCTGCAGCGTTGTGTGTATTGTGTAAAATAACTCTGTTAGCGGTATTCCACACGTATTTGCAACCTATTTATTTGTATTTGGATTGCGGTCTGTCTACGGGCCTTAGAGCCCTCATGCCGGCCAGCCAGTGCGCCATACTACAACTTGCTTATGATGTGCTATCCCAATAGGAATACGTGTACGTGTGAATAATAATAATACACACCCACAAATTATCGCTCGCTCATTCTATCCATTCGGTCCAACTATGAAACGACCCATAGGTATACTTTTTCCATTCCCCTTGTTTCACAGAGAAGTGTTTAAACACCCTTAGTTCAGACCCCAATTTATCTACTATTGTCTCTCGTGAAATCGAATAAATAATAACGGTCGAATAAAGTTATCCCTACACCTTCTTAGGCGAACTCTATTTATGGAAATATGGAGTAGAATTTAGACTTTAGGCCGACAACCACACGCGCATGAATTTGAGACTTGAGTGCGGTGCAGCCGTCAGTGCTCGCGGGTGGCAGAGTGCTTCACAGACTCGTTGGTCGCCGCGAGGGTTTACAGAAACGACGGAGAGCGCCTCCGCTGCGGCTATCGACGCACTTGAGTCTTCATGTCAATCAACCACCACTGAAATCAAGCGGACGCAGCGGTGGCGCTCTTTAGCGGGTTTCCCAGGAGCGGTTCCAGGATTTCAATTAAGCCCTATATGGGGCCCGGTAGACTATCAATATGAAAATATACGGAACGAATATCTTACATGATACTGTCATACGCATCAATATTCTGTGATACGTATCGCGATATGCATGTATCGCGTAATAATATTAAATAATGTAATCCGCCCCTATGACCTGTGCCCCAGTCCTACTCGGGTGGTCTTGTTTCGCCCCAGAGTAAGGCTCCCGGGCCCGCCGGCCGCCGCCCGGGCGCTCCTACAGCTTGACGCGGCCGGCGCAGATGTCGTGGAACAGCGCGGACGTGAGCGGCACGAACTCCGCGCCCGACCGGAAGTACAGCGGCTCGTGGATCACGTCCGGGTCGAAGCCCTCCTTCTGGTACTGGATTTTCTTGAGCTTAAATGTACCTGGAAAAACATTTATTCATACTTAAGAACATAACTAACCTGTCGTTATTAGTGTAATTTTGTGAAGTCACACTTTTCAAGTAATTTACTTCCCTTTGGTATGTCAAGTAAGTTTCAGTCAATCGATAAACCTACCCTACTGTTCTGGTATCAGGTCGTTTTTGTTATGGTTGCAGTTCTAATCTAACCTAACCGAGTGTCCTTGTAGCAGTTTGGAAGCCAGTTAATTTCAGACAATCGATAATATGCCGAATAAAATGATGCTAGAAAATGATTTTGGACTTACTCATTTTCGGAATGTTATAAATTATACCACATAATATTTCTTCCACATAACCATTCGGCGAACACCGATTATGCCAAGTCTGGTATACTAAAAATGTGATGCCAAATAGACGGAACCTAAGTAAAACCTCACAGCTCTTATGAGGAAAGGTAAGACATAAGCCTCATTTGACGAAGGTGACAACTACAGGAGACACAATTCGGTATTGTAAACTTTACGAAATCTACATTGCTGGGCCTCATACTGGGCACCTGTCCCCCGTGATAGCGACGGCCGGGAAGGCGGCACTCACTGGTGATGTCGATGTCGTCGACGATGCGCAGGAACAGCGGGCGCGCGTAGGACGGCAGCGCGTCGTCCAGCTCGCGCGCCAGCCGCGCCGGCCTCATACTGGGCACCTGTCCCCCGTGATAGCGACGGCCGGGAAGGCGGCACTCACTGGTGATGTCGATGTCGTCGACGATGCGCAGGAACAGCGGGCGCGCGTAGGACGGCAGCGCGTCGTCCAGCTCGCGCGCCAGCCGCGCCGGCCTCATACTGGGCACCTGTCCCCCGTGATAGCGACGGCCGGGAAGGCGGCACTCACTGGTGATGTCGATGTCGTCGACGATGCGCAGGAACAGCGGGCGCGCGTAGGACGGCAGCGCGTCGTCCAGCTCGCGCGCCAGCCGCGCCGGCCTCATACTGGGCACCTGTCCCCCGTGATAGCGACGGCCGGGAAGGCGGCACTCACTGGTGATGTCGATGTCGTCGACGATGCGCAGGAACAGCGGGCGCGCGTAGGACGGCAGCGCGTCGTCCAGCTCGCGCGCCAGCCGCGCCGGCCTCATACTGGGCACCTGTCCCCCGTGATAGCGACGGCCGGGAAGGCGGCACTCAATGGTGATGTCGATGTCGTCGACGATGCGCAGGAACAGCGGGCGCGCGTAGGACGGCAGCGCGTCGTCCAGCTCGCGCGCCAGCCGCGCCGGCCTCATACTGGGCACCTGTCCCCCGTGATAGCGACGGCCGGGAAGGCGGCACTCACTGGTGATGTCGATGTCGTCGACGATGCGCAGGAACAGCGGGCGCGCGTAGGACGGCAGCGCGTCGTCCAGCTCGCGCGCCAGCCGCGCCGGCCTCATACTGGGCACCTGTCCCCCGTGATAGCGACGGCCGGGAAGGCGGCACTCACTGGTGATGTCGATGTCGTCGACGATGCGCAGGAACAGCGGGCGCGCGTAGGACGGCAGCGCGTCGTCCAGCTCGCGCGCCAGCCGCGCCGGCCTCATACTGGGCACCTGTCCCCCGTGATAGCGACGGCCGGGAAGGCGGCACTCACTGGTGATGTCGATGTCGTCGACGATGCGCAGGAACAGCGGGCGCGCGTAGGACGGCAGCGCGTCGTCCAGCTCGCGCGCCAGCCGCGCCGGCCTCATACTGGGCACCTGTCCCCCGTGATAGCGACGGCCGGGAAGGCGGCACTCACTGGTGATGTCGATGTCGTCGACGATGCGCAGGAACAGCGGGCGCGCGTAGGACGGCAGCGCGTCGTCCAGCTCGCGCGCCAGCCGCGCCGGCCTCATACTGGGCACCTGTCCCCCGTGATAGCGACGGCCGGGAAGGCGGCACTCACTGGTGATGTCGATGTCGTCGACGATGCGCAGGAACAGCGGGCGCGCGTAGGACGGTAGCGCGTCGTCCAGCTCGCGCGCCAGCCGCGCCGGCCTCATACTGGGCACCTGTCCCCCGTGATAGCGACGGCCGGGAAGGCGGCACTCACTGGTGATGTCGATGTCGTCGACGATGCGCAGGAACAGCGGGCGCGCGTAGGACGGCAGCGCGTCGTCCAGCTCGCGCGCCAGCCGCGCCGGCCTCATACTGGGCACCTGTCCCCCGTGATAGCGACGGCCGGGAAGGCGGCACTCACTGGTGATGTCGATGTCGTCGACGATGCGCAGGAACAGCGGGCGCGCGTAGGACGGTAGCGCGTCGTCCAGCTCGCGCGCCAGCCGCGCCGGCCTCATACTGGGCACCTGTCCCCCGTGATAGCGACGGCCGGGAAGGCGGCACTCACTGGTGATGTCGATGTCGTCGACGATGCGCAGGAACAGCGGGCGCGCGTAGGACGGCAGCGCGTCGTCCAGCTCGCGCGCCAGCCGCGCCGGCCTCATACTGGGCACCTGTCCCCCGTGATAGCGACGGCCGGGAAGGCGGCACTCACTGGTGATGTCGATGTCGTCGACGATGCGCAGGAACAGCGGGCGCGCGTAGGACGGCAGCGCGTCGTCCAGCTCGCGCGCCAGCCGCGCCGGCCTCATACTGGGCACCTGTCCCCCGTGATAGCGACGGCCGGGAAGGCGGCACTCACTGGTGATGTCGATGTCGTCGACGATGCGCAGGAACAGCGGGCGCGCGTAGGACGGCAGCGCGTCGTCCAGCTCGCGCGCCAGCCGCGCCGGCCTCATACTGGGCACCTGTCCCCCGTGATAGCGACGGCCGGGAAGGCGGCACTCACTGGTGATGTCGATGTCGTCGACGATGCGCAGGAACAGCGGGCGCGCGTAGGACGGCAGCGCGTCGTCCAGCTCGCGCGCCAGCCGCGCCGGCCTCATACTGGGCACCTGTCCCCCGTGATAGCGACGGCCGGGAAGGCGGCACTCACTGGTGATGTCGATGTCGTCGACGATGCGCAGGAACAGCGGGCGCGCGTAGGACGGCAGCGCGTCGTCCAGCTCGCGCGCCAGCCGCGCCGGCCTCATACTGGGCACCTGTCCCCCGTGATAGCGACGGCCGGGAAGGCGGCACTCACTGGTGATGTCGATGTCGTCGACGATGCGCAGGAACAGCGGGCGCGCGTAGGACGGCAGCGCGTCGTCCAGCTCGCGCGCCAGCCGCGCCGGCCTCATACTGGGCACCTGTCCCCCGTGATAGCGACGGCCGGGAAGGCGGCACTCACTGGTGATGTCGATGTCGTCGACGATGCGCAGGAACAGCGGGCGCGCGTAGGACGGTAGCGCGTCGTCCAGCTCGCGCGCCAGCCGCGCCGGCCTCATACTGGGCACCTGTCCCCCGTGATAGCGACGGCCGGGAAGGCGGCACTCACTGGTGATGTCGATGTCGTCGACGATGCGCAGGAACAGCGGGCGCGCGTAGGACGGCAGCGCGTCGTCCAGCTCGCGCGCCAGCCGCGCCGGCCTCATACTGGGCACCTGTCCCCCGTGATAGCGACGGCCGGGAAGGCGGCACTCACTGGTGATGTCGATGTCGTCGACGATGCGCAGGAACAGCGGGCGCGCGTAGGACGGTAGCGCGTCGTCCAGCTCGCGCGCCAGCCGCGCCGGCCTCATACTGGGCACCTGTCCCCCGTGATAGCGACGGCCGGGAAGGCGGCACTCACTGGTGATGTCGATGTCGTCGACGATGCGCAGGAACAGCGGGCGCGCGTAGGACGGCAGCGCGTCGTCCAGCTCGCGCGCCAGCCGCGCCGGCCTCATACTGGGCACCTGTCCCCCGTGATAGCGACGGCCGGGAAGGCGGCACTCACTGGTGATGTCGATGTCGTCGACGATGCGCAGGAACAGCGGGCGCGCGTAGGACGGCAGCGCGTCGTCCAGCTCGCGCGCCAGCCGCGCCGGCCTCATACTGGGCACCTGTCCCCCGTGATAGCGACGGCCGGGAAGGCGGCACTCACTGGTGATGTCGATGTCGTCGACGATGCGCAGGAACAGCGGGCGCGCGTAGGACGGCAGCGCGTCGTCCAGCTCGCGCGCCAGCCGCGCCGGCCTCATACTGGGCACCTGTCCCCCGTGATAGCGACGGCCGGGAAGGCGGCACTCACTGGTGATGTCGATGTCGTCGACGATGCGCAGGAACAGCGGGCGCGCGTAGGACGGCAGCGCGTCGTCCAGCTCGCGCGCCAGCCGCGCCGGCCTCATACTGGGCACCTGTCCCCCGTGATAGCGACGGCCGGGAAGGCGGCACTCACTGGTGATGTCGATGTCGTCGACGATGCGCAGGAACAGCGGGCGCGCGTAGGACGGCAGCGCGTCGTCCAGCTCGCGCGCCAGCCGCGCCGGCCTCATACTGGGCACCTGTCCCCCGTGATAGCGACGGCCGGGAAGGCGGCACTCACTGGTGATGTCGATGTCGTCGACGATGCGCAGGAACAGCGGGCGCGCGTAGGACGGCAGCGCGTCGTCCAGCTCGCGCGCCAGCCGCGCCGGCCTCATACTGGGCACCTGTCCCCCGTGATAGCGACGGCCGGGAAGGCGGCACTCACTGGTGATGTCGATGTCGTCGACGATGCGCAGGAACAGCGGGCGCGCGTAGGACGGCAGCGCGTCGTCCAGCTCGCGCGCCAGCCGCGCCGGCCTCATACTGGGCACCTGTCCCCCGTGATAGCGACGGCCGGGAAGGCGGCACTCACTGGTGATGTCGATGTCGTCGACGATGCGCAGGAACAGCGGGCGCGCGTAGGACGGCAGCGCGTCGTCCAGCTCGCGCGCCAGCCGCGCCGGCCTCATACTGGGCACCTGTCCCCCGTGATAGCGACGGCCGGGAAGGCGGCACTCACTGGTGATGTCGATGTCGTCGACGATGCGCAGGAACAGCGGGCGCGCGTAGGACGGCAGCGCGTCGTCCAGCTCGCGCGCCAGCCGCGCCGGCCTCATACTGGGCACCTGTCCCCCGTGATAGCGACGGCCGGGAAGGCGGCACTCACTGGTGATGTCGATGTCGTCGACGATGCGCAGGAACAGCGGGCGCGCGTAGGACGGCAGCGCGTCGTCCAGCTCGCGCGCCAGCCGCGCCGGCCTCATACTGGGCACCTGTCCCCCGTGATAGCGACGGCCGGGAAGGCGGCACTCACTGGTGATGTCGATGTCGTCGACGATGCGCAGGAACAGCGGGCGCGCGTAGGACGGCAGCGCGTCGTCCAGCTCGCGCGCCAGCCGCGCCGGCCTCATACTGGGCACCTGTCCCCCGTGATAGCGACGGCCGGGAAGGCGGCACTCACTGGTGATGTCGATGTCGTCGACGATGCGCAGGAACAGCGGGCGCGCGTAGGACGGCAGCGCGTCGTCCAGCTCGCGCGCCAGCCGCGCCGGCCTCATACTGGGCACCTGTCCCCCGTGATAGCGACGGCCGGGAAGGCGGCACTCACTGGTGATGTCGATGTCGTCGACGATGCGCAGGAACAGCGGGCGCGCGTAGGACGGCAGCGCATCGTCCAGCTCGCGCGCCAGCCGCGCCGGCCTCATACTGGGCACCTGTCCCCCGTGATAGCGACGGCCGGGAAGGCGGCACTCACTGGTGATGTCGATGTCGTCGACGATGCGCAGGAACAGCGGGCGCGCGTAGGACGGCAGCGCGTCGTCCAGCTCGCGCGCCAGCCGCGCCGGCCTCATACTGGGCACCTGTCCCCCGTGATAGCGACGGCCGGGAAGGCGGCACTCACTGGTGATGTCGATGTCGTCGACGATGCGCAGGAACAGCGGGCGCGCGTAGGACGGTAGCGCGTCGTCCAGCTCGCGCGCCAGCCGCGCCGGCCTCATACTGGGCACCTGTCCCCCGTGATAGCGACGGCCGGGAAGGCGGCACTCACTGGTGATGTCGATGTCGTCGACGATGCGCAGGAACAGCGGGCGCGCGTAGGACGGCAGCGCGTCGTCCAGCTCGCGCGCCAGCCGCGCCGGCCTCATACTGGGCACCTGTCCCCCGTGATAGCGACGGCCGGGAAGGCGGCACTCACTGGTGATGTCGATGTCGTCGACGATGCGCAGGAACAGCGGGCGCGCGTAGGACGGTAGCGCGTCGTCCAGCTCGCGCGCCAGCCGCGCCGGCCTCATACTGGGCACCTGTCCCCCGTGATAGCGACGGCCGGGAAGGCGGCACTCACTGGTGATGTCGATGTCGTCGACGATGCGCAGGAACAGCGGGCGCGCGTAGGACGGCAGCGCGTCGTCCAGCTCGCGCGCCAGCCGCGCCGGCCTCATACTGGGCACCTGTCCCCCGTGATAGCGACGGCCGGGAAGGCGGCACTCACTGGTGATGTCGATGTCGTCGACGATGCGCAGGAACAGCGGGCGCGCGTAGGACGGCAGCGCGTCGTCCAGCTCGCGCGCCAGCCGCGCCGGCCTCATACTGGGCACCTGTCCCCCGTGATAGCGACGGCCGGGAAGGCGGCACTCACTGGTGATGTCGATGTCGTCGACGATGCGCAGGAACAGCGGGCGCGCGTAGGACGGCAGCGCGTCGTCCAGCTCGCGCGCCAGCCGCGCCGGCCTCATACTGGGCACCTGTCCCCCGTGATAGCGACGGCCGGGAAGGCGGCACTCACTGGTGATGTCGATGTCGTCGACGATGCGCAGGAACAGCGGGCGCGCGTAGGACGGCAGCGCGTCGTCCAGCTCGCGCGCCAGCCGCGCCGGCCTCATACTGGGCACCTGTCCCCCGTGATAGCGACGGCCGGGAAGGCGGCACTCACTGGTGATGTCGATGTCGTCGACGATGCGCAGGAACAGCGGGCGCGCGTAGGACGGCAGCGCGTCGTCCAGCTCGCGCGCCAGCCGCGCCGGCCTCATACTGGGCACCTGTCCCCCGTGATAGCGACGGCCGGGAAGGCGGCACTCACTGGTGATGTCGATGTCGTCGACGATGCGCAGGAACAGCGGGCGCGCGTAGGACGGCAGCGCGTCGTCCAGCTCGCGCGCCAGCCGCGCCGGCCTCATACTGGGCACCTGTCCCCCGTGATAGCGACGGCCGGGAAGGCGGCACTCACTGGTGATGTCGATGTCGTCGACGATGCGCAGGAACAGCGGGCGCGCGTAGGACGGCAGCGCGTCGTCCAGCTCGCGCGCCAGCCGCGCCGGCCTCATACTGGGCACCTGTCCCCCGTGATAGCGACGGCCGGGAAGGCGGCACTCACTGGTGATGTCGATGTCGTCGACGATGCGCAGGAACAGCGGGCGCGCGTAGGACGGCAGCGCGTCGTCCAGCTCGCGCGCCAGCCGCGCCGGCCTCATACTGGGCACCTGTCCCCCGTGATAGCGACGGCCGGGAAGGCGGCACTCACTGGTGATGTCGATGTCGTCGACGATGCGCAGGAACAGCGGGCGCGCGTAGGACGGCAGCGCGTCGTCCAGCTCGCGCGCCAGCCGCGCCGGCCTCATACTGGGCACCTGTCCCCCGTGATAGCGACGGCCGGGAAGGCGGCACTCACTGGTGATGTCGATGTCGTCGACGATGCGCAGGAACAGCGGGCGCGCGTAGGACGGCAGCGCGTCGTCCAGCTCGCGCGCCAGCCGCGCCGGCCTCATACTGGGCACCTGTCCCCCGTGATAGCGACGGCCGGGAAGGCGGCACTCACTGGTGATGTCGATGTCGTCGACGATGCGCAGGAACAGCGGGCGCGCGTAGGACGGCAGCGCGTCGTCCAGCTCGCGCGCCAGCCGCGCCGGCCTCATACTGGGCACCTGTCCCCCGTGATAGCGACGGCCGGGAAGGCGGCACTCACTGGTGATGTCGATGTCGTCGACGATGCGCAGGAACAGCGGGCGCGCGTAGGACGGCAGCGCGTCGTCCAGCTCGCGCGCCAGCCGCGCCGGCCTCATACTGGGCACCTGTCCCCCGTGATAGCGACGGCCGGGAAGGCGGCACTCACTGGTGATGTCGATGTCGTCGACGATGCGCAGGAACAGCGGGCGCGCGTAGGACGGCAGCGCGTCGTCCAGCTCGCGCGCCAGCCGCGCCGGCCTCATACTGGGCACCTGTCCCCCGTGATAGCGACGGCCGGGAAGGCGGCACTCACTGGTGATGTCGATGTCGTCGACGATGCGCAGGAACAGCGGGCGCGCGTAGGACGGCAGCGCGTCGTCCAGCTCGCGCGCCAGCCGCGCCGGCCTCATACTGGGCACCTGTCCCCCGTGATAGCGACGGCCGGGAAGGCGGCACTCACTGGTGATGTCGATGTCGTCGACGATGCGCAGGAACAGCGGGCGCGCGTAGGACGGCAGCGCGTCGTCCAGCTCGCGCGCCAGCCGCGCCGGCCTCATACTGGGCACCTGTCCCCCGTGATAGCGACGGCCGGGAAGGCGGCACTCACTGGTGATGTCGATGTCGTCGACGATGCGCAGGAACAGCGGGCGCGCGTAGGACGGCAGCGCGTCGTCCAGCTCGCGCGCCAGCCGCGCCGGCCTCATACTGGGCACCTGTCCCCCGTGATAGCGACGGCCGGGAAGGCGGCACTCACTGGTGATGTCGATGTCGTCGACGATGCGCAGGAACAGCGGGCGCGCGTAGGACGGCAGCGCGTCGTCCAGCTCGCGCGCCAGCCGCGCCGGCCTCATACTGGGCACCTGTCCCCCGTGATAGCGACGGCCGGGAAGGCGGCACTCACTGGTGATGTCGATGTCGTCGACGATGCGCAGGAACAGCGGGCGCGCGTAGGACGGCAGCGCGTCGTCCAGCTCGCGCGCCAGCCGCGCCGGCCTCATACTGGGCACCTGTCCCCCGTGATAGCGACGGCCGGGAAGGCGGCACTCACTGGTGATGTCGATGTCGTCGACGATGCGCAGGAACAGCGGGCGCGCGTAGGACGGCAGCGCGTCGTCCAGCTCGCGCGCCAGCCGCGCCGGCCTCATACTGGGCACCTGTCCCCCGTGATAGCGACGGCCGGGAAGGCGGCACTCACTGGTGATGTCGATGTCGTCGACGATGCGCAGGAACAGCGGGCGCGCGTAGGACGGCAGCGCGTCGTCCAGCTCGCGCGCCAGCCGCGCCGGCCTCATACTGGGCACCTGTCCCCCGTGATAGTGACGGCCGGGAAGGCGGCACTCACTGGTGATGTCGATGTCGTCGACGATGCGCAGGAACAGCGGGCGCGCGTAGGACGGCAGCGCGTCGTCCAGCTCGCGCGCCAGCCGCGCCGGCCTCATACTGGGCACCTGTCCCCCGTGATAGCGACGGCCGGGAAGGCGGCACTCACTGGTGATGTCGATGTCGTCGACGATGCGCAGGAACAGCGGGCGCGCGTAGGACGGCAGCGCGTCGTCCAGCTCGCGCGCCAGCCGCGCCGGCCTCATACTGGGCACCTGTCCCCCGTGATAGCGACGGCCGGGAAGGCGGCACTCACTGGTGATGTCGATGTCGTCGACGATGCGCAGGAACAGCGGGCGCGCGTAGGACGGCAGCGCGTCGTCCAGCTCGCGCGCCAGCCGCGCCGGCCTCATACTGGGCACCTGTCCCCCGTGATAGCGACGGCCGGGAAGGCGGCACTCACTGGTGATGTCGATGTCGTCGACGATGCGCAGGAACAGCGGGCGCGCGTAGGACGGCAGCGCGTCGTCCAGCTCGCGCGCCAGCCGCGCCGGCCTCATACTGGGCACCTGTCCCCCGTGATAGCGACGGCCGGGAAGGCGGCACTCACTGGTGATGTCGATGTCGTCGACGATGCGCAGGAACAGCGGGCGCGCGTAGGACGGCAGCGCGTCGTCCAGCTCGCGCGCCAGCCGCGCCGGCCTCATACTGGGCACCTGTCCCCCGTGATAGCGACGGCCGGGAAGGCGGCACTCACTGGTGATGTCGATGTCGTCGACGATGCGCAGGAACAGCGGGCGCGCGTAGGACGGCAGCGCGTCGTCCAGCTCGCGCGCCAGCCGCGCCGGCCTCATACTGGGCACCTGTCCCCCGTGATAGCGACGGCCGGGAAGGCGGCACTCACTGGTGATGTCGATGTCGTCGACGATGCGCAGGAACAGCGGGCGCGCGTAGGACGGCAGCGCGTCGTCCAGCTCGCGCGCCAGCCGCGCCGGCCTCATACTGGGCACCTGTCCCCCGTGATAGCGACGGCCGGGAAGGCGGCACTCACTGGTGATGTCGATGTCGTCGACGATGCGCAGGAACAGCGGGCGCGCGTAGGACGGCAGCGCGTCGTCCAGCTCGCGCGCCAGCCGCGCCGGCCTCATACTGGGCACCTGTCCCCCGTGATAGCGACGGCCGGGAAGGCGGCACTCACTGGTGATGTCGATGTCGTCGACGATGCGCAGGAACAGCGGGCGCGCGTAGGACGGCAGCGCGTCGTCCAGCTCGCGCGCCAGCCGCGCCGGCCTCATACTGGGCACCTGTCCCCCGTGATAGCGACGGCCGGGAAGGCGGCACTCACTGGTGATGTCGATGTCGTCGACGATGCGCAGGAACAGCGGGCGCGCGTAGGACGGCAGCGCGTCGTCCAGCTCGCGCGCCAGCCGCGCCGGCCTCATACTGGGCACCTGTCCCCCGTGATAGCGACGGCCGGGAAGGCGGCACTCACTGGTGATGTCGATGTCGTCGACGATGCGCAGGAACAGCGGGCGCGCGTAGGACGGCAGCGCGTCGTCCAGCTCGCGCGCCAGCCGCGCCGGCCTCATACTGGGCACCTGTCCCCCGTGATAGCGACGGCCGGGAAGGCGGCACTCACTGGTGATGTCGATGTCGTCGACGATGCGCAGGAACAGCGGGCGCGCGTAGGACGGCAGCGCGTCGTCCAGCTCGCGCGCCAGCCGCGCCGGCCTCATACTGGGCACCTGTCCCCCGTGATAGCGACGGCCGGGAAGGCGGCACTCACTGGTGATGTCGATGTCGTCGACGATGCGCAGGAACAGCGGGCGCGCGTAGGACGGCAGCGCGTCGTCCAGCTCGCGCGCCAGCCGCGCCGGCCTCATACTGGGCACCTGTCCCCCGTGATAGCGACGGCCGGGAAGGCGGCACTCACTGGTGATGTCGATGTCGTCGACGATGCGCAGGAACAGCGGGCGCGCGTAGGACGGCAGCGCGTCGTCCAGCTCGCGCGCCAGCCGCGCCGGCCTCATACTGGGCACCTGTCCCCCGTGATAGCGACGGCCGGGAAGGCGGCACTCACTGGTGATGTCGATGTCGTCGACGATGCGCAGGAACAGCGGGCGCGCGTAGGACGGCAGCGCGTCGTCCAGCTCGCGCGCCAGCCGCGCCGGCCTCATACTGGGCACCTGTCCCCCGTGATAGCGACGGCCGGGAAGGCGGCACTCACTGGTGATGTCGATGTCGTCGACGATGCGCAGGAACAGCGGGCGCGCGTAGGACGGCAGCGCGTCGTCCAGCTCGCGCGCCAGCCGCGCCGGCCTCATACTGGGCACCTGTCCCCCGTGATAGCGACGGCCGGGAAGGCGGCACTCACTGGTGATGTCGATGTCGTCGACGATGCGCAGGAACAGCGGGCGCGCGTAGGACGGCAGCGCGTCGTCCAGCTCGCGCGCCAGCCGCGCCAGCGCCAGCGTGCGCGCCGGGTCCGCCACGGCCGCCATGCCCGCCCGGCCCTCGTTCTGCGGGATCTGAAATTAATTATATTAATCAATATCAGGGGACAATGTCACCCCCCTTGACCTGGTCCCGACCTGAGCCCCGGGCTTGTCCTATGGGTCCTAGACGACGATATAAATACTTGTATAGAGAAATATATACTCAAATACATAGAAAACATCCATGACTCAGGAACAAATATTCGCGCTCTCACACAAATATCTGCCCTTCCCGGGATTTGAACCCAGGACCGCTAGCTTCGGAGGCAGGGTCGCTCCCGACTAGGCCAGCGCGTCGTCAAATTTCATCTGAAATTATATTTACTATCACTTGTATGTCCGACGCTCGTGCTGGACTATACGTTGTCAATTAGTGCGGGCGAAACCCTCACGCTCTGGGTGCGGATTATTTGGTTATTATATTAAATTAAAAAAAAACAAAATCAGTTTTGGTCATGTCTAACCCTGTTATCTGAACGGGCTGAAACCAATAAGTCGAGAGAGATGATCTGTGGATCAGTAAGGGTCAAAAGTATCTTGGCAATATCAGTTTGTAAATGTTTGATAGAAAGTTTTTAGTTGCTCTTTTATTTGTAACTTTAGCTTCGAAACGGTGCCGTCGTACTACGATTTTACTAGATAACTAAATACATAAAAATAAAAACGCCGGATTCAAAAATGTGAGTGATTCCCATTTTCCAACCTAGCCATCCCACCCAGGTTGGATATTGAGAATAAAATCATCATTATTTTAGGAAATGGGAAGAAAATATTGGGTCTGCAATTTAAATAAAACACCAAATGTATAGACCGCAGCAACTCTCTGTGAGTATTACGAAACGTTTTGTCAAATGTCACTCGCAAAAAGCTAAAGTGCAATCAGTGTAGGCACTAAGCTACCTCATTGTCTATGGCACTTAATATTTGATCGATAACTCTATTCGCTCGCTAATCGTCGCAGGAGGGACAAGTGCCTAAGGTCCGAGATGTTGTGCGGCACTCACCGAGACGCCGTAGACGACGGCCTCGCGCTGGCCCACGGCGGGCGCGAGCGCGTTCTCCACCTCGCCCGTGGAGACGTTCTCGCCCTTCCAGCGGTAGGTGTCGCCCGTGCGGTCGCGGAAGTACAGGTAGCCCAGCTCGTCGCCCACCAGGATGTCGCCGCTCACGAACGCCGCGTCGCCCTTCGCGAACACGTCGCGCTCCAGCTTCTTGTTGCTGTCCGTCTAGAACGGTAATCACGCGGTTATTTCTCTATGCCTAGTACAGTCAAGGGCATTCATATATATATACAACCATCGCGTCAAATATATGTATACACGGACCTTATTGCAACAGGCATAAAGGTGTATAGATAGTTTTGACGTCTCGGGAACGTATACATATTTATGCCGTTGACTGTACCTAAATCTGAGTAAGGAAACTACATAAGAATAATCAAACGATATCGTGTTTTTTCGGGTAAGTTCATATTCATCTTGTTTTTTACCAAACGTCAAGAAAAGGAGGAGGTTCTCAATACGTCGGGATTTTTTTTTCTCAATAAGTTTGAGTAATTCCTAGTTACCTTAGCAGCTAACGCTAAGTTAGTTTAGCAGCCTACATAATAATAAATAATAGAAAGGATAGAATTAGAGGAAGTCATGAACCCTGTGGGCCTCCACTTCCTCAACACTGCATTAGCGTATATTTAATTACCATGGGGCTAACTAAACTAATTAAAAAAATCTCGTATAAATACCTTGTCGACGTATCCATAGTACTCCCTCGAGGCGTTTCCCTGCGAGATCAGCCCGATGAACATGCCCGGCTCGCCTGCCAGCCGAATAGAAAAAAAACCGTCAGTTATGATAATAATGTTAGGTATTTATACAGTTCATGTTAAACGCGCATCTCGGCAAGGTCAAGGAGTACAAGGAGTGCAGTCACGGTCGTAAAAATAGATAGATAGTTACCAATAACCATATATTGTTGAACATAGCACTCAAAAACATATTTGTACATATCTCGCAGTTATAGAGATGTGTTAAATATTTTCGAGCCCAATGTTTGACAACATATTGACGAGTCTACTGCACGCCTGTTCCGACTGGTTACTTGAAGTAATGCCAACGAGAATGTAAATGTACCTACTAGATACATATTTACATTCTCGTCCTAAAGCAGTCTCCACTTAGTACAGTTTCGTCGTCAGATTTAGGTTATCATTTTATCAAATATAGGGGATAGAAACTTTCCGGCCACATCTCGATATGACTAGCTCTAATACGACCACATCGTTTTACGACTGCATTTCAAAAAGTTTGAATCGCTAAATGACCGCATAGTTTCTTCATCTCATGTCTGTCTTAGCAATATCTACGGAGCCCCGCAAGGCGGGGCGGGGCTTCTATTCCTGGGCAATTAGCCCTTCGGAGTTATAGGTCTACCAGAATCTCATGAAAAAAAGGGAAATTCAAATTTAGGGCTCAACAAACTCCGGGGTAATACCTAGGTTTTAAAGGTCTATACTTGATTTTCCACCAGTCCAAAAAAAAATGATGTGATTGACTCAGACCGCGTAGTCTTATGTCTTTGGAAATTATTCCAATTCCAGGATTAGATTCGAATATCACGTCTGTGCAATTAACTATCTACGCCGTGAAGATGCAACAAACCGTAGAGGGACGGAACAAACCAAAATTTATAGTATAATTAATGACGGTTAGTTACCTAAAACTAACTTAATACTTAAACATCTTAATGTTAAGTTAAGATTAAATAAAAACAATCACGTATCGTTGCTTAGCCAACAATAACGCAGTCTAAATTAATGAATACAATTTATATTATATTAAATTTACTCTTAACTCATGTTCAATCGTTGATTTAAACGGTTTGTTAGCTAAGCGACTATATGCACTTAACCAATTTCGTATTGTGTAGTATTTTTTTTTTCTATTTCTCACGAAAACATAATGAAGACCGTACCACACAGGCGGGGGCAATAAATACTCCTGGAATTAAATGGCACCTTATTATTAAGGTTTCTAAATGGACTTTTACGTTTCAGACATAAAAGCCAAACGGAGTTATAAGTAACGCTCCTGCAAACGTACAAAGGAACTTAAAGTATCAATTTTATTTGGCTTCATTTAATGTTAAAAATAAGAAACTTAACCAAATACATACTATGTTTGATATACATCTTCTTGCTCACAATTTTTACAATACACATGATTAACGATATTTTTCACCTGAGATCGAAGGACTATAAGGGCAGTTTCGTGATAACAAACGCTATATTTGAGTAAAAACAACAAATAATAATAAACTCTGACAAGCGGTAAAATTTAAATTAACACAGCGTAAGGCAACATCGCCATATGAAAATCGATTTATTTTTACTTATTTTTATTTTGCATTATATTCCTAACGAATCTACTCTACTTACTTAGTAGTCATTTTGCAACTCTAACTTTATAAATGAAAAGCGATACGGTCGTATCGCGACCTGCGGGCCTAGTATGGCTGCGTCTATATCGCGTGTCAAATGTGGACAAAGCATCCGTCCCTCTCGTACTTATTTACGTGTTAGAAGGTGACGAATGCCTTATCCACACTTTGTCACGCGATAAACGCAGCCATATTAGGCCCCCTGGGCACAAACCGATGTAGTCAGATCGAGATGCAGTCGCAAAGTGATTTGATCGTACATATTTGCTACTTCTTCCTAACGAGCTGTGGACCCAAAGCTTCTAAACCATAAATACGTAGGCTTTGATTTAGGGTGTTGTTTCGTAAGAAAGGTCTAATAGTGTAGGGTCTCACCGGGCGCGCACCGCACGCAGTACCCGCCGGGCCCGCGCAGCAGCGCGCCGGTCTCGCTGGCGCGCACGAGCGCGATGGGCAGCGCGCGCGCCGGCAGCAGCTGCGGCAGGAACCCCACCGCGCCCACCGTGTTGTCCACGTTTACTGCACCACACCGCTCGTCAACACACACACACACACACAAACACGACCAACGACAATACCCTGGGTGTTACCATGACATACTGAACCAGTTCACTTTAGAATGGGAGAATGAGACCGGGCTGTACCAGTAATACAGCTCTGACCCCTTCTCTCTACCTAAATTAAACTGCTTTAGTATGTCGTCGTACAGTTCGTAATACACTTTTGTACCGTGTAACTTGAATCGCTGTGTCGATTCATATATGGCAGTAAATATACAAGATACTAAAGTGTACACCATGTGTGAACTCGACTGTGCCCCCCTGTTTATGCAGTTGACCGACTGAGTCAGGACATCTGGAGGCATCTTGTCAATATACGTCACGCTATGTTATCGTTTTCGAAAATCTTTAAAATGTATTAAGAATTTATGATAGACGTACCTAAGCTGATGACAGATAGCATCGACCAATTAAGTCAACACACAAACAGGTTATGAAAACAAACTTTAGCAGCGTTTGCATGTTAACTAGGCTTAAGTTCGCCTTTGACATCCCCATAGATTACTACAGAAGGAGACGAGCTATCGGCAGAGTCAAATATAATATATTTAAAAAAAAACAATAAAATTCTCATTAATGTTGTTAGAATTCTAAATGAGATAACAGTAATCTGGAAGATTATCTACCATTTTTTATAAGATTCTTAGCACTTAAACGTCACTATCATCAAATTAAATAATTTATCATACTCAGAGCTAATGAACATTACTTAACTCTGCACACTCGAGTTATATTTAATTTACTAAGTGCTCCAGGTACAAGAATATATATTATTATAGTACATTAAACTCACTTATGTTCGCGTTGCCCTCGGTCGCGCCGTATATTTCATTTATCTGCGCCACTTTGAACCTGCAAACATATCACAATAAAAATTAGCTTATCCACGCATCCATTAACTCAACAATGCCCTGAGTGTCGTAACCTCTGTAACCCAACAGTTTCTTTCATACAAATGACTATTAATTAGTCCACCTTTAAATAGGGCACATAATTTAAATGCTGTTACTGAAACAACTCAGCATTGTATCTGTGACCTTTAATATTAGTTAATCTGTCTCATCCTTGATGTCTGAAACCTTAAAAGGCGACGAATATTTTACAGAAGTTATACCTAAGTAAAATAAGTAGGTATGTTTCTCTAGTAATAGCACGCAATCCAATCGTGAGCAAATATGTGAACATGAATATATTTGTTTGTGGTAAATTTTCTATTTGCTTATTACTTTGTTTAGAAATTTTTGGCTGTGTAAGCAAACGGGTTTGTAGTTATCATGACTACGATGTTTCAACTTCCAGTGAAGTCATTATATTTTAACAATTACTAATACTAGCGGCCCACTCCGGCTTCGTTAGGGTAAGATCTAGGTATACGTAGTTAATAAGTAGGTACATAAACCTTTTATAAATAATTGTAAAAATTGCATCAAACCTGTTGCGTAGATAACAACTACACGGACAGACACGCGAAAGAGATTTAATTTATTAATATTTAAGAGAACGATCTCCGCTTTGCCTTTGTATAACTAGTAGTACATTAAACAATGCATGTGCCTGTTCCATTACTTGATTATTGAAATCAATAATAAAAAATCTGATCTACTGCCGAAGCGACACGCAACAGAGCCGCACTAACTAAAGGTGAAAGATTATTTCGAAAAAAAAAAGTAAGTTTTTACTCCATTGTCAACTTATTCAAAGGCGAGCTCTGTCATAAGCAGGGATCGGAAATTCGGATCGATATTTACCTAAAATTGGCAAAATCCCGGAAAAAGACAGGCAAACATGGCGTCGGCTTCTTAAAAATATTATTTTAATAATATAAGTTCCAGGATTCTGGGCTTCTACAAAATGTTAATATAATAATTACTTTACATGTAGGATAAAACATTCATTTTTGCTCCTATAAATTCGTTAGGTTAATGAGTTACAGGTAATTTATATAACATTTTGGTAAATCTATACATGAAAAATTACTTCAAACAGTTAATAAAAATAATTGATTATGAATTAATGCCGGTGCAATTTATTTATTTTGAAATCCCAGAAATTTTAGTAATGAATTCTATGATTGAGTCCGCTTCCATACAACTGAACAACAAAGCCGGTGCGAAAGTATAGGTAAATATCGATCCGAATTTCCGATCCCTGGTCATAAGTCATAACCTCAAGTATAAGGCTGGGTTTAGACCAATCGAGCGAATGCTCTAGAAAATGTTTCAGCTTTATTTTTACAAAGAAAACTTAAGAGATCTCGTTCGCTTGGTCTAAACCGACCCTAAGTTGTTGTTGTGTACTGACCTGTCGACGATGCTCTGCCAGATGGCGGGGCGCATGCCGTTGCCGACCATGATGCGCACGCGGTGCTGCGCGTCCGACGCGCGCGCCGGCTGCGCCAGCAGGTAGCGGCACATCTCGCCGATGTACTGCGCCACCTGCACAGAGTATACAGCCTCATGTTGGCGGCGTGCTAGCGATACCGGCCGGGCACCAACAACTTGGGGATACTGATGGTTCTACAATAACCAATATCAGTAAATACCATATAGGTACCAATTACTGCTATTTGGATGTCAATTGTTATTTGGTGTTACCCTATACCTACAAAGGACGCCACGCAGTAAGTATAGAACAATTCGATGATAGTTTAGTATGAACTGCATGCGGGTGTTCAAATCCAAGTCCAGTGACCTACTTATAATACTTTGGAAACAGTGAACTACTTAAGTCCTTAAATCAGTGTTTTCATAATTTCTCCTACAATCAACCGAACATCGCTTTCCAACAATACCCATTGTGAAGAGAGTCAATTGTACTTTAAGCTACAAGCTTTCGTGGAACGGGCCCTAGGCCTTTGCAACAATAATAGCTACAATAGCTACAAAACAACTAAGTACGAGTCGTTACTAAGACCAAAAAAATACAACTGGGAATGAAATCCAACATAGATAGAGAATGATTCCAGTCGGTTTAACTTCGCAAATCTCTCAACTATGGTTGCAAGGACAGCTCAGTTACGTACCGTGCATTGGTAGTTGAGGCAGTCGGTCCAGTAGTTGGAGGCGGAGAACTTGGGCCGGATGACGGAGGGGATGCCGTCCACCAGCGCCGCGCCCGTGCCCACCACGCCGCCCGCCGTGTGGTACATGGGCAGCGCGTTGTACAGCCGGTCCGAGCTGCGCAGCCCCAGCATGTGCACCGTGGCCAGCGTGATCAGCAGGTACCTGACCACACATCAGCGGATCCATCAAGCGACAAACCATACCCAACTCCAGGGGGGCTATTATGCCCGCGATTATGGCTGGGGATAATGTAGACAAAACATCCGTCACTTTTTGACTAGTATGTAAATGCAAGTGACGAATGCTAAAGTAGTAAAAGGAAGCATTGTTGCTATCGCATAGTTGGTCCTGTTTACTGCCTGAAACTTGGCAAAATCTTCAGAAAAAGCTGCTAACTGCAGCGAAAACTGGAGCTCGTATCAGTTCGTTGTTTATTAAGCTGAATATTTTTTATCGAGTTTACCAGTATATTACGAAAGATGAATTGCGTTCTTCAGATCTCACAAATAACTTAATAGACTTTTAAATCTTTATCGGTTAACTGACAGTGTATTCATAACCTTCATACCTCAAAACGTATACCTACGTGTGTTGAGCTCCGCACTTAAGATAACCGATCACCCGTATTTCAACAAGAATCAATTTTTTTGCTAGGTGGGTTTTTTGACATCTACGAGTAGTTATCAGTAGATGTGCTAATTAGAATAACCATGTCCTGTTACTTTTCTAGAGTATTAATTTGCGATTCTTTTTTTTCCAAACTTTCTAGTTATGTATAAAATGGATGAT
Source organism: Acleris emargana (assembly GCA_927399475.2). Lineage (NCBI taxonomy): Eukaryota > Metazoa > Arthropoda > Insecta > Lepidoptera > Tortricidae > Acleris > Acleris emargana. The sequence goes on from OV656836.1 coordinate 17,984,599, forward strand.
CCGTTGGGCGTCATGATCTTCGCGCTAGTCATGTTCTGCGTTTAGTAGACTCATGCAGTACCAGAGTCGATTATCCAGTACTACGGACGGCTAAAATACAGGGCTCTATCGAACTTACAATTCATATATTTTATCTATTACTTTTACAGAGTAAAATAACTCTTACTGAGAAAACAATACTCGTATCATTCTGGTTCGAACAATAACAGAAACCTATCAAAGGCTCTAGGGAATCAAATTGTTTTCAAATCGATTCAAACCATTTTCTTTCTAATGTAGCCATTTGTTATGAAAGTTAGATGAGCAGTTTGATAAACATTCGATAGTGACGTACTTGGAGTTAGGAAGCACGGCCGCCTTGGGCATGCCGGTGGTGCCGGAGGTGTAGATGTAGAGCAGGGTGTCTTTGTAGTGGGGCTGTTCGGCCAGCAGCGGGTACAGCGGGGGGTGGCGCGCCATCTCCGCGCCGAAGTCCAGGACCCCTGGGGCGCAGGTCCCGTACAGCTGGAACAGCTTCATGTCGGTGGGCAGCTGCGAGCGGATCTCTGACACGGCTGCAATATTTAAGGTCAATTACTAAAGCCACTGAGTAAAATAGTAGACGAACGAGGTTTCTATAAAAGAAAGATTTTATCGATCAGAATATAAATCTGAAGCAGTCTGTCAAATGTATGTATTAATGACGACGAAATAAATAGGTGTGCATACTAGGCAAGTGAGCGTGATGCTCAGTCACGAATTCATAATTTATGTTTTTAAGTAGCACGCTATTCGCAGCTAACTGCGTAGGTACTTGGTTTCATTTTAACGAGAAACTAACATGATTTCCGTTCTACGGGTGCGTCTTAACTTTTAACTAGTTTTCGGCTGCCTATTACTATGCAATCACTTTTCGAATGATGGATGTGTGTTGGCGTTGGCGGTATATTAATTACCGCCCTCTACCGGTATTGTCTACATGATGCAACAAAAAAGATTGACAGACGTCATTATATACATACCATCAGCCAACTGGTCGGAGAACACAATCGCCTTGGCCTTGGCGACCTGGATGCAGTGCAGCAGCGGCTTGTGGCGCAGGTTGCTGTTGATGAGCGCGGAGACCGCGCCCAGCTTGGCGGCGCCCAACCAGGTGCACACGTACTCCGCGCAGTTGGGCATGAACACGCAGACCACGTCGCCCCGCTTCAGCTGCACGTGCTCCTGCATCACCCGCGACACCTGGTTTGACTTATCCGCAATCTGTAAATAAAGCGTTATCATATCGTCATTCTACCATCGCACTTCTCGTCAGCAGGATGTTCATTCCCGTTCAACTACGCTCCGGTGTGACAATCACACGTTCTATAGTGTTTAAAAAGCTGGACATAATTACGGACTCCGTTTATAAATGGATTGAATCTTTTATGGCACAACAGATAAGGATATTCATCAAATGGGCTAAGCACTTAGCGAATAAAACATATTAAACAAAAAACGCATAAAAAAGCTAAAATATGTTTATTCAGTGAGTAAATCTACGAGCGCTACCCTATAAGGATCCTGGAACGGACAGAAGTTGCGACTATTTATTATGTATTCTCCATCTAAACCTGTCTATTCTTGTAATGTCTCTAAACTAGTTCAGGAAGACAAAACGTTTTACGAAAGTGATGAATGTCGAAATCATGAAAAATTGATTAGGTACTTTATTCAGCTGCACGGTCAAACCATATTAACATCAACGTAAGTATCTTAAACTCTAAGACCAGACTAAACTATCCTTCTCTTTGACGAGACGTGCGTATTGCTATTTTTGAAAGGTCGCGCCGGCGGTTCGGATATTTTCGTACTCAGTTATTCAATACGACTTTGCACTAACTCCAACTGAACACGTGTAGCGACAACTATGGCCCTTGCGAAGGGGAATCGATAAAAGTCGACCTAATTGAACTTCATATTTTTTATTGGTATTCACTATAGAAATATAGTAATAAGGTTTTCTACGATGTCGTTATTGCATGATATTGAAATAAAGAATTAAGTTATACCGTAAAATAACTCCCTTCCTGATCAATACTTGGATTAATTAATAGTTTTAGTAGATGTTTTTTTTATTATTTTGATGTTTTATCTCTTTTTTCTTTTGTCTTTGTGCGTGTTATAATATGTTAAAGTAAAATGTGCCTTGGTTTTTACGGTAAGCTCCCACCGACACTGTTAATACACAAAATGTACTTAGTATATCTATAGAGATAAAGTTTTTTAGAAGTACAAGACCGATTAAGCTTAAATTTGTAAAAATTGGTTTGATAACACATAATTATGACAACATTTTAATCGCTTATAGGTCCTCGATTGTATCTCAGAAAATCAATGAAGACTGACAGAATAACTTAAAGGCGCAGAATTGAGTCAGTAACAACGCAGTCTATAATGAAACACAAGTGCTCGTCTATACCCCTTATTATGGGGTTAGCGTATAATAGTGAGAAACTCGCAGTAGGCACCGCGACCTTGGGACGGCTATAATCAGCGATACGATTGATTACAACGACGCCATCGAGCCGACGTGTAAGCCTTCATACTTATTCCTGATCATTTCTCGAAAAATGACAATTTTTAGGTAAGTATCATTACTTAAACATATTTTGTCTGATTATATTTCGTGACAAGTGTTTGCATTTTGACACGTTTAGTTTTGTGTGAAGGTAACTAGGTACAATACTAACTATTGATATGAAAAAAATAGTAATTATTAAACTAGAGATTTAGATTGCCTCAAAAAAAGTTATTTCAGTGATGAAAATCTCATGTTAATCACGTTGTCAAATGGCAGTGAGAAGGCAAACAAGCACACGGGCCACCGGGTGGGTTCTGAAGACCTCGACGTTTAAAATTTCAAAACTGCATAGTTATTTATTTTGTGCCTTAAGGCCCAGTTTCATTCATTGTTAGCCAGCATGCTTGTAGAAATCCATTGACGAGTTGTTTTAACATTATTGCGCTGGAAGGTATTGCAGCGACGCAATGTGCCACTAAAAGCATGCAGAGTATTGACCAATGAAACTGAGCCTTGAGGACTAGGATGGGGTGCTCCTAAGCTAACCAATTTAAAGGTTGTTTTTGACCAAAACCGAAATGCGACAATGCAAACTGAGTGCTTACTGTTTATTGCCATTGGAACTTTCCTTCTCAGGGCACACAATGAACATACATCGTTATCGCGGGAGCAAAAACGATTTGACAGTAGTGAAAGATTATGACAAATAGGCAAAAACAGAAGTGACACTCGTATCGAGAAACGTTTATACCTACGAGTTCAAAATGTATAAATTTTCTTTTCTCAAAAATGACCGGAAAAGTTGACATTACTAACTCCATACTGAGACGCGAAGTACATAGTTTACAAACAGATCCCAAATTAAAAAAAATACATTGCGTGCTCGCTACACAAGCCCGCAATGTTGCATACAAATTTCACTGTTATCTAGTTTGTAACTTTTTAAAAAGTGAAAACGGCCATAATAAAATGAGGGCACAAGTCTTATACATCCATATTTTATTCGAAACGTAACTTTTTTATCTGTGTCTGGAATAGCTTAAGTTTTTTTTTCTAATAAAAGCTTGCTTTTTTTAAAGCCACAGACTACATAAAGCTGTATAAAGTTGTGTTTGCACTACGGCATTATCAAATTGAGTGACAGGTTTTATCTGTTTCATGTTTATTTTTTCCACTTTTTATTTTATTAGTATTTTGCAAAAATGCTTGTGATTGATGCATATGCGATCGTGTCGTTATTTAGTCGTGTATTCACCAAATGGTCACAACGGAAGACCTGCGTTGGCCCTACCAGCTTCACGCTGTGTTGTTCTCGCTGCTGAGGTGAAAAGTTGTATGTCTCACACGAGACCAAAGTTTTTTACGTCTCGTATCTTTGAATCATCACTCGCAGCAAAAACCAACTTTGCTCTCTTGTTGAACAAATAACTATTAAAAAGTTAAAACTATTTTTGTAGAAAAATACTGGAATTGACAAATATTTTTATTAAATATTAAATTTGACTAGTTGACGCGTTTACTCAGTGCAAAACAAGTTTGATTGACCGTTTCCAGCGAAAACTTCGTGCTAGATATGAAGAACTTCTTAGAGGCTTAGAGTGTTTAGGCAGAATATTCCATTGATACTAAATATACATTCTGTTATATGTGTTATTTAACAGATTTGTTTTTGCTCCCGCGATAACGATGTATGACAATGAAAGTGTTATTTTCGGAAGAACAGCTTCAACGTCAATCAACCAGTCTGTTTAGTGTAGGAATCCTAGAAACCATTTAGTATTAATAAAATAATTACAAGGAAAGAATAGATATATACAATAATATTACGTAGTATATATCATTTATTTCAACACAACATATGTACATCATAACCAGGGATCGGAAATTCGGATCGATATTTACCTAAAGTTGGCAAAATCCCGGAAAAGATAGGCAAACATGGCGTCGGCTTCTTAAAAATATTATTTTAATAATAGTTCCGGGATTCTGGGATTCTACAAAATGTTAATATAATAATTACTTTACATGTAGAATAAAACATTCATTTTTGCTCCTATAAATTCGTTAGGTTAATGAGTTACAGGTAAATTACATAACATTTGGTAAATCTATACATGAAAAATAACTTCAAACAGTTAATGGAAATAATTGATTATGAAACAATGCCGGTGCAATTTATTTATTTTGAAATCCCAGAAATTTTTGTAATGAATTCTATGATTGAGTCCGCTTCCATACAACTGAACAACAAAGCCGGTGCGAAAGTATAGGTAAATATCGATCCGAATTTCCGATCCCTGATCATAACATATCAAAAAATACAAATATTAACTAAAATAAAAATAAATTAAAACAAATCGAACCCCTCCAACGAACTCACTTGTGGCATCGAGCCTAAGACACTCGCAGCGTTTCCTCTCTGCACCTCTAGACTCAGCCTCTGGGCAAAAAAGGAACCGGCCCGAGGATCGCCACAGACATGCACCAGTTTTTCCGACACCTCCTTGACGATTATTTTCATGTCAGAAGACCGCGGACCAAAAGTTTCGATGGCGAGGGCCGCAAATACGTAATTTGAAATTAAAAAGGCGTATTTGCGGCGTTTTAGAATTTGGGCATTGTCAGCAGCATATCCAGGAGTGCCAGCGGAGCCTTGAACATGAGACGAGGCTAACGTGTCTACACATGTACAGTCCCATGTTAAAGGTCGTCCCAGGTGCCACGGCACTAGAGTACATCCGTCGGGCCTCTTTCCATCCGAAGACGACAAACCTGGGGGTTCCAGAATTGAGGGAATAGATACAAAAATAAGGGCCCGACGGACAAGGTCATTGAGCGACGCATACGTAGTATTGTATATATGAATAAAATAATCCAGAGTGCAATGAAAAGGTTGAATAGTAAAACACACACACATACACAAACTTCCTGACTGACGTATTGTACTGCGATAGCAATTATGAATCTCGCCGTCGTCATTAATATCAACCATTTAATCTTATGGTTTTCTTCATTTTATTATTCTTTCGATATTTCCATACAAAATTACACAAACTGCTCAAAAACTTAGTTTTTGAGTGATGGTGGCAAAAATGTTGCTGAACTTTATACTTAACTATATTCTGTATGTGATGGCTAAAATCATTAATATTTTACTGATTCAGGGCGTCACTTTTAGACACCATAAATTGGCAACGCAGTAGCAACACCGATTATCTCCAACCTTAAACGGCCAAGTGTGCCGTAGGTCCTACCTCTTTGTAGGTCCAGGTGCGGTCGCCGACGACGATGAAGCAGGCCGCGTCGGGCGTGCGCTCCGCACGCTGCGTGAACAGCCCTGCCACCGTGGCGTCCTGCCGCCCCCACAGCTTTTGCCGCACCATACTGTTGCCATAGCGCCACAGAAACCTGGACAGGACAAAACACTGAGTCAAACATCTATCTAATGAACACTTACTCGTACGATAATACACGTGCTCATAGACAGTCCAGCTGTGTCCAGACGTGTCTATAAGAGTAATAAGTGTAGTGTGAAACCGCGCAAATACAATTTTAGTGACGGGGCGATCCGTCTTAATTTTAACGAAGGACTTTAAACTATTCCAAGACAACTAAGAACAATGAATGAGCTATGAATAAGCTATTGTGCTTCTTCCGCAGTGGGTATCACAGGTTGGTTCCACAAAGACGATGTTTTTGGAAATCATATACCTCAGGTACCGAGTCCTTAATGTAGGTATGTGTGTAAACGCCAATTTAATAACTTATCACGAAGATACTCCTGGTCTAAGGCAATTCAGATTTAGATAGTTTTAACAATGTTCTTACATAAATACAGTTAGGTAATACGTACTTTAAGACTTCAAAACTAAATCAACTTGAAACCCCTGACCAACACCGTGGAAGGGTTTTATAAGTTTGACGCCTTCTATGACTATCGGTCTGTTGCTTGCGCCGTTAATATGAGAGAACAATTTCAAATGCATGTTTTTATTTAAAAGCTAGGGATGATTATTTCTTAAAAGGCATTCGGGTAGGCTGTTCAAAAGTATTAAACTGTTATTAACTAATTCTAACGGCAATTATGTTGTGTGTTTCTTAATAATAAAGTGCTTTCTGAATTGTATATCACGATCGCGTCACCTGGCAAAGTTCAACCATTTCTCATCGACACACGCGTCGTCAGAACACATGTCACGCGATCATTTTAAAAATTAACTTGCCGACTGCTTTATATCGATTTCTTGCACCTATTACGTAGGTATTCGTAGATACCAACTTCTAGTCGCTGTATTGTCTATATTCTGGTGTAAGAATTGAATTGATTTCTAGATTAATAAATAAATTCCGTCGTGTCACATGCATGAATCAAAACGGTTACGATGAACTAAAATAGATAAGTTCAGTAAATAATAAATGCAAATATACCTACTATGGTGAAAGAATTACCACGGTCAACAAAATTTATATAGTGGTAAGCAGTAATATAAAACCTACTTGCAACTGAACTATTTATAGTAGAAACTACCTACCTATTTATTGCGTTCACCTTAAACTAATGAAATCGACAGAGTTGTATTTTAATCATTGTAAGGAATAGGTAAGATGTTTAAAAAATCGTCTGAACATAAAAGTTTCCCTCAGTCTTAACCTGACTCTACTTACAGAAGACAGCTATGTTTCTAACACAACGCTCATGATCATGGTCATTGGAAAACCATTTCTATACTTACCTACTAATTCTAGAAAAGTTATGTCTCGCGGATATGGATTTATTTAAATTTTTCTGATCCAAGTACGATCTTCCAGCCAGAAATTTGTCGATGTTCGTTGGTTTTCTGGTGGTCGTATTTAAACATTATATTCCGCATTTCCGCAGCAGAGTGAACAAAAACTACCTGTCACATGTGTTGTTTTAATAAACAACTAGTATAAGGCATAAAGGTGGAAACCCATTACACCACACCATGCCATGACCGTGCTATGAACGTGTACGGATGGCTATGCCCACTATAGCCATCCGTACACGTTCATAGCACGAACGGGCAACCGATTCGACTGCCCGCCTGCTTCGGCTGGGCGTCCCCACTTATCATCATCATCATCATGCCCACTATGATCGGTGACGGAACGGGCTAGTATGCATAGCCTCATACTTTGTAATACAAAGAATATTTTTTTGTCCGACACGTCCATAGCACGGTCATATCATGACACGGTGTAATGGGTTTCCACCTTCAGTGAAATATTAGATATCTATGTTCTGCCCTTTTTGTCAAAGAAGTTGCATGTGTCTTCACATTAAAGACAAGTAACGTGTAAGTGTAAAGTAGTCCACTATTGCGTCAACGCCTACGGTCTGTTTGTTGCATGCATGAATACTTAGCGAGAGAAGCCGTATCAGTGCAATGCGGAGCTGTCCAGGAGTCACGCGACGGCGTGGCCTGACGCAACGCGCGAATAATCCAATAATTCAATGTAGATATAACCTTGCGCCTTGCACCTCGGCAGGACCTAACACTAAACCCTGTTCATATTATCAGTACAATCTATTAAACTAACCGGTACGGAGTGAGTTACTTCAGAAATAGTTAAACGGGTGTTTAACAGTCGATGTCAAGTCATACAAACGGTACCTAGTTAACAACAGTGTCTAAACTGTGCGGCGGTACGGGACCCTCGGTGCGCGAGTCCGACTCGCACTTCACCGATATTTTCCTCTTTTTGCCAAGCTACATAAACCATATAGGTAACATGACCTATACACTTAATTCTATTAATTGCGGCTCTTGGCTTATCAAATTGAATTTATTGCGTAGGTTTTATTTACTTGTTTGCCTATTCATCGATGGAGCTATTGCACTATCGGCATTGCTAATTACGTTGTCTGTTTAAATATGTCTATCGCACCACCGAATTGTTTGTTACATTGTTGTTACAACGCGGATGGTTATTCTACGCATGCCACGCGCGTTCGGCGCAGTCAGAAATAGCTCAGTCGGATAAACAGTCGATAGGTCGCTCGACCACGCCACTCGCTATATGTACTCACAACTTGGCACATCACTGAGTCTTTACTAGTTCTACGCCGCGACTCCGTCCGTCCGTCGTGTATCGTTGTTCATAATCTTCCGGCATAAAATAAGCCTAACGGTACGTTTCCACCTAATCCGCTGTCGGCCGAACATGCTTCAGCCGACAACGGATTAGGTGGAAACGTACCGTATGTCTGTCTTCACTCTTCGGGATATCGGTTGAGGCGTCAGACCGTAAAGGAGAAACGAACAAAAACACATTATTTTAGTAAGGAATTGTTACTATTAACTTTAAGTCTAGTTTTATTTTACGCCATTTAACAGCACAGGCTTTAACAAAATAACAACAACGATGGATTTCGGTGACCGTAAATAAAAGTCAAGCCATTTGATAACGGAGGCAGCTCTTTATTAAATTCCTGAAGGCGTATGTGAATAAATGTCAAACCACATTGAATGAACTGTACGTGAATGAATCTCGTCAAACCTTACCCTGCGCTACCCTGTGCTGCTTAAAATTGCCATGTTCTGATAAAAGTTCCATCATCTCCGTCGTTCCTAACTCTTGTAGATTCGCATATCATCAAGAGGCTTGATCCAAACGACTCCACTCGTTTATAGCGAAAGGTTAAAAATTCCATATGTCTGTATTTATAATCTCTGGACACTGTTAGTCTAATCGAGTTTATTATGATAGGTTAGGCACGGGTATGTAATGTACAATCGATCAAAATAGAGAAGAATGTTATGTTTTACGACGGCGTTATTTTATGGCTCGAGGAAGGCGCACAAGCTCACATGCCAACTAGTGGTAAGTGCTACAACAAGATTGCAGTTGCTTTGCCAACCCTGAGGACTAAGATGGACAGCATCCATAGTAATTTCAACGACTATCTTACCATTACTTTTCAAAGTTAATAAAGTCCCTGCTAAATGCTCATGTTAAGGGAATTTAAATGTATGTAGTTCGTAAAATTGGGCCGCAATCCTGATCAGAGCCAAGATGCGAAGCAGTATGCCAAGGTTACCGTCCCACGACCTAATTACAACAATACTGAGTCAGGCCGCTCGAGGGAGGTGGACTCGTCACACGCCCCGAACAATGCAGACAGACACAAACAATACTTTTGTCCTAGCATGCACCGGCTGTCCTTTCCAGATACCCGACGCAACGGGTAATAGATAAACCTTTTAAAAATATGTTTATAAATGAATCAATACGGAGTCCTATAAAGACCTTTACAACACTTGTTTTTTGCAACTCTTCTGGCCACAAGCCACTAATACTCTCTTGGAAAGCGCTAGGATAAAAGTTAATTTATTTGTTCTTGGCGTAGACGATCACGGACGTTTAATTATAGATATTAGAGTTCCATTTAGCATGTAGGTCAATGTTAATTTAGTTGGTTAATGCTTTTATAATTTATAAACATCTAACCGTCCAGCTAACAAAGAGATTAAAATAACAAATTCTAGGCCTGTATTATAGAGTTACTGTACTTATAAGTGATAAGTCCTACATCTGGTTAAACGATAAAACGAGCCTGTCGGTTTACCATATATTATTGTATTACTTCTACGTATTGCGACGACCGTGATCACGAGTTTCTTTTCATGTGCCAATCGCGTAACTAAGGTATTTAAAAAATGTTTCGGTAGATCTTATTTGTTTACTGTCACTGTTACTACAGTACCGTCGGCGTCCAAACCACTCATCGACATCAACACCATAAGCAACGGCCATAGGTTAATGGACAGGCGAACAACAATCGCTATGATCTTATCACCAGACCTAGGAAGATACGGGGCAAAATTAAATGACAGCTAGGGAGCCTATATCGATAAACTCAATTATCAATGCTTTTCACATATAGTGATCGCTTCAAGTTTTGTTTGTAAAATTAACATTTTATTGAAAGTATGCAAATGAAACAAAATAGCAACATAATTCTGGTTATTCTGCATTTTAAAAGGATTTTTTTTCCTCATTGCGTATTTCAGAATTACTTACCCATTTCCTACTGTTAAAAAAAACGATCAGAACTTGTTCAAAATTTTCAGGTGTTAAACTTTTCTGTCTCGACTGATGAATCCATTTCAGGAGGCTAAAAGACTTTTAAATTTCTGTGCGAGTAGTAGGGCCAGAACAAAATTAAAAAAATACACAATTACAAACAATGCTGGGGGCGATCACTAGTATATGGGAAAAGCATCGATAATCGAGTTTATCGACAGGCGATCCCTAGCTGTCATTTAATTTTGCCCCGTATATTCCTAGGTTTGCTTATCACAAACGTATTTGCAATTCTAAACACTGCGCTAGTCAACTATAGCTACAAATCCATCTCTTACCTACACAATATTAATGTTGTAATTTTTAATATAGGTACATAATTATATGGAGTTCGACCCAGTTTCATATTAACCAAATAACCAAGTGAAGTAAATAAATAAACGGACGCAGAGCCGTCGTCGCATAGCGCCGGCCGGTGGTACGAGGTGCTGGGCGTAGGGTGCGATCGATTAGGCTTACACGTCATCAAAGTACATGGCGGTAACGTTCAGGGTCACGCTTCACAGGACTCGCCGGAAAACAGCCCGATAGCCGGGAAACGAGATAACAGATTGTTTTTGCAAACGTTGCGGGCGGCGGATATCGAAGCATTTGTTAACCAAATGCAGCACATGCGCGTAACCTGGGAGATAACGCCGCTTTAACAATAGAGGTTATAAAGATCAATGATAATATAATCGATAACAGATTGCTAAGTTATGCTCATTTAGAAGAGGACAATTGATTTTATTATTAGTTATGGTTATGAATTATGATTAATATGACCTACCTATTGATAACGCTGAAAGCGACTAAGTACTTACTTACTATTTAATTTTATGATATTACTTAATTTCTCTTGTTTTGAGCACATTAACCTATTGACATCAGTTCACGATAATTTTTACATTCTTTGTCAGCCCTTAGATTAGAACATTAGGACCGTAGGAATATCTAATACTCCAATACCTTATCTTACTCGTTGACTTTTCTTCTCAGCAGTGGTCTAAGCTCCTCTTGAGAAGTGCTGGTAGATTTTTGACGTGTAAAAGTGTACGTGCGGCCGAACTTACCTACTCATTAAACATCTTATACTTACTTGTTATTTTTAGTAGGATACCTAAAGTGTGTTTGTTAGTATGTACTTTTATGTGCTGTCCAAAGTTGTTATTTTAAAATACCTATACTTAATCGTAATTAATACAATATACCTAAGCAACAAAAAAAATATAGAGTCGTTGTACCACCTACCTAGGTAAATTACTATTATGAGAAAACACCAGAGGGCTTTTCCGCATATAGAGGTAGGTAGGTGTAGGTACAATACAACCATCATTTCAGAGCATAATCATCAGGGATCGGAAATTCGGATCGATATTTACCTATACTTTCGCACCAACTTTGTTGTTCAGTTGTATGGAGGCGGACTCAATCATAGAATAAAATTCATTACCTACTAAAATTTCTGGGATTTCAAAATAAATAAATTGCACCGGCATTAATTCATAAATCATGAAGGTAAAATAATAATAAATTGCACAGATTATTTTAACTGCGGCTGTAGGTAGGTATATAGGTATATGGGGAAATCCAAAACCATATAGTAATGTATACCAAGAAACTTTTCCTCCTATCTATCTATACGTTTTTTTATAAAGATACAGAAATAACCATTTATTCGCATTAACAACTTGCACTTGACCGATGTTTCATGCATGAAAAATATTTCTAAGAATTAAACAAATTTAAAAAGCAAGAAACAGAGTCGTACAGACCTAGTTCTTTATAATAACTACCTACAATATATTTTAATCTAATCATCAATCGTTAATACATACATACATACATACATACATTAAATCACGCCTGTTTCCCAGAGGGGTAGGCAGAGACCACTTCTTTCCACTTGCTACGATCCTGACAAATTTCCTTCGCTTCTTCTACATTTATACATCGAGTCATGCACGCACGTCGGTTTCGGGACCTTATGATTCGGCCCTTTTCCAGTAGGTATTTCCCCGATAATACAGATTACGATTAACCTCCAGAGGCCCACCATAATACAAAAAATTGACAATCGCAACATATTTAAAAGATATTCTGGAAAAATCATACTTATAGAGGTTTGTCTTAGCAGCCTAGTTACAATAAAAAAAAAAGTGGTCATTATAAATTTACTGAGAAAACAAATAAACAAATTACCGCTATACTCACGGTCACGATTAAATTTATTCGAGATTCATTTATCGATTAAATTTTCAGTCGATTGATTAAGAAATTAATCGATTTATGCCAGCACTGATAGATAGTTCTAACTCTTAATAAAACGTCCTTCGGTTTTGTATTTCTCTCTCACTCGTTCTCATAGGTTCTTAAGTCAGTCTAACCTTCTTTACCCGAATCCGGAAGACTGCACTGTACTTATTGACGACAAAAAAAAGGGGTTCTAACAATTTAAACAACGCTGCCTACCTGCATTGTATTTCCTTCGACCTTTCAATCTTTGATAGTTACCTAGGTACGTTTTTTTCTATATAAAAAATGTTGTTCAAGTATTGCGTAGAAGTATTTTGACTTAACCAACCCTGTTCTATATGTTAGGGACAAATCTGTATAGGGAGTAATGAGAATGACTGTGCATAACACGATAACGACCCAGACTAAATTCAGCAGTCTTATAAATCAAAATCCCTGGAGAACCAATTAACTACCAATATTTCTCATCCCGATGGGACATATTATTTATAAACTTTTATATAAAACACTGTAGATGACTGATATACCTACCTATGTTTATAAACAAACCGAGCAGCCAATACTTCGCAATAACCATGCCGCACAATGAAGGGTATTCGTCACACAACAAAGGGCCAAGAGCCCAAGATCAGTGCAGCGTGCAGCGAAGCGAAGTCGGCGAGATGCTCTGCCGTTACCATAAAATAATTTAGTTATTTGTTACGCCAAACCGTTACATTGCGGTAATGCGGTTTTTTAAAGTACGTAAGCCAACCATCAATGCCGTAAATAAAAACGCAAATGGATATGTAAGTATGTATAGAAATAATGTTTATACCTGCTTTTGAATATACTAAGCAGTTTTACGGTTCGATCAGAATAAAAAGCAGTAATGTAAATTTCCGTCGTACGGTCGTACCCTAACCTTACCGCTGTCTTTGAATTGATTGAAACTTGACAGGTTATAGACCCATAGCAAACCCCGTTGGCACTGTCGAGCCAATTATTTATGCAAACGATATGTTGATGAGCAAACAAAGCACCCAAACCACGTACGAGCGACCAAACTACAGAGAACTGATGATCCAGACGACGGTATACGAATTTGGTTACAGGTAGGTATTGTGAGCATGTTATAAATGAATTCCTGAATTAAGCTAAGTAGTATAATCTGTCTACCTACATTTTGATTAGAGCTACCGGCGCTCGGTATGGAATGAAAATTAATATTTCCGTCGCAACTTGAAAGTATGTCACACTCGATCATGATATCGTACGGAGCGATTTTCAATTTTGACAGCATTCAAAAGGTTTTACGTCTCTGCTGCTGTAGAAGAACATCCTTACAAACATATAGGTAGGTACACAAGCAGAAACATTTGTTACCTAGACAGGTACCTATCTACAATTCTACATGCGGAAAACCATGTCAATATTATTCAACGCCATACACACGTAAGGTACCTTGCACCTATTCTTGTATAATATATATAATTCCTAGTTTCATTTGAACGCGTCTTTAACGCAATGATTAACAGCATTTTCCTTAAGGTAAATTTTGACCTTCCGCGAATCATGACGTGCTTGTTTGACTTTCGGCCGCGTTAGTTACAATCAATAACCGTTGAAATATAAGATAGGCCCTATGCAGAAGTATTAAAAAGGGTGCTTACTTGAGATCCCGGGGTAGTGTCTTGACGATTACGTAAATGAATTTCCTGTAGCGGTAGACGCAGGGCGCGATCGCTAGGAGAGCGAAAATCGCGGCTTTAGAGAGCGTACTGAGCACGGCGGCCATCGCGGCGGCCAGTGCCATGAGCGCCACGAGCGCTGCCAGCAGCGCGTCCATGCTGGCGCCCTTCCCAGTGGGCCGCGACTAACTTTACACTAGTTCCGCGCCGGAGCGAGAGCGCACTGCCTATCGCGCGTCCATCGACAGCCCTCGCCGGCCGAGTAATGCGCGGCGCGCGTCCCGAGCGAGCGGCCGCGCGTCAATGGCTCCCGGAGCGCCCGAGCGGCAGCTGCACATGCGCGCCCAACAGCTGATCCCGAACCGGAGCCCGGCGCGACAACAATACCGGCGACCACTCTAAACCTTTTACAAAATAAATTTTAAAAAACTGCTGGGTGTGGAACATACTGATTATGTCAACCGATGACACATTTCATTTCTAATGTTTTACCGGGCTGGAGTTCGGAAAACAAATTCTGCGTTTTTAATTTTGCAAGCAGGTTAGATAATGACTAATGAGGCGGCCTTTTTGCGACTTTGCCTGGTATCAATCTAGTTTGGCCAAACTTTGCAAACAAACACAAATAAGTAGATACCTAATAATAACCGACTGGACTAATATCTTAGCTGGACTGCAGTCCGCGCTTATAATGCGCAAGAAACAACGCGCAAAGTCGCAGTCACGGCCAGCCTGGCCAGGCCAGTCATGAAAAAACCTAAAAATTGTTGAAAATTGCACGCGAATATTAAAGTGCTAGTCTCCACGTACAAGCTTGCTCTTCGTTTTTACGTTTATTCGAGCAAGTTCAAACATGTGTGTCAGCAAACGACTTAACCCCTTGTATGCTTAGACACGGATCCGTGCCAGTTCATGAACTGCGAAAGCACGGATCCGTTCCAATCCCCTGCGTGCCTATCCGAATTTTATTTTGAATCTTCTTATATAGCAACGTAGGTCTAAAATCGATTGTAGGTCAAGCCAATAAAGTGTAGAAATTTTCAAAAAATCGCTCCTATCATAAAAATATTCAGTATGGCCGTCATTCCTCTGGGATTGACGTCACGTGACCGATCACGTGACCGCGTCGCCGCACTGGGCCGTCAAATTCTGAAACGGCTCCCGCATACGAGGGGTTAAGCTTTAGCCTTAAGCTTGAATACCTAAACGTTAAAACGGCGTGAAAGCTTGTACTTGGAAACAAAGCATAGAACTGCACAATACATCCAAAAACCGATTAGGCTAGGCGTAAACTAACAGAAGTCTTAGGGCCGTTTTAATAAACTGGTCTTGGCTGTAAGCTTGGCTGAGATAAGACATCAAAGTAAACATCAAGCCGTAGAAAGAAAGCTGTCATTTCAGGGGGGTATGACAGTTCAGTTTACGCTTAGAGAAAAAGACAGACCTATATAACTGCTATAACTCTGTCCTTTACGCTCGCAGTAAGATTACCTGCATAGCCATGTCACAGCAACCCCCGTGTGTCTTGAGACTAACATCTCAACCAAGATACAGATTTGTTTAATATACTTTACAAATACCTTCTTTTTGCGGTCCAAATATAACACTACTGTCTACAGTACCTACCTAAATACCTTTGTTGGATCCGCTTGAGTTTCCTGTACTTGCCTTTTATATCTATTTTTTTTCCCGGCACAAATTGGCTTAATGACACTTCTGTCAATAATATCTTATGTACAATCGCCCACACAGCTGAGTGACCAATGAAGATAAACAGAGAGAAACTGTCTCTGTCGACCACATGAGATTCTTATGTAAACCCTATATTTATCTCTTTTTATATTTTCTCAATTCTGTCTTTAATGGGCAGTAGTGTGTGGCTGTTAGTACAAAAAAAACTGCCATTAAATAAACTTGTTGTAGACAACTTTTCTACTTGAAGTGAAATTTGCCAAAATTACTGTATCAGTTGTGACAGGAGCGACAATAGCAATATTATAGCGTCCCTCACCTGTCACGTTTGTGAAATAGGGCTGGACCAGTAGGGGCCGGGGCAATAACCCCGCTCGTGTCTCGCAGTCGCCGGGACGTCAGGAGCTAATACTTTACGCAGAAATTGCATTATTCCCATTATGGAACCATAAAACATAATAGACGTCTAGCCAACCTACCCCAATAGTCGAACAAAAATACATTTTTTTTACGGAAGTCAAAAGGCTGACATGGCAGAATCGAAATGAAATTATTTGTTTAAACTTTAAGTACCCTTATCGTTTGTATAACTTTGAATCGATCAGCGGAGCTCAGCTTACCACATACTTACATTACTTATGGTTTATGGTGCGTTCCTATATTCAAAACCGTTGGTAGAGATGAGACGTCTCGTTAAAATTTGACACATTTTGTACGTAGCAAATGTCATAAGTAGGGCTAGGATTTTGGTGGCATTTCTGGTTATAGAATCCATGGAGCTGCTATTTCCTAATTATTATAATACATGACACTTTGATTTTGACTTTCAGTATGGTCATATTTCAAAATGAACTGATTAAATTTTTATTTCGGTTTTTCTGTCCCTACTAATATTTGTTTGTTTGTAACGCTTTCACAGCAGAGATATCCTCCATACCAAAATTCAATTCAATTGGTTTATCGGTTTAATGAATAAATTAATTTTAAAATATTAAAATACTGAAGGACAAAATCAAAGTGGTATGTATCACAAACACAATAAATAGAAAATAGCGACTCCATGGATTCTAGAACCACGATTTGCCACCAAAAGTCCTAACTCTAGTAATAACATAACGCTACTGCCCGTAAGGAAAACGATTCGTTTCTTGAATATAGGAACCAGGCATTAGACATTAAGATATGATATCATATTTTGGGGCTTTTGTGACATGATAAACGAAAAATGGTTTGTTTTTACCCATAAAAACCCCTTCCTTGGCCTTGTAAACTTTTTCGAACTGTTTGTGGCAAAACCCTGCGTATACCTACTGGCTGATCTTAACGTGTTTGTACTGTAGATACAGTCGAGTTACTTTGTACTCGACTTCACATATTAAGTTACAAACCATGTTAACCGTAATAAGAGCCAATTCCCGGTCGTTAATGGTAAACACCAACGAGGCAAAATTAACACGAGCGAGACCGTTTAAAACAGCATTACTTGCTAAACGTGTGATTAGCACCAAAAATTTACAAATACCTTCAATAAAAACATTAATGACATTGTTTTATTGTATTAATGATTTTAGAAAAGTATTTTTATAGCAGATTTGCTTACCTACCGTTCCAGAGTATGCGCATGTTAATTAATTAAACTTATGCAAGATACTACCATGGCTAAGGCTGTGGCTCCACTGAGGCGGAGACGAGCGGAGCGGAGCTGCGCCAATATTAACCAATATAAGGCGCTTTTTATTATTATTAATTGAATATGTAGTTGGTGTCTTCACCGTCACTACTTCACCCGGGCATGGGTAGCAGTTCCCCTCAGGGGGGTATGCTGAACCATAAGTTAGGGGCGCGGTGGTGGCCGCACATTTGGAGGGGTCTCCGTCGATGTCTGGCCGGCCGAGCGTAGCGAGGCCGGCTGGGTGTCCTGATTGTCGTCTTATAGAAGGCGCATGCGGTCTATTTTATATATTGGCACAGCTCCGCTCAGTGGAGCCGCAGTATAACACATTTAGGTACTCCCAGCCCACGGAAGAAATTCCCAACCACAAGCCAGCGTTGCGGCAAATACTACTTTAATACCCGACAATCGGGTAGTGCTGCGTGGGACTCCATAGAATAACCGATGGTCGGGTACTTGGCGGTGAATGTGCTAATTGATATCACTGTATTAATTTATATTACTGGGCTTGCATTTATTTGAAAATCACATACAATGTAACCTACATAAAACATACTTAAGTTTCAACATCAATATTTGCACATCTTTTAACTAACTATGTCACTAATCTTTGGGTTATCAGAGGTCCAGCTAATATTTTAGACGCGCTAATAGCTCTGTTTACTCCGTTTTCCATTATTTAACTATTAAGTATAATCAGGGTAGTTAGTAGATAGCCAGGCAAACACAATACTCTTATAAAAAATAACTTTATTTTCAGTCATAGTGATTTAAACATCGTTATTGTATTGATTTCGTTAATTACATAAATCTGTATAAAACAGTTAAGAAAAATACGAAAGAGTAAAATAAAAAGAAAGGTCATCAGTCTTATACCCGCATTAACACTTAACTAATAGACTTGTCTAGACTGATAGCGATCCCGCACTTAAGCCGAGTTATTATTTTATCTTAACTTTAACTGCAAACTCGATAGATATATTATTAGTTGTTGATTGCGTCAAACAGGGTAATGGCTCGAAGCGAACTGTATTGTTACTATGACGCACAAAATTCTTAACTTCGGACGCCCCGTCCCTTTCATTTGTCATTCGACACTAATTAGGCAGAAAGGGATGGAGACAACGTAAATTCTAATTTCGATTTTCAATGTACCGCCCTGGGCGGCTAGCTTACTAATCCGCGACATTTTGTCGCTCAATAATCTCCCTCTACCTATACTCTATTCCAAAATTACCGTCAAATTCAAAATTATTTACAGCAAAACGATCACAAAAAGTAGTAAAAGACGTCTTAACCCACCTTCTGCAAGTAATTTGTAGCGGAAGGTCTAGATTACAAAATATTTACTAGTAATACCGTCGATATACTACGAACCATTCACGAATTCGATCGCGACAAGTCTAATGTTATTTGGAATAAAGTATGATCTAAAACGAAAAAGATGCACTGAGCGGGCGGCACAAACTGGGAAAATAATTCATTTATTATGTAAAATAAATGCTTAAGTGCGTTATCAGTATACTGCGGGCATTGCAAATGTAACTGGAATAATTTAAATACATTGTAAACAAGAATAGGAAACAATAAATAAACAGCGCATACCAACCTAATTGAACAAAAGACCAAGTACACTCCGAGTATAATATTTAGGGTTAGGATTTTGGTGGCATTTTGTGGTTTTAGAATCCATGGACCCGCTATTTCCTAATATATACTATATATATAATACATGACACTTTGATTTTGACCTTCAGTATGGTCATATTTCAAAATGAACTAATTACATTTTTATTTCGGTTTTTCCGTCCCTACTAATATTTGCTTGTTTGTAACGCTTTCACAGTAGAGATATCCTCCATACCAAAATTCATTGGTTCAAAATTTAAATTGGTTTAGCGGTTTAATTAATAAATTAATTTTAAAATATTAAAATACTGAAGGTCAAAATCAAAGTGGTATGTATCACAATAAATAGAAAATAGCGACTCCATGTATTCTAGAACCACGATTTGCCACCAAAAGTCCTAACTCTAATAATATTGTAACTGAATTGATATGTCTTACGCCATTGACAGAGTTCTTACGTGTTTTTTTTATTAAATCTAGTTTTTCAGACATTTGAACAACAGTACTCTTTATTACCTTGTCGCTTTCACATTACGTTAAAACTATCATTATTTAATTTATAGCTTTATATAATGGCGTTAAACCGATTAACTGCTATATTGTTTAGCATTTTTTCGCATTTTTATTCTGAATTACTGACCGTACAACGCAGATGCCGTGCTGGAGCTTCAATAATTTGATATTTTGGTTAGGCACAATATTTAATGCAACGTCAGTATAATTTAATAATGAGGGCTTAAGCATAATATCACAATACATACATTACAAAGTATAGGAAAATAAAGAGGCCCTGTATTCGAAGCAACTATTGTTATAAAATATTATGACCATGTTATCAATCTACCTGTCCCAAATATAGTAAATAAACAATTATATACACGGTTTTCTGTTCAAAAGCGAACGTAAACTCAAATATCCCAACCCAATTACTTTAAAACAATTTAAATTTTTAAGTACATAATATTCAACGTAAATCTTAAATATTCATCACCATATCACAACAAAAAATGAAACCTGCTAAACAAATCATATTCAATAGGCCCATCAAATAACAGAAGGTATCATTGATTATAAATAATCTTAAAAATATTTGTAACTGCCGTCGCGAGCAACCAATCATCAGTTTATTTGACATCACAGAGGCAATGTACACAGTATTTAAATAAATTGATGTACTGGGGACTTTATTATTGTTTTGGGTGGATCAACTTTTTGTTGTTGTTATTCTGTCCCGTAAGTCAGGAGACAACAGTGATAGAGTTTCTTAGAAAAAATGTTATAATATATACTTCCAGCACACTCAGGAGAAAGGCCATAAAAGAATGGGTGTGTAATTGCCAATATAACAGTTTTTTTGTGGACTTATATCGTTTGAAATCATAGTTTTAAAGAGTGACCCAGGAGACGTCACCATGGCAACGAGCTACAAAGAAAAGTTGATTGACCCTTTTATATCTTCGATCGTTTCTTAAATTCATTACCCTACTACCACATAAAGCACTATCTCGACGTCTGACTGTACTGCCATCAATTAGTATTTGTGACCTTTATTTTAAGTTAACTATTTAACATATAAAATGACAGGGACAGATCTTTGATAAAACTCACAGATAACTTATCTCGTGATTGATACAATCCTCCTTAAATGATTAGATTATGCAACACACTTAGAATATTGACCCGATCATAGTCTTATCCGGCCGCTGATGATGTTTGAGAACTCCTCGGGCCCCAGAGGCAGGTACTGGTTCAGTTTGGCGTCCAAATAGTACAGCTTGTCTTTTTTCACCGAACTAGGGTCGAAACCCTCCTTCTGTAAATCTGTTTTCTTCATTTTAAATGTACCTAGAACAATGAGATTAAATTTAAATAAATGTAAATACAACAAAAGTTGACCTGTTTTGACTCCGCTCGTCCAATTTATTGGGTACATTGTGAACTACTTTGCAATTTAAAATGCTACGCTACGAACTTAGGCTTGCTATGCGGTCGAGGATTTTATTAAAATAGTCCACGGGGGCTTTTACGCCTTGTTAATAAAGGAAAAATATTTGTTTTTTGTTATAAACTCAGTATTCTCTCTTTAAACTCTAAAAATATTTTACCAGTATGAGCTATGTTTTATTTTTCGACGCGGACGGAGTCGCCGGCAACAGCTAGTGTAAAATATAATGATAGTGTAAAAAAAAATTACAAATGACCACACATTGTTTTTGCTTAGCGTTAAAAAAGCGATACGTTACTTTATTGTAATATATTCCATTTAAAATGTATTTTTCCACCGAGTGGTTCTTTGTGTCAGCTAAAAGGAAAATAGTTCAATAACTCCCCTTATTTTCGTTTTGTTTTTATAACATACACGCAACCTATAAATAAATCATGAATTCATGTCATAAACTCAGACAGAGAAATGAAAAAAATAACAAGGAGTGTTGATGAATTAAAAGTAAACACTGCTCTTTATCAGCAGACAATGCAAACATATTTATAACTTAACCTTTAATGTTGATAATAAATGAACTTTGAAACTGAAGTTAGACAAGTCAACAAATATCCTACGAATATCTTGTGTTGATTTCACCAAACCTTGTTTATTACTGGATTTTATTAATAACTGACTATACCTATCCCCGTCCTCTCAATAAAAGAATTGCTTCCTTCTCACATCAACCAAGATGTTAACTGAACCAGGAATGAACATGCTGTTGTTACTATTAGCTTTAGTTGATATTTATTTAGCCACTTTACTTAATAACTTCTATCTTAGCTATTTAATTTATGTTTACTGAGATACAATCTTCTTTAGTTTCTTTGTTTTTCTGTGGTTTTCCAGAAACATTAGCTAATAACACAAGTAAATTCAATAACCTAATTTTGTATATCGTTTGAAGATTATAAGAAAAATGCTTATCTCGGTAAATAAAACGACATTTTTTTTTTGGCCTCGGTTAGAAAAATACGAAGTTTGTCCAGGACAAGTTATGTATCTTTTATATACGGTAACCTGTATATGTTTATATGTTTCGAAAAACTTTAGTCCGCTGTGTCGTTTGTCCGAAATTTTCATTTGTCCGAAAATCATTTTTCTCTAACCATTCACTTAATTTCTAAATGATTAAAGAGAGGTATACCTACAGAACCTGTAGGTAAGGTTCCATTAGTTTTATAACAATCCAGGAAAGTAACACGGTTTCAAGGATAAAGGATGTTCGGACAAACGAAACATCTGACAGAAGTTTTTGAACTTAAGATGGTACCTTTATACACATTTGTTGTGTTGTTTTATTTGTTATTGCTTTTTATTCATTGTTACTCGCACAATCAACAATCTTTAAAGCCGGCTCTTCCCTAAAGTTGTCTGTTATTTTATTATCGTCAATAAGTGCTTTCGGTACCTACTTGTTCTACATGTTTGTATAACATCTAAAAAGTCAGAAACAAAAAAAAACAAGTTCAGTAAGACTAAACTACTACAAGCACAAGCAGTGTCAATTGACGGAAACTTACTTTAGTTGCTGTTTTTAACGTCCTAAAATAAACAATAAAATTGAATTACACAGGGAGCATTACCGCTGTGCACTTTTTTGCATAGTAAGGTCATTTGAATATAGAACGATCACAAAAGGAATGAGGTGAATTCACAATAGATTCATACTGCATTGAAAAAAATCGTCGCAAGGTGCCTTAGGAGCCTAGATTTACGAAACAAATAGCTCATCGTATCAAACAGCTCAAATTCCGAGCCCCGTTACTCCACAACTACAAGCATTAGAAAATAACTGGTGCTTCCACTACTGACACATAACAATGGCACATATTATATAAAGAATAGCGGTAGACTAATGCTGTTTGAATGATACAGTCATTTAAATTTAGGACGAACAGACCGACAGTTGGGTCCACAGTTTCACCGTCCTTGGCAATAAATGCTTTGAGAAATGACGATGGAAGGCGATTCATCAGGTTATTAGCGGTATAATGGTGGAACTCTGCGGGTGGTAATAATTAAACCTCCGTGATCCTCCGTGTCCAGGGGTCCTGGATTACCTGTCATGTCCATGGTCGGCATGACGCGCAGGAACATCGGCTTAGCGTAGGCCGGCAGGTCCTTGGCGAGGTCGCGCGCCAGCCGCGCCAGGTCTAACGAGCCCTCCGCGTCCACGATGCCGCACATGCCCGCGCGCCCTTCCGTGTTCGGCACCTGCGTCAATCATACACGATTTACATTGGTCAAGGACAGTAGACAGTGACGTAGTGTAAACCGATCGAACAGTAGCGAGTCAAGTTGCCTTACCACTGGATCCAAATATAATCGTTTTAATTTTTTTTTACTTCAGTGTCATTGGCACTGTATTTGCCACTCCAAACATCATACATAGTACGTCTTGGCTGTTTTTGTTATTTACCACCTTCTTTACTTTCCCCACCACAACTGTAACCCACATGCTACGCGCCATAATGTGCCTATTCACGTGCGCATAAAGTACATAATTATTTGTTTAATCATCGCATAATCATTAATTTTGTTCTTAGGACGGTTGGCACCTAGGCAAGGTTAGGTTAGTTCGACAGTAAACATGTGACTATCAAAATAACTTAACTCATGGGGCGAGAAATGCCTTGCGATGAAATGAAAATTCTACATAATGATAAGCTCGTTGAAAGGGGTTTCGTTTCGTTAAAATAATAGGTACCCATACCTACCACCCTACACCGATTCATGTGAACAGCCTCATATGAAATGTTTTGCCACTAGATCACACGATATTTTAGTACCCGACAAGTAGGAACCGGCTCTTAGTATGCTAAGCAATCAAGACATGCTACAAAATATATTGAACATATCCATAAAGAAAATGATTGATACATTAGCATTATGCGGTCCATCTTGTTCGGATAGCACAATGTGTCACGTTATTTTTGTTTACATTTCTTAATGACCTACTCAGACAAAGTAAAGATCAACGTACAGAAGCTTTATTACCTTGGTGAGATAAGATAATAACAGCGAACGATACACCCAGATATCTCCAGTGCTCTTTAATGCTACTGTCCTAACACTTGAAGGTTATCATCTAAGGTAAAGATGTAAAGATAATCAAACCACGTTGATTATATGATAAGTTTGTATGTATGTCGATTTTGTCCTACGGGAACAAACTGAAAACGTTTTTTTATTGATTTGGTTTGCTTTTGACTAACCCATGGAGGAGGAAGATTTTGTCTACAATGAAGCTCACCCGAAAGATGCCTATTCATCCTAGCTAAGATAAATACGAAATTATCCGGATAAATACGATGTCGTTTGATTCTTCGCTACATCTTATTCTTGAATGCTATTGGGGAGCTTCTAATTGATATCGTATTGTTTCTAATTCGGCCGCCTTTACGGCTGCTGCCACGTTAATTTGAACTGTATTTAGGTTGAGAATACAGAAATCCAGTGTAGAATAAGATCCCTGGCTGCATATTATGTTATTTGAATTAAGTTTCGCATTAAGAAGAAAAGAAGAAGAAAGAGAATCGGTCTTATAAAGTCCGCATATGTCTGCACCTCAAACAATTTTACATAAGTTTTAGAAATAAAGAGTGGCTCTGCCACGGCAAGCCCTGGTGTCCTTGTTATTATGTGCTCCTGCATGTTGCTCTTTTAAAAATCGGTAGTTATCTAAGAAGGGATATGAGTTAGGTACTCACCGTGACCCCGTAGACGACGGCGTCCCGGTGGTCGGCGACGCGCGAGACGGCGGCCTCGACCTCGGTGGTGGAGACGTTCTCGCCGCGCCAGCGGAACGTGTCGCCCGTGCGGTCGCGGAAGTACAGGTAGCCCAGCTCGTCCGAGATCAGGATGTCGCCTAGTACGCAATATACAAGATATTAATTACGATTTTTTATGCTACAGGAAAATAAATGGTCACCCGATAGGTGATGACCGTAGCCCCGGACATTCGTAACACCAGAAGACGAATCGCCGTTGCCGGCTTTTTGCAGCAATAGATACTTGTCTAACTGCTGACGAGCTAGCGATTAGCTATCGACTATTTTCTCGCCCAAGAAACGAGACATATATTAATAGTTAATCTCTGACTGTTCACACTGACGGCGAGAACTCTCTCCACTAGTTTGTCCAAACAAAAAATATAGATCTCGTGTCAATAAAAGAGACACATATTAATAGTTAATCGCTGGTTCTATTCGTTTCTCGTTCATGGTCGGCGGCGGGACAAGTGCCATAAGCTCCTTTGTCAAATACTTATTTCGACAGCAATTTTCAGCAGCGAAGTTCTTGTAGGCTTTAATTTCAATACCTACTTATGTGAAGAAGTGGTTTTAATGCTATAGTATCTTGCTAAATTATCCTTCAACTTTGAACTTGCTTCTCCATGTAAAATTAAAAGTCGAAAATTTTGATTTAATATTCCAGTTACCATTCGAAATTTAGTTAAGCTCCTTAAGCCCGCCATTTTTTTAGTTCCTTTACAACTCACGGCGTCGCTGGTGGTATACGTGAAAGTGATATTTTTTTAGTATGAAGTTTCCCTTTTTCTCTTTAATAGTAATTACCCCTTTGGTTCAACTTGACCACTAGTGGTTCGACTAAGCCACTAAAGCGCAGCCACTAACTGTGGCCACTGGTGGCTGAGTGAGCGACAAAACGCCGCGATTAGTAGCGAGTGCTGACGACTCCCACAGCTATTGTAGAGCCGTTACCATCTGACCATCGGAGTAACGGCTCTACAATAGTGGCTCAGACGCGGCCACCCAAACGCTCGGTCTGCGCCGATGCTATACAAAATGTATGAAAAAACTCGTCCGCAGCTTGTGGCTGCCACAAGTGCCTTTGCTATGGTCGCCACTAGTGGTTTTTTTCTGATTGACAATCGCTGTTGGTGCTATGCACCGTAACAGCTTCACAGGGCGTTGGTAGCCTAATGTGCGGTAGCTCAGAGACTAACTCGAGATCGTCGAAACTTACCGGAGATGAAGGCAGAGTCTCCCTTGGAGAAGACGTCGCGCACGACCTTCTTTTCGGACGCGGACTTGTCCACGTATCCGAGGAAGGCGCGCACCGGGTTGCTCTCCGCGATCTTACCGATGAACACGCCCGGCTCCTCCGGCTGCGCTAACTGTACAAAAGGTTACATAAATTTAATTATAACATTTTTAATATCTCATTGGGCCTGTGACTGATTTAAATTTAATTGTAACCAATTGAGCAGTGGACTACCTTTAAAAATATGTATCTATATTAAATTCGTTTCAAAAAGCAATCATTATTGTGATACGCATAGAAAACAAACACTATGCACATATTTCATAGAACTAAAAATTCTTATAGGCGAAACGAACCGTTAATAGTGTTTGAAAATAACTCGATTCGGAGATACGATTTTAATAATTTTAATAAATTAAGTTAACAAATAAAACAAAACATTAAATCGATTACATAACCTTATCGATAATCGATTTTTTTATTGTGATTTTATTATAGCAGCATCACTAAATTTGCTAAATAAAATCTGTCACAGGCCGAATAAGATACGAAAAATATGATATTCGTTTTAACCATGTGTATATATCCTAAACGGAAATATACACGATAGGTGATTTTTATCGACGCTTAACGGCCCGACCACAACTTTGCGCGTCATGGCGCGTTTACGTTTATTTGTTTATTTACACTAGCCAGTGCAGCAGTCGAACACAATAAGCACGCAACGGCGGCGTCTGCGCTAGAAACATTTTGTGTTGGCATATGACGACGACATGGTGACTAACGCAAGTAAAATTTACTTTTCACTTCTCATGCTTGTAAAGTCCTTCTTTGTGCTGGGAATAGGCTGCGACATTGTATGCACCAGTGCATAAAGTGTTGTCGTCATCGAGACTAAGACAATTAAGCCCTACAGTCAGACAGACGAGGTGACTGCATAAAATAAACTTTTATTATTGTTATTTTTATTTTATTTGCCTTCTACAGGGCGAACGATATGAAGTGTTACCAAATTCAAAAGGCTACGATTTTTTTTTGTTGTCTTAAATTATTCATTATTAAGAAAAAAATGAGAAAAAGATATCAAATTTTTAAGATTACTTTATTTTAACTCGATATGACCACCTTCTGCTGTCTATGGCCTTCAGACGGTAGAAAAATGAGTTGCACGCTGCACGAATGTGATCCTGCGGTATGCAATGGCAATTACGTACGATCGCTTTCTTCAATGCATCCATACTGGCATGTTTTCTTCTCCTCACCTTGCTCTCCACAATGGACCAGATAATAGAAGTCCATCGGGTTCGCGTTTGGGGAATTCGAAAGACATTGTGTGGACGAAATAAATTGTGGCACGCGTTGTTCAGCTATTCTTGGTTCACACGAGCTTTATGAGCCGGGGCCGAGTCTTGTTGTAATGTCCACGGTCTACTACCGAAATGTTTGCGTGCCCAAGGCTCCAACGCAGCTTCCAAAACATTTTCCCGATAGTAAGTCGCATTTACTTTGACACCAGGCTCGATTTTGTGAATTTGGTAACACTTCATGTCGTTCGCCCTGTAGGTTGCATCTAACAAAAACAAGCAAAAACATTACAAAATCAACGTATGACTTGGCAGTTTTGCGTTCGACCTAAGTTAAAAATCTCATGCAAAAATACAGTGGCGGGAAAGAGGTTTTTGTCTATAGTTTTGGACTATTAATTAGGTAGTTGATTTCTTTGCAAAACTTGTGGTGTTACGGAATTTAGTGAAGAGGAAATAATGCTAACACCTAACACACTAAAAGAAAAAAAATGCAAAAAAACTTATTGAATAGACATTGCCGCCTAAATCCAAGAAAAAATATTTTTCATCTCACTAGCTCGGAAAGCCCTTTTTGCTTGTGTGATATCTATTGAGAAAATCGCTTTTTATCCACATGTGAAGAAAGAGTTTTGACATTTGAAGGCAGCTTAAGTGATATTTGACAGGTAACAAAACGTAAAACGTTAAAAGTGCTGAATTTTTAACATCACAATTAATGAATTGCATCGAGTAAAAAACACTAAATACAGTCTTACAACTTTATTTTAATTCATAAATATCAGCTTTAAAAATTAACCTTCGTTCTTGTTTTAAAAACGGATAAATGTTCTGACAGTCCAAATAAGTCGATGTGCGAACAAAACGCAACCGAATAAATAAAAAATAAACTTACGTCAAAACTTTTCTATTAAGCCGTCAACGTTAAATATTCGCATTTTTTTCTAGTTGGTTTTGTTATTAAAAATGAGTGATTCGAGTGATGAAGACGTATTAACACCTGTGGAATTACGGGAAACCGTGCAAAATGCGGAATTGAGCTTATAGTACAAACCCTTTTCTTAGTTTCCTCGCTGTAGTGAGGTGAAAAGTTTTGTGTTATACACGGGTGAAAAGTTATTTTACGTCTCGTGTCTTGAAACGCTTGCTACGCTCAGGATTCTATTTTTGAACCACTCGCTTCGCTCGTGGTCAATCATAGAATCTTTTCGCTACCTTGTGTTTCAAATGAACACTCGCAGGTAAAATACAACTGTCCCCCCTTGTATAACTAACTAATAACTATTAAAACATATGAAAATTTCAAAGTTTGGAGAAGCGGCAAACATGTCAGTACATTCTCATTCATGCAAGTTTTTTTACATTAACACTGTTTAATTTCCTCGTAATCGAAGTGAAAAGCAGTCTGAAACTCGGTCTGAAAACCCATTTTAACTTCGACTTAATTATACAACCATACCATAAGTCTCGGATAAAATGTTATATTTTATGCCCTTGTGATACAATCTACTATTATTACTTCCGTTCATATGTTTATGTAGTTGAGCACACATAAAATGTATTACTACCTAATTGTATGTGTTACTTTTTTCAATTCAATAATGCAGGATATTTTTGTTTAATTTTACTCAAACCTAAACTAGCGTAGCAGACCCGAATAAAAGTCTACCAGCACTTCCTAAACGAACCACTCTTGAAAAGAAGCGCTGCAAGAAACTCAACAGTCAGTTTATGTACCGTACTAGCATTTCTTTAGTAGCTATCGGCTTTTTTTCGTGTTTATATGAAACACGAGCGACCAATGCTATCAGGTGCGAGTGCGAGTGTGATAGCGTATTTACTAGCGTGTTCACAGTGATGTTTACCTGACAGAGTCCACTGGAGTCCCGGATGGGCTCGCCGGTCTCCTGGTCCACCTTGATGATCGCGATGGGGTACACCTGCGGGATAATCCTCGACACGAAGCCGATCGCTCCCGGCTTGCCGTCAATATTCACTAGAGGGAACACAAATTATCGTTGGGTTACTTTTATCTCCAGGATTTGGTTACACAATTAACAAAACAGCACATAAGATTCAGTAAAGTTGGGAACGTCTTAAATAAACTAAATAAATTATAAACCAAGTGGAGTACAGAATCCTAAAGGCGGTATGAAGCTTGTCCTCAATTCCAACTAAATAATTAATTCAGAGGATCTTTATGAATTTATATGTACAGGGTGGCCCAAAAATACGTTGACAAAGATTTTTAAGAAAATGTTTTTATTACTTACAAGACTTTCACAATATGACATTAAAAATTAAAAACTACAATCTTTTTAATTAAAAAAATCAATTATCTTCAAAATATCCACCTTTGGCTTTGATACACAGATGCAAACGTTTGTTAAAATTGTCAACGATATGCCGCAGCTCCTCCGAGGTTATTTTTGCCCACTCTTTGGTAAGTGTTGCTTTCAGAGCGTCTACACTTTTGTGTTTAGTGGCACAGGCCCTTGCCTCTAAGATTGACCACAAACTTCGATCAACAATTTACAACTAGATTCAACGTCACAGCTCTGAAAATGGCCAGAGAAATATGAGCACAAAATAAGTTTGTGCTCTTATTTCTGACAGTACGCGTCAACCACAGCCAACGTGAGGACGTGACAAAATGCCTCAATGTGCTTTTAAAAATTGCGGTAGTAGCCACCGTAACACTAAGGTTTCGGAAGGAATATATTTCTTTAGGTAAGTACAAGACAGTTTTTCATTTAAAGTACGTAAATATTAGCATTTACATTAAAAAATCAATAATATATTGTTTGGACAACCATCTTGTCAATAATCGGTGGTTTGGGAACAAGAAATTCATGGAGTAGTTCTCATTTTAAAATAATATATTTATGTTTATTTTTTTGTAGATTTCCTAGTGATCCTTTTTGCTGTGCTTGAGTACTGCAGAAATTAAAAAAAGTCAATCTATACGGCAAAGCTTTGATAAATATCAGAGAAATTGCAATGAACTCAGTGAAAAATTAGACCATAACCCAATTTCGGACGTTTCTTCACAAATAGTAGGTTATATTTCTGGTTTCGTGGTGAGTAGCCTAGTAAAAAATCTTAATTGCGACGATTGCAAAAAGGACATGTGGGCAACAGAAAAACTATGGTTCCACAAGTTAATAGACATACGAGACATGGGTGGATTGTGTTATGCCTCAAACGATGTCTTTGACATATGTATGAAGACCGAACGTGTTATACGCAATTGTCTTCGCATTAGTGGCGGTAAAGACATACAAAAAAAATATTATAAAAACTTTATACGTATGGTTGTTTCAAAATCATTAATCGAAAAAGTTCTGTTTGTTGGAAAACCCGAACATAATCATAAAGTAAATTTGCTTAAATTAATAATAGAGCAGTATAGTGATGTACGTTTGCATTATATCTGTAAAAAAGAAACCTCTCAAGCAAAAAACTGCTCTAAAAGACAGCTATATAACAAGCTAAATTTATTTAAGGGTAATTAATATGCGGATTGGGAACTTCACACCCATCATTAAATTTCTTCGCCGATCTGTGCAGGTTTCCTCAAGATGTTTTCCTTCACCGTTTATGGTAAATTTCAAATTAAATTTCGCACATAAATTCCGAAAAACTCAGAGGTGCCAGCCCGGGTTTGAACCCACGACCTTCTGTTTGAGAGACGGTAGGTCGAACAACTAGGCTACCATGGCTGTTGCCTGGCTAGGCCTGCGTGGGAACTTAGCCCAATCCTTCTCGTCGTAGGGAGCTCTGTGCCTAGTAGAGGGACGTAGATAGGCTGAATTATTATTAATGAATATTATATATTTTATAGCCAGATAATCTAGATTTAAGTTAAATTGTCAACTTCTTAAATTTCTAACACTATCATTTGATTAATAAAATGTATTCTGCGTAAAAAGTGGAATACGTAAATATCTTTGTATTTTAGCTAAGATCTCATTTTATTATTAATTTATTAAAATGTACCAATCTCACACTGTACGGCAGAATACAGCAAATTTTAGTGTAGGTATGTATCTCATAATAAGATTAAGTCCGGTGTCAAAGCATCGTTTTGACGTTGACAAGTGACAGCGTTAGTCTGACCTGACATCTGTTATAGGATTTAATTTTTTTTATTATTACCCCCTTACTTATAAACGTGGAATAAGCTTGGAATAGTTTATGCCATGCTTTGTCCTTGTCTTTAATTGTTACATTTGCATCTGACAGAAAGTGACAAAGCGTGGCATAAACTATTCCAAGCTTATTCCACTTTATAAGTAAGTTGTTTAGAACCTATAGAATTTGCTTTTGTCGTGTCGTATAGCTTGTTATGCCCTTTTAGAATGAGTAAGGTTTAATCAATTGACAATAAAATAAGTATCAATCCTAGCTAAAATACATAAATATTAGCGTCGACCTGTTTTCACAGGGAATACAATGGATTAATCAAATTAGTGTTAGAAATTTGAAATGTTGTCATTTATACATTTAATAATTAGTTAATAATTTAATTTAGTTCATTATCTATAAGTATATTTCATTTCATGTCAATATTTGTATATGTTAATTTGTTTGTGTTATATCTCAGTCAAATAAAAAAAATGTCTGTCTTATATAATTGCGACTCCATTATTTCCCTGTTCCTAAAATAGAATGACATGTTTTTGAAACGAAGAATGTTCCTTTGTTTATCGAACGCTTTTGCTCTTGAGACGAAAGGTGGTAAGTATTTTAAACAATTATTATTATTTGGATCTTTGTTCCTTAGACTTAAGGTATAATTTAAGTTAATTTAGAAGGTTCACGGAACACGGCCACTTTTTCGCTTTGATTTTGTATGGGACCTTGAATCTAGTTGTAAATTGTTGATCGAAGACCACAAACTATAATCCATAGGATTAAGGTCAGGCGAGTAGGGTGGCCATTCTTTTGAGCTAATGAATCCGGGAAAATTGTCTCTACACCACTGCTGCACACTATGGGCCCTGTGAGATGGAGCCGAGTCCTGCTGGAATATCCACGGTTGGGTTTCAAAATGTTGTTGGCTCCAAGGAAGAACTACAGCTTCAAGGATATCTCTTCTGTATATTTCTTGATTAATTTTGACACCTTTTTCGATGAATATAAGGGGAGTTTTACCTGTGGAGCAAATACCACCCCAAACCATAACTGATTCCGGCTTTTGACGGTGAGGAACAATTGCGGCCGGTCCAGGACGACTAGAACAATACATTCTGTCATTTTGGTGATTATGGGCCTGTTCAACGCAAAAAAGTTTTTCATCTGAAAAAAGGATATTTTTCCACTTTTCAGTAGCGGCACGCTGCTTAATCAAACGGCATCTGTCGAGGCGAACTTTTTTATCTTTTTCTTCAAGAAGTTGTGCTTTACGCAGTTTGTATGCTTTCAATTTGAGGTCATTAGCGACAATACGTTGCACCGTCGAACGACTTACACCCAGCTCCCTAGCCATTTTTCGCACTTTGGTCCGTGGATTGCGATCAAGCCGTTTCTTGATAATATTTCGGAGCCTGGGAGTCCTAACAGTCCTCTTTCTTCCTCTTCCTGGGCGGTCCGCGATATGCCCGAGCTCATTATATCGCTTAATAGTCTTGGACACTAGTTGACGACTGACATTTAGCGATCTAACTATCTCACACTGTCGTTTTCCAGATTCGTGTAAGGAAATTATTGCGTTGCGTTGCGAAGACATGACAAAAATCAATATTTAACTAAATAATTTTACACAAGCTATCTCTTCCAAATCGTCAACAAACTGTGTAAAAATGTAATAGAAAAACAAATGAACTCGTAGCGTGTTCCATTTTCAAAATTTTTACTTTTTAATTTTGTCAACGTATTATTGGGCCACGGTGTATATGTATTCCCAGTCTATTCGGTGAATGAGTATATGGAACTTGACATATAAATAAGATTGACTCTTTAATTTTGAATGTACTCTGTATTTGTGTTGACTTTTACTATTATAATTTAGTTCTATTTCTGACGACCTCAATGTAACTGCATATAATTTGACATGCCATGTAATTTATACTGTGTTATATTGAGTAATAAAATCTGTATCTGAATCTGAAAGACTGATTCTGATGATAATATTCTCTCACTCTAGTTCCACAGTTCAATAATATCATTGCATGAATTTAATAGGTTATTTTAACAATCGTGTAATAAATAAATGTTCGGGAGTTATAATAGCCTAAATCACTACCAAAATCCGTCATGTTTACATTTGAATGTTACATTATACATAGCTGTCTCATTGGATATGCTGAATTTTAATTTGTGACTGTGAAAATACCGTCCTGCGCTGACTTAAGCGCTTAAATGTGACGTTGACCTAAATAACCAGCTTCAGTACTTTATTGAGTCTCGATCGGAGCGGATATGTTATTCCAGCCGTACTTTTAGTTGTTCTAAAGCCGGATGCTCAACAGCGAGCTAACATAATCGTTATTGCAGACACAATAACAAATGAAAATGTTTACAAATTGCATCGGCCTTATTTATAAGCAAGGGCCTTTACATGCAAACAAAGCACGTGGTTAGATACAAGCTTCTAGGGAAGAACAATATACACAATACATAAAAGTATTCAGGTGCAGAGTGTGAGAACCCGGATTTTAATATTATTGAGACAAAGAACTCGTCATCGTCATAATAAGCTTACAAAATGCAGGATACAAAATAATTTAACGATTCGCGATTGTAAACACAAGATTACAACAAAAGCACTTGATTCTGAAGGTTAATAAATAATAATAATAAAAATCCAACAATAGTAAGTTTAAAAAAGTCGGTTTTTTTTAAATAACAGCCAAGTGCGATTCCAACTCGCATACGATCATACAAAGGTTTCCATACCACGGTAAAATATTAAAACATTAACACAAAAATGAACACATTTTTATTATTTGATATTATAGCGGCCATACAAATACACAACGGTCAACGGTCACAGACGGAGTGACAGCGGAGCTTTAGTAATAGGGACCCGTAGGCACCCTCAGGGTACTGAATCCTAAAAAACGGCAACTTGTGATTTATATCGAGACTTACCTATGTTTGCATTTCCTTCGGTGGCTCCATAAAATTCGGCAACATGTTTGATATTGAACCTCTTTACAAACTCATCCCAGATCTGTAACGGATGAAACTTTACATTTGATAAATGATAACTAAGTTCATCGACAGCGAGAATAATCTCAGTTTCATCAGAACAAAGATAGGTTTAATAATATTCATTACAGTCATTATCATTAATCATAATCCCGGGTATAATTTTATCAGCGTAGATTTGTAATATTAATATCAATAACAAGGTCCACAGTGATAAGAACAACGATTTTAAATGGCAGTAGCTTTAAACAGTTTACGACATAATTACTCAATTAGTTATTAATGTAGTAGTCAATGTGCGACCGTGATGGCATTATCTTACTACGATTATAAATGTGAACATTTTTATGGACTGATGTCTATTACTCAATCACACCAAAACGGCTGGACGGATCTGGATGGAATTTGGCGTAGAGATAGATTATAGTCTGGACAGCACCTAGATTACGTTTTATCCCGGAAACATGTACGGTTCCTGAGGGAAAAGCAATGACCTACTTTTACGGGGACGGAATCGCGGGCAATAGCTAACATTATTTATTTGTGACCGAGCGAAACATTAACGAAATTGTCAGGGCTCCGAAATTCAAGTAAATCGTAAACTGGTACCCTGCAAGTCAAAAAAGTTATAATCATATGGAAAGAAGTGGTCTCTGCCTATCCCTCTGGGAAATTGGCGTGATTTAATGTATGTATGTATATGGCAATTCATTAAAATGGCGTCTTGTTGCGATAAAGTTAGCCAGTTAAAGTAAAACTTGAAAAGAGGCGTGACTAGCACTTTATATTCCGTCGAAACTCTCATTCAATTTGAAAGAAAAAGACTTGCCCTCTTATTCATTAAGACGCAATTGCTAAAGCACGCTTCAAATGTTATTTGTCCTTATCTGTCATTGTAACATTTGAATTGGACAGAAAGAGACGAATACTTTAACTAAAATAGGTTTATTGTGCGTGTACGAATAATACTTAACAAACACCGAAGGATCATAGGCGCAATTGAAATCGTATGCTACTAAGTACTAATAAGCCGAATGTAACAATGAGAATTACCAGGAAAATTTATAAAGTAGTACACTCAACCACAACATAAATGCAAGTTATGCTGATATTCCTCATAAAACCACATACCTAATACATTTCGTTCATGTAGATCCAAACCAGTAACTGGATGTAAAATCATAATACGTTTTCATTGTAGAAATCTATCTGCGGTGAAAACATTAATATATGTATGTATAGTTAATTTATTTGAGTTCTATAATTAATTTAAACCATATAGAAACGCAGTTAATGTTAATTTTTCTTTGTTTTCACAACAAATTTTAACAACAAAAACGTGAACTAATTTGTAAGAAACTTTGTTATAACAAACATTGTAATTTTGTATAGAACGTCTTTTTATTGCCTCGCATTCAAAGTGCAAAGTAGAGTGTTTAACGCGTGACTAAACAACCATAATGAATGACACTCGACCTATAGCCACCCTCGCTCGCGTGGCTAAACATCGCGTGTCATTATGGCTTGTTTTAGTCCCTTGTTGAACAATCTACTATGAATACACACGTATGCGAACGCCAGGCTGGAGAAAATCCGCTATACTTACTTGCGGTCTCATCCCGTTGCCGAAGATCGTCCGCACCGAGTGCTGCGTGTCCGCGACCACTGGCGGCGTGGCGAGCACGTAGCGACACATCTCGCCGATGTAGTGGGCTACCTGCACACAACATAAGGGACGCGTCAGTTTCTAGGGTTCAGCGGGACTGGGCAAAGTGGACAAGTTGTATTCTACGATAGTTGGTGATATCAAGACGAACTTAATTTTGTGTTCTTCAAGTTTTTTTTTATACAGCCCTGGAGGGGAACTACCTTAAATCCTTTAGTTAGCTCATTTTACTGAAAGGAAACATTCCTTTATTTTTAAAAATAAACAAAACTGCATTTAACGATTTCTTAAATTATTCTTGTCCCACCCGGGAATCGAACCAACTAAAAATGAAAAAATAAACCCTCGCTATTTTATTACACGAATCGGTAGGATTATTGTTCAGGATAAAATTTGTCTAAGAAACATTTGGCCTTACATTCATCTGTTGTACGAGATGCCCATGAATAATATTTATAACATACATGCATACATAACCTCACGCCTTCATTCCCAGAGTGGGGTAGGCAGAGCTACAGAATTACCAACAAGTCTAAAAACTTCTCGATAATTCTGTAACCACATTTTGCACAAGTAGGTTAAGATGTTTCCCAGTGTATTAGTGACAGGTGGCAAGCCCATCGCCTAACAGTGCTACAAGCTTTTATTCCCTTAGTCGCCTCTTACGACATCCAGGGGAAGACATGGAGTGGCACTATTCTAATCCAGCAACCACACGGCTAATATTTATTAGAAGTTCTTTATTAACAATACCTAGTACTGTTCACTTGTAACAAGTAAATTACACGTTATAATTTTCTTATCTCTTCAACATCTAAAGACATCGTGTGGAGTACAAGCGTGCTAATGTTATTTATCTATGCACAGCACGATTCCTTCTTACACTAGACGTTCGTTCTGTCGAAAAGTTTAATAACGGAACGTACTTTTTTTGCAACGCGGGGCAACAAATTTGAAATTCGAACGATAACATTTTAAAAACTATAAAAAATAAGTATTCGTTCGAATTTCAAATTTTGTTTTGTTTTGCTTTCATTCCGCAATTGACAACATTTCAAAAAAAAAAGCATTATTGTTTTTTCGCGTTTATAATAGCTGGTTAAAAATTAGACTACCCGTATTTCTTGGTTTTTCTTTATTTAACTTAAATTCGTCGTTAATAATTTATTAAAGAAATAGTCATTAAAAAGACCGTATATACAAAGTTAGGAACACTGATGTCGTGATCTTAGCATGATATAAAATAAAAAAGTAACTTTAAACAGAAACAGAACTGACTGTCATGTCATGTCACTCACTTGTCAATCATTCGCTGCCGTTCGTTCACAAATTTGTTATTTTGCGTAATTTAATTAATTACATAATTTGTAGACGCCATTAAAATAAATAAACTATTTTGCGTAGAATTGAAAGCGTGTAGTTAGAATCAAGTAATCCGTCAGAAAGATAAAAAATGAACATGACAGTTGTATATTTTTTTCAATTCCTTTGGTAATAAATGGACTAAGGGCACACTATAAGTGTATTCCTAACATTCACAATCCAACTTTTTTTACTGTTTTTCCTAAATATAAAAAAACAACTGCATAAAAAAATCCAAAGATATTTTTACTATAATCAGCAGTGTAAAATCTAGAAACGGTATTTTATTTTACTACCGTAGCACAAAATGAATTGTTGTCAATTCTGTAATAATGGTTTTTATTTTTAGTTGGTTCGACTCCCGGGTGAGACAAGCCACATTTAAGAAATCGTTAAATGCAGTTATGTTTCTTTTTAAAAATAAAGGAATGTTTCCTTTCAGTAAAATGAGCTAACTAAAGGATTTAAGGTAGTTCCCCTCCAGGGCCCATAGATTTTTTCCACCCTGTATATACTAATCAAACCAAAATAGGGGCCACGCTATGTTCGGCATACAAAATAACTATGATCGGAGAAGGATTGTTATATTATAACAAATGTTAACTTGTAATTTTTGAATTTAGTATCATTCGAAAGCTGTAATGTTCAACTAACTCATATCATAAGCTGTGTTTTTTTTAAATCAATTGTTTTGTTTTTACCGTGCGTGCGGATTTTAAAAAAGTTGCATATTTTTGCTCGTTTGTATGAAATTTTAAAATTGTTTTAAAAATCCACCCGCACGGTAAAAACAAAACAAGGGACAAAAAATACAAAAAAAACAGCAGTTGAACATTGCTGCTTTCGAATGGTAGTAAATTCAAAAATTACAGGTTAAGATTTGTTATATTATAATAATATTATAACAAAACAGTTCTTTTGTATGTAGAACATAGCGTGGCCCCTATTTTGTTTTGATTAGTATAGGTAATCGGAAAGTTTGGAAACTATATCTCTTTCGCCGTGCTCAGTATTGATAATGCGGGTAGATTTGTTTACTTCGAGTTCAAATTAGCGTCTGACCACTAAGTGGTAAACCAAAAAAATGGCGGCAAATTTAAAATATCACTAGCTGCATGGAATGCATAGCGACTGGATAGGTACTCACAATGTGACAGTTTGTTTCATAGGTACTCGTAAATGGTTGCTACGTCAAGAATAAAAAAAATGCTTGTATCACGACTTACTGGGCCCTATCCCACAAAAGTTTACAATTGTACAATTCCACAAAATTGTTAAATTGTAGATAAAAATCGTATCACCAAAATTACAAATATGTCAGAGTTACAAGTTGACAATCTACAAATTATTCGCGTTTGTAACAGCGTAACACAAAACGCAGTGGGTATGTCTCGAAAATTTACATAATTGTACGGTTTGTAGATTTGTATTTGTACGTAAGCTGCCAATCGTCTAATGAGTTTTAAGTATCTCTTTTATGTACCGTTTTGATTGACATATATATGTCATTTGTCTTCTCCGTCAAATGTCGTGCCTTTTTTCAAGGGATTTAGCATTGTTGTCGCAAATATAATTAATTATAAATACAATGGATTTGCAATCTAAAATAAGTATTTTAAACCTTATAAAACAGAACAAAGATATTTTGTTTGGAAAATTTTCTCCTACGTTGACTCATGCGGACAAAATAAAAAAATGGAAAGAAATTGCAAAAGAATTAAATGATTTGGCCATTATAGAAAAAGATTGGAAATATTTGAGAGACACTATTTGGCAAAATTGGAAAAGACGCACAATGGTATGTATTCGTGTTGTACATTTTTATAAGTAAGTAAATAAATATCAGAGGACAATTTCCCACAAATTGACCTACTCCCAAACTAAGCTCTAGGCTAGTACTATGGGTACTAGACTACGATAAACTTACTTATACAGAGAAATATATTTATATACATACATAGAAAACACCCAAGACTTAGGAACAAATATTCGCGTTCATCGCATAGTATGTATCTAGTAGCGCAACTTTGTAGCTTGTAATGATTCAAGAAAATCCATAAAAAAACCATAATTGTTACTGTCCAAAGTTCCTGTTTCAATAACGTCTCCTAAAGTTTACTTGCCTTTTTAAAAACATGAACGACTACTCCAAAGGAAAATAATTTCTAATTATGTCCAAAATCCTAGAGTTGGAGTCGCGTGTACTGTTTAGATGAAAGTGCTCAAAACTGTGTCAGCACTCATTGCGTTCCACTCAAGTGACCTCCTGTCGAGTCAGTTTGAACAAAATTACCGTCAGTTCGGAAAACCGTTATACCCAAGTTATTATTTCATACCAGTCTTTAAAGCATAATCACACAAATAGCTAAAAATGGCACAAACATCTCGAGTGATATTTAAAATGTGGATGTTTGTTTGTCTGTACGGTACAACCATTTGATGTTCAATTTGGCACAGCAATATTTACAGCCCGGAGACAATCATAGGGTACTTTATATTATGGACAACCGTACATATTTTTTTTTTACAGTTAGATAAGATGACAGTTGATGTCTTAACTTAGCTCACATAACGTGTGTAAAGGCGAACGAACGAGTATACGAGCCGAACGCGTCAATCCACTGTGGTTCAGCGTGTATGGAGAGAGTGTCATAAGTCGATTTGTCCAAAACTTCCAACATTATTGGGAAGAAATGCATATATTGTTGTTAATTATGAATTTATTTGATAAAATAAAGGACTTACAATTAATTTTATGTGTATATATTATTGAATAATAATAAAAAAAAAACAATTACAAACGTTTCAAAATTCACTATATTTCAATACTGTATAATTAACACTTATAAATAGTAAGTAACATGTTTTCACTTAAAAATATAACAAACAATACCTTAATACTATTTAATTTAAAAAAAACAACTTATATTGAACGCAAAAATATTTACTAAGTTTTTTCGTTATCTGCAATTCATGCAGTAGAATGAACCGCACGTAAAGAGTTGTTATCTTAAAAATACTATAATTAAACTATCTAACACTCATTAGTGAAACTTTAATGAGCTTAGCAATAATGTAATAAACTAATGACAGATTTAGATGAAACACTTTTTTTTCCTAGGAAGCTTTCTAAGACCCGTAACTAGTGGGTCAGAATTTAATAAAAGTCGATTTTAAAGATCGGTATTCGTCGCAACACGTGACATTTTTCTAGTATTGTTGAGCCGAAACGCTTTTATATTTTTATTTGTAGCTTCGGCAGCTTCTTCTGATAGTTCTCCTATGGATACCATCATGTGATCGAACTGATCGATTACTTCAGACCCATGAATCAGAACTTTGTGAATGGACGCTGGCAAATTGTACCACGGATATTCCTCAACAAGCTGTCGAGCCGTGTCTAAAGCAAACGATTTAAATCTCTCAGAATTAATTTTGTAACCGGAATTGAGACAGTTAAGAATTGTACCACAACTATCAATAAGCTCTTGCTTAATTCCTGTAATTTCAGCAGAAATGGCAGAGTTAGCAAAAAACCTACGTGCTGTATTCCCATCATTCGAGTTGCCGCTTCCTCCGCTACGCGGCTTGTCCACTATCAGACCTAATTTATTTTTTTAATTCTTTTTAAAATAATCTTCTTCGTTCTTAGATAATTGTTTTGTCTCTTTTGCAAATTGGAAGCGAATAGGGCGACAGTACCTAGTTGATGATGGGCGAGGATTCTTCCATAATATTGTTTCTTCTCCTGTTGTTGCAACTATGACGAATAAACTTCCATCTTCTAAATTAGGTCATCGGAAAAGCACTGGTTATACTCACTGTGTCCGGTACTACCGTCAAAACCCCACTTACCAACTAACATAACATCACCTATGGTCTCGGGATCGATACTTGATAACAGTATATTTTGAGAATCCAGTATTCTTTTAACCGTGTGGTTCAACAAATTTTGTAACTCTACTTCGGCACTTTTTTCAGTAATAGATAATTTTTCAGGGTAACACTGTTTCTTGGCTTTTAAAACCTTATGATACGAAGGCAAAACTGGATATTGTTTACTATTAATGAACTCTTTAATTAAAAGGTATTGGTGTTTTGTTAATTTTGCTTCTGTGATTAGCGATAGGATCTCACTTGGATTCACTTCACATTTATGACTATCATTTGGCCCACTACTCGAGGTTGACGAAGTATTTATCAAAGCATTGACGGCCGAGTTATCAATTTTTGAGAGGTCCACTAATCTCCTTCGCTGAGTTCGTTTACTGCAAGACTCAAAATCTTTCTTCGGTCGACCGAGATTTGATGACATTTCTTGACCAGTAAACTAATTTTCTCTCGCAGATACCGACTCATTCTTTGCTATATCTATAGTTTCAAGGACATTTAACCATTTTTTATGTTTTCTGACTAGTTCATATTTATTACTTTCTGCTTTTTTCCAGTAATCTGCGATCCTTTGGATTATGCAATTAACGCGTTTACTTAGAACTTCGATTTCAACGTTTTCAGCTTCCGGGACCATTTCCAAAACTCGATATTTTTCCATCTGTGATCCTTTAGCAAGGTGCCATAGTTCAAATATGTGCATTCTTGTAAACTGGACTTGCAAAAAAGAACCTGTTAGAAAGAAAACAAAATACATTAGAAATTGACAAATATCGTAGCATCTTCTACGAACAGCGTAGAGGACGAATTAATAAAACATCTAGCAAAATCTAGCAGAAGATGACTATTGGCACAATAACTAGACTTTTATACGCTTTTTAAACAATCAAAATTATTAATGGTATAGCATGGCGTCATTGATAAAACTCAATGGTAATACACAAACAATTTAAATATTTTTATAAAATTAGGTGTCTCGTAGCTCTCAAATAAATATAAAATGTATAGTAAAAATAGCTAGTAAAAATATTATTATTAAAACACATACCTTTGTTATTAATTTCTATGATGATTCAATAGAGTTTATCACAACAAGTTTTTAGAAATCCGTCAACAAACAACTTTCACTTTAATGATCTATTGATAAGACTAATTACGCGGTTTAAGTGTGTTCACTTCGGAGGTCTGAAAAACAATGATCCCGACTGATTACTTCAAAACTATTTATAGTTTTAAGTAGGCTGGTAATGAATGTGTTATCAGAGAAGTACAAATCATAGCTCGGCTATTGTTGATTATTTGGACTTATGACCTATGAGCGGGACCATAGTGCAATCGAGTCAAACGAAACGAATTTTAAAATTCTGTATATTAAATATTATCTGCATATGTTATCGTTTTGTAAATGAGTAAGTCATGTAAATAAGAGCTATCGTAACTTAGTCAGCATGTCAAGAGTGATATGGTTTTATCGAGTAGAATACAGAATCAGGTATTATATTTGTATCGTGTTACCTATACCTAACTAGCGAGTTGTAATTATTGTATGTATTGTATAGTGGGCGGAGATGCGCGTAAAAACAAGATAGTGTGGATTTCCTTATTGTTCTTTTTATAGCTAGTCGGTTTCTGCAAGTCGACGTCAGACCTGTTTTTTTGTGTCGATTAAATCATAGGTTAGCTTGTTCCTGATATACTCACAGTGGCTTGATACTTGATGCAGTCAGGGAAATATTGCGACGCAGAGAACTTCGTTTTGACGGCGACTGTTGAACCGAATAGGAGAGCCTGGCCGACGCTGATCACCCCGCCCGCCGTGTGGTAGAGGGGCAGGGGACAGTACACGGTGTCGTCCTCGCTTATAGCGGCGAGGTAGTGGAGCCCTGCCGCCATAAACACGAATCTAAAACAATAGTGACAGATGCCATCGTCAAGCGATTTTGGAGGTTCTAGAATGATCCGAACGACGTGACCACGTGATATCTTCCTTAGAACGCAACAAACGATTTTTTCCCACCAAATACGATGTATGATTATTATATCATGATCACATCCATTGATATAGCAGTTTTTTTCCTTAGTTACACGGGCAACACTAGAGTATAATGTTTTACTTTGATTTCTGTTACTGAACCGAAATTTTGGGGACACACCTAGTTTTGTTCGTACCTATTCTATTAGCTTTATATTGAATTTCAAACTTTACCACAACGGTATAAGATTCATAATAAATAGGTAGTACTTTCAAATTTAAATTCATTTTTCATTTCAATTTGCTTGATATTTATCCGACAAAATGACGGATATTTTGACATTTATAATAAAAATATTATGCATTGATATTTTATCCGATGTCAAATAATCGGATATTTATAATAAATATCGGTTTTTTTTCGAGCCCTGATGATTATTCACTACATACGTGCAACCTTGAGCGATTGTTTACATTTTATATACGCCTCGCTAGCAAGAATAGCACGTTTCATAACG
The DNA here is from genome assembly GCA_927399475.2 of Acleris emargana. NCBI lineage: Eukaryota > Metazoa > Arthropoda > Insecta > Lepidoptera > Tortricidae > Acleris > Acleris emargana. Next base: position 18,029,010 of record OV656836.1, read on the forward strand.
TCACACGGATATTTCTATTCCTATATTGACATATTTATAGTAAACATCGTCGTGTGTGATATCATACTAAACTAAATAATGACTTGGCCCAAGAGCTAGGTAGGCACCCTGGTCGCTAGGTATCTACAACCTTTATTGAACTCCGTCGAAATATGATCAAGATCGATACACGCACAAACATTCAGTGATACAACACAGAACACACGTTAAGGTTAATAAAAAGTTTACAACGAAAATCGTGTATGTAATAAGACTACTTCCGTGGAACGACAGAATAGTTTCTCCGGGTCAAAGTTGCTCAATTGTTTTACGATTACGCGACTGATTGGATGAACTTTGAACTCGTCATACTCCTATCGTAAACGTATACAAATAATAATGTTTGTATTGAAGATACTCACAAGTCATAAATAATGAAAACTTGTCACTGTGTGTCCTTCACCTCAGGTGTCCTTTTCAGGGTTCCGTAACCAAAGGGTGCCAAAAGGAATCCTGTTACTATATCGCATGTAGCACACCGCCGCGAAAGCGCAACGGAACCGGATCGAACCCAGATATTTTAATCAAAATTGACTTTATCGTAATGCTGTGTTCCGGATTTGGTCCGGTTCATAACAAAAGTAAAATAGAAAGTGAGGATTGACGTGATTATAAATCAAACCCCAAAAAAAGACCGACCAAGTGTTAGTCGGGCGGTATGTGACCAAGGAATAGGGACCAAAAAAGACACACGGAAATGCGTTTTTTTTAAAAGAACTTAAAAATAGTTAAGGCCCTGCACTTAATATCGTCATGCTACTTATAGTAAGGGACTCACCGACTCATACATTATTATGCTGGCTGAATGTATGTAGCATGGCACATAGGAGCATAGGATTATAATGTGATCAGCATTTTATAAATAATATAATAACAGTTCTCCTAATAAGCTGTGAAAGTTTCCTGCTAATAATTAAATTGGATGCTTGATGTTTAATCATGAATGAACGGCTGAGCCGATTTGGACAATATTCTACACACGGATACACAGATAGGTAGTCCGTGTTCTGGATTAAGTCATAGGTCAAACTTTATGTTTTAAAAAATAACAAGGTGCTGAAGGAAAATCGGTAACAGTTGTGCGATGAGCGTGAGCATTTGATCCTGAGTCATGGATGTTTTCTGTATATTTAAGTATGTTTATCGTTGTCTAGTACCCATAGTACATGCCTAGAGCTTAGTTTGGGACTAGATTAATTTGTGTGAGGTAAATGTAGTGTTAACAATCCATGACAGCACGTCCCGCCGCCGCTCAGATTGACGGTTGCGTCAACTTACCGTAACTTAATTTGGGACCCATTTCAAGAAAAATATGCTTGAAGTCGTCAATGGAAACTCAACCTTATTGTTGTAAAATATCAGATTGACTTTGGACCTAAGGTGGGTACCAAATTTAATCTCGTGACTTTACTTACGCAGAAGTAAGCAGTGGGACGGGACTTCGTAAAGTGAAAACACTATAGTTTTCAATAAATTAGACAAAGGGTTTGTATTTAGTCTGTCACTAGACAGAGACAACATTATGCTAATCGAACGGTGACAGTGTAAAGCAAATTGTCTAACACTCAATAATACGATTAGGTACCTAATAACGATATGATGATGTCATCCTGTTATCATTCATACCGGACATAACGCCGCAGAAGGGAATTCAACAATAAGAAAAACTACATAACCAGAAATATTGATATCATAAACGCGGTGGGTCTCAAACTTAAATAAGAAATTTAGTAGAATATGCGAGCTCGGTGAAAGTATTTTGCCTCGATTGAGATCACGGGTGAAAGTGGCTAGCATGCTTAATGCTTATATTAGACTAGCTTCTTCTCGCGAGTTCATCCGCGTACAAGTCCCTCGGTAAACCCCATTGGTATCTCCATAGCAACTTTATCTAAATCGGTACCGAGGTTTAACCGTGAAGCTTCACAGACAGACCAGAGTTACTTTCGCATTAATAACATTAAGTAATAGTAGTTGCCCGCGACTCCGTCCGCGAAGAAGTCGTTTATCGCGGGTAAAAAGTACCCTATCCTGCTTCGGGGTTTAAGCTATCTATACTATAGATACCAAATTTCATAGAAATCGTAAGCGTAACAGTTACTTTCGCGTTTATAATATTAGTATGGATAATATGGAAGAATGGATGATGCATATACCTGGAGTTGGAGATGACAGCAGCCTTGGGTAATCCGGTAGTTCCAGATGTGTATATGTATAGAAGTTTTCCATGAAACCCGTCGGCGTCGGCCAGGGTCCATGGAGCAGGTGGCGTGGTCTCCAGCATTGAAGTCAGGTCGATCACGTGGTCACCGCTGGCTCTGACCTCAGCCACCGCGGTGTTCAGGGGCCGGTGAACGAACTTCAGTAATTTAATCGATGGACTTAGCTCACCCGCAACTTCTTCGATTACTACAAAAATTAAATCCATTAGTTTACTCATTATAGTACGAGTTTTCCACGTGCTATTTAATAATTTAAGTTAACCATTGTATGTAAAAAAGTACTTTGTGCGTTGTCAGGTCGGTAAAATTATCTATTTTTTAATATCAAATCGAGCTTCTTACCAAGCGAGGGGTTCGTTATGTTATGATTGACGGCGTGACTTATATTGCTGTATGCCGGACTGATTTACCAACCCAAATACATATGTATCTTTGAACTATTTTCTACTTAATAATCAAGGACAAAATACACAGCAGCACACGGTAACTCTATAAACGTGGACTTAAATTATCATTATGTCAAAATGTGGGGAGATACTCCTACGGGAAAATGCTACGCACGGAATGGCGTCGCTGATACAAGCGTGGCTCAGTCTGAAGTGCCGTCCACTCACATCTCAACTCTTCTTAGACCGAAAAGGCTCTTGTTAAGCAGATATAGTAAAGACAGATGGGTAGAGGTTTGAAAAAAGATAATGTTAAGCGCGATTTCGTACTTAGTATCTACCTATTTTTATCGGCCGCTATAACTGTCAGGTAAATAAGAACTATCGAAACGTTGACAACACGATAGCAGGTCAAAAACGATATTGCTTTTACCATGTTAAATAGAGGCCCAAGTCGCATACCTACTGTTGAAATTGTTTCATATAAAAATGTATAGAGCTTTGAACAAATTTTTATGTGTTGCAGCAGCAGGCAAAGAATATTCTACTTTTGATTTTAATCCATGCTAAGTTTACTAGTGTCTTTTTGTATCAGATTGAGATCCTTTTGGCACAAATTAAACCCAAAAGGCGACCTGTAATTGACCAGTAACAAGTACAAATTTGACTTTAGATTTGAAAAATATGCTATGTGGTGGAATGATTTGACATAGTTTATTTTCCTTCATGCTACATTGGAGCACCCTATTATTGATTATGTACAGAACCCTAACAATAAGCTAAAAGCACGTAGGTAAAGCCGCAATGCGAAATATCTCATAAGCCGAAAAACTACTGCTATAGCTTTTGAATGTTTTTCACACAAGCCGGCAGACCCCGCAGTTAATGACTCAAGTGACGGCTTCTCGTCGTCTATTAAAAGTTTAAAGGTTATCTATCATTACAAACGAAATGTAGAAGGCGTAGTCGAAAAACAAGTGACAACTTAAAACTTTAACCAAGTGTTCAAATTCCACAAATTAAGATTCATAAAATTGTCAGGAGAATTAATGATTAGCAAACTTCACAATCGAAACTCACCTGTTTGATATTCCTCAGAGTATATGACGACATCACACTGAGCTACGTTGATGGAATGTAAGAGCGCGTTGCCACGTTGGTTGGTGTTGATGAGCGGCGAGATGGCTCCCAGCCGGCCCGCGCCCATCCAGATGGCAGGGAACTGCGGGCAGTTGTTGACCAGCACGCCCACTATACTGCCCTTCTTCAGACCCTGAGCTCTGAGGACTGCAGTCACTCGTAAACTAAAATCTTCCACCTTGAAACAAAATATACATCTATTTACAAATTACAATTTCAAAGCCAAACCATGACTTAATTAATATCATTCCTTTAATAATAATATTATATCGAATTTATCTTAATCTATTGTTTCCTTTAAGGAAGAGAATGGATGGAGTGAACTAAGGCAGGCTAGTGTCCTAATACACAGCAATAAGCTGAGTGATTCACCGTCCCTGGATAATAGTCAATATTAAGAACATTAAGTCAATTTTTGTTCCAGTCTTCATATCCTATCCTATACTATAAACAAGCAATATTTCATTGGTGACTGGATATATTGGGTCCTTACCTATGAAATTGGCGTTTTTTTTACGTGTTTTATTTCGTACGGAATTTATTTATTTAAATTTTAACTTCCAAAATATTTTTAAATTTCATTAATACACTATGCAACAAAGGTTTTAGATACAAATAATATGGTTCAATTTCTTACTTAATGTTTAAAATTAAAGTGTGAACTTAACTCTTTTTAAGTGCTGCAAGTTCAAGTGTTTCAATTATGCAGAGTTTTAAGAAGCGAACTATTTTTAAGTAACTAAGATATGTATAATATAGCTTAGAAGTGTCCAATATTCCTGACAGAATTTTGCTTGGTTTGCATTTGACGTTACTAAATAATCCGCAAAATTAAATGTATGAAAACCACCGTTTTCATAAAATTCTCCATATAAAACGCCAATTTCATAGGTAAGGACCTAATATTTCCGTCTGAACTAATCAACCGGTGTAATTTGAATTAATAGATTCACTCCTGTCCTTCCCGTCCTTCCAGAGTATTCCACAAAAAACTTTACTGATTGAGCAAATTATAAATGATTTAGTTTAACTGTTTAATCTGCCTTATGTAAACCGATTCTCAGGGTCCCAAAAGACAGGCCCAGCCTAGTTTGGGTCCACAGGATAGCTTTGTAATACAATAAATTTTTAGCCAATATTATTCTTATTCTTATTATTGCATTTTAATAATAAGTAGATATTCTTTTTGGTTTTTGTTTTTACACCTTAAGATTGTGCTGGTAGAGAACGCTTGTAGCATTAAGTGCGCCTTTTGTACACAACCTATTTTAATTTTGTGCAATAAAGTAGTTAATCAATTAATTAAATAAATAAATATTCTACTATCAATCTAGTTACTTCTTTTGATGTAAATAATTAAACATAAGGTATGAAGACTTAATTATAAGTTAATAAGTTATAATAAGGCTGTCAGTTAATAATACACCAGAGGCAAATAATAAAAATAACCATTCTACTACGGAGATGAGATTAATTATATCTAAAGAGTCTAAGGTGTTAATCAACTGCTATTGTCTTACCTGTTTGAATGTCCACACTTCATCGTTGTGCAAAAAGCATGGCTTGTCAGGATGCCGGCTCACTGTGTCATGAAACATGTCCGGAATAGTCCAATTCTTTTTTGAAAATTGCCTTGTTAGCCATAGCAATTTCGCATAGCATATTAATGCTCTAAAATTAAATATATTTACTTTATTAATCATTTTGTTAAGTATCACAAACAAACCATAATACAGAGGACCTATTCTACTTGAGGTAAACCTAATTACTTTTGACATTTCATGGTATATCCCTTTCTGGCCAAGCAAATTATTATTATATGATAATGTAAATTTTTGCAAGCTATTTTTTACTTTACATAAATGAATACTCAAATTCATAATCAATTATTTACTTATTATCACAGGCTCGTCTAGAAAGGGATAACCATATTTATCAATATTTCATACACACACAGACTAATAAAAAAATGCATTATGGATCTGAATTTTGATAGCAGGGTAACACTTAGAGATGAAATTTAATAATAAATTCCTCCCCAAACCGATACTCAATAATTTCATTCCATTTGACAATTCGTCGTCCCCGGGGAATAAAATGGTAATGCGATAATACCATAGTTTTTGTGTAATTGCATATTCCGCTTCTCCGTAATGTAATGCATATAGTGATTTTTTTCCACATTTTTCCTTTATTTGTTTACGAAATTATGCAAGATTTAATTTTTATTTATTTGGTATACTTACGGTAATATACATTTTAGCTTATAACAAACAAACGAAAATAATTAAAATTGTCAAATAATTATAAACATTAAACCTGAAAAAATACCATTCATTTTATATACGCCAAGTTGGTAAACTTTTTATAGGTCTGAAGATATTGAACAAAATTGGTTTTTATTTTTTTCTGTAAAATTTACTTTTTCCTATTACTATTTTATTCGCCGGGGACGACGAATTGCGTTATTACCCATTGAGTGCTTGACATAAATAAAGTCAATTAATTGTCTTCTCTGTATAATATGTTGTTATTGTTGTTGCTGTCCTATGGCACTCCAACGGAGCAGAGGGCTTTCACTCTCTTGGCATTCTAATCCAGCTTCATCCAACAGTCCAAACACAATTATAGGATTAATGAAGTAAGGATCAAATAACAATATTGTAAAATGCAATAATGGAGTATGCCAGATAAATTTTAATATTAATGTAGACTCATTTAGTCTCACTTTAGTGTAATGGTGCTATGTAAGCTACAAAACCCTATTATTAATTTTTAGGTTTAATAGAATGTTATGGAACTATAGTTAGATCCCAAGTTGAGTTCAGAGGGGCCTAACACACTCATTGCAATCGTCTTCATTTTGACAATTGAAGGCTTGTCTGCATACAAAATGAAAACAATTGTTTTGCTTTGAAATCGATTGCAATAATGACTGTGTTAGCCAATAGGCCAACAGGTTTTTATATGTGCTCAATAATAATTATACATTCCTTTTACTTCAAAAGCCCACGGGTACCTACTCTTAACATGTAGATACTTAGTTCTCAATCATAACAAGACAACCCCTTTATAAGCAATTAAGTACAAAGGTCAAAACCAAATAATAACTTCACTCGGAAATATGGTTTAGAAGTATTTAAAAAAATTTGAACATGCAGTGTTACTGATAGGTACCTATATAATTAAATCATTTATGATGACGTGAATGTGAAACTCACAGAATATCCCGAGGGGCAGTCCTCAGAGCAACATAACACCATCTCCAATGGAAAATTACTCCGTATAACAGCACTATAGTCAAAGAAATTGGTATAGTGGAGAGAAAGCCGTAATAGAGCCATAGAACCGCGCAAGCTGCGGCGATACCGGCCGCTGCGAATAACATCGCGACTCTTCTGCGCCACGAATAGCGGCTTACTGCTGAACGACGACCCACTGCCACTACTAGTCAGGCCTTGGTCGGCCCTTCTTTTGCAACTGATAAGTGGTTAGCGGTCGGTCTTCGCTAAAACAGTGAGTGTAGCGAAGATTAGTTATTTGGTCAGTGAGTTTAATACCATAAAGAAGTCATAAAGTAAATACGAATAATATCTCAGTAGGTAACAAGTTAACGGTAATTACAAACAAAGTAGATCAAAAACTGGTTTTTGTTCCTGTCCCAGACGATGCGATGACGTTCAATTTGATTTGTTTATTTGACATTGACGTTATTATGTTACGTTCAGAATACAATCATTCTCAATGGAGCGAGGAAATGTGTTATACTTTTGATAGAAAGTATTAAAATACAATGACTTGTAAATTTTCAACTTATTTTTATTAATTACTGTGTACACTTTCACATTGATTTAATCAAAGAAAATAACAAACCATAAAAAAGATAAAAAATATATGGTTTCTGATCGTATCTGTCATTAATATAATTGGCGGAAAAATACTTGGACATGATTTCATACAGCGCCAACAATCAAATTAGTTTTTCAAGTTCCCCCTGTTTACGCTGTTTTTTTTTCATAGTTTAATATTGCATATAAAATAAAATAAAATATTGAGATATGCAGATCGAAAGTGAGTGGAAGGGTCGGAAAGGGCCGCCCTAGGCGTACTTTTTCGAATCAAATCGGAAAAATACTGGAAAAGGGCCTAGTCTTAAGTACCCGAAACCGACGTGCGTGCATGACTCGATGTATGAATGTTGAAGAAGCGAAAGAATTTTGTCAAGATCGTAGCAAGTGGAAAGAAGTGGTCTCTGCCTACCCCTCTGGGAAACAGGCGTGATTTAATGTACCTATGTATGTAATATTGCATAATTTGTTTACCGTGTGGTTACCGGGATAGAATAGTGCCACTCCATTTCTTCCCGTGGATGTCGTAAGAGGCGACTAAGGGAATAATAATAATAATAAGGCTTGTAGTAATGTTAGGCGATGGGCTTGCAACCTGTCACTAATACGGTAAACATCTTAGCCTGATTTTGCAAAATGTGGTTACAGAATTATCAACAAGTTTTTAGAGTTGTTGGTAATTCTGTAGCTCTGCCTACCCCACTCTGGGAATGAAGGCGTGAGTTTATGTATGTATGTATGTATTTTAAACATCTCTTCTTTTTAAGGTTGTCTGGAAGAGATCGCTATTTAGTGATAAGACTGCTTGTTGGCTCACTATGTAATATGTATTTTTGCTAAATCCGTTCCTTGGTGTATGTGGTGTTCAATAAAGTTTTCGTATTGTATTGAGTTGTACATTTTTACGATACTTACAAAATATTGCTATAGTAGAATACAATCATTTTATACTTTGCTTGCCGCCGCTGGCTTCGGTGCCGCGCGTCATCTACGTGTCGCTGCAAACAAGCCCTAACGTGTTGTTTCGTTTTGAATTTTGAATTTGAATTTTTTTTTTTGAACTGTTCTCGCATAATTTGATGTCACCGACTTCTATCACGCATATCAAATTGTAGCCGAAATGACCTACCTACGCATAAATTAATTTCGCAAAGTTACTATTAGCATAAGCTTATTTCCCCGTATTAATAAATGACCTCGCTGCGAATGTATGAAAAAATTGGTTTTCAGTCAAATTTGCTGAATGTAGGTTTTGACTTCCTTATTAATAATATTTATTTATTTCAGGCAACTGGGCCCATAGATTGTTAGAAACAAAGAATACTTAAATGGCTAATGTTAGTGTATACAATCTTAACCTAGGTCTTACATAGCTACTTAGGGTCTTGGTACATTGGGAGATGAACCGACATCCACTTCCTGTAAAAAGGATTGTCCCATCTCCCCTCTATATCGGCAAGCAGGGTGTTGGTGCTGCCCCGCAGGCGACCCATCTGGGAGGCAATTCTCTTTCGCATTATGGCATGGAAGTCATCTATGCGTGCCTCTGCAAACATACCAGATTCGCTGCAGAAGCGGGGCAACCCCATCAGCATCCTGAAACCGTTATTGAATTGGACACGTAGAGCACTGTAGGCACGCTTCGTACAGTTGACCCACAGGCTGCACGTGTAGAACGACTGACAATACGATTTGAACAAAGTTTTTTTGACCTCAGCTGTACAACGTGCAAACCTGCGAATCAACATATTCGTTCTTACCGCGAGTGCTCTACGTTCCCTTTCAATATCTAAATCATCCTTCAAGTCCTCAGTGAGGACATGACCCAAATATTTAAAGTTAGACACTCTATTCAAGGCGACTCCTCCGAGCATCACCGGCTCCACAATAGGAAGGGTCTTACGACCTGCCCGAAATATGAGTATCTCACTCTTTTTTATGTTATAACAAAGCTCTGCATATGAGTCACACACTCCCAACAATCTGTTCATGGCACTGATTGACGGGCTCAGCAGCACCATGTCATCAGCGTAACTAATGTTGTTTACCATTTGGCCACCCACCGAACAACCGACCATGGTGCCCCTGAGCTCGGCAATCAGCTCGTTAACATACATATTAAAAAGTAAAGGTGAGGACAATCCCCCCTGCTACACCACATTCCGCCCTGTAGCCAACCGAGAAAGACGTTCCCCACTTAACAAAGTTATTTTGGTTGTATACCAGAACTTAAAAAGATCTATCAGTTCTGGTGGAAGCCCCGCAGTGCGCAATTTTACCCATAACTTTTCATACGAAACTAAGTCGAATGCTTTTGACAGATCGAGAAAAGCCGCGCACACTGGCGTCCTTCTGTCAGTATAGTACCTCACGGTGTGCTTGAGTACCATTATCGCGCTCTCAGTAGAAAGTCCTGCTCTGAAACCAAATTGTCTCTCATCTATGTCTGCATATCTGCCGAGGTAACGCTCAAGCACACCGTCAAGCACTTTAGCTACAATTGTAGCTAAGGAGATGGGTCTATAATTATTTGCATCCGATATATCCCCGTTTCTATTCTTAACTATAGGTACAATTATAGTTTTTAAAAGATCTTCCGGAAGATAAGAATGTCTTAAACTAAATGTAAACAACAAGGCCAAGAGTCGGTGGATGTGGCAACCGGCGTATTGCAGGTGCTCGATGCTGAGCCCGTCGTGGCCAGGCGATTTTCCCCGCGTCATTTTCTTTATTACAGAGGCAACGTCTTTAGCTGTTATGAGGACAGGCAGATTCGAGTGCTCACAATCAGCATCCAGCCCCTGCAAACCGCCGGTTAGCCTCGCCTTTATCCTGAAATGGCTCTGGAATAAGTTTGCTATATCTGTGTGATCCACTACACCCCCTACACACACCGGGAGACTTGCCCTAGGCTTCATACTGTTGGTTTGTTTCCAAAACTTTCTAAAATTCTTTTCTTTGTGTGAATTTACGATGTAATCCATTTTTGTTTGTTCCGCGTTATTCTGATAGAACTTTAGTCTGCTTTTAAAACATCTTCTCGTCACAACCATATCATCATATACTAGCCCCGACCTTGGCCTACCACAACTTACCCACTTAAGGAAGCAAAGACGGGCCTCCGTGTGTGCCTCTCTAATATGGGAATTCCAACCAATATTTTGTTTGCCCCCTCCACCTTTCATAACATCACAACTATCAGTAGCTGCCGCAGATAGTGATGTAACAATATTTTTATACAAAGAATCTATTATTACTCTATGCTCAATGTTACTACACATTTTATCACAGCAACTACTTAGATCTTGAGGGAAGTCAATCTCCCTAAGCGACATTTGACACAGCTCAGTATACTTTTTAATCTGCGTATTATTTCTATTTCCCCACATAATATTACTTTTTAAAAAAGATGATACTACTTTTCTAGGCCTAATTACATTCAGATTACACTGTATCTCAAGTGGAAAATGATCCGACCAAAAGATGTCGTGGTGAATTTTTACCCTTTCTACTAAATTACCGGCAGATTCGGTAACTAGACAATGGTCCAGCCACCGTCTGCAACCATGTGCCTCACTTATATAAGTGTAAGCATCAGAGTTTTCTCCCAATAACTGCATATCAATACACGACCACTTTTGTTCAGTACAGAACTGTAACATTTCATTCCCGAAAACCTCCCCGGGGTGTGCATTTAAATCCCCCAAAATAAACACGGACCCTACGACATTCTCGTACTGCTCAACAACAGCCGCAATTTCACTCAGGCAGTCACTAAACTCAGTCCGATTCTCCATACAGTCAGTAGGCATATATACGCAGAATATTAAAACAGGACTATCATGAATAACGACTTTGATCGCAGCAATACGGTCACTATTGCAAAGTAACACGGACACTTCACGAAATACACTCTTACGCCAAAGTATGGCGACTCCCCCGTGTGGCCTGCCTCGAATCAGGCCTGCCGCAGTGTCGACCGCTGATTTACCCGTATATCCAAAATCAGAGTGTATATCACCCAATTCATCAAGATCATGCGGCATAAGCCACGTCTCCTGCAAGGCCACAATATCGACATGTTGGCACAAAGATCTAACACAGTCACGTGATCGCTTAATGCTCTTACAGTTAAAAGTAATGAGTTTCATCTGGGAGACTTGATCCATAATTTATTTTGTCTAGAATTACAGACTTTCAGCTCCTTTTTTGAGAGGGGGAACTTACTTCACGATTTTGTCCCTTATTAAAGTTGACAAATTGCCTAAAGGATACTCCGTCTGGCCATAACTTTTCATCCATAAACATTGACAGCTTAAGTTTAGGTATTAAAAACTTATATGCAACATAATCTTTCGGCTGCCTCATTTTGATTTTCTCTGGGACAATATTGACTGACGTTTTTTTATAAATATAGTCCGCAATTAAAATTGTATATGGGCGTAAGCACCTCCCGGCGTAAATAAATTATGCGAAACTTGTTATGCCTAATACGTTGCGGACATTAAAAAATATGACAAATATCGAAATATCGAAATATTCCGGTCGGTGTTCGAATAATACTGTGTGTTTCTACGTTTCTAGGTCGTTTTCCGGTGCGAGGTTAAGATAACCTGTGAAATGGCTAGCATAGACATCGTACACTTCTCTGTAAGCCGTTTATTTTTCTTAATAGGTACTTAAATTTAACCCATAATAAGGGAAAAATGGGAAATAACGGGAAATGATTTATTTGCGCACGAAGTATTAGTAGTACCTATAATTATTAATTAGGTACCAGTACAGTCCAAACTTCAAAATAGGCCTATAAGTAGGTGCACACTTTTGCACCTTGTCGCATTAACGACTTTGACAGATTATTACAGCAGTTGCAATAATGACGTTAAACTGACAAAGCAGTGAAGTGCACTGTGTTGTCCTACTTACGAGGTCGAACGTACTAGCTAATATAACTATTATCCTGTAACACAGGGATCCCTAGCTCAGGACTAGGGTTGCCAACCATACTTTATAATAACGTATCTTACGTTATTTTGCTTCATTACACTTTATTCTTTTGAATAAAAATAAAGTATCGAAAATACTTTATTTCTGACTAATACTCACTATATAATGTTTTGTATGCCATTAGCCTATTATTAACAGTAAAATATTGAACCACTAATGTACATTATATATAGTTATGCAAAAATGTTTTATAATTGTTTTATATGTGCAATAAACAGTTTAGGTAGGTACATACTTACATAAATTTGAAAAATACTTTTTTTTGTTTGGATTTACTTTTTTTATACTCTTCAATAAGGTATATCCGTTATTTTCCTAAAAAAAGTTGGCAACCCTACTCAGGACCCACTGTATTGCTTCTCCTTCATGTAAGGTTTCATTTATGCATTTTTTTTTTTCATTTTTCTTTGTTAAGTAGTAGGACTGGAAATGGTCAAGGAAACATATTTCTGGGGATAGGTGTTTTTTATTTTATAATCAGGGATCGGTAATTCGGATCGATATTTACCTAAAGTTGGCAAAATCCCGGAAAAAGATAGGCAAAAATGGCGTCGGCTTCTTAAAAATATTATTTTAATAATATAAGTTCCGGGATTCTGGGATTCTACAAAATGTTAATATAATAATTACTTTACATGTAGGATAAAACATTCATTTTTGTTCCTATAAATTCGTTAGGTTAATGAGTTACAGGTAAAATTAAATAACATTTGGTAAATCTATACATGAAAAATAACTTCAAACAGTTAATATAAATAATTGATTATGAATTAATGCCGGTGCAATTTATTTATTTTGAAATCCCAGAAATTTTAGTAATGAATTCTATGATTGAGTCCGCCTCCATACAACTGAACAACAAAGCCGGTGCGAAAGTATAGGTAAATATCGATCCGAATTTCCGATCCCTGTTTATAATTCAACAATAAGGTCAAATACGAAAACCCGCCACTGAGTATTTTCTCATTTACCTATTTTAAGCCGCGTTGACACGATCAGAGCCTGTTTGGACCGAGTGAATCGGATACCTACTCGGATGCTACTCGTATTGTGGCAACACTGGTAACCCATAATATGAGCGCCAGTATATTACACTACTCTTTGATGAGCGCACTCGGACGTGTCGGCGTCCGCTGTGTAGACTCGGATCGCGTTCTACTTTCCCGAGCCAGCTCACTTCGTACACCTTCGACTAAGTAAGAGCGAGTCCAAATTCTCCTCCTTTTGCGAGATGCCTTATCTTTTTCCCGTCTTAGCTCTTTTATTAACATTATTTTTAAATATTTATGACAAAAGTGACCATCGGAAGAATGGAGTCCCATTTCTCATTTTTATGTTGTATTAATTTTTAACAAAATGACAAATTATAAAAAAAAACTTATGAGTTGTTTTATAAATGCTGTTAATGTATTGCACAACTTAAAAATAATAATAATAAACAAAACAAGGCCTTACCCTTACTAGCTAATCGTAAAGTAAAACCTAATTTCCTTGAAATACTTAGGATACTTATATTTTGCAATATAATGTAAACGGACGGTTTAATATCGATCGGTAATTGATTTAATTAACAGAATTTCTATGAATATTATTGTGATCTTCTTCGGTAGGTAGTTCGGTAGTAAACGTAATTGTAAGAATGTAGAAAATGATCCGAGTGAACGATGTTAATGTCAACAGCTATCCTATAGTTCATTTATTTTAGGATGAGAAACCACAATAACATTATATTGCGTTTGGTCAACTATTTATTACCTAGCAAATAGTACAGTACAATAGTCTGGGAGCTGCAAAATAAAATTGTTTTAATGTCACTTTATTTGCGTGTCGTCAATTGTTACTCTAGTACAAATTGTAAAGAGATTACAGTTCACGAGCCGCAATATAATGTTGTTGTGGTTTCTCATTCTAAATTAAATGAAGTATAAGTAGTATTATCCTATGAAGCTTACTCCTACGAGTACACTCGGTCCAATCAGGCTCTGATGGTGTCAACGCGGCTTAAGTTTTAGTATAACGAATAAATATAGATATATATATTTTGAAGTTGTAATTCTGTAGCTCTGCCTACCCCACTCTGGGATTACAGGCGTGAATGTATGTATGTATGTATAAACCGCCGATACATTGGCGACTCTCTTTTACAGCTTATTATGTCTATTAAACGGCCCAAACGATTTTCATGTATTACTTAACATACCTACCATATATAACCATCCCGGATAATAAGAGCTTTTCTGAAAAAAGTGCGTCCATATCGGTCCATCCGTTTGGGACACTTGTAACGACCGACGCCACAGATAGGACACAGATGCAAAGAATCACAGATACACAGACAGACACAGATACACACATTAAACTTACAACTTACGACATCCCTCTTTTTTCTCGGGGGATTTAAACACAGTTATAACAGTGTTAATCAAATTTATTTAAACATGTTATAATGCGCACCACGTTACATGAACCTTTATCTTAATCGTCATTAACCGATTCTGAGTTCGGCCGTTATTACGTCTTTTGGGATCGAATATAAAGTCGGTAGGGTTAGCGTAAGATTGAGCGTATGAGAATGAATGAAAGGGAAGTACAAAAAAAACCGGATTGTTGTGTGTTAAGAAATAATTTAGCTTGAGCTATTTACTATAGTTCACTGTAGGTAGGTTACTATAGGTTATAGGCATGTTATAGGTGTTATAGCTACCTACGTCGATGGTGTGCCCACTTGCTTACTCTGTTGGAAAGCTTTTTCCAGTAAGATTATCTACGTTAACCACATGCGAGCACGCGAACGACGCATTTCACGGAGTTAAGAGTAGTCGCCCTGTTTTAAATCGGCTGGATGGCATATCGTCATCATCGTCATCGTCATCGTCGTCGTCGTCGTTGGAGTCATCATCGCCATCATCATTATGTAAGTACTATTATAATTGGTGATTAATCATTTAAAATACGAACGTCGTCGCAAAGTTTGTATCAATATGTAGTAGGTATTTATAAAAAGGCAAAGAAAAGAGAGTAATAGGTGTTTATTTGAGCTGTCACATGATCATCTTATGGACAGAGGCAGACACTGAGACATAGTCACAGAGGAATAGTTTGAATACTAACGCATTCAAATCAAGTTACATCATATCTCGGATAGTATTATTAATTTGGTCTTAATATTGGCTAGTTAGGAAAAAGACGTAATTTTAAGTTACATTTATTTATTTCAAAACAAATAACCCGTTTTAAGTGTAACATAGATACCCATTTCAAAATGCGCTCTACAGACGGCTTTAAAGTAGTTTCACACATTGTACCTTGTCGCTTTAATGCCAAAAAAAAATCAACCTGCTTTTTGCCTAATTCTACGTCATAAAACATGATTTCTTAAGCCTAATAATATCACACCACTAATTGAGCAATAGCACTAGTTGTTTCTGTTTATTCAGCGAGCAGCGAGAAATAACCCATACCTAGAAAATGCAAATAATTTAGTCTTTTAAAATTGTCAACTTGCTACGAACATAGTAGGTACTGTATAAATAAGTGTACGTTGACACAACCATACTTAGTACTTACCTACCTAAGCGGTTATGCGGTTTTACGCCTGGCGAGCTCTTTCACACATTATTAATAATAAGGGCAACAAGTAGACGCTTTAAATATTAACCGAATATTTAGATGTGTGTTCAATTTAAAAATAAATATTTAAATTAAAATAAAATGAATGTTTAAAGAGGCTCCCATACAACAAACGTGATTTTTTATAGATAATCTTACGGAACCCTGTGCGCGAGTCCAACTCGCACTTAGCCGGTTCTTTTTAATGCCCAAACCTCCTGCTACGATACACGATATGTTATTAAAACAAGTAACATTAGATATAATATAACTCATATAACATAACATCTGCCATACATATGTAAATGACTTTATAACTAATAATTAATGAAATACCTGATGTAATACAATATGATTTAATTTTAGATTTTTATGGTTTTCCTTAACATTATATTTACATACTTAAACAATGTGACACGGCACCTGGGACTCGAACTCGGACCCAATAGTTTCCCTTCTCTTCACCGTTGGAGGTAAATATTCCACTTAGAAGATTTCCAGTATTGGTCTGGGTTACGAACAGATCGTCAGCGCCATCTAGTAGTGAGTAACGACTGCGCTACTTCTCATAACAAATTAAAATAGGTACTTACTTACACTTAATTCTATAAATCTGTTAGTTCTTAGGAACGCTGATTATGTGGTTGTAGCCTTCGCCTCTTTTACCTATTTACAGACATTAGTTATTATCTAGACATACCTAAGTTAGTTAGTTATTTTAATTTTATTTAAATTTCCTATTTAACTTATATATTCCATAACTATTATCCTTATAGTTATCGTAATCACAGTCTTATTTGTCCCGACACTATCTTCTGGTACTCTTCCGGGCCCATGGAAAGATACTTTCCTAATTTTAAATCTAAATAGTATAGTTTATCTTTAATAACTGCTGGGTTGAATCCTTCCTTTTGTAAATCTACTTTCTTCATTTTAAATGTACCTGTAAACAAAAGTAAACACCTGTACAAAAATTACATTTTTAAATCACCCCTTATTCGAATTAATGCATGCCTCTGGGTAGCGGGCCTCTATTCTACGACGTTATAAATAATATTGTTTTTGACGTGTTATTGTACGAGAATGTCAACGTTTTGACAGCTCTTATTTACTCTACAGTAATGGCGGCCAAGTTGAAAACAATACCATGAAACGACAAAGACAATATTGCTTAATCGTGTAGCATAGAGGCCCGCTGCACTGGTACATTTTGGACATTACTGTCGAATTTTTTGTCTGCTTTTACTCAAATACCAATTGCAATGTGGTATTGCCTGATAATAATATCGTAGTTCACCACCGATTGCTGCAGTGCCGGATTGGCCACCCACGCAGCAATGTGTTAACGCTACAAAGCCACGGAGCTGCGTACAAATTTAATAACGGGCCTAAGGCCTGGTTAACGTGGTGACCTAGAGCCGGGTTAAGCCAGGGTGAGGCCCGGAGACAATTTTACATCTTGGTTTGTTTAAGGATCTTTCTTAAGTTTAGGGTGTTAAATAAAACATACAACAGGGAGTTTTATTTAACCCTACCTAACCCTAAACTTAAGAAAGATTCTACATCAAACCTTAATCCGGCACTGGTTACCACGTTAACCTCTGAGAATGTTGAGGCTCCAGAGCTAGTGTTGTAAATCCCTTCAGGTACGGTCACGGGCCTTTATTTGATGAACCACCTTTGCGCATAAAGCCAACGATTTATTCCTATGTAATTTCTATCTCGTCACTTGACGCTGTCATTATAACAAGGTTTTATGGTGGATTAACATTTGAAACCCACCCGCACCCATTACTTTATATTTTAATTCCTTCAAACCGTACTTCCCTTGCACCGAACTGCCCTTATTCACATTTATGTTTTGGGCGGGATACATCGTGCTAAATTGCTATAAAGCATATTTTTTGTGGTTTTGAATTCAAATAACGTATAAGAACTCATTTTAACACCTACCCGTCATATCCACGGAGTCCATGACCCTCATGAACATGGGTCTCGCGTAGGCCGGGAGGTCTTTCGCAATCCGCTTCGCTAGCTGCTCCAGGTCCAGTGTTCCCTGTTCGTCCACTATGCCGCACATTCCCGCACGACCTTCTACGTTAGGGACCTTAAAAAACAAAACCCAGCTGTAAAGTTTCCGAAGCACTCCAGGCATAAGTTAACATCAACGGCTACGAATAAGGTCAAGTTGTCTGCAAGCAACTTCTGGATCTGGGCCATATTTTTTAGATCAAGTAACATTCCAGATATAATCGGCAACTGTATCGTTCTTAGCATGCGAGGGTAGCGTGAGGTCGGTATTACGCAAACGCCTCAACGACGTTCATAAAAAGTGTACTTCTTAGTGTTAATTACTACTTAATTAATTTAAATAGGTACCAATTTTTTTGAAAGTATTGTATCTCATTGGATAGCTAGTAAACCAAGAAAGTTTACAGCAATTTGTACGCTGCATTGCATATCATACAATGATTTAAAAAAAACACTTTTTCATAATAAGGTTACGGTACGGGTCCTTGCAGCAGAACTGCAGAACAGAACAGAAACCCTGTATATATCTCTACAGCATTATCTATCAATACATATAGCCAGCACGTCAACACAGACCTTATTCTCAGTGACATAAGAGTCATGTACTTACATGTATATTTTTGACGTATGGGAAAGTATTTTATGACTTCAACAACTGAACAAGCCTTCAAGCCGTTACATTTTATTTATTTTAGGGAAAACCGTAGGTTTGTTTAGTTTGTACACTTATATGGTTAATGTGGCTGATTCGAAGTTGGTAATTTATTTAGTACCTCCACTCCATAAACGACGGCATCCCGATTATCTGCGACGCGCGAGACGGCGGCCTCGACCTCGGTGGTGGAGACGTTCTCGCCGCGCCAGCGGAACGTGTCGCCCGTGCGGTCGCGGAAGTACAGGTAGCCCAGCTCGTCCGAGATCAGGATGTCGCCTGGAAATCAATACGAGACATTTTGGTCTTAAAGCGCTTAAAGCAGAAAGAAAAGCCATTTAGCCATCTTAGACGATAGGGCATTTTACTCCCGTGTTAGTTTAGGTTAGGATGGCGGTTAGGGGAAAAAGTCGTCTTTCCATTGGTGTGGTTTTTTACCCAAACTGTTTAAATCAGTATGCCCAGTAAATTTTTAAACATTATTTATTTACCTGATATGAATGCAGAGTCCCCATGAGTAAACACGTCTCTGACAATCTTCTTGTCAGAGGCTGCTTTGTCTGCATAACCGAGGAAAGCACGCGAAGGGTTGTTAGGTTTGATTTTCCCGATAAAAACTCCAGGCTCATTCGGTTTCGCCAACTTTAAATCAAAAGAAAAATAACAGATTGATTTCAATGGTATTTTGCTACTTGAAATCCCTTAGGAGTTCCATCGAAACATATGAATTACCTGGCACAGTCCTCGTGAAGTCCTAATGGGCTCGCCAGTTTGTTGGTTAACTTTCAGAATGGCGATAGGGTATACTTTTGGTATAATTCTTGATACGAATCCAATTGCACCAGTTTTGTTGTTGATATTTACTATGAACAAAAAGTTATATTAGAGTTATTAATCGTTTAGTTCATAATCGCATGAGAATGCATATATGGCAGTTTATACATGACATTAAACAGACAATGTGCTAAAGTGTACACATAGTTATGAACTCGACTATACATAAGTTTCACTACTATTATAAACTTCTTGGGGCATAAGTCAAAATATTTACCTATGTTAGCGTTTCCTTCAGTTGCACCGTAAAATTCCACAACCTTTTTGATGTTAAACCGCGTTACAAATTCCGTCCATATCTGTAAAGAGTAAAGACAACGAAAATGTATTTGTTAACTCTCTATGTAAGTAGTTGAAAACATTGAAATTCATTTTAAATTTGATATAACATACACATATACATACAATCACGCCTCTTTCCCGTAGGGGTAGGCAGAGACCACTTCCTTCCACTTGCTATTAATCCAGACAAACTTCCCTCACTTCCTCCACACTCATAAGCATACATCGGGGTTTTCGGTGCGGGAATGATTTAAGAAAGAGTAGATATCAACAGATAGGTAATCTGAGAAAATATCATATTATGCCTAATGACCTCTCTGCGAATTGCTTACACTATGATACAAGTTTATTTTAACTCATGTAGTACTTTAGCTTTACTACCAAGGCTATAATGATATGAGATAATAATAAAATTAACGTTAATTAATTACCTGCAGTAGGTAAATTTAGTAGTTGACACGATTTTCAAAATAAACTATTAATGTTTTTTCAATATTTGGAACAGTTCATCTGCGACGTCTTGCTGTAAATATTATCCATTTCAATGAACTGAACGATCTCTCTAAGTCGGCAGTTGTAATAGGACCATATTTAATTTTTTTCGATCGCATTTCTATTTCCTTGTAAAAATTCATTCATAGTTTTTCGACATTAATTTATTTTATAAAATACTTTTTTTTGTTCAATTAATTTTTCATTCGGTAGAAACCTAGAGTAAAATTCTGTTTTTTAATCTTTGGCTTATGTCAAACATTCCCGCACCGAAAACCCCGACGTATGCTCATAAGTCTCTTCATGCACATGCGTCGTTTAGAGTCTCCTGACCTGGCCCTTTCTTAAAACGTGCCCGATCTGATCGTGGAACGTTCGCCTTGGCCGCCCTATCCCAACATTCCCATTTACTCTTGCCTCATATTAATATCTGTTTCGTCAATCTCACTTCATCCAATCTCTCGACATGACCAAAACACTTCGGCATTCCTTTATTTTTTGATATAATACTTTTATTATTAACATGAATGGATGTATACTTACAGTGGGTCTCATTCCATTTCCGTATACCCTCTTCACTTTGTGTTGCTTGTCCGAGGCAGATGGAGGAGTGGCCAAGATGTAACGGCACATCTCCCCAATGTAATGAGCCGCCTAAAACCAACAGTTACGATTACTTAGACACTCTTACATTACCAATTAAGCAAACCCTAATGAAGGTAATATTTAATCAAATACTTACAGTAGCGTTATATTTAGCGCAGTCTGTGAAGTAAGCAGATGCTGAGAACTTGGTCCTCAATATGACCGTGCATCCGAATATAAAGGCCTGTCCTACTGTGATGCAGCCCCCCGCGGAGTGGTACAGAGGCATCGGGCAATAAACTATGTCTTTTTTGCTCAAACCACCGAGGTAGTGGACTCCTGACGCCATGAACACCATCCTAAAAATAAAGATAAATTAAAAAAACATAAGGACCTATACTAAGTGTTAATTAACCAATTTTCATGAACATATTGAGGTTATACCTGGAAGAGGAAATAACAGCTGCTTTGGGCAGTC
Source organism: Acleris emargana (assembly GCA_927399475.2). NCBI lineage: Eukaryota > Metazoa > Arthropoda > Insecta > Lepidoptera > Tortricidae > Acleris > Acleris emargana. The sequence goes on from OV656836.1 coordinate 18,050,615, forward strand.
CTGTCGTTCCCGAAGTATAGATGTATAGCATCTTCCCATTGAAACCGTTGCCTTCGGTCAGGGACCAAGGCGCCGGTGTAGTGGTCTCCAACATTGACGTGAAGTCATTAGCAGATTCTGCGACCTTCACGCTGTCACCAGACGTGTTCAGTGGACGGCGTGTGTATTTCAAGAGTTTTATTGATGGCTTAATATCTTTGGCTACCTCTTGTATTGCTGTAAAAAAAAACAATGGTACCTATTGTACATTAAACTATTAAAATGACGTGCAAAGAGAACACCAAAAAAAATAAGGATCTATATTTCAGAAAAAAATTGATGCTGATATGTTTACAAGTAGATACTACAGACAGGCAGGCAGTAGTGTATAACAAGCATAACATCATTGCCTGTATTTTAATGAGGATGGTAATAATTGCTCTATTTAATCGACATTATTTTTAAGGATGGTACTTGTTTATTTTTATTTTTCGACAAACTTGACAAACAACTCAAGGCCTTCAGAACGCTATCGTACCAGAATCAAACTCGCTTCCATAAATAACGACGTTGCAGTCGGAAATGTTGATGGAGTGTATCAACGCGGCGCCGGTCTGGTTGGTATTGATGAGGGGAGCCACAGCTCCCAGCCGACAGGCGCCCAGCCACGTGGCCGGCATCTCAGGGCAGTTGAGCATCATCACCGCCACCGTGTTGCCCGGCTTCACACCTTGGGCCTTGAGGACAGCTGACACACGTAAGCTGTACTCCTCGACCTATAACACAAAAACATCATCATATTAATCAAAAGACGTCCACTGCTGCGGGCCTATTATGGTCGCCTTTATGGAAAAATATAGATAAAAACCATAAAACATTGATAATTTTTTAACAAGTATGTAAGTGCAAGAGTGACGGATGTTTTTTCCACCCCTGACATTCACTGCATTGGCTGTTTCCTGGCCGCTGGTATCAAGCGGATACCCGCTACAAGTCATCGGTTCTAGCCTAAACGTGCCTACGATACGCGATCGCCGATCGATCAGTCCTTGGCTCACATCGATCACATTACCAGTAGAGTCTAGCAAATCTTTGGACAGTGTCAGTTTATCTGAAATGTTCTGCGAATATCATACATCACTTTTCATTCCGTCATTATAGAAACAAACAATAAAAAACACCGATTTCTTAGGACTGCTCTGGTCAAAACATTTATCTTATTTTTTTACTTAATCTATTTCGACTTATACTCGTATGTACCAATGTTTTCATGATTTCTCATAATCTGTGCTAATTAAAATACAGCACATTATTCTGTTTTACTTCAATATCGTTTTATTTTTCCTGACAATATTCACATGAACTTTTCCTAACAAAGGGGAAAGTTGTTTTCAGTAATTCAATATCAGCGTAAAAAAATACTTCTTGTATTTCAGATATTTCTGAATTATCCTGTTTATTTACATTTTTACCTTGAAACAGCATTGTTGCTACGCGTCTCAGTCTCAAAACACTCTCGCTCACGTTACTTTGTCATGTTCACCATATCTTCGAACAATTATTATTTGCGGTCGGGTCAAGGATGCATGGCAATATTTATGTGCAATAAGTACCTGCTGGAACGTCCACGTCTCTTCCTCGAAGAGGAAGCATGCTTTGTGCGGGTGTTTTTTCACGAACTGGTGGAAGATGTCGGGCATTACCCAATCTCGCTTGGTAAACTTTCTCGTTAGAATCAAAATTTTGATGTAACAGTACAACGCTCTGAAAAATAAAATAAAATGATGTAGAGTACCTTCCATCTTTCTAACCAGTTTAGTACCATACCACTTATTATCGTACAGTTGATTATCTTTTTACTCTACCAATAAAAATGGAAAATATAGTAATAGCATGGTTTACAGTGTGTTAATGAAATACGAGCAAACATTTAAACTAGACGTAGGTTATGGTTATTACAAGTCATGTAAATGTGGAATTTTTAAAGGTCCCATCGAGTAGCAATTTATAATGTAATCGAAGATTTAAGTCTCAGTTAACAGCAGGTTAATTGGGCTATTTCTGATACATTGCGTGACGAATTAATTCGTATGAAAAAAAGAAATACAACTTATGTTAACGATACACATGTTTTATGTTAATTAGAATGCACAATAAACGTCATAAAAGGTTTGCTCCTTCCATTTACACACTGTACAGGTACTATAAATATTTGATTACTGTTGTTTGATTTAGTACTGATATTATAATATTTATAATAATAATGATTGGACTGAAGCAAGGACGGAGAGTGCGTTGGGACGGAACTAATGTTTTTTTACGTAGTCGTAAACTGTGGATATCCACATTCATTTATGTTTGGTTACATCGTGAATGTATAACCGTCGAGTAGGTACCAAATAATCGAATAGTTAAAGCCGCAACCACAAAGAGCGAAGTAGCACGTTGCAGCACCGTCCCTACTAAAGACGCCTCCACCACACCACGTTAACAGTTCCCATACAAAATGTATTAATTTCATCTTACGTCCGGCACGTCGTAAGTCCGTTCCTTAGTAACCCATATGTGGGGCACGGACTAGTCGAGCTAGTTTGTCGTGACCCATATATGAGGCACTGGACTGTGAAGGTGTTAATTCATAAGAATGTTCATCTGCAACTAGTCGCTTCTGCTCTCTCTACATTTGTGGCTTAGTTCAACTTATTTTTCCATGACCCTTATTTACTGAATGTTAGACCTCATTTAATAGACTTAAGCAAGCCTGCGGGCCTATTATAGTCGTGTCGTGTCTATCGTTGTGGATAAAACATCTGTCCCTTTCTGACCTGTATGTAAGTTCGAGAGGGACGGATGATTTATCCACCGCGATAGAGGCGACCATAATAGAGAGCCTGGACAGTTCTTTAACTGTTAAGATACCGGTCAACTCCAAGGTATGCTGGAGCCTTGATATCATGCATCTCTACGTTCCCGGCAAGATTAAAAATACTCACGAGAAATCTCTCGGCGCTGTTACGATGGCAACATAAATCCATCTCCAGTGGAACGCGATAACGTACACCACGACGAGTATGGCGAAGACCTGGAGACTCGTCTGCCAGTCCTGGAAGACCCAAGTCACTGAGCAGGCGGCTATCAGAACTCCAATCGCAAGAATTATTGCTATAATCCGACCCCACTGCCTAGGTTCGTCCGATATTTGACCATTTTCTAAATCTTTAGGGTCCTTTTTCATCTGAAATAAAGAAACCAATCTTGAATTTATAAACATTCAATTATTCCATTTTTGTTTTCATAACAAGTTTTTAATATACATTAATCAAATAGTAAATGTATGATTGCGTTTTTAACAAACGCATTAGGTAGGTATAGGACCTATGGTGGTGGTGGTAACCTATGGATTCAAAAATTCAAAATTCAAAATATTTTTGTAAATTGGTTAGATGAGGGCCCTTTTACACGTCGGTAATATGGAGTGAATCTACTAGCGCTTCGGACAAGCCCATCAATGCGGAGAAGAGGCTCCTCCAGACGGTTGGTAAAAAGTAGATTAAAAATCGCGGCATAAATGTAACTACTGTTTTATTGTTAGGTATTTACTCGTATAATAATTATTTTCTTATAGCTGTTTAATCGTTTAGACGTATACAATAAACATCACAAATTAAAATGTAGTTTGGCTCCCTGTTTCACACGATGTAAATTACTATTTCGATAACAAATGGCATTTAAATGTAAGTAGTTGTAGATCCGCGAGTCACATCACATCCGTAGCTTTGATGAGTGTAATAAATCGCCAATACGTCGAATTATAATTCAAAGCCCGTATAAGATAGCAGATCTATGGCACTCCATTTCAATACACGTAGTCAATACAAAATAGGGACATCGTTTATTGGCGCCTGTCGCGAGGTTTGGGAATAGTAACAAGGGTTCGAAAATTGTACATCGTGGCTTATTTATCGCATTTGCTTGGCTAGGCTAGGAAGAAGCCCGTTACTAAGAAAACAAAAAAATCCGTCTCTTGTGGTTTTTGACAAGTGCACATGTTAGAAGTTAATTTTCAATTATTATTTAAGGTTATCTGGATGTTATATTAGATGATTTTCAGTAGGTATATAATCGCCTGTAACCAAAGAACCAAAAAAGTGTACTTATTCGTGAAAGGTTTCCTTCTAAATTGGTTAAATACGTAGTAGTACCTATTTTCATTTACGATATTTAAAAGATTTTAGTAGCTTAGGTGTTTAAAGTTTTGGATAGGGACTTTTTAATTATTAGATAATTTTCATCCATCCACACCTCAAACAATGTTGTAAGATGAAAAAACTCATTTACTCGTGATTTACATGTACGGGAGGTGCTACTCATTAAAAAACGTTACGGTTCAGAAGATAGGTACAGCTCTCTTAAGTAAGGAAGGACGGACGGACCACGAAGCCTTAGTAATAAAGTATTTATGGCACCTTTTGGGTACGGAACCCTAAACACGCTCTAAACAAACTAAACACGAATTAGGATTCTTTATACATACGTCCCGGGCATTTATGACATAGATTACGCAATAATTGATCTGTACCTACCTTATATTATAGGTAGGTAAGGGTTCCTACGACTATATAATTCAAAAATTGTAGGGTCTTCATTTTAAAGACAATACAAAGTTAAAGACATGCATTCGAGTTGTGTTGAAGATTAGAGGTCATGGTCTGCCGTATTCATTTTGTTGTTTTGACTTCTTTTGACGTGGAGCAAATATATATTTTTAACATTTTGGTAGATGTTTATAATATTATGTAGGTATTTAAATTGTATGGCTTACCATACAGTTGTAGTTGCAAACCGTGCCAAATACCTACTGAAAATCTGAAACACCTTTTTCAGGGTTCATATCTAAATGTCCATCCGTCCGTCCGTGTATCCGCATATCTGTCCTAACTTTAAAGAGCTTGGGAGAAATTTTGGAACAGTTATATTGTATATAGTGATACACACAAGATCTCATTAGACATTTGAATTTATATTAAAAATACTGAGATTAACGGCCGCACTCAGTCATGTAGTGGCATATAATGTCGTTCCTTAGTGACGATCTTTCATACACAAGTTTAAAAATGGAACGAATTAATTATGTATATCTAAAATGTCTCTTGAGTACGGTGAGGTAAACTAAATAAATTGAGTCCTCTAACTTTCTTTTTTCTTACCTAAGTACCATTATGTGATATCATACTACAAATAACCTCTTAAATTGTGTAGGATGTAAGTAATTTTTTTTTAATAGGTTTTCTAATGGTTTTTGTGATATTAAGTAAGTAATTAACATGAAATTATCTAGAACTCTCTACTTCTTTTCGAAACTACGGAAGGTAAAATTTGGAACCATTACAGTAGGTACACACAGCAACACATCTAGCTATACACTTCAGAAATCTGAAATATTGCATGAAAGAGAGTCGCACTAGAATGCATAGAAGTTGACATAATACACATATATACATCTCTTTCTTTTTCTCTCTGCTCTGTCTTTAATGGTTAGTTAGGTGTGACGTTGTGTGTACCTATGTATATATAAGAAAATTACTCTAAACACGTCCAGGACATTGTTCGGTTTTTTAATATTCTCTATAAATAAGATGTACCTCCTACTAAATGTGGCGTTCGAGTCCGACTCGCACTTGGCGGTTTTTATAATCCTTTTGTCCTCTCCTATGACGCACGAAACGTAGTCGTCGTTCTCTCCGAACTTTTTCTTGGAAAACAATAATATCTGAACTCGTATTTATTTGTATAACTCATTTAATTCATAAAAGTCATAAAATTAACCGCTGCATGAGGATAACCAATAACCACAGAAACAAACATGCTGCAAATCACGTACGTACCTACACGGAAGTATCTGAAGGTAGTTTATGGGCGTTTTCACTAAAAAGTGTACCCAATTAAGGACTGAAATTAAGGAACTTTAACTCTGTCAGTTTTGTGACGAAAATTAGCTATATATTGACGGCCGCAATGTATGGCTAATTTTCGTCACAAAACTGACCAAGTTAAAGTTCCTTAATTTCAGTCCTTAATTGGGTACACTTTTTAGTGAAAACGCCCTTATAACCATATTAACCATTAATGAAAAGTACAGGCCATCAAGAAACATATTTTAAAATTTAATTCCGCGTTCAAGTTGTCTATATTCCTTTTACGGATAAAAAAACCATTGTTCGTCTCTCTTTGCTAAGTAAAGTATCTCGGGGCCTAGGTATGGTTGCATTTATCGCGTGACAAAATGTGGATAAAACATCCATCACTTTTCGACAAGTATGAGTGACGGAGAGACGGGTGCTTTATCCACATTTTGTCATACGATAAACCAAAATTCAAAATTCAAAATATTTATTCAGTAATTTGGCCACATGAGGGCTCTTTTACACGTCGGTAACATGGAGTGAATCTACTAGCACTTCGGAAAAGACCATCATTGCGGAGAAGCGCCGCAAAAAACTCCAGCAGAAGGTAATTTTTTTCAATTTTTTAAAATTATTTTAATCAATTAACCCAATCATACTAGGCCTCTTTTCTACTGGGAATAACCATATTGGTTGTCAATTATGGTATTGTTTTTAAATCAGCCGCCATTACTGTCAAGTAAATAAGAGCTTGCCAAACACAATATATGTTTTACCGTGTAGACTGGAGGCCCTGTACCACATGTCACATCGATAGGTTGAGGCACTTGAAGCGTTGAACCGTGAAGACGGAACAAGGAAACAAACACATATTTATACTCAATATTAGTAACAATAGGTACTTATGCATTTTGTGAGTATTAATTAGGTCGTATTAAAAACACACAAGCGTTCAAAATAATTAAGGACGAAGGGCACGAGATAAATAAATATCAGGGCCTCTTCAACCACTGAAACGAAAAATTATTGTTTAGAAATACAAAAACCCGACTTAGAAAACGCAAAAAATAATTTCTTTTAAAATCGTAGGTACCTAATTACTACTAATTAGCTAGTTCAACTAAAGTCGGTTTTCGGTTAAAAATATTGTGGGTTGCCGCATTTATTATTTTTACATTTATTTTATTTTATACTTTTAGTGATCCTATGCTATTATGTAGTCCCACTTCATATGAAATTGTAGATCATTTCAAGCTCGCCCCAGGCAACGCCGCGGAAAAGTCATTGCCATAATCCATAATACTTAAACCTAAATGTGCTTCGTCATACGTAGTTGCTCAACTATCTTAATTGTGGTCTTCATCATTAGTTCCACTTCACCAAATAGTGCTTTCCACGAGCAAATGCAAGAGTAACAATGAAAAATACCAATATCGCTGTAGGTGTGCCTATAATATTTGAGGAGTACCCTTGATTTCTCCAAGATCCGGTCATCAGATCCTGACATGTTGACAATGAGGCCAACTAGAAAATATACCCTATCAAACAAAAACATAATTTTCATATTGGTCCAGTCATGATCCAGTGGTCTTTGGCTAATCGGGGAACATAAAACAACCCGACGGTTTAACAACCTTTTCCTTTTTTTGAAGTTGTTTAAAAATAGGGGTGATATAAGTTTGACGTGTGTATCTGTATGTCTGCCTGTGGCATCCTCCCAAAACCAAGTCCCAAACGGATAGACCGTTTTTTTTTTTAAACCAGTTTAATCAGGAGGTTAAATAGCTACATTTGATGAAGATCCGTGTTATCGAACCTTAAAGTAGGGTCTCGGGGGTTTTCATCTACATACTAGCTTTTGCCCGCGATTTCGTCAGCGTAGATTTTGATTATCATTATTCCTTCTGTAAAATATTATAAGTTAAACATAAATATTTTAGATAACAACTGTTAAGTGTAAACTGTGGTAAAAAAATAAATCCTTAAGCGATAAAAGCTTAAAACAATTAAAAAAAAACCAGGTTAATTGAGAACCTCCTTCTTACCCGACTGCGGCAAAGCCCAAAAGGTGGGATATCTTTTTGTCCTGAATAATATATGTCCGACTCTATGTCCCCTCGTAACAACTGAACGGCAAACCGATTTTAATAAATTATACGTGGTTAGATTCGTCTTAAACACTGTGTGAGTGTCATAGGCTATATTAAAATTATTTAAATGTGAAATTGGCGAAATAAAAAAGGAAACATTATAAGTAACATTACTTTATTATCATTGACGATATTATCTAAACAGCAGTTGGGTATTTTTAAAGCTTTTCAATAGACTTATTTTAAATTCGATTAAAAATAACTACTTTAAATATCAAAGAATTTGCAAAGTATACTTAATCCATCCTAACTCGTGTTGTTAAACAGTAACACTCGTGTTTTCATTCTCCAACTAGTTAAGTATTTATTACATTTACACCGCACTTTTATGCATTAAACTGTGTAAGTAATAAATATTTCACGTAAGTTTTAACGGTACCGGCCGGAACCATATAAGTTACGTAACTATACATACATGTAGGTAGGTACAAGCACGTGTTAAACGTACTAATCGCATAGCGTGCTAGCGGTGGCTGTTTGGATATTTACTTGCATTTTCATTTTAGTAACTCTAATTTTGTGATGCATTTCTTGTCCCGTTGGTACAAAATCTGATTTTTCGGGTTCCGAACCAAAATGGTAAAAAAGAAACCCGTATGCACCTTGCAACTACAAATGCACTTTGAAATTTGGCGTTAGTTGTACAACTTGCTTGCCCACATCTGTTTTTAGTAAAGAATATATGAATTTAATCATATCAATAATTGAAAAGGAATCTAGAAAGGGGGGTTGAAAAATGAAAGTACCTACTTAGTTTGATTATGGCAAATGGGGTGTCATATGAAAGGGCACATTTTAAACCTATTTGTTTTTAATTTTCTGTGATTTACTTTTTGATTGTTATCGTTAATTATGGAAACAAATAAAATGATGTAATCTGAATAAAATAAGTGTTTTCTCACTTTGCTTTTGATGCTCTTCATTAGCCCTTGGACATCGACTGTTTTGAAAGTTTTTTGGGTACGGATCCAGTCTTTTTTGAATTGGTCGATGTTATCTGTTGGTTTAGCTTGTTTTCGTAGCCTTGCCTTCATCAGAGCCCAAAATTTCTCGATGGGCCTGATCTCAGGGCAATTCGGAGGATTTAATGATTTCGCGACAAATTCGACATTATTCTCTCGATACCAGTTCAACACATGGCGAGCATAGTGACACGCAGCTAAATCGGGCCAGAATAATGTACGACCCCTGTGCTTTCGAATCAGTGGAAGTACACGCTTTTGAAGGCATTCCTTCTTGTACACATCCGAATTTAAGTTTCCCGTTATATAAAACGGAGATGTTTTCATGCCGCATTGTCAACTATCTTGCCAAACCATCACTTTTTTCCCAAATTTTTTTTAGAGACCTTCGTTCCTTTTATTACGGTGTGAAACTGCGGTCCGGGTAGGGTTTTATAGTCAAGTTTGACATAGGTTTCATCGTCCATTATAATACATTGTTCATTTTTAGTTAAGACTTGGTCGTACCACTTCCGAGCCCGAGTTTTGACAGAAGACTCCTGGGTTTTGCTGCGTTTAGGCTGTTTTTGCTTTTTGTACGTTACAAGCAAGTTACGCTCCTTGGCACGCTGAACCATTGCAATAGAAGTACGACATTTTTTCGCACAATCCCGAATCGATACCTCTTTTTTTTGGGAAAAATGTTCGCATATCTTTGTCTAAATTAGGACATGAAGGGCCTCGTTTTCTACCTCGACCAGGTAAATCTTTTAAAGTATTATTCATACCAAACCTTTTTATCGTATTGTAAACAGCTTTCAGGCTAACCCCTTCCTCTGAAGCAATCTTTCTCATAGTCATACCTGATTCTTTACAATATTTGGTCACAATTGAAAGTCGTTTTTTCTCTGAGAGAACCTTCATCTTGCAGTGTGTAGGAATTATACTATTTTTTATAATCCGTTTTAATATTTGACTATAGGGTTGCGTGGTCAAACCCGATAAATCGAAATAATTGATTATTGAAATTTGAATTGTTTTGATGTTTTCATTAGTGTTCTTTTTGACACAACAAGTTATATCGACTTATTGGGTTTGACCACGCAACCCTCGAATATGCTTAACAGATTGACATATGACAGACAAGATAAAATATTGTAACTTTTTTTTTAGAGCTATTCAGACTTGTTTCCATAATTAACGATACGGTCTTTAGTCAAAAATGTTCAAAAAAAATCCGTCTTCCCACACATTGCTGGTCAGCTGCCATGGGACTTGGAAAACTACCAGACACAGCGCTGTTTTTTGTGTACACCTTACTTTTGCTTCATTCAAGGTTTAACGGGTAATATATCAAAACCCTACTCGTAAGTAATTCAGGCTACCCAGTAGGTAGGTAGTACTACACTTACTTCTTTCAGCTGGGTTGCGTCGGTCTTGTTCATATTGTCGTCTACAGTGGCCGTTGCCTCGGCGTTCGACATTTTTGCTAGCGTGGACCTTTCCAACTATTCGATTAAGTACTCATTGACACTACGCCTTGGAGAAATTCATTTTCTGCACCTAAAACAAAAGAAAAACAATTAAATTAAATTATTTGTTATATGCGCCTTATCTAGAACTATTCTCTTTTTAGGGTTCCGTAGTCAAACTAGGAAACCTTATAGTTTCGCTACAGCTTAGCTCAGAGACTCACTCTCACTAGAAAGCTGTTATTTGGCATGATGGAACCAGTAATGGACAAGGCACCAGTAATGGACACTTGATTCTTATTTTACAAAATATAAGGGTTATTCATTTGTTTTCCAACAATCAATTTAGGACCGTATGAAATTTGAATTAAGAGTGAAGTGTCCATTACTGGTGCCTGTCAGCTAAAAGTGTCCATCATTGGTGCCGTCACCCCAATATTAGTCAATATTATTTTATTCATATTAGTCACGCCGAAAAAGTGGTAAAAAAAATATGTTTTTTTAGTGTAGGTTGATCTCCTCCCTTTCACATAGGCAACGTGGGGATATTCTTTTCTTGTCTTCCCCATGGCGTGGGGTTTCGTTAGGTCTTTAAGAAAAATTGAGAACTTTTAAAAACCATTTCTTGATTAAGGAATCCGTTTGTGTAATGTTAAGGTGCTAATTTTTGTTAGAGTCAATTCCTACTATGTCCTATTTATTTACTTATTTTCCGTATCCATTAGGTGACTTAATCATTTTGAACTTTGGTATAAGCGATGCCGTACCGTATAATAATAATGAACTACAAAAAAAAAGAACTCAAGCCTTAACTCACTCATGCTCATTAAACAGTGTGAACGAAAAAAACAAACGTAATTGAATTGATGAGTTAATTCAATGTAGTTTAATTTAAATACATAATTGATAAAAACTTGTAACACTTTATGTATCTTCAATCGATAAGGCTTCGTCATTTACTTTAAAAAAACGGCCGCAGATTTGACGTTTTTAAATATGAGTACGTGCATTATTATTACGAGATCGTTATAAAAATATTATGACACCTCACGAGGAAATTGAGCCACGATTAAAATAGGCATTCATTCAGTCAATCAAGATTATATAATCTGACAGCTTGATTGTGCATTTTATTGTATAAATAAGTAAAGTTCTTGAATGAGGTGAGAAAGTTTTAACCATGCAATGCGTTATTCATTCAACCTCCATTCAGTTTGATGGCCTTTTTATGGAATGTCACGGCAAATCAAGCGGGGACTTCATGACGTACGATGGGATCACTAACAGTGGTGAAAGAATCGTACACGACGACCAACGCAACATCCATTACGTGCGATAACTAGGTACACACCAAGCGAATAAAGACGCCAACTTTCTCATCTGATATCAATCTAGCCACTTAAGAGCATAAAAGCCTGTGACATCGTTTTATCTCCTTAGCATAGTACCTATCTAGACGTTGTGTTTGTATAAGGGGAATTAGAAACTTATTTTCTTGCTTCGTATTTTATTGTCTCTTTCTAGCATAACAGTATTTAACATGGAGTTTATATGGCTGACCTGTTACATGACGTCACAGGGTATATCGGATCTCTCTTTGTCTAATGAGCAGTTTAAAATTCTTGTGTCCCACCCGTATTCTTGCCTGATTTTAATTTTAATTTGACTTTTGGTGCCACTCAACATATCATTGTAACTTTGAATAGGGACCGACTATCACATTAAACTCTTCAAGTCATCAGTCAGGGTCATGTAATTTAAATCAGTTACTAGGCCATATCATATGTGTCATAGCGTGTCAATAATTGATAATTAAGGTCTTCAAAAGGGATTGAAGAGTTTTTTACGTGTTTGAGTTCGATGAACCTCGCGTGCAACACTGTTGGACTTGTAGCATAGACCAAATTGCCCTAGCAAGCAAACCCAACGAGTATTAATTCAATTCAAAAATTAATCGGAATTCCAACATCTAAGCCATTTCTCAGCACGAAACGTTCAAGTTATTAATATACATACATACATACATTAAATCACGCCTGTTTCCCAGAGGGGTAGGCAGAGACCACTGCTTTCCACTTGCTACGATCTTGACAAATTTCTTTCGCTTCTTCAACATTCATACATCGAGTCATGCACGCACGTCGGTTTCGGGTACTTAAGATTCTGCCCTTTTCCAGTATTTCTCCGATTTGATTCGAAAAAGTACGCCTAGGGCGGCCCCTTCCGACCCTTCCACTCACTTTCGATCTGTATATCTCTTTCGTCAATCTTCTTTCATCCATCCTTTCCAAATGACCGAACCATCGAAGCATGCCCTTTTCAATCTTAGTCACTACATCTTCTTTTATTCCACATTTCTCTCTGATTTTTTCATTTCTTACTCTATCAATCAGTTTCACACCACACATACTACGCAAAGAGCGCATTTCAACTGCATTTACACAACTTACATGCTTGTCCTGCCACACCCAACATTCACTACCATACATCAGGGTAGGTGCCAGCACTCCATTGTGAACAGCCAGCCGGGCTTTTTGTGAAACGCCCTGTCTGCTTACAAAGGAGTACAGGGCCCCATTAATTTGATTGCCCGCATTCACCCTCCTCTCGATATCCTTCTCACACTTACCATCTCTTGTAAACATACTTCCCAGGTACACAAATTCGCTCACTTGTTCTACTAATTCACCATTTATATTTATCACGCACTAAGTCATCTCCTCATCCTTCTCTATCACCATGACCTTGGTCTTGGTAACATTTACTTTCATCCCCTTTTGCTTAAATCCCTCATTCATCACTGTCACCATCTCCTGCAACTCAAGCACCGATGGGGCAAGTATAACTTGATCATCGGCATATAAGAGGCATTTGATTAGCAACTCTTGCACACGCAAACCCTTATCATACCCTTTCAAATCCCACATACAACTGTCCATGAATAGATTGAACAGCCATGGTGAGGCAACACAGCCCTGTCTAACACCTTTAGAGATGTTAAACCAGGCCGAGTATGCGCCATTGATTCTGACACAGGCTTTGGAACCCTCATAAAGGGACCTCAAAGCCTGCACCAGGTTGCTGCTCACTCCATACATAGACAGCACCGTCCACAACTCCTTTCTATCTACCCTATCATAGGCCTTTTCAAGGTCCACAAAAGCACAGAAAACGTTTTGGTTCACCGCCAAGAACTTTTCTGTGATGGACCGTAGTGAAAAGACCTGATCCGTACATCCCATTCCCTTTCGAAATCCCGCTTGTACGGTCAGCTGCAAAATTGCATGGACACCTTAATGTCTATAATCCTGTGAACACGTGAGGTGACGTTCGTAAGAAACCACCTAGATGGCGTTGTTATCTGAGCTAGTTCAATTGTTGTTTGCTACAACTTTATGACGTTTCAGTATTACAATCGATAATTTCGCCAGTTAGTTAAAAGGATCGTTGGCCGAGTTAGTTGACAGCTTGCTTAGAAACGGGGCTTCTCCGCCTTTCTTCTCTTGCCTATTGCCACCCGTTTCTTTTTTTAATTAATTTTGTTTCACATAATATATTAATGTATTATCTTTTTAAATAATTATCATTTTCAAGAAATGAAACAACTTTTGTTATTTGAAATGAAAAAACTTTATTTCTCATAATAACATTTTAATTTAGTCTACCTAACATATTATTGAGGTAATTTATTTTTGAAGTTGTGGGTATTTCTGTGGCTCTGCCTACCCCGCTCTGGGATTACAGGCGTGAGGATATGTATGTATGTATGTAACTTAAGTATTCGTTTCCGAAATCGGAAAGAGATTGAAGTTTCACCACAATAACAAAGTAATTATTAACAAACAAAAATTAAACTAGAGATCGGGTTACCTTAACAGTCAAACGCATTATGTTAACTATGTTATACAGTTTTGATCTCTTAGGGCCTGTTAAACAATCGACAAGTAAATTTATCCGCCATTAAAAGTTGTCTCTCCTTGTCTATTTAAAGTGCAAGAAAGAGAAAGGGCTAAATTGATGTGTCTAATATGCTTTACTTGCCGATTGTGAAACAGGCGGTTATATTTATATATAGATAAAAAAAAAAAGTGTATAAATGGTGTAATTTGTTTGACCGTAAATATTCAAAATAAGACAATTATGTATGGTCACAAAATAGTATAGACACGCAAAAAGAGCGAAAATAATATTCAATTTTGTAATAATTACTTACGTTAACCCGATCTCCAGTCGTCCACTCGAGTTACTTATATACTAAACTTTAATAACGAGTATATCTCCCACTCTGTTCGATTACAGTTTGCATTCGAGCACGCATTGAACCGATAATATTCTGACACAGATTGGAACCACGAATACTATCCCAAATGTTTAAACAGTGGTCTTCTAAGGCTTTCGGAGTTCGCTCATTCTGGTGGTCCCAACGTTGGACAATAATATCCCATAAATTTTCGATTGGATTTAAATCCTGTGACCTTGAAGGTCAGGGAATAACCCTAATATTATTGTGCTGACCAAACCACTCCCTCACACTTCGTGAACGGTGTATGGGACAGTTATCTTGCACAAACGTTATCACCGGTAACTCCTCCTCTGGATACACATTGCGAACGGTGGGCAACATGGTGTCCTCCAGCATTTCTACATAATGAACACTGTTCGCTCGACTGGGAAGTCTAACCAGTTCTCCTGGGTCAGCCGCACTCATCTATCCCCACATATTTACGGTTATACGACCAGATTCCATGTTGGGCACTACATGATTGTCATTATACCGAGTATTATTTCGGCGCCACAAGCTTAGTCGTCCGTGTTGGCTCGATTTAAAAGTATTTTCATCTGTAAAGATGACATTACTCCAGTCAAAATTTAAATACTCCAAAGCGAACTCTTTTATGGCTTTCTGTTAGCAAGGGTTTGACAGCATGCCTACGATACTATGATGCAGACCCTCACTGTGAAGAACACGACGAATAGTATCCGCACTCGTATTGAATAAACCAGCGTAGTGGGTTGTTGGTTTAAATCCATCTTCCTCATACTCCCTCACCATGGCTTGACGCTGGGGTGTGCTTATGAGTCGTGGTCTACCCGTTCTTTGCCGGGGTAGCAAAGATCCCTCCTCTTCAAACCGCCGTACCCATAAAACAACAGTTTTCCTCTAAAAAAAAACAGACATTTATAATAACAATTAAAGATATAAAATAAAATGAATAAAGACTAAATCGAAATTATTTTATAAAAAGTTGACCAAAAAAATTACTACTTACGTTAACTCCGGTTTCTCTAGCGATTTCTGACAAATTTCTGCCTTCACTGTGCAAAGCAATTATTTGCGATCTATTGACTAGGTCAACATTGCAACGAGAAGTCATTTTTTAAGGAAATTTCAACGAAAGTAAATCTACACAACAAAGGCAATTGATTGAGCAGCTAACGAACGAACGAGCGTAAGTCTTTGTAATAATCAGTCTGGTATTTATAAATCTTTAGTCTACCCTCCTAGTATTTATACTTAACGTGTTTCTGTGTCATGCGAAAATAAGCAAATCATAATAAACTGGTAATTAATTTCGACCCAACAATAAATGGTTCGATGGCCCAATGGCATAAGGCCGCTAACGTTCAGAACCCTGAGTGTCCCGGGTTCGATTCCACGTCGTGGATGAAAAGTGTTTTTGATAAATTTAACCCCTTAGTTTGAAATTGAGTAATAGTTTGAAACTACTTAAAAATCATCTATTATACTAAAATATAAAATCTATGAAATAAAGAAAAAATGTTTGGTTGATGTGTGCCCTTTTTTTTTCATATTTTTAGATCATTATCTGCAACAACGCCATCTAGTAAGATCTTGTTGAACTACTAAGAGCAGATAGATGGCATCAGTTTGCCTCAGAGCATTATCTTTCCGAACTGTCCATGCACTTTTGCAGCCTACTGTACATCCCAGATTTTGTCATTCGTAACATTCAATACCCTTTCAATTAAAATCTTCGCATATACTTTGCCGACAACACTAAGGAGGCTGATACCGCGGTAGTTTTTGCAGTCTTGCTGTGACCCCTTTCCTTTGTACAGAGGGACGATAACGGCCTTGACCCAATCTTCCGGGACTCGGCCGCTACTCCAACATGCATTGAAAAGACGGTACAACAGACTACCCACCACGCCATCTCCTCTCCTCAGCATTTCTATCGACACTCTATCACAACCTGCTGACTTTCCCGCTTTCATACTTTTTAAAGCCTTCATTATTTCACTCATACTAATCACACTTTCATCTTCGCTACTTGCATCTTTACTCATGCTTTCTGGCTCACGACAAATATCTTCGCATTCAAACAAGCTTTCAAAATAAGTTTTCCATCTATCAAGCATTTTTTCTTCCTCACATATTAAGTCTCCAGACTCATCCCTCACCGCGCTTAATTTAGTTTTCTCCGATTTCCCCCGAGCCGAATTAATCAAGCTCCAAAAGAGTTTAATATTCGACTGGAAGTTGTCAGAGAAACTCCTGTCATACTTTTCATTCAGTAAATCTTTCATTCTAGCCACAACGTCTTTCACTCTTTTCTTTGATCTATTATACTCTTTTTTCTTTCTGTCGCTTAGATCTTGTCCTGGATCTACAGCTACAAAATCCAACCAACACTTTTTCTTCTCTTTCACTACATCATCTACCTCTCTATCCCACCATTCCGGTCGTTCATTCTTGCGTTTCCTTCTTTTTACGACACCACATACTTCAGTGGCCGATTTGACCATTCCATTCTTCATAATCTCCCATACATTATTTACATTATTCTCAACTTCACTGTCTTTCATCATATTAACACATTCAAAACAATCTTTCAGCTTCTTACGTACTCATCTTGTATAACTTCGTCTTTCAGTTTCTCTACTTTTATCCTCTCTAACGCAGTGGTGGGTACGGGAACACGATGGCGCCAACGTGTGAACAGACCCCTTACTCGTGTTACCACTAAGTAGTGATCTGAACCTACGCTAACTCCTCGAAATGCTCTGGTATCTACAACTTTGTTACGCAACCGTTCATCCACAATCATCAAGTCTATCATAGACTTCTCATTCTGCCGTCTCCACGTATACTGATGAATCTCTTTGTGATCAAACAAAGTGTTTGTCACGCAGAGATTCTTGGCCAAACATACATTGAGAAGACATTTGCCATTCTCGTTCACTCGTTCATCACCATACTTACCCAGTACCGATTCAAAACCATCCCTTTGCACGCCTGTCCAACCATTAAAATCGCCTAACAAAATAATCCTCTCATAATAATAAGTTATTAACATGTTATGTTATTTCCAAAAAAACGTTTCTTAACTCAATATACTTTATCAATATTGTCTTAGTCCGGATGTGGTATGTCTTCCTTAATTGTTTGTTCCTTCGTTTCGCAAAATATGAGCGTTAAATTATTATTGACACATCATCACATCAGTCATAAGTAAGTGCTAATTTGGTTGTTCTTAAAATGTTTATGCATTGAGAAATGGTTACTATATCTACTTGTGCACGTTATTAAAAGTTTTTCAATACATTTTTCTATTACTAACGGGAAATCATGAATGATATAAAAAAAGGGTTAATGTAAGACAACGTTTTTTCTAAAGAACCATTAGAACTTGTGTGATTTTAATAGCAAGTTTAATACTGAGTTAAGTATGTTTATTAGCAATTAAATTGACTTAAGACCCGCCATAAAAGTTTGTTGAATCAATTTGTTTAATTGAAGTTTGCCGTCTGTAACTCTATCAACTTATTAAAGTAGTGTTTGCTTGTTGGTTTTTGCCGCTAGCAAATCGCAAATAGTCGCTATAAGCTACAAAATATGCAAATATTACGTAAATACCTTCCGTTAACCAAGCTTCTACATTAAAGGCAGCCGTCCACCTCTATCTACTAAACAGTCCTAACCTAACCCAAGCGCTGGATAATCTATCGTCAAAGAAGCTCAATTCACGAACCAAAGTAAAGTAAAGAAGAATAAGTAGTACCTAAGAGGATTATGAAGCGAACATTACTTGAAGCGACGGCGACGCTTAATCCGCGTACAATAAAAAACATCACCTAAATCAAGTGCCAGTCACGTTTTTCGAATATTTTGTAGATCTTGGAAAGAAAACCGTAAGTCCAGAACTAGTGTTTCATAATCAGGGATCGGAAATTCGGATCGATATTTACCTATACTTTAGCGCCGGCTTTGTTGTTCAGTTTTGTATGGAGGTGGACTCAATCGTATAATTCATATAAAATTTCCGGGATTTCAAAATAAATAAATTACACCGGCATTAATTCATAATTATTTATTTATATTAACTGTTTGAAGTTATATTCCATGTATATGTTTAACCAAATGTTATTTAATTTACCTGTAACTTATTAACCTAACGAATTTATAGGAGCAAAACAGAACGATTTATCCTACATGTAAAGTAATTATTATATTAACGTTTTGTAGAATCCCAAAATCCCAGAACTTAAATTATTAAAATAATATTTTTAAGAAGCCGACGCCATGTTTGCCTATCTTTTTCCGGGATTTTGCCAACTTTAGGTAAATATCGATCCGAATTTCCGATCCATGTTCATAATATCTACATACATACATAAACTCACGCCTTCATTCCCAGAGTGGGGTAATAAAATAATATAGGTAATAAAATAATATCTACAACATAATTATTCAAACATGATAAAAATTGGACTAAATAGGTTTAAGGGGAGTGAAACGTTATCGCATTTTGTATGAAACTTTTCAGCATCACGATCCTCTTAAATGGTCACCTTAATCTGAGAACAAAGATACCTTTAGGTTATTAAATATTTGAGTCCTCGAGAAAAACCTCGTGTATCATTATTAGCATGCTAAGGCATTTTCTTTGTTTAGACACACAAACACACGCCCTTTATTGGAGGTTCGCCAAACATCTTGATGCCATGTGTGATTAAATATTGAATATTAAACGATTTTGTAGGTAAAAAAATTACACATAAAGCATTGTTGTCCAAGACGCAACTCTTAGAGTTGAATTTCAATGAAATGAAACCTCGCAGTTTTTTTACCTTTAGTCAAAATATTCTTAGCATTTTAGCAAGCTGTAAAAGTAAATAAATCTAATCTACTACACTAATATTATAAGAGGAAATGTTTATTGTTTGTTTGCATTGAGGCTCCGAAATTACTGGACCGATTTAAAAAAATCTTGTACCATTTAGAATCCTACATTATCCCTGATGAACATATGTTATGTTCTTATAAAACTAATTTGCGTAAAACTTCGCAATAGTACCTAAATTTGTAAAATCCAGAAGTTATATAAGTGCAATGCAGCATACCGGAAAAGATAGGTGATCTGATGATAAACTGTACATTGGGTTAATAAACATAAGAAACTACAAACGAACATTATTTGAACCCCTACCTTACATAATGTATAATTAATGTAAATATATAAGACAGTATCGTGACTGAGTGACTAACTCACAGACAACGCACAGCCTAAACCGCTGGGCCTAGGCACTTGAAATTTGGAGGGAGTATTCCTTAGGTACCTTAGGGGTATACTAAGAAAATATTTTACGAAAATCGACCCCCAACGAGAAGACATATGGGGAGTAGCGGGAAACTAATTCCACGCCGCGTTCTCTAGTTATTGTGTAGGTACGAGTAGGTATAAAATATAATATTTAAATATTCAAAAAATTCAAAATGTATCAATAGTAGGAGCCCTCCTAGATTAGATGAAAAAATACCCGGAATATTTGAATTTCGCATTTTAGTAGGTATGAGAGAGAGAGAAGAAAAAGAGTAAGTAAAAGTAAATATTTATTAAGGTTAAAAAATGACGGAGCAAAGAATTGGTATTAAATTTTGCGTTAAAAAACAAAATTAAATGCAGTGCCATATCGAGGTTGGAATGTCAGAGACCGCTTATGGAGAGTCTGCTATGAAGAAAATGGCACTTTACGCACAGCTTTACGCTTGGTATAAACGTTTCGACGAGGGTGGTGAGGACGTTGAAGATGACGAGCATGGGCGTTCAAAAACTTCGACCACTGATGAGATAACCAAAAACACACCCAACAACAAGGAATAAATTTTCAGCGTATTTTTATAACTTTTGATCATGTTTAGTAACGGATATTCTCAATTTCATTAATTCTAGGTACCTACTCTTGTTTGGCTTTTAGTGTTAATTTTCATGTTTTCCCCACAGGTCTACAAATTCACTGCACATGATATGAATACTTCCTGTAACACAACATTACTTCACCATATTACATAATGAGATATATTCAACATCTTAATGAAGTTGTTAAGGTAAGTCGCGTAGTATTTACTTTCACTAAGATTTTGAATAGGTATGTCTAATGATATTGTCAGGTGAAAGTCGAGGTTTCTTATAATTATATTATAACTAAAGTTTTGGTAACATAACCTTTCCACTGAGATCTAACGTGGCAGGATATATCACGTAATCATCAGTCCGTATCACACTTTGACGGCAAGTTGGCATTATTGGTAGTGCTAGTGACTACCGATGAATCTAGCGGTCCTGGGTTCAAATCCCAGTAGATAATGGCAGATATTTGTGTGATGAGCGCCAGTATTTGCTTCTGAAATCATGGATGTTTTCTATGTATTTAAATATATACATATTTCTCTATTTAAGTATTTATATCGTGGTCTAGTCTAGTACCCATAGTACCTACATACAAGCCTAGAGCTATTTTTTTTGGATTAGGTCAATTGGTGTCTCAAAAAAGAATAAGTACGTGTGAACTAATGCTGTCTTAGATAACATGATATTAGTAAGAAGGTATATACACTTTAGTCGCCTATATCACAGGAACCAACCCAGTCTACTTAGGGCCGTATTAATAATCTCATCTTGACGGAGATGCCCGTCACACGATACGTCAAAGTAAACGTTAAGCCATAGAAAACTGTAATTTTTGACGCATCTTGAGACGGGGATTACAGTCGAGATCAGTTTATTATTACGGCCCTTAGTCGTGATACTTTTCCTTTAAAATCCGTTATATATGTGCTTTCATTTAAGACGTTTCTCAGATTTTATAAATTAATATGTATTTTTGGCTGTTGTTCGGGCTGGGGACACTAACAAAAGTTACTAGTTTCTAATCTTTATATTTCGCAAACGGATACGTACGGTAGACAAGAAAAAACCATCCCTACACGTTAGGTACGTGTAGGAGAAGCACCCTCAATATTATTATTTTTCATAATTCTATTTTACCACTCTGTCAACGTGGCGGCGTTAACTATTTTAATTTCGATACGAACGGCAGTATACCTGGATTCATTAGATGAGATTATGAGATGTATCCACTTTTTCACCTTATTGCGTTGTAATATGGCCCAAAAGTGGATACTTACATCTTTTTGTAGTCGACTGTACATAGGTACTCGTACGTATTTCGAAGATGTGTTTCCTTTGTGATTATCCCTCCTCTGTTTCATGGCTAGCGAGCCTCCTAAGTGCCAGCAGTTGATGGCTGACGATTGCTAAACCTCATATTAGTCACACGCGGCCGATGATTAGCTAATTAGTATTCTCCTTGGAGCTTAGGTTAAAGGCACTCTGATAGCGGCTTTGTCGAAGAAAGACAATGGTTTTAGTAATTTTTCTTGTGGTTATTTTTTGTATTCCGTGCTTATATTATTTAGAGATAATAGGTATTGACGACATGTAGCTTAGCTGGTAGTGCCCTTCCTACGAAACTAGGGTCCCGGCTTCCCGTATTCTAATCCCGGTAAGTGCAGATATTTGTGTGATGTGATGAGCACTAGTATTTGTTCCTGAGTTTTGGATGTTTTTTTATGAATTTAAGTATTGTCTAGTACACATAGTACCTACAAGCTTAGAGCTTAGTTTATTTGGTCAATTTGTGTGAGGTGGCCTCTGATATTTATTACTTATTTTAGTAAACGGTGGTACCCGATGCTTTATAATATGCCTACGGCGTCCGTCGGTCCGTTCGTCCTTACTATAAAGAGCTGTATTTTTGTAACCGTAATAGATAGCGATAGCGGGTTGTTTTTTTTACAGAATATACATACATACACATACATAAACTCACGCCTTCATTCCCAAAGTGGGGTAGGCAGAGTTAAAGAATTACCAACAACTTTTAAAACTTGTTGATAATTCTATAACCACACTTTGCACAATTACAGAATATGTGTTATTTTATTAAATTTAAAATAAACGTTAGTTTGGTCTCGCTCGATAGGCAGATCATGATGATTTGATAATGTTCAACAAGTACAGCGGGAAAAAAAAAATCTGGAACAAATAACCACCAAACGTACAATTCACGTAAAGTTGGATACTTTGGATGGTTTTATCGTAACTCTACTAAACCGTTACATTCAAAAGTTCTTCTACTATCATCTACGTAAAGATAAAAGTAGGGTCACTGTTGTGACAATTACTTTTTTAGCCTGTGTTAGTGTCCCACTGCAAGGCAAAGGTCACCCCTCTTTTTGACCATTCTTGCCTACTGATTGCATACCAGTCGGTTTGGAACATGTCCAAATTTTCCCGCCACCTCCTTTCTGATCTGCCTCTGCTGCGGTGGCCATCCTGTGGATTTCTGGCCCACCCGTTCCGGATAGGTACACACTTACGACAAACTTTTCTAGCCCAGTCCCACTTGAGCTTAGTGATCTTGACACCCAAATTAAAATTCAAAATCAAATTTCAAATTCAAATTAAAATTCAAATATTTTTATTGCTTGGTTATGAGTTCTACAGAGGATCTTATAAATAATAACAGTTCTCCATATCGTACCTCACAGAGGCGTACAATAATATCAGTCTTAGGTCTAATATATACATATTCCCATATCTGCGATACCGGTCTTGGAGCGCAAATCAGTGTTTCTGATTCTATCAGCTATGCGAACACCTAGTATGCTGCGCTCCATCGCTCGCTAGGAAATCTTTAGTCGGGACCAAGCCTGGGCACCGTGTTGGTTAGAATGGGAAGAATACAAAATTTCGACGAGTTTGCGCTTCAGTGACAATGGAAGGTTATTAGGCTACCCTTCATTAGCATCTTCAGGGACCAGAAGCTTGGTATCCCTCTAAAGTTACCGAATAAAGCCATTACGCTTTGTTTTAATCTGCCAATACAATACTGAAATAATAGCGTGTTTGTGCCATCAGCTGGTTCACTTCGCGTATACCTAACCTGTTCCAACCGGTTTGCAAAGTTTAAGGTCAAACCGTCGAAAACTGTTTGTGTAAATAAGATTGCTGAAAGAAACATTTATATTTTATTGTAGTCTAGGTACCAAGTTACCAACCACACTGTCAATATTCTTTTTGTTTAGTTATTTTAGACTTGACTTTTACACTTAACCTTACCGATTTTCATTTTGTTTCCAAAATGACAGCATGACATTGTCCTTATATTTACGTAAGTATTTTTTAAATTTTAATGAACCAATTCGTGTTCTTTTTCTTTCATGTATTATGTTAATTATGTATCATGTGTGTATGTATTAATATTATTTAGTTACCTACCTATTTAAGCCAAGAAAACTATTATTTTTAAGGCTGTAATGTTTACCTTATTGGACTGCTCTAAAATTGTAGTAAACATTCAAATTTCGCTGCTCATGTAACACCTTTAATCAAAGTTCATTTCACGCACAAAGTTTCTATGTGTTTAAAGAAACAAGTGTAAATCAGTTTCGTGATCCAGTCACACCACACCCCAAGAGTGAGAAGCGGTGAATGAGGGTAGGTACTGGTTATTCCGCTGCCGAACGTCGCCGATCATTACAGGTTGATGTTGGTAGTACCGATTGGCTCTTTTGCCGTATTATATTTATATTTTCTCTTCTTCCTTTAAATATGTGCCCCGTTGCCTTCCTTTTTATTTTTTGTTCGTATTACTTATCATGATGATTTTTATTATTTTACTCCTTTATTCATTCTAATAGATAGTTACAACATTATTTTATCTATTTCTTATCATTTCACTTGTTAATCTACTACTACATTATTATAATATTTGATTAAACACTGTATCTTCGTTCGTGTGTCACGTTGGCGCCACTGAAAACCAGCGTTGTGATTTATACCACTTTATACCGTGACATAGTGCTGAAGTGGTGTCAATTTCAACGTCACAGAATCACCCATGGCAAGATTATAAGATTATCCTACAATGGTATTTTTTCTTTTTCCCTTCTTTATGTTTTTATTATATTTATGTATTGCCATTGTTTTATTTATTATGATATTTTTCTCAGTTCTGTTTTTTGTGCTCGTCGAATAAATGTTCCTGTTTATATTTCTAAACAAATAAAATAAATTTACTTTCAGGTTTTTTATTACAATTTACTATGTTTTCATCGCTGTCAATAGTACACAGGCAACAGCAGGATAAATTTTAAGGGCATTGCCGTTTTAGTAAAGAAAAAGGAACCTGGAGGCCCGAGCTTAAAACCCGAGCTAACCCGAAGACAACTGGATTTCTCGCCCCAATAAACACCAATACCGTTATTTTCATCAAAACTATGATGTTTCTACACATATTTAATCCGTAGGTATACCTTACATCCACCTACACTTAAAGTACCTATAGGATATAGCTTGATTATTGCTGCTACACGTGTTGTCATTTTCCAATCACCGACTATGGAAGTTGATTCATCATACTTGTATATATTTCGGTGGCAGGATGTTTTGGATACGCTCCGAGACCCGTCGAATGTTACGTGTCTTTGCCAGAGGAAGTCGTTAGTAAAGCAAAGACCCGAAAATTTACCGATTAGTTAAGGTGCACAAACATAGCCAATGAAAACACTTGAGCATATTTCGTAAACTAAAGTTACATCCGTTGCGGTGCACGCACTGCAATTTGTAAGTAGGTCTATATTCATTACCTAAGTATACGAGTAGTTTATAGCAGTGATTTCGACGCCTTTCGAGGTTAACGCTGCTTAGAGCCGACTAGGTACATAGGTAATTAAAGGGACTTGAAGTTCCTTTTACTGTGTTTTATGGTATAGAGAAGACGGCTTTAAACTTTTGACTTTTAATTCGTGTGGCAGTTCAAGCATGACGTTGATTAGACCCAGTACTCAAGTTTATAGATTTTATGATGCTAACTGCACCAAAAACAGCTAGGTGTGTAAACACCCGTCAGAAATCATGGCATGACGTTGAACATGTAATTCTTAGCTTTAGACTGACGTCCGAAGTTAACACATGTTACACAACACTTTCCGGAACACAGAACAAGCAGCCGCAGATATTCACACGAACCAGAGTGGAGGCAAGTCTCAAGATACCTATGCCAAAGAAATATCAGATAATAGAAAAAAAAATGAGTCGGGTATCTAACCTAACCCAAGATCGGTTTGTAAATATCAGGAGAAAGTTAGAGGAAAGCTTGATCACAAATTATTCAAGTAAGTGCTAAGAGATGATTGATGATCTTAGCGCATATCGTCGCTTAGCCAACAACACCGCGTAAGTCAACGATTGAACACGAATTAAGAGTTAATTTAATATAATACAATATGTTGCCTTACTTAGCTTCACAACTTCGGGTTCGCAGTTTATGCGAGCCATAGGTATATGTCAAAAAATATTAAATTGACCTTTATCTTTCGTGTACTGTAAGCCCAATGGAACGCTGACCCACTATAGAACTCTGTCACAGTGACATTCTGTTATGAGTGTTATGTTATGACTCTGTATTAAGAATTGTCAAACAAATTGTTTAATAATGTTAATTTCTCTATGACATCGTTCTATGGAATCATTAGGCTGATAGATGTTTCGTTTTTAATAATGAAATAAGTACTTATACTAAAATACATTTTGTTAAATGTTAATTTAAATAAAGGTCCCAAAATAACTCGTGATGCATTAATTAGTATTTATAGTCGCAGTTGTTTAGCATAGATAATCAGATGTAGGCCAGTCTGTGGGGACAAAGTTCACTTGCGAGATGTGACCCAAACATACATATTAATACTAACACACAAATGAAGTATAATTTAAGCTTCTAGAAATACGACTGTAAGCACGCAACATAAAACTCATGAGGCAGCTGGTTTCTTTCCTCGCACCCGGTCCTAAAATGAGTATGAGTACAATGAATTAATATTGTGATAACACTGATAACAAAAAAACTTTCGCCGCTTGCAACTTTTTTTCTCGAAGACACATCAAAAATTGTGTACAGCTTTGTAGTGTTAATATTTTTCAAACATATTTTTGTATTTTTTGTCGTAGAGGTAATTGTAGAAGAAATTTTTACAAATGAAAAAAAAAAAAATTACCTTCAATTGAAACCTTTTTATTAAGACCCCATTCCTTGACAGCAAAAATCAAAAAACCATCTGTGCTCCACCTTTTTTAAAGCAGAAATATTATAAAGACTGGTTTAATGAGTAGGTATTACAAACCTTTAAAATGTAGGATTTTCCTTTACAAGCAAGGCCAAATAAGTCGTTGTCGAGCTGGTGCTGACGTTGATCTTTAATCCTCCAAGGACAACAGATGTGTTATTATTATTACATAAACGAAATTAACCTAGGAATTCTTCGATGAACTTTTAACCTGCGAGCTTTTAAGTTGCGCGGCCGGCAATGTTAGCCGTGCTGCCTCATAGACCAAACCAGTGACATACATACATACATTAAATCAGGCCTGTTTCCCAGAGGGGTAGGCAGAGACCACTTCTTTCCACTTGCTACGATCTTGACAAATTTGATCATGAAAAAAAACATACAAATTTAGCTACGGGCGATAACGTTTCGCACGTCCGATTTTCATGATTTTTGAATATGTCGTAGTTACGATGAAAACCTAGGTTTGTACGTTTCCATTTTTTACGTCTCTACCTCAGGTCTTTATGTACATATTTTTTTGGAAAGGAACAGACGTTTACGTACAGACGTAATTTTTCATAATATCTACAGCATATTTGTGCAAAATGTGGTTACAGAATTATCAACTAGTTTTTAAAGATGTAGGTAATTCTGTAGCTCTGCCTGTCCCACTCTGGGATTACAGGCGTGAAGGTATGTATGTATGTATATTTAAGGGGAGAGAAACATCATAGCACATTGTATAACTGTAACATATATTATTAAAAAAAACGAAATCTAAATCTATGGAAATTTTCAATCCTCTTAAGTTCGCCGGTTAGTTATTTGACTCCCATTTTTAGGGTTCCGTACCTCAAAAGGAAAAAACATAACCCTTATCTGATTGTCTGTTAAAACCATTTATCTCGGGAGCACGTGAAGGTATCGAGTTGATATTAAAACCATATACTCAGGTCTACAGCCCCTTGAGCCCTTGACGTTGTGAAAAAATCAAACTTCTAAGTTAACGTTAAAAAAAAGATACGGCCGTTTTTGCCGACGCGTACATTTCGACATTTTCAAGGGAATCATAATTTGGCACAAGTAGGTATTAATAAGAAAAAATCTGAAAACTATACACTTTCAAATTAAATCATTAAAAAAAACAATGCAATTTATGCAATGAATGGCGATTGAAATAAAATTCATAGCGATTCAAAATTTGAATTGATTTAACGTTGTCATGTGCGGAACCCTCGGGCGAGTTCGACTCGCAATTGTCCGGTTTTTTATTGACATACTGCGACAATAACCCGGGTCAGGTCATCGGTCCACTTTTTTGTTTTACTAAACATTAGCAAATTAGGTATACTAACGTAAAAAACTAACCACTTAACCGAATTGCTAAATAACAAAAAAACGCGATTGCGATAAAAATATCAACAGAAAAGCGAAAAACAAGCTCTATAATGTATAGAAAATTGCAGTCGGGTTTTTATTTTTATAAATAAGTAAGTAAGTAATTTAGTTCATTTCACACTTTTCGGTTAGGTTAATCTTAACATTTACGTACCTACTATTTACATTTTCCTGTCAAAATGGTGGAATGGGCTATTTATTAGCTTTCATTTCAATAGATAAAAATTTGCAATGGAGTCCCCATATAGCTGTACTGGCAGGTAAACTAAGTTCGGCAGCTTACGCAGTTAGGAAAATTAGACAACTAACCAATGTTGAGACAGCTCGCTTAGTTTATTATAGTTATTTCCATAGTGTTATGTAGTACGGTATTCTGGTTTGGGGTAAGGCAGCTGACATACAAACTATATTTGTGTTACAAAAAAGGGCCATTCGTTCTATTTACAACTTAAATTCCCGTGAATCCTTAAGAGATCTTTTTAAGGAAATTGATATCTTAACTGTAGCGTCACAATTTATTTATGAGAATATTATTTATGTTATAAAAAAATTGGATTCTTTCACAAAAAATTCTGATATACATAATTTAAATACTAGAAATAAAAATAAAATAGCTATTCGAAAATTCCGCGTCCGTAAAGTACATAAATCATTTGTTGGTCAATGCATTCATTTCTATAATAAATTACCTGAGGTAGTATTAAAGTTACCCTTTCCAGCACTCAAAAATTACTTGAAAAAGTCGTTAATGTCTAAAGCGTATTATAGGATCGAGGACTATATAATAGACAAAAATGCTTGGCCTAAACCCGAAACTTAAACAATAATATTTTTTTTTTTTTTTTTTCAAATTCAAAAGCTTTATCTTGTCTGGGGGACACCGTTGATGTAGGAAAACATATCAATCTTATGTGGTCATCTTGCACCGTCATATACACATACGTAGGAGTTCTTTTTTTCCTTTTCTCTCTTTCTATCTTAAGATTTTGGTGTGTTTTCCTGCGGAAACTACGCAGGATATTTGTTTTTTTTTTTTTTATTTGCTATTTATAGATTTATATAATGCTAGACTAAGTAGTACCATTGTAATATTAAATATATTTAAAAAAATGACTGACTGCTGAGTTTCTTGCGGCGCTTCTTCTCAGCAGTGGTCTCCTCTTGTGAAGCGCTGGTAGATTCTTGACGTGTAAAAGTGCCCGTGCGGCGTACTTACTGAATAAATGTCTTTATCTTTATCTTTATCATTTGAGATTTCCCCTCCATACTTTTTCACGGACGCCATTTGGAAACTTTATTTACCCTATCCTGTGTCACTTTGATAATTAAGACGAGTCGCATGACCGGCATGACATCTTGTAAGTTCGGTCTATTCCGACTAGTTACATTGTTAGTTCCATTGATGGAACTAGATGGACTTTTTTTTCCTAGTAGTTACATTCAACGAAGATGGTTTCCGTAATGGAACTACCTGGACTTTTTTTCCAAGTAGTTACATTAATTATGTTTGAATTGAGACATAACCATGCTATAAGAAACGCACTTAGTGATAAAAATCTTTATCACTTCATTTTTTTTAATTTCCCGCCATAAGGGTCTCGATTCATTTTAAGTATAAGTAAATCATTTTTTAGCATTATTAATGTAACTACTTGGAAAAAAAAGTCCAGGTAGTTCCATTACGGAAACCATCTACGCTGAACGTAACTACTAGGAAAAAAAAGTCCATCTAGTTCCATCAATGGAACTAACAATGTAACTAGTCGGAATAGACCGTAAGTTCAAATCCGTCAAGCCGTTTATGTGCAGTCGACTATAAAGAGATGTATCCACTTTTGGACCCTATTACAATGCAATAAGGAGAAAAAGTGGATACATCTCTTTGCAGCCGACTGGACCTATAAATTCGCTCGAATAACTAGCTATTACATACATAAAAACCCCTGATATAATGGCGATCCCTTCTCTCAAAGCTAATATCCTCTTTAACGGCCGAGCCGATGAAACCTAGCTAAGAACCACACCGCTAGAAAACCTTCTTTACAGAGGTTCCTAAAGATAGTAAAGATACACACGTCAAACTTACCTATATCACCCCTCTTTTTGCGTCGACGGTTAAAAATATAACACACCTTCAGCCAGTCGGGTAAAAATTAAAACCTGACCGGTGTGCTAACTTTGAAGTAATGAAGATGTCTTAAAAAAACCCTTGCTATGACGAATTCCAAAAAATTACGGGCGAGAAGGCAATTAAAAATTTGCATGATTTGAACTGAGCATAATTAAGTCACAGGATAGATAATAAAATTAATAAAGCACTGTCTGGCCGGCAACTATTTTGATAGTTAAATCACAAGTTTGAGTGTATTTTTTGTTTACAACTGGTTTTTTGTATTTGAAAATGTTTTGTCTTGATACTACATCCGCAAGTGAAGTCAATGTTGTGTCAAGGTAAAGTTTTTCTGAGATCAAGAAGAATTGTGCCGGTAAGTACGTGTATTGTTTGATAGCCTATGTGCTATCACAGATAATACATATATAAATAAAAACTGAGTCCAGGGCCTCTATTCTACTGGGTAAAAACCATATTGTCTTTGACGTGCTATCATATTGTCCATGTTTTGAAAACTGTTATTACTTGACAGTACGTAATAGCAGCTGAGTTAAAAACAATATCAATATGGATCCATCGAGTTGAAAATCTTGCAAAGGTATTTCCTCACACTAGTCCACAACGAAATAGACGTGCTTAGTAACAAGCAAGAAAAATCAGCCACCATTAAATATATCTCAATCAACATACTTACATTTGATGCTAAAAAAAAACTAGCACCTTGTATTATCTTATTTTACGAAAATTTTCTCGTTTTTTTACGTGAAAGTGCCGCTTTCACAGTTTTTTTTTACATAATGAGCTTCGGTATGTCATAATATGTTGTCCTAGCTCGGTTTATATGCAAAAACATAGAAAAAAAAACGAGAAAATTTTCGTTTTCCCGCGAAAATTTCCACTGAATTTCAGTTCAGTACAATGGTCTGAAGCTATGGTTTCAGTTTTCTGTGAGCCGTCCCTTACACCACAGAACACACCCTGTATATTTGTTGGCGCCTTACCCCCTTACTTATAAACGTGGAATAAGCTTCGAATAGTTTATGACATGCTTTGTCACTTTCTGTCAGATGCAAATGTCACAATTACAGATAAAGACAAAGCATGGCATAAACTATTCCAAGCTTATTCCATGTTTATAAGTAAGGGGGTAACTGTGGAAGTAGCCGTAAATACTGAAGTAAAGTTTTGATTGTAGTCATTCACAAATAAACACCTATGTGTCCATATTATGTAAAAGCGATAGTTGATATGATAAGATTAATGATATAATTAGTCAAGTGGCATTTAAATCAGATGACATTAAGCTTTGATAAGCCGAATTTTAGTGTACTTGTTAGTTATTAACATCCTAGGTGGGTTCTACTAACTTCTACTTGTGGGCACGTATTAAGTACGTATTAATTAATCAAGATAATCGGTATCTAAATAATATACGGTACAGTCGTAAATGATTTGTGTTGTAAATCTTTAATAATAAACCACAACTACGAAGTAAACAAGAAATATAAATTCTAAATCTTATCTGCAGAGCCATCATTCAACCTGTCACTTTGTCGATTATTCAAAATATGTTCAAAATCAAATAAAAGGAATATCACGTCAAAATTAATAATTGACTACGCGGCAAAGGCTATGTGGTATAACTCAAAGTTGAATGTCCGTGACCGCGCGTGCGTACGAGTATTTTGGATGTGACCCCCGAAGTGTTTTATCACTGCTGATAAAGTTGCTAAATAAGCCGATTACCTCTTTGGAATGAACTATGTTCTTTTGTTTCTGCTATCTCAGAAATCATTGGTGTTTAACTGTTCGCGACGAAATCAGTGATACTCATAGGTATTCTGGGGCATTTCCATAAGTAGAAAGTTATTGGCACGCCTTGGAAAGTTATATACTTTATTATTGCATAGGTAGTTGTGTACATCCTGCGTGCAATGTATTACTTCATACGTAATTATGTCCCCAAAATATTTTGTCCAACGTCAAAACTAAGACTGCGCTCCGTAATCCTTTTGATTGCATTTCTTTTTGTGAAAGTTGTTAATGGTGGTCCTTGACGACGTTCGTGTTGTGAGTGCTGGGCTACGTGACTACACGATTAAAGGATTCATTCTCAATAGTCACCTATTTAATTTAAGAAAAAACTGTAACCCGCTAAAAAAGTTCAAAGGGCTCCGCGAATTTTGAAAATTTTAAATGTATTTTCCTACAAAAATGTTGACAAACCTTGGTGTTCAGTAACAATCTAAATCCCGCTATTCAATCACTAATCGAAGCATTTTATTTTGACCTCCATGTATTTAACACGGGATCAGATACGCTCGTTCACCTTATAGACCGCTGCTGCCTGAGTGAATTAAGGACGCATTTAAAAAAAATGTGCTTTCATTCGTCAATGTAATGTATGTATTAGAGATGCCAAGTCATTTGTAACTTATAGTAAACTCAACCTTATTGCCATAGAATGTCAGATTGACTTAGTCTTTGGCTGTACTGTACTGTACTGCCCCTAGGATCTGCGGCCCAAAATCTAGCTAGATAAAAATGGCACATCACGTCCGGATACCGGAAACGGTGTGACAATTCTTGATGGTAAGTACTTATAGTTTTTTTTATGGCATTGATAATTCAATCTATCACACAGGCCACCTGATAGTAAGCGGAATCTGTGACCCGAGACATTGCATTCTTAGAACTACAATTTAAAACTGCAGTCCCAAGACCGCAAATTCGTTGAGACCCTGAGGACTTGTTGGAATTGGGAATGCCTCTATGCTAGTAATTTAACCGGTTATGTTATCCCCACACTAGAACACAACAGTGCAAACGCTAGTAGGTATGGTAGGACGGACCTCTCACCTTATATAATCGCATCGCATATCGAATTAATTTGGGTAAAATAGTCAAATCAAAAGCGATATTTAATGACTTACTCCACGTGCTTTGTGGTTAAGGAAAACACAGGGGGAATCCAGCGAAGCGTTCGTTGATTATTTACAATCATTAGGAAAAAAATATATGAAACCAAATTGACGTGTTGACGACACGTTAGCTTGGTAGTGTAGTGACGCTGCCTTCGAAGTTAGCGGTCACGGGTTCAAATCCTGGTAAGGTTTTGTGTTACGTTATGTGATGAATGCGAATATTTGTTCCTGAATCTTGAATATTTTCTAAATATTCAAGTACATCTGTATTTATTTATTATGTATAAGTAAGTTTATCGTTGTTCAGTACCTAGAGGTTAGTTTGGCCTTATGTTTTTTTTTCATTTGTGCGTTGGATTATTTTGTAACCGTTTAACATACTCGTTTGTATAGTCAAAACTTTATCTACAAGATGTTATGCAAAATTTATGTAATTTCACTTAACTTACAATTTTTTTGTGATAACATTCTCATTGCCGATTTAATGAAGATATGTACTTACTTACTTACTTATTACCGTTATCTATGAGGATGCTCATTAAATGTCGATAAGATTTGTTATTGATAGGATTACTATGTGGATAAAGATTGCGAATTTAAATCTGAAAGTACCTGGATGACCCTGGTTTTTTTTGTTGGTAAGTTTTCTAAAAATGAAACCTAGCTAGATGGATTTATCGCCCCCGAAACCCACTGCATACTAAATTTCATGAAAATCGTTGAGGTTCAGATTATACAGGGTGTCCCAGAAACCAACGTCAACCCGCCTAGGGCTGATAGAGCAGCTCATAAGCTATCGATTTAACCCCCATGTATGTTCAGCAATTGTTATTAGTTTCCGAGATATTGATCATTTAAATCAGAGTTTTTGCCATTTTTCCATATTTCCGTGGTACGAAAAAACCCTAAATTCATGTATTAATTCATATTTTTTTAGTGTTTTCTTGCATGATTAGAATCACTGTAAAACAAGGAAGTTTTTGAAGCTACATGCCAATTTTTTTTTCATTACAACTTTTTGAGAAAACACACAAAGTTGGTTTTTCCATACTTGGTGAAAAACAGACGCGGGGTTCTCTTAGTATGGAGAAAGTAACTTTGTGCGTTTTCTCAAAAAGTTGTAATGAAAAAAAATTGGCATGTAGCTTTAAAAACTTCCTTGTTTTACAGTGATTCTAATCATGCAAGAAAACACTAAAAAAATATGAATTAATACATGAATGGGTCAAATCGATAGCTTATGAGCTGCTCTATCAGCCCTAGGCGGGTTGACGTTGGTTTCTGGGACACCCTGTATATATATACATATATATATATACGCGTGTATAAAATGCACGACCTATTTGACCACACACATTCACATTCAGAATATCATTGTCACAGGCATTGTGTAAGAATCGTGCAGGTTCATTCAGTCGTCGTTTAGTTCTCATGATTTCTGCGAGCTCAATTTGCAATGCATCCGCAAGGTACTTGATACTGAGAAGTTGCTGATTGTAGTGGGGGTTTTATACTAGTTGTATTGTTCTACAACTATGATGGTATGCAAAATATATTGCATTCAATTGAATAGTTTGTACTCTATTAATTTACATATAAAAACCGTCAGAGGGCGAGATGCCAGATCGAAAAATGAACGGCTTTTATTTTTGATATAGGATAAAAACCTTTCTCTTGAATGACTATCTATTAATGAAAACCCGCAATCAAATCCGTTACGTAGTTTGAAAGATCAAAACGTACGAACAGACGGGACAGACGGCGGGCAGCGGCTTTGTTTTATACTATGTAAAGAAGATTAAACTCTCACTTGACATATTGGCGAAATCACTACGGAACCACCATAAATAAAATAAGAACAATTAATAACAGTTATAAGGGCCCATTATGTAGGTACCTACATAATGTACTTAGTTTATGAGCCCCGATAAAAACTTCATAACAAATCCGCAAACTCGTAAAATGTTAGAGATTAGAATTGCGTTCGTTCGTGAAGACAGTGAAGCAATGAAGCAATACCACTGCCATAGCATAGGCTCGTGAATGTGCAGATAATTCATCATTGTGTAATGTTTAAGCAACACATTAGCATAGAAGATCTGACTGCTCGATTAACAATTTGTTTACTGTCACAGTAAATTGAATTGTAACTATATTTCAACCATCATAATACACGTCTAACTATTTATCTTCTAAGTTTGCGCAGTCCTCTCTGTTCTTAATAGATTACTAAGCAGAAACTATACTTGCCTTCCAACAAGAGAATACAGTTTAAACCATAAAAATTGGTGTAAAATTTGGTAACTTTCATATCTTTGGAAGTACATGGTTTAACTACGGTTTCATAACTTTAACACCAACAATTTAATTATACGCGTAAAAAACTTACCAAAATATTCCAAACATGAAACTTTGTTTCACTTCGAAACGGATTCGAAATTTGAATGTTGAGTTCACAGTCGCGTATAAGTCGACAGTACGGGTGCGTGGATGCAGCCTGCGTTCGGAGCGGCTCGCGAGTTTGTGAGCGCGGCGGAAACGCGCGAGCCGGTGGGGTGCGTTGCGTGGTGATTGTGCGATAATGCTCCTTGATAATAGTAGGTACGTTGCACAGATTATCGACAGTACGATTTGCTTAACACGCGTACCAAAGCAGTTGTACGAGTATCCTACCCATCGACGAGTACGCTGAATCGAAGTCATTTAACATTTGTACCGTTAGGCTGACAGTCTTAAATCCTGTGTAGGTATAGGTCAGAATATATTTTCAAGTACGTAAATAAAACTTATTTTGACTAAAGCAAATTTAAGTACGGAACCCTGTGACTTACAAACCCTATCACCTCACCTAAAACCAACACCAGGCTCACCAAAAACTGAAACCAACGAGAAAATTTTCGTTTTCCCGGGAAAATTTCCACTGGAATACAGTTCAGTACAATGGTCTGAAGCTATGGTTTCAGTTTTCGGTGAGCCGTCCCTTACACCTTGTATATTTGAAGCGATGGCTATATAAATATTAATGCTCTTGATATAATGTATAGATATTTTTGGATCAGGTTTTGTTCTCATTTATGTGATAGTTGGGTGTACTTATAGATATTTATGGCCTCCTATTTGCCTACATAAATATTTGACTGACATTGTAGATACATTTATTTATGGCTACGTAAATATATAGATCATTTTGACTATTTAAATGCTCCCATACTTCTGACAATTCGGTATCGGTATTGTACAGATATTTCTGGCTCCTCCACTGTACAGATATTTTTGACGATTTGGGAATGTTTATATATTTATGGCCTTGCCCGTCAAAATTAATTATGGACTTTATGCGACAGGGTTTTACACTGACTCAATAATTAAAGTAGTTAATCGTATCCCTATTCATTCTTAATTATATCCGTCGGGTCATTGACTGACTCGTTGCATTAGGAATGCTCGTAGCGCTTATACTCTGTGTACTATGGCACCGTGGGAGATAGAAACAAGTGGTTCTCTCCATTGACACGTGCGCTTGCGGAGAAAATGGCAAATCGCGTAACTAATTTTGTCAAGCTCGTATCTCGGAAGAGCTTTAACGTGAAAAGTGATCTTTAGCGTTATCAAATCAAAGTTATATTTGCAGCTTTACGTTTGAATGAGATATCAATTAGAGAAAGTAAAGATGCGATCGACGCGGCGACTAGAAAGTCTCATCGTTAAATGCAGGTGATAGCAATGATGATAGACGATAGTCAATCTCACGAGAAGCTGCAAAAAATAATAGCTTGCAATGACTTTGAGAAACTATGGTTATTCATCACTCGTGTTGACGTAATGTTCGATTGCGAATTATGTGTAATTCGAATTCGATTATGTTTGTTTACCAATACCTCAGCTAATACGCCAAAGTGACAAGTAGGTATACGACTTAGTCGCCTAATATTCAAAAGCAATTCATGTTCTTTTGTGATTCTTTTACTTCCTGTCTAGGAAATTTGAATAGAGAGATGAGTTTACACGTTTCACCTCAGCATTTCCTTAATACCTATCACAAAATATTTTTTATAACTACCTTTTACCGGCGACTCCTTTCGCTTATAAATCTTATAATAGAACTCGGTAATTTCTTCCGATTATTTCAGAAATGGCCAAATTTTCCGGAATAGTAACTGCGGAAAATATAGTAAGTATTCGTACCTAGTCGTAGTGTTAAATTGGGTCTCGGATTGCGTTTATAATAGTAAAAAGCCAACAATACCAGAAGAATAATATTTTCTAACTATTATGGACTTAAATTAACCTTTTTCAGAGAATACTGGCAATGGAATAAGAACCATCTGACAATCCATACATTAATTCGGATTGGACATCTCATTAATTATCTCCACTTATAACACAATAAGGTACCAGTTACGCGGTATTACCACCAATTAAATGTAATGAATGTCTCAGGGGGCACGAAACGTGACGCCGCGCCGCGCGCCGGCACTAACCGCGATATAGGTACCTATACTCTTACATTACTCGCCAGCGTAATGTAATAGAATTCGAAGACGATAGATCAACGAAGAAACACTAGCCAGCTTAATTTGACCCATTTGAAGTGCATATATGTAGATATCTTCGCGCTTCTTCCACTTCTTCTAAAGTCCTTTCGCCCCGATAACTTACTCCACGAGTTAAGACGCAACCGACCAACGAAATGTCATAATTAAAGTACGGGTCAATTTTTGTGAAATCGACTCGAAAGTACAAAATAAATCGCATGCGAAGAACCGTAACAACCAACCACGAACCCGAACTTAAAAAATTACGATTTTAACGTTTCTAATCCACTATCGAAACGGTTAAATTTCGTGCCTATCCCAAAATGCTTAAAATTTTAAGTAAGTAGACAGTTATGATCGATGTAAATTGAGGCCATTTGATGAAATTTGGCAAGGTAGGCAAACATTGCAATACACGATCCACACTAGAATTCTATGGGTACTTCAAGTATCGCAGACAAAATCGCACAAAATGTGATAATTAGACATAAAAAGAATTAATTGTTAGCTACTCATTTTGCGAGGATTATTATCCTGTATGTTTACATAATGTTTGTAAGCTATTAGCAAATCTAATCTATTCGAGCTCGTGGGCCTAGTTATTATTGCCAGGCCAATTCAGCAACGAAAGTACCAACGATGATGTTGTCCTGGAGAATACCGACGCTAGTGGACGTACTCTAGTAGCCGCGCGGTCAAGTTTGGTCTAACGACCGCCCTTGTCACTCCATCTATATCAACTGAATGGGTGGCAGTAACGCGATGAGTGGTGACCTCCAGGACCTATTGTTGCAGTTATTTTTGTGTCGCCTCGCGTGTATAGAATAGATTTGATTTCACTTGATGGATAGCTATTTTACGAGTATATGACCAATGGCGAGAACATGTAGGTGTGTTTGATCTTCTCTATTGTTTTGCCATCGTCTTTTGTCGGATAAGTTCGTATTGATCTTGCTTTCTCAATTAGCTTACCGGCGGGTACTAAAGTTGACTGAGACAGCAAGACAAAAACGAACTTTCTGATAAAAACGATGGCCAAAAATTATTCACTACATTTGTACAGGGTCCGTCCGGATCGCTGCCGGATCTTATCTAGGTACTCTCTCATCTTCTGTAACCTACCGCCAACTAGCAATGTTCACATTGTTTTGGTCATAGGCACACATACTGCCGTCCTACCAAAAAAGGTGGCTAACTTCATAGTAATAGTATAAGCATTCTCGATTTAGTGTGCTTACCAATATAGTTTAGAATGCCTTGACTACTAAAGTGCAGTTAGCCACCTTCTTTGGTAGGACGGCAGCATAGGCATTCCATCTTGGTCCGCAGGGTTGGCAACGTAACGTATTTGCGGTATAAGGATTGCAATCTTAATTATTAATATGGGTGACAGATCCTACTTACCATCCATCTTGCGCGCTCGTTTGCCTTGTCCGTGCCATTTTTTCTACAAGGCATGATATTATGTTTTGAATACCAAATGTAAAAATTGATATTTATGTTTCAGGATACCCCTATTAGGCAGGCTACAGACCATCAGTTATTACTGCACAGTTTTAACTGCACATTCGAACTGTTTAGATAAAACTGACATCCCTAGTGTCTACACACGCTAAGTTTTTTTAGTTGTTAATAATACTTCTCGCTTGTAAGACGTTTGGAATCACAATGGCTTCATCCGATGACTCTGACAACGTAATTTTTTTTTTAAATTACCGCTGCTTTGTCGCATGTAGGGTCAACCTCTCTAAGTTTAACCAATAACTTTCCGTACGCTGCTTCTTTTTTTCCGGTCGTGGTACTCTTTAGCTTTAACTTTCCACAAGGAAGGTTCCGAATGACATATTTCGATAAATTCTTCTAACCATTCACGTAGATTTGGCATAGTTACTTCTATACTCGTAGAACGTAACAGAAAACGTGCTCACTGCAGCGGGTAGATGGCCAACTGACAACAGCACAATTTTTGCTACATACCGTCAGTTTTAACTGCACAGTTTCAACTGTACAGTTTTATCTAATGAAATTTCGATTAGATCGTCAGTTTAACTGCCCAGTTCACAGTTTTTCCTACACACATACGTTTTAACTGAACAGTTCAACCGTGCAGTTGAAACTGTGCAGTTAAAACTGATGGTCTGTAGCCCGCTTTATTGCAGTTTCCGAAGATCGGATACGGACAGAGATAGTCCTGTACAATTATAGAATAGGTTGAATTCGTTTGGCTCGGATGGTTCGGCGATAGTTTGATCTTCAAACGGTCGGCTTAACCGATTGACGTAAAATTCGTGAAACTTACAACACACTTACTCCTCTAAAATTGTATAAAGCGGTCACACCCTACTAACCCTAACAGATAACTGTAAAAAGTTTCAAATATTTTATAAACCCTAAAAATACTTAAAAACTTGAATTATAAATTATAATAGAATATAATAAAAATAAATAATTTATTTAACGCATACACACATTTGGAAAAAAAACAGATGACAAACAAAATAAAACATTTAACATGGCGTTTATTAATAGTAAACTGTTCAACGAGGGACTAAAACCAGCCATAATGACACGAGATGTTTAGCTACCCAAGCGAAGCTCGGGTGGCTATAATTCGAGTGTCACTATGGTTGTTTTGTCTCGCGTTAAACACTCTACTTTTCACTTTGAATGCGTGGAAAACAAAGACGTTCAGTGCCGGATTAGCCACGTAGCAAGAGTAGCAAATGCTATGGGCTATGGGCTAACCTAACCTAACCTAACCTAATCTAACCCCTAAAATGCTATTCTGGTAGACATTCTCCTGTTTTGGTACTTACATCAGTATGCGTGTATATCCATCAGAGTTGACGATAGGATGAATAATCCAGTCGATTTTCTTCAGCCCAATAACCTAAAACAAACCCCATGCAAAATAGGCGCATATCTAAGTCGCTCAGTTTCGGAAAAGAGCCCGTCACATCCTAAAACAACCAGGAACCTCTTTATAGAATTTGCTACGGACCCTGTGTTTGCTCAATCCGGCACTGACGACGTTCTATAAAAAATTACAATATTGATTATAAGAAAGTTTCTTACGAATTTGTTCCGCGGTTTTATCATTTCTTTTATTACTTTTTTGTGAAGTGCTGCTTTAAATGCTTGCGTATTTAGCCAACAGGTTCAAACTTGAAAACTATTTTAAAACTAATTGGAACATAGATTATAAAATGAAAATTCATCCTTAATATAATTAATTAGAATCATATTCGTAATCATTAATCGTGTTTCACGGAAGTAAATAAATTTTTATTATATTTTTGCACAGTTGTCATTTTGAGGTTATTTCCACGTCTTAAAAATGGTCTATGCAAAATCACTGAAAATGGCGATAATCCTACATTCGCAAACACCGTGATTGGATGTTTAGGGGTTTCCAAAGTATATTAAAAGAAAACCTTTAATCCCCAGAGATTAATAAGGAGCTTTAGTCCCGATACGCAGAGACTAAAGTAACATTTTAAGAGCATGAGAAGTGAAAAAGATATTTGTTACAGGTTACAGGTACCTATTTATGGGTACTATCTCTTTGACGTCAATTCGATGGGCAATTGATTGTACTGTTTTGCGATTATGATTATTTAACGATAAATTACTATAAGTAGGTGTTGTTTACTTAGCAACTATTTACATAAGTACCTACCTTTATAGGAAAACAAAATCGAACAACATAAAGGGCAACGTAGACTAACAGCCCGCTGGCCGATATTGGTGTGACAGTACATCAGTTTGTCGGTTTTAGTGATGGACGGACTTCTTGAAGGGTCCATCTGGATCATTCTCTTGCTGCCAAACAGCCAGTTCTCTTTTCATGTTCTAGTCCGGTGAAATGGTTAGCATAGAGGCATATTCCATACATACATACCTTCACGCCTGTAATCCCAGAGTGGGCCAGGCAGAGCTACAGAATTACCTACAACTTTAAAAAGTTGTTGATAATTCAGTAACCACAATTTGCACAAATATATATACCAGCGTATTAGTGCCTGTCATCTAAAAGTGTCGAACACTGAGTGCCATTAGATACTTAAATGTAAAACTGATAATTCCGTCCAATCAATTAATAATGTATATAGTTTTAAATGGGTTTTCATAAAAACTGGGATATTCTTTTTATAGATTTTAAAAATAACAGTTAGCTATCTATCCTAACCCATAAAACCTAACAGTCACTCGTAACGGTTAAATAGAGATACGTGCCATTAAGCATGTTGGCTGCTTAAATATTTTGCAGCCTATGAAATGAATTCAAACTGGTTCTTAAAAAATGCCTCCTTACCATGAAATATGCATAAAGTAAGTAAATAGGTATGTACGTAGATACACATTCTCAGAAAGTGAAAGTAAAGGGCCCGAGTAGGTAGGTACTTCAGAATCTTCTTGGTCGCGGCCCTTCCGCGAAATAGTTTCTTGACATCTTTGTTTTAAGTATATATTTATTTGTTGTACTGTATAAGTTTCGCAGAATCACGAAACTAAAAAAAAGGGCAAATAGCGTGTCTGGCCATGCCCAGTGTTGGGTTTCGAAGGCGTTACCACAAACAAAAGAGCTATGTCAAACAAGTCTAACGAAAAGTAAGCTAAAAAACACCCAACTGCTGTTTGGATAATGTCGTCAAAATAATGTTACTTATCATTCATATATTTTTATTTTGCCAATTTCTCATTTGAATAATTTTAATACAGCCTATGACACTAGTGGTTAATACGAATCTAACCACATATAACTTATTAAAATCAAAGTAGCCGTTTTGTAGTTAAGAGCGGACGTTGAGTCGGACATAAATATTTACAAGCAAACACATAACCCTCCTTCTGGGCTTTGCCGCAGTCGGGTAAAAATAGCATGTACTTAACTATAAATAAAAGTTTTCTCTATTGGTGCTGCTGCCTTAGAGGATTTTTAGTAGGTATATAACCACTTTAGTCGCCCGAATCTTACAGACAAATCAAGTCTACTTAGTAGTGATAGTATCCGTTTTAAGTTCGTTATACAAAGTACGTGCTTTCATTTAAGAAACCTAATTTTCAGTTTTATTTTATATGAGCTATTCAATAATACCTAATTCGATAACACAATTTAAAAAATTACCTTTACCTGTATACGCCCGATCCGTATGTACACGAAAATGTATTTTTTTCAATACGTTGTTTTACAGCTTTGTCAACGTAATATTAATATATATAACTATGCTAAATTACATCTTTATACCAAGAGTCTGAGTTAAACCGCAAACAGACGGACAGACCGATAAGGCAAAATTCTAATATGATTCGTATCAATTCGTATGGAATGGAACCCTTAAAATATATCCCTTAACGTGCGACGTGGGTTAACAGAGGTCTTGATTCAATGATATTTTCGAATTCCAAGTACGACAGGGATGCTGTTACGCAAAAATGTGTCATCCCACAATTATTTAACAATATAATGTCAACCCATAACGATAGTACTGAGGGTTGACACTTTATTGGTAAATACTTATGGATTTACACATCATTGCGTAACAGCGTCCAGCTAAGAAGCCGAAAGAAAATGTTTTTAAGCACCTTAGAACCTTGTCACAATTAATTTAAACTAAATGAAGAATCAAAACACTCAAACATGTTTAACAACTATATTAGCCGACTAGAAAATAATACACTCCTAAAGGTCTACATCTTACGTCTTACGTCATCCCTCCCCTTTTTAGAGTTTCGTTTGTGTTGTTTATTTATGTTGTAGCTATAAAAACAAATACCTAATGACAATTGCCTAAATTATATGTTGGTAATTCTTTAGCTCTGCCTACCCCACTCTGGGAATGAAGGCGTGAGTTTATGTATGTATGTATGTATGTAAGTATATTAAATTAGTTTTTTACTCAATTATTTGCTAGCGATGCCGTTTGGCACCCTACTTATTAGGGCTTCCAAAATTAGGGAAATAAATATCAATTACGTTATTTATAACGGATTTATTTTAAAAAATTACGTAATTACGGAATTACGTAATTTTTCCTATTTTAGTTAGTTATATTTTCAGTAGTATTAATGAAAACAAAAACTTTTCAGTCATTATTAAAGTTTTATTATATTACAATTATAAACAAAAATACAAAATAAAATCAACACTATAAAATCAACAATTATTTGAACATCTTCAATTATTATTTATTTATTGTTTTTCCCCTGAAAATGGGCCCGCATGAAAGATAAAGCGTCCAAAGATTTATCAGCTGATGAGCTTCTGTTGCAAAAATACCCGGCGGAAGGAAAAGCTCGTTCAGGGCTATTCCCAGTAGTCCGCACCCCGTAGTTCGCACTGCGAAATTGTCAGTCTAATTTTAAATAAATGTGTTAAATTAAAAT
The DNA here is from genome assembly GCA_927399475.2 of Acleris emargana. Classification (NCBI taxonomy): domain Eukaryota; kingdom Metazoa; phylum Arthropoda; class Insecta; order Lepidoptera; family Tortricidae; genus Acleris; species Acleris emargana. The sequence continues at coordinate 18,094,831 of OV656836.1, forward strand.
TACTTTTTTATATTCCTGTTCCTATAATACCATATGAAATTGAACAGAGTTATGTTGAATTAAACAGTGTGAACTACTGGGATTTTGGTTTTCCCATTTGTCCGCAGTGCGAACTACTGGGAATAAAAATTCCCAGTAGTTCGCACCACTTACCGGAGGTGCGGACTAGTGGGAATTTTTATTCCCAGTAGTTCGCAAATCCCAGTAGTTCGCAGTGCAAACTACGGGGTGCGGACTACTGGGAATAGCCCCTCGTTCAGCTTCAACACTCGTCGGCTGTATTGTTAATAAATAATTGTATGCAGTATTAAGGTAGACTTCGCGTTGGTAGTATAGTGTTCCGGATGACTGCCGACTGACCACTAAACACTTTCTGTTTCAAATGTCATTCTTCTAATGCGATAAGGGATTCCCCTATAAGGGACTTTTTTGAAACTTTGGGAAGTCCCTTATGTACTCTGTAGGCAATATAGATCCTTATTCCGTTTGTGAAAGAACGTTTTATTGTTCAATATTTATTTTTTGTGAGGTTATCAACTCGAGCCTAACGGGGAATTACCGAGTCCTCTACCAAACACAACTAATTAAAGTAGGCTGAAGGCGGGGATATCCCGTGCCCGCCATGTCGAATATGGTAAAAGTGTATCCGGTGGACGTGTCTTAGCAAAAACATTACTAATATAATAATGTTAAAAAATAATATTTTTTAATGTACAATCGGATGTGATACTGAAAGTAAAAAATAACATAATTACGGATTTTAACATTTGAATAACGTATTATTTATGAGAAGCCTAAAAATCATCCGTAAAAAATTACGTTATTACGTAATTCCGTAATTACGGAATGGAAGCCCTACTACTTATGTCGTGGTAGAGAATTTATGCTTAATGCGTTAATATTGTACCCAGTGGCGTAACTATACCATCCGGGGCCCGTGGCAAATTCTTTTGATGGGGCCCTATGATTTAGACCCGTCCCGTTGTACGTAGTTGGTTGACAAAATAAGGGAATTCCCCGACCCGCGCTGCCAACGTAGCGCGACAAAAAAAAGTAAAAACCAATAGATGCGTTCTAAAACTAATCAAAATCTTTTTTTTTAGATTTTAAGCAACACTTCAAAATAAACAAAAAATATACTTTTCAAGTAAAATAAAACACTCAAGTACGATGTTAAAAAAAATATTGCTGAGCTAGCGACCTCTTAAGCCGGGGGCCCTCTTGGGCCGGGGGCCCGTGGCATTTTGCCAGCCCTGCCACCCTATAGTTACGCCACTGATTGTACCGGGAAAGCGAGTCCGTAGGTACCTACGAGGGCTGTTTGATAAGTCCTTTTAAAAACTATTTGTAAAACCTTTTTTCTGGTAAATGGCATTAACACTGGCAGGCACAATCTTTCAAATGAAGACTGTCAAAAATTCAGCAAAAAAAAACAAGTTTTTGTCAGTTTAACTATTGTTTAACTGTGATCACTCGTAAATTTTCAACAACTATGGAAAAATCTGAATTTCGTGTCGTTATAAAACATTTTTTTATGTAGGGTTGCAGTGCTGCCACAATAAAAACTGAACTTGATTCTGTTCATGGCACTAACGCACCAACGTTGCAGACTGTTTATAACTGGATAAATTATTTTAAAGGTGGTCGGTCAAGCACATCTGATGCTCCACGCTCTGGTCGCCCAATCGAAGTCACTACTGAGGATGTTGTTGAAGAAGTCCAGGAATCATTATGATTGATTACTTGGAAAAGGGAAAGACTACCACTGGTCGTTATTACGCTAGTTATTGGACCGTTTCAATGCCGAATTGTTGGAAAAACGTCCAAAATTGTCCCCCAAGAAAGTCCTCTTTTATCAAGACAATGCCCCAGTTCACACGTCCACTATTGCAATGGCCGAAATCCACGAGTTGGGCTTCGAGCTGGTTCCGCATGCTCCGTATTCGCCGGACCTAGCTCCGTGCGATTATTACCTATTTCCAAATCTGAAAAGATGGCTAGGAGGGCAAACATTTTTGACAAATGAGGACTGCATTGCAGGTGTAAGCGGCTATTTTGAAGACTTCAACAAAACGTATTTTTTGGAGGGCATAAAAAAATTGGAAACTCGCTGGAACAAGTGTTTGGCCCTCAAAGGAGACTATGCTGAGAAATAACTGTAAATTGTTAAAAAAAAAACAATCTTTTTTGCTTTTTAAAACGACTTATCAAACAGCCCTCGTATATTATTCAATTTTGATAGCGCTGAAATGACTGACTCATATAGTTTCTGGGTTCCATTGATAAAACTAGCGTTATACAAGGTAGTAAGTACCTACCTACTCGATCAATTATAATTTGATTTTCTTTCAAAGAATCCCAGTAGATATACCTAAAACTATATTATTGTAGGTACCATGCACCAAACAATGACAAATTTCTAGTACTGAGAGAGATCTCTTGACAGTGAATTTACACGATCGGGCAACCAAGCTGAATTTTCAAGCAAACATATTATACCTAAGTCTGTGACCGGCCATCTATGGAACTGGTTATCATTTCTTAACAAAGAACATTTAGTCGCATTTTGTCCAACTTTACAGGAGAACGATAAAACCGTGTATTTTTGCGCGCTGTCACTATTTTTTGAACTCTGTTACTTGTACTATTACTTATTCTGTGCTCTGATCTGTTAATGGCCGAATGTGATTGGTAGATCGATGCGTAAGCAATGAGTAGCCGTATCCAATGACTTTAAATGTAAAAGTCGCTAATTTTCGACTTGAACGGTGTTGTTAGATAAGCGACGATTTGTAAAAAGAGCGACGAGGATGACGATATGAGTAGTTTTTTAAACTACATCTATTGTACTAAAGTCTAAAGTTATCGCAGAGACGCTTTATACCTACGCAACGTTACCTAGATGTTGCTGACATAATAGAAATTCAGTCAGTTAGAGGGAGGCGCTTCCACTTTCCGCTAGCTGTCTGTAGTTCTATGACTGAATTTGACATACCCGTTAAGGTGAACGCATACTCGAACTCCGTTTTGTCTCAGCCTTGGCTCAGCTTTGGTTAGCCTGTCACTTAGCCATACCATTACAATCTGTGTCTGTAATCTGTGATAATCTGTGGCATTCTGTCATTCTGTCTGTCTGTGCTGTCTCGTTGCGTTGCTGATGGTTGCTGTCACGTACCGGTGTGTCTACTCACGATCTTTTGTGTTGTTGCTGAATTTTGCAACCTAAGTTTTGGTAGTACCTATAGGTATATACTCTTTCAAGTATGTCTCATTTCAAACTTATATCAACCACAAAAGCTTCTGATGTGGTTCCCGTTAACAAATACATCTCAGAAAAAACGGGGCTAACAGTAATAATAGCTAACGTAGAGGGCCCATTAGTGAACGGATTTTTCTGTCTCGGTAAGTTATTTGTTATTCGATTACTTTAAAAAAACATTATCGTCTTCTTTCTAAATATATTTTTTTTATAGCCACTGAAGCTCACGACGACGATGGATTACCGCATACTTTGGAACATCTAATTTTCCTTGGATCACAGAACTATCCTTATAAGGGTGTTCTAGATTTACTAGCCAATCGTTGTATGGCTCAAGGCACTAATGCTTGGACGGATACAGACCACACATGCTACACTATTTACACTGCGGGTGATTCGGGGATGTTGACTTTGCTCCCGATATACTTGGACCACATTCTGAATCCGACGTTAACAGACCAGGGCTTTCTGACAGAGGTTCATCATGTTGACGGCGAGGGCGACGATGCGGGGGTCGTGTATTGTGAAATGCAGGGGCGGGAGAACAGTGCTGATAGTAGGTAAGGAAAATGAGATAACACTACTCTGGTGTGCCTAGGTTCAATGCATTTGATGTGCAGAAACCTTAACACTGCCTTTGTGTAATATCTAAGTAAATATGTATGTTATAAAACTTGGATAGGCTAGAAAAAACACAAAATAGTAATGGGTTAATTTCTACTTAGATATTCCATAGTAAAGTGCCTAACAAATGGTACTATAACTTTTACGTAATCTATGTTCAAGTAAGTTAAGGTAAGTATTTTGCATATTTTTTTTTACACATCTTTTCCTATATAAAATTGTGAATATGGTGCTATAAATACAATAATAGAAGTGGTATTTCTGATGGTTATTTTATTTATTGTTAACAGATGTGACTTGCGCTTGTTACGGGCTGCTTACCCCGACAGTGGCTATTCGGCTGAAACCGGAGGTATCACAAAGAACCTGAGGGAATCTACCAATAATACCAAAGTGAGATCATGAAACATTATTTTAGTCTCTTAAGTATGCAGGAGGATTAATATTTTTTTAACTATGGCTATAATTTTTTGAATAATGATTCTCATTTTGTTTAGTCCAAGTTTTGAAACTATCATTGTCATTTATTCTTGCACACAACATTAAAATACATATAATTTAAAGTTAAGCAGGAAAATGTGTCAAAACTCAGAAGAACTCATAAAAGGTAAAATAAAAATTATACTTACATATAATGTTGCAAAATAAACACATAAATAGTTTCGACACATTCTCTATGGGTCTCAGATCCCAGTTACCATGAGGTTGTCTAAGCGACTGAGTGCCTTCCCCTTGTCAAAAAAAAAAAACTACCTCCATTACAATTCAAACTTTAAACTGGAACCTTTGTTGAACTATACAAGATTATTTATTTATATATTTATTACATTACCAACACCATTGTTAAAGATTTAGCAACATAACATTTCTGTAATCCCTCCGTGTGTTACAATAGAATAGTGCCACTCCATATCTTCCTGTGGATGTCGCATGGGCTTGCAACCTGTCACTAATAAGGTGATAAACATCCAAACTCAAAATTGGTAATCATGCAAAATGTGGTTACAAAATTATCAACAAGTTTTTATTTAGAGTTGTAGTTAATTCTGTAGCTCTGCCTACCCCACTCTGAGATTACAGGCGTGAAAGTATGTATGTATGTATTTCAGTATACCTGACTTTTAAGTATTATTTCAGGTACGGAATTTTCACAAGAAATTCTATAGGCCTGAGAACTTGACGATCATACTAACTGGTCAAATTGAAGCGGATAACGTGTTCAAAGCTCTGGAGTCTGTGGAGGAAGACATTATTGCCAAGGTCAGTGTCAATTGCTCTCTGACTCACTCCCAATTACATGCTTGTTGACTAGCCGAATGTGCCTCGACGACAACGTGTGTATTTATGGGGGATGTATCATAATATATAAAATACATAAACCATACTTTTTTAAGGATTGTTATAAAACAAACCTAATCTAACCTAGGGTTCTATAAAATAGTCTTAAAAAAAAACTGACTAGATTTAAGGGGAGAGAAATGTTATCTTTTTTAATTTTTATGAAAAATGTTAGCTTCAAAATTCTCGAATTTATTTGATTCCACTTTTAAATACCTATAGGTACCACCTAAGCTGTAGATAAACGTTTGAACGTAAACGCGAATCGGCTTTTCTGAATTAGTTATCCTACTTATTCCAAGCACTTGTCCCGCCGCCGACGATGAGCAGGAAGCGAGTAGAGCCAGCGATCAACTATTAATATATTAGTCTTTTTTATTGACACGGGATCTATATACTTTCTTCGTTTCTTGATTGAGAAAATAGTCGATAGCTAATCGCTTCCTCGCTGGCAGTGGGACGTGTCACGCTATGCCATATCATATATTTTAAAGATGTAAGGGACTTTCATTTAGTTTAATTCAATAACAAATGTTTTGGTCATTTACAGAGAGGGAAAGAAGTTTTAGAACCATGGGTAAAGCCTTGGCAGACCGTCCCCCCGATGCCCAGTTACGGCGAGTACACGGAGCAGTGGCCGGCAGACACGGAGGATTGTGGACAGGTAGGTGATCTTATTTTACAGGTTTTGAATAATCAATATTCATTGTTTGTTTTCACGTCTAGTCAGTCGGCACAAAATGTATAAATAAACCTGTTGAGTCTGACTCGCGCACCGTAAGGTACCGCTTGACTCGCAGCCGCCCGGTTTTTATTATATCGTTGGTTATTTTTGTAGGTTTGCAATATTATCACACCGAATTTGACGCTTTTATGTATTGATATCCTTCTAGACGTACCCGTTAACGAAAGGGTTAAAATAGTACATTATTGCCTAGGCCCGTAAAGTAGGGAATTAGCTGACGAGGTGGTTGGCGGGCCGAGCCAAGGCGAGGCCTGCTAAAATCTGAGTCAGGCAATTCCCGCTTCCGCCTAGGCATATTTAATGCTTTTCTCAAACAATGCGAGGAAATGATACAAATAAATATTTGTAAAGGTATTTGTAAAAATATTTTTGGCAAATTCATAGAGAAACTTTTTTTTTAACTACGCTCTCCGCCGCCCATTACCCTTTCACAAGTTTTTTCATGGACCTTCCGATTGTTTTTGCAACAGAGAGTATTAAAATAATGCAGCGGAAAGAAATAGGTTTTCATACGTTTATTTTACTCCTAGGGAGAAAACAAAGCTCTATCCGTCTTCGTTTTTCAAAAGAAAAGCTGTCCTTTACGAGCGTGTTTGAGTAGTAGTACATTAGTGCAGAGACCCGGCAAAAGACCGTTTTGGGACGAGTATGACGCGGCCAAGACAGTAACCGGCTGTCACTCGTCGGAGACTTCGAGAATAGAGAAGCTAACGTAACGTTAAAAGTTCAATTTTCAAGTACGGGCCTCAGGTGTGTCGTGTCCGTTCCAGGTGCAGTTCGGGTGGCGCGGGCCGCTGCTGACAGAGCCGGCGGGCACGCGCGAGCTGACGGCGTGCGCGGTGGTGCTGCGCTACCTGTGCGACACGGCCGCCGCGCCGCTGCAGCGCTGCCTCGTCGAGCGGGAGGACGCGCTCGCAGGCGACGTCAGTACACCGAATTACCCTGTTTCATTTACGGGAGCGCCCGTTTCTTTCGCCCTAACATACCTGATATACGTTGTGAACCTGCCTTTATTTAGGTATTTTTTTAGTTTCAGAGGGCAATGGCTTCCTGGAGCCGCATTAGTCAGGCCAAGCTCGGTATCAAGTGGCAAACGATATTTGAATTTTCGAAATCAACTGTCTGTCTCTGTTTTTGTCACAACCCGCACAATTGTATTGGCTGGTTCTGAAAGAGGTATTTTTTATTAGACAGTTGAAAGTCTCAACTTGAGAATAGAAAACTAATTCCGATTAATAGATTAAAGACGCCATGTTTAATGTACACTGTACAGTCGAATTCATAAATATGTATACACTTTAGTACAATGTATATTTAATGTCATATTGAGACTGCCATATGAATTGGTACGACAATCAATTGGTTGGACAAGGTACTAAAGTGTAAGTAGGTACACATATTTGTGTCATACACACTCGAAAAAACAAAAGTTGTCTTTCCTGTGGACAATAGCTAAAGGCTTAAGTGCATATACATTTTATTTTTATCTGATAGGATTAAAGTAGACCTGACGCCGTTTATGCGGATATAGGATCAGCCAGAAAATTAGGCCTTAAAAACGATAACTTCGGGTATGTCCACAGGAAAGACGCTTACCTAAATCTCTGTAAGACCCATTTATGAACTCGACTATAATAGCGAGGTTTTGAATATTTAACCACAGCCCACTCAAGCAAAGTTAAAAAATAAATCATGTTTACATTTCCATCAATCAGGTTTTCATCAATAGATAGAGTGGTTCAAGAGTAAGGCTTCTATGTATGATAAATTCTGGATTATGTACGGGTATTACAGACAATTCACAAGGCCAATAATGCTTTTGGGTATATAAACCAAAATAAATGTCCAGTTAAAGAAGAGTTAGCTACCGTAACGAAACTGTCGATTAACGTCAAACACATACATTTTTGTAACGAAATTGTAAGTTAGACATCATTTAAGTGACATTTAAATAGCGTCTTTATGTACATTTATTTTGGTTTTTACCCTTTTAGATTCGTCATGCTGTATTCATGATCCGACATCCCACGAAAACGTAACTTCTAACCCGCAGGTATCATACAACCTCACGGAAAACATAGCTGCTCTAATCAAGATCCAACTGGACAATGTGCCCGTGGACAAGCTGGAGATGGCTCGCGACGAAGCCACGCGGTGCCTCAAGTGCGTGCGCGACGGCAACGAGCTGTTCAACATGGACCGCATGACGCGGCTGCTGAAGAAACAGCTGAGGGAGTGCTACGCGGGCCTGGAGTCCGACCCCCACCACGCCATCGCCTTCCGGTGTATAGGAGACGCGCTTTACTCCCAGAACGAACAAGATGTAAGCGTGACGCTGTAGTAGATTAAAAAAAACATGCAATATTATGTACTAGTAAGAGCAGTTCATTGAATCTTAAGTAGAATTCTGAGCGTAGAGTTGAAATAGTTCAAGACGATAATAATTTGTGAATGTGTCATTCACTGTTCTGCGAAAATGGTATCCGCTCTGCTATGTGTCGTACCACCTGTTGGAAGTATGACGCTGGTTTTTACTCTATTAATGAGGAAAAATCTATTATACAATGCTGAGTATGGTTTTTTTATAGGAAGGTAACATAATGTATTAAAATAATAAAAAACCACACGACATGCCTGACAGAATTTGACTACTTTCATCCCTCTTATTTTTCGGTCTAAAGTAGTCTTATCTGTATAGGTAGCGTGAAAAAAAGGATAATTCATCATGTAATTGAAACTTTAACGTCACCTGATGATCTGTTTCCAGTTTATTTTGAGGTTGAACCCCCAACAACACTTGGAGGAGCTGTTGAACGAGGGTCCGAAGTTTTGGCTCGAGTTGATGCAGAAGTACTTCACTGATGGCATCATCACCATAGTTGGATCTCCTAGCATAGAGCTTCAGGATAAGTTAGTGTCTAATTGTTAATGGTAATAGGATTTTTTTATAGATATTTAGATAGATTATTTAGTTAGTTACAAAAAAACGAAGCCAACAACAACTTATTAGTGAATAAGTAATGAATCGTCTAGAAACTACGAAGGAACTGATGAACATGAAACGAATATATGGGTCAATCAACTTTTCTTTGTAGCTCGTTGCCATGGTGACGTGATTTCACTGAACTATGATTTCAAAAGATATATACTACCACTAAAAAACTGTTTTATTGGCAATTACGCACCCATTCTTTTATGGCCTTTCTTCTGAGTGTGCTGGAAGTATATATTATAACATTTTTTCTAAGAAACTATCACTGTTGTCTCCTGGCTTACGGGACAGAATAACAACAACAAAAAGTTGATCCACCCATATATCCTACACTGTTAAAATCATACACAACTCTTCGTTACCGAGCGCCATAATCAGGTAAATCTCAGAATAGGTAAACTTGCAGTATTATTTCACGTTACAGTACGTAAAGTAACAGTTTTTCATGCACCTATGTTGGTTAGGATGGCAGAAGAAGAGAGGAACAGAATAGAAGCACAAAGAACGCGGCTGGGACCGGACGGGCTCAAGAAAAAGCAAGAGATTTTAGAACAGGCCATGCAGTTTAATGAGGTAAGCCGTTGCGTCAGCTCGAATCCTCGCTTAAGTTTCGTATCGTTTTTCCGAAATTCAACTCAGTATTATTTTAATATTTTGCTGTTGCCCGCGCCTCCGTCTGCGTAGAAGTCGTTTATCGCTATCACCTTTGGAATTGTTATTCTTTCCGCGATTCAAAGTATCCCGTGTTCCGCCCCGGGACTCAAGCTATCTTCATACCAAATTTCATCGAAATCAGTTCAGCGAGTTAGCCGTGAAAGCGTAACAAATAGACAGACCGAGTTAGTTTCACATTTAAGTATAATATTAGTATGGAAGTATGGATAATATTGATATTGATATCATTAGCAGAGCTTTTTCACCAAATTTACATTTCACGAGAACGTTGTATCAACCAATTGACCAGTCATCTAATTTAAAAATATTTATCTACTTATATTAAATTTGTTTCAAACAAATTATGAAAAATTATGCACGTATTTTATGTAACTAAAAACAAAAAAATCATTCACGATAATGTATATCTTTTTGTAATTATTTCATTATACCGTAGGATTCCTTTTATCCGTTTCAAATGGGAATAGCATTTGAAAAAAATGCAATCTCAGTTCAAGTATAAATTGATCGTACCGTAACGTAGGAGACAAAAGTCGTGTGGGTACAAACGTACCGTGGTTCATCCAACTACCTACGCAAACTTCCAAAATGTGCGTCTTTACCGGGTATATACTCATTTTACCTAGCCCTTGGGTATTTTCTTTATGGCACGGATAAGGCAAATAAAATAGATCATCTAATCATAAGTGGATTTTAAAGCACTTAGAGATATTTCCAATGTTACGGAGACTGCAAAGCGTTTGCTTAGATTTAGATGCCTGCCTTGATATTAGTAATTTCACTGGTTGTGTTATCACCAGAGGGCGGAATTGCTCATGGCAAAAATCAAACGTCAATAGAGTTGGAACGTTGAATTTTATCGACTATCGAATAAACTGAAATTATGTTTACCTAGCGCAAGTTTGAAACTACCTAAGTTTCAATAACACCAACATAAGGATTCAAATCACCTGTGAACTAATTTTTATCGATAAAACAGTATCGTAATCTAAGAAGTTCTCCTCGTCTTCTCTGTAATCACTACATAGTATAAAACAAAGTCGCTTGCGCTGTCTGTCCCTATGTATGCTTAAATCTTTAAAACTACGCAACGGATTTTAATGCGGTTTTTTTTAATAGATAGAGTGATTCTTAAGGAAGGTTTATATGTATAATACATTCCACGCGGGCGAAGCCGCGGGCGGGTCGCTAGTAATCTAATAATACAAGTCTTTTTTTTTTTAAATAACCGGTAATGTGGTTTATCAATTTTTATCCATGGAATGTTGCAAGAAACGAGAAATATTACCAAATCTAGATAAAAACTAGTACCTATCGATCGTTCTTTATCTCTTTAAACTCAGGTGAATGTGTTTTACTCGTTATGTGAGTTTCATCGCAATATTTTTTTAAGTTGCTTTATGGGAACCTTACATTTAAAGCAGTATATTGTTGAGTTGTTTGTTTTCGTTGTAAGACAAGGATACTTATTTATCCATTTGTTAATTGTTTTTCTTTTTGGATTAACCATATTTTACAAACGCGAATTAGTTGCAAAAAGACTAGTGGCAGAAATGACAGTTAACTGCCATGCAATTTACTTTTAATCTAATCAAAGAGGTTAATGTTACAGTCAGAAATGTAAATGGTGACTGAACTTATCGATAGCTGAAAAAGTCGATAAAATTTAACGTTCCAACTCTATTGACGTTTGATTTTTGCCATGAGCAATTCCGCCCTCTGGTTATCACTGAACCGAAACACAACAAGCAAACATCGCTGTTTGGTGGCAGGTTAAGAGAATTGTGAATCTGAAGTTTTCCATACAAAATGCGATAACGTTCCCTCCCCCACCTAGGTCTGTACGTTTTCCATTCCAAGAAAATATTTCTTGAAAATAATAACGGAAATGTATAAACCTAGTTTTTCATAATGTCACATCCATGGCAAAGTTGCGAATCTGCATTTCGATTCAAAATAAGAATAGCAGATTCGCTTCTTTACCAAGAGGCGTTTCCGGTGTTGTAAATTTTGGAAATCGGAATTGATATAGTGGGTGAGAAACGTTATCGCCTGGAGTTATATTTGCGATCGGGAGCGATCCGGACACTGCAAAAGGTACTATCATATTGGAAATAAACATGTAAACCCGGTAGATATAGTGTGTATGTGTACTGACGGTCCCGCAGCGGCCGCCGCCGGCGGGCACGCTGGGCGCGGTGCCGGTGCCGGGCTGCGAGCGGCTGCGGCGCCGCGGCGTGGCCAGCTGGAGCCCCGACACCGAGCCCTGTCCGCACTTCCACCTGGCGAGCCTGCCCATGTACGCGCGGGTGCACAGCCTCAACTCGCATTTCGTTTATGTCAGTATCCATTACTTTATTTCACTATACAGATAGGAAGATAAGAGACATTCCTGACACCTGTGATCACAGTACAATTTATAACCTACACTGGCCTGTTTTATAAATTACAATTTACAGGTTATCATTCGCCAGTGCCAGCCATTTGAGCAGTGTTGCGAATTTAGACCTATAAAACTGTTACGTAGCTTAATATAAAGTGCCCCTGGTGTTGCCCGCGACTCAGTTCTCGTAGAAGTCTTTTATTACTAGTTTCTCGGGAACTTCATTTATTTCCAAGATAAAAAGTATGCCATATCCTTCCCCGGGACTTTATACTTCCTCCATAACAAATTTAATTGAAATCGGTTCAGCAATGAAACCGTAACAAAACAGACGGACAAACAGACAGAGTTTCTTTAGTATTTACATAATATTGTCATGTGTCAGGATTGATTTCTTATTTTCTTCTCACTATAATATAATATGTTACCTGCAGTGGTTTTCGATCGAGTTTTGTTGATCAAGTATTAATTAGTAGCTTTTATAACAGAGTGTACAAATAGTTGAATAAGCATCATGCTGCAGGATAGTCAAGAAACATTCCCTGCTGAAAACGAAATAAATAATAGAATCACCATTTGTAAATTCTCATTTATTTGAGTTTTCTATCCATTTTCTTATTTTTTTGTTACACTTTAACTTGCTTTTTGTATATCATTGATAGCGTTACATAAAAAAATAACCACTGTTTTACATCCAGTTAACCGATACCAATAAATCCAAGAGATAACACAGAGGTTAAATAGATTCCCAAAATTCCAGATCAACCTAATCTTCGACACGACATCAGCGGAGCGGGCGACGCGCAAGTGGCTGCCTCTGCTGCTGAACTCGCTGGCGGAGTGCCCGGTGCGGCGCGAGGGCGAGCTGGTGCCGCACGAGGAGGTGGTCTCCGCCACCGAGCAGCTGACCGTCGTGTTCAACGCAAACATGGGCTTCGGGAGGCCCGGCAACTTCAGCGTCGGACAGTTCGGGAACTTCGTGCATGTTGAGACTAGGGTACTTATCTCCTCAATTTCTGTCCTTACAGAACTGGTGCGGTTCGTCCTGCCATCTCCCTGGCCTGCATCTTTTTTTCATGACGGGTATTGATATTTGGTACATTAGATACGTGAAGATACGTGAAAATGACTGCGTTAACGGTGACCAGAACTGTAATGGCACATTGTGTAATGAATGAAGGTCATATCTATCAAAGCCCAACTGCTACAGCAGCTTTTTTTTTTGCTTTGGGAGGTATTTTATCAATCACACTTTACTAAGTTTTAAATTTACCGTTTTTAAATTACCGACGGACACTCACGGTCTTGTTAGTGTTAATGTAACCAAATCGTCCAGTTTGTTCCTCGGGTCGTCGAATTGCCCTTTATAAAGGAACTAAAGAACGTACTCGTACTTGCATACAGGTCAAAAACATTCGATAATTACATGATATCTCGAAAACCCGCTACATGTTTGCTTTAAGTAAAAAACCAAAACCATTTCCCATTTTTAGTAATGTTAATGGTTCTTGCAGTGTGAACCAGCCGATTACGAGGCTGTCGTGAACCACCTGTACGAGGTGCTGTACGCCGCGGAAATAACCAAGGAGAGGCTGCTAGTGTTCGCGCAGAGACTCATCAACGACGTCTCCCAGGTGACTACTCATCAATTATTTTATTATTTATTCAATTTTATTATAATTTCCCACTCATTTTAAAGAGGCTGAATTTCCTTCTGCCGTAGAGAGAATTAAAATGTTTAGAAAAATAAAAAACTCAAATTTAACGGATAGGTAAATCCTTTGGTCGGCGGATTCGTAGCAAATTTCAAGGAGTACTATTCTGTACTGAGCATTTAAAAATACATTTCATTGTCATCAACTTGTTCACATTCTACAGTGGTGCTAATAATGACTCCTTTGCACCTAACTTTATAAAGCAAGGTGGGTTACAACTAGTGGTCCCGATATCCGTGTTTCACGCGGAACCGTAGCTCCGTGATCTTAGCACCGGTGGTGCTAAGTTCCCGAACTACACGGTCACGCCAAGATACGTATCCGTGTCTGCGTTCGGCTACGTATCTGCGGATTTCGGCTCCGGCTCCGCTCCGCACGGTCATTGAATGAAAGCTTGTCGAACGGAGCCTTATTAGATATGTGATATGTGTTCTAGTTTATTTTTATTTGTCAAACTTTAGTTATATTTTTCTTTTTAGTAATTAGTCGTATTATTCTGTTCTCTACATAACCAGCCATTATGAGTTTAGACAAAAACAAAACCAAGGACTTGCCGAATGCATTGCATGAATATGAAAATGGACCCAAGAATAATAATATTTCTCTATTATTTATAAACTCCCTGGTAAGAGGTCTTAAAGACACACATAAAATCTTAAAATCTTCATTAAACGTCACGGTCATGGGCGGATCGGATCTACGTGTAAATAAGAAACGTATCTCCGTGTAACACGACACGGAGCTACGTATCTTAATTACACGTAGCCGAATTTCACGTGTCGAACGGGCCGGATCTCCGTTGCCGTGTTACTCGGTAACGGAGATTCGGCTACGGGTACACGAAACACGGACACGACCAGGAGCCCTAGTTACAACATAGTGGAATACTTACTAATATGTACTGCGAAAAACTACGCTGCTATGGTGATTTTAGGCAAATTACCACCAGATTTAAAAACTCCCACAAATATTTTCGAAACTATTTTATAATATGTACTCGTACAGTCAAGAAAATTGATTCCTATGTTAAAGTAACACTAAATAAAATCATAACAATTCTCTTGCGCTTTGATTGATTTCGTCACTCTCACATAGTCAAAGTGGTTAAGGAATCATTATCCTTTACTGTAAGTACCAAATCATAATTTAAACTAAGTGTCTCGTGTACAGGTCCGGAGAAGCGGCCACAAGATGGTATACGGCATCCTGCGTGACGCCTTGTACAGCCAAGACAGCAACATGCACTGGAGCTCCGTGCTGCGCCAACAGAAGTTCCTCAAAGACCTCATAGAGCAGCTCAACGCCGGCGGGGACTCCGCCGAGGCCGCTCTTAAAGAGGCCAAGGAAGCGTTCAAGAAGATGACCGAGAACGTCTGGCTCCATCTAGCGACGGACTTCAACAGATACCCGCTTAGCACGGATCCTTGGAAGCGATTCCCGGATCAGGGCGAACGGAAATTTGTTACGTGAGTGTCGAGGTTATCTAGTTGGGGATATGTTCATCTGGACTAATATTATAAAACTACTAGACCGATGACAAAAATTCGTTCACCATCAAAATGCTACATTATCCCTGAGTAAAGGCTTTTTTTTTTTTGCCCATACGGAGTCGCGAGCCACAGCTATTTGTGCCATAATTTTAACTGATACAATATAGCGATCCTTACAGTTCACAGTACAGTTCGGTCGTTCAAATAGTTAGCATACTTGGATGTGCCGCTACAAGTGCTACAAAGACTTCAAAAGGTTGTACTACGTACTTGTACGAACGAACTGTACTTTATCAATTTTATGTAGTCTAGGGCTCTAGGCACTGTATTAATTTTCTACATCCAATTTAACATTGCTTAGAGACCAACGATGCTTTGGTGTCGCACATATTTAAAGACTGTGGTTTCCATATTCCTTTTGATAGGCCCCCTTGTGATTCTCGGTTTGCAGTAAGACCTACGTAATCAAGGCAATTTTTTCAACTATATTGTAATAGTATTAAAGTTAATTTTTCATTGTCTAAAATTGCATAATGGCATTGGTTAAATTCAAATTCCCACTCATAAAAATCTTCATGTTTATTGCCTAAGGTTATGTCACGTGTTTATTGGTTCACTCTCTAGTATGTCTGTGTTTGTATGTTTGATGATAACCATTCAATACAAAATTGGTTATAGATTTTTATCTTCCCAATGAGGTAGAAACTCGAAACTTAGAATGTAGCGTAGAACTAGTGGACAACGTACTAGCTAAAGCATATTTTTCATTGTAGCAAATTATTATCTCTGTTATTTGTCCCCGGGCAGTCCCGCGCGCTACTGGGACGCGGACCTACTGGTCGGCGAGGAGGGCGGCGGCTTCGTGACCGGCGTGGGCGGCCTGGAGTCCTCGTTCCTGGCCGCGCTGAGCCCCGGGCCCACGGGCTTCGCGCCCGACGACGTGGCGCCGCTGCTCGTGGCGCTCAACTACTTCACGCAGCTGGAGGTAACGGTTCACAAGCCTACGATAGACTTGAACTTACAATGGTTCTATATATTATTAGTGGCAAAGAGATGGACGGCAGTTAATATCCAATATGTCTACAAGTACGCCTACCCCTCTGGGAAACAGGCGTGATTTAATGTATGTATTTATGTCTACAAATTTAGTAAATACCTGGATATGGGCGTTTACTCCAAGATCTCTATAATCTGCTAGGGTTGGTCTACACCTACACTAAAATTTAATTTCCTAAAATCTTAGAGACTTCTCTCTGTTCAAGTCACGATGGTCGTATAGACCGTCTCATGAACTTCTGTCGTATGCAACAAGTTCTATCCTAATTGAATAAATTATAGCAGGTTTGTAGAACGAGTCAATGTTGCGACACGGATCACTTAAATAAGGTCTATTGCATTTTGATCGAAATTTGAGTTTCTACGACCGTCGTAACGTGAATGGTGTCTTTAAGATGGCCAATCCTGTGGGGTTTTCTTGCATAAACTAGACTATGAGTTATTCTGCAGGGTCCGATGTGGCCGCCTACTATGGGCACAATGTTTTGATTTACTTGCATGAACGATTATTGCCATCATGAGCTTCATTCAAGGCGAAAGAAGTGAAATTTTGCAATCACTTTGCTATTATCTTAACCGATGATTCAGTGTAAATGATGCGATGAGGAGTGGTCGAGTTGGCTAGCTCCTCGCCGGTAGCTGAGCCTGGCCGTGCGCAGGGCCCGATGTGGCGGCTGATCCGCGGCGGCGGGCTGTCGTACGGGTACGGCGTGGCCGCCGCGCCGGCCGAGGGCCGCGTCGTGCTCTCGCTCTACCGCGCCACCAACGCCGTCGCCGCCTACAGCAAGGCCAAGGCCATCGTGGTGAGTCGCGAGAGACGTTACTCGCTTTTATATTTTTAAGGTAATCATGATATGCACGTATGACAATGTAGCTTTGGCTGATCCGTCAGGAACTATTCTACTTTCTGGAATTAAAAGTAGCCTATGCCCGTTTCTGGAGCTATAAACTATCTCTATTGTCCTCGATTATGTGAGTGAGACCCTGAACCGTGAAGACGGAACGGATAAACAGGCGGAACGCTTTCGCATTTATATTATTTGACGACGCGCTGGCCTAGTTGGTAGTGACCCTGCCTCCGGGTTGAAATCCCGGTAAAGGCAGATATTTGTGTGATGAGCGCGAATATTTGTTTCTGAGTCATGGATGTTTTCTATGTATATAAGTATATATTTATCTATATAAGTATTGATATCGTTGTCTAGTACCCATAGTACGAGCCTAGAGCTCAGTTTGGGACTAGGTCAATTGGTGTGACATGGTCCCCTGATTTATTTTAATATTTGTTAGGGTACGCAACGATCCCTACCAGAAAGTGCTTTGTAGAGGGACGGAGGCGGACAGTTGCTCGTGGTGGCGGTTTGAATTTTTCACCCCGCTCAAAATAAGGCAAACACCTCTGTTAACGCATTTGCATAAAACTGGCTCTTTTTAGTAAATGAGGCTGGGAAGTTCCAACACAAAAATCATGGCGTCAATAAAACGTCACCCTTGTTTCTTGACAATGCGACGACTTGGGTTATTTTTGCAGGAAGAGTTCCTCGCCGCAGATGAATTTGATGAAGACCTGTTCGAATCGGCAAAGAGTACCGCGCTGTTCGAAGTCGTCGAGAACGAGAAGTGTACTGCCGATGTGGTGTCGCAGTCTCTCATTAACTTCTTCAAACAAGTCGGCGATGATTACAACAGGTACGGCTCGACGTTCAAAATGCCTACTCATAATCATACATCGGGGTTTTCGGTGCGGGAATGTTTGACATAAGCCAAAGTTTAAAAAACAGAATTTTACTCTAGGTTTCTACCTAATGAAAAATGAATTGAATAAAAAAAAGTATTTTATAAAAGAAATGTCGAAAAACTATGAACGAATTTTTACAAGGAAATAGAAATGCGATCGAAAAAAATTAAATATGCTCCTATTACAACTGCCGACTTAGAGAGATCGTTCAGTTCATTGAAATTGATAATATTTACACCAAGACGTCGCAGATGAACTGTTGCAAATATTGAAAAAACATTAATAGTTTATTTTGAAAATCGTGTCAACTACTAAATTTACCTACTGCAGGTAATTAATTAACGTTAATTTTATTATTATCTCATATCATTATAGCCTTGGTAGTAAAGCTAAAGTACTACATGAGTTAAAATAAACTTGTATCATAGTGTAAGCAATTCGCAGAGAGGTAGTTAGTCATTAGGCATAATATGATATTTTCTCAGATTACCTATCTGTTGATATCTAAACTTTCTTAAATCATTCCCGCACCGAAAACCCCGATGTATGCTCATAATAGACATGAACCTAGAATAAGGCAGACGATTTTATTAGTTCAGCTTACGAAACAAATTCCCCAACCACATGCCAGCAGCGTAGCGACAAATAGTACCCAACAATCAGGTAATGCGGCGTGGGGACAAAATTATAGAATACCCGATAGTTGGGTACTTGGCGGTGAATGTGTTAAATATACGTCAGCCAAAATTGCATTCCGAAATATTTGACACGCAATAATGCTTCTATAGTACTGGAAATGTTCTATAGGTATTTTTAATCGGTGATCTGGAGTTAATAAATATTAATTTCCAACTGAAATTGAATTCAATAGGTAAGGTCTCCCTTAATTACCTTACGGTTTAATTAATAACAATTAATGATATTGTTAAAACCAATAACCACTACATACATGGTCATCCTTTATTCATTATTGAAATGAAGTGCATACGACACGTCAAGTGCCTTCGCTTTGGCGGGGAATTTGACAGATCCTGAGTCAACTTTAATTTTTGAGATCTGGCGGCTTATTAATATGGCTATGCAGTTCAGTTTGCAACAACAAACGACAATTACAAAAACATATGATTCCATGTAATTGGGTGAATCAACTTTTAAGGTACTCCTTTTCTTTTGCGGTATCAAAACTTTCCTGGTGACTTATCATTAATAATAATGTATGAATATTAATATCAGACCACCCAATTTACAGACCTTACACGTTAAACACCTCAAATATTATTTAATCTTCGAAAAAACCTGGTAACTCAGGGGAAAATGCACATTTTCCATACAAAACCTAGGGACAACGTCGTCCGCTGCGTTACCAACTATATTATTATTTCAAACTGTACTATTTTTAAATTAAATCATTTCAAATGCTAGCCTAATTGTCTGATTTAATAAGCGTGTAAGCTACGTTGTTGGCAAATATATAGTTTTTCTAAAAACATATAATTTGTGAAACATGTCGAAAAATGGGGAGTACCTTAGAAGTTGATTCACCCAATTACAACTGTAACGTGATCGACATCAATTACTAAATTAGAAAAATGGGATCTGATCACCGATTAAAAATCGCTCTGTATAGCTAAATGTAAGCAAACAAAATCACAGTGAAGGAGTTCATCAGCCAATAGAAATAGAACGATACCTCAAAGTTCGACAGAACTCTTTAAGTTGTCAAGTTGTTTAATCGAGTCATTCGTTTAGTTTGGGTACATTTATAAGTATCTAGAAATATTAATCGGAGCATAGATATTTGGAGCTCAAGTCGGTTAATATAAAAGATGTCACTGCCACGCCAATGACAGGTTTAATAAACCAGGGCTAATGTCAAGTTTGCCTTTAGATACTTCAGAGTTAGTTTGCGCTGGCAAGCATGACGAAAATTTTCGTCGTCGGGGTCGTTGAACCCGGAGCCTTATGTATGAATGGCGTTGAAAACCTTTTGAAGTCTCACGTCAAATACGTGTCGGGTCACTCCCACGTCAAACATGCATGCCTGTTGTGCAAATTTCAATTTAATTACGATAGTTTTTTTAAATGTTTCAACTTATTTCGGCCTGGGCCGACGGTGGCGGCAGGAGCCCGAGTTTAGGATGTCGGTCAGATCGACTGCCGTAAGGCTTAGTCAATATCGGAAGGGGCTGTACTGTACTGCGATTGGGTGTTGTCGGCAGGGAGCTGGTGTGCGCGGTGGCGGGCGTGTCCCCGGCGGCGGCGCGGCGCGCGGCCCGCGGCTGGCTGGCGGCCGCCGTGGACCCCGCGCGCGCCACCACCTCCGTCGTGGGCCACCCCAGCAAGGTGCTGGACCTGCAGGCCGCCTTCGACAAGTACGTCACCTCCCGCCTCGCCCCGGACCCCCCAGATTATACTCGTTCGTTCAAATACCGCGCTTGCAACCCTTTCGAACCGCCGATACCGCTTTGTGCGCGTCGCGACGGTTTCTTTGTACGAATTGTAGCGGCACATCGAAGCGTTCACATCAAACTATTTGAACGACCG
The DNA here is from genome assembly GCA_927399475.2 of Acleris emargana. Classification (NCBI taxonomy): domain Eukaryota; kingdom Metazoa; phylum Arthropoda; class Insecta; order Lepidoptera; family Tortricidae; genus Acleris; species Acleris emargana. Next base: position 18,115,390 of record OV656836.1, read on the forward strand.
AACTATACCGGTCGGGCGCGGGCGCGGTCCTCCTAGCGCCTAGCATACCAGCCCGGTGCCTCTATTCGACACGGTCAAAACGAAATCGTGATTGAGCTGTTATCGTATTGTCACCGTTTTGAGAGCTCTTATTTACTTGACAGTAATGGCGGCTGACGTCATAGCAATACCATAACAGGCTAACTACGATATCGTTTTTACCGCCTAGAATACTGGCCCAGATGCAGTGCATAACTGTTTTCCATCTTATTTCCTCGGAAACGTTCGGATTTGTCATGCTACATCAGTCAACCTCAATACTTTTTGTACTGGGACAGACTAAAATAATAAGACACGTTCGTACATGTCCGTGAAAATACGATAGAAAACAGTTATGCACTACATTTGTAAATGCAACATATAACAAAACAATACATATAATTAAACAGGTATAATCTAAATAAACTTCATTTGAAGATTCACTTAATTTTTACTTTGTAAAAATCATAAGTTTCCAGGGACTGTCATACTGAAATTCGAAGTTCAAAATACTATATTACTTTTATTTCTATTATATTTTACTTTGTTTTATAGTACTATCGCTATTACCACCATACCATTATTGTTATTACTATTATCGTTATTATTTGTTTTATCGCTAGTAGTATCGCTGTGTAAAATAGTCTAAATGGGGTTTGTCTACGTGGCACACCTTCGCACTTACCACGCGTCTCGCTGGAATAGCTTCGAGAATGTTTGCATGGATGTGGCATACATTCGCACTAACGTGGATCGAGGTAAGGATATTCGCGAATATGTGAATCGATGTGGTGTACTTTCACAGTAACAATCATCGCATTTTAGTGCTTTAGGAATACAGTGAATCGTAGTGACAAACATTCGGGAATATGTGAATCGATGTGACGTTTAATCGCAGTAACTTGCGTCGCATTTTAGTACTTTAGCAATACAATGAATCGCTATTTTGAACTTCGAATTTCAGTATGACAGTCGTTTCCAGGTTAGCTTTTCCAAAAAATGATATTTTTTCATCTTTTTGTATGGTGCTTGTTGAGAGGATTAAATTTAAGATTGAAGTTTGGATTTGATATGTCTTTTTTTTTTCCAGAATCAACGTCAAATTGAAAGCGTACGAGTCGATGGAAGCCTCGCCTTTCAACATATAAGTACAGGCCGCTTACTGCCAGATTACCGCGCAAATATATAAATAATAATAAAATGTATGCTTATTCCCGAAGGCGGCAAAAACGTAATTGTTAGCAATAGTGAAAAAACCGTTTATCATTTTTCTGCCGTCCGTCTAGCAGTAAGTTTAAACGTTTACATATCTTGCATTTTCTACTCAAAAGCTTTATGTCCTGATATTGACACGATATATCGTTTTAAGTGTAACCCTAACCGCTGTGTGCTCGGTAAGTTTATTTTAAATACTCTGATTTGTTAACCTCTTGACCTTCATTAATGGTGCGTTCCTATATTCAAAACCATTGGTAGAATTGCGACGTCTCGTTAAAATTTGACACATTTTGTACGTAGCAAATGTCATAACGCTACTGCCCGTAAGGAAAACGATTCGTTTCTTGAATATAGGAGCCGGGCACTAGTCGTGACAGTCAATGACAAGGCTCACACGCCAAGTCATACATGACCAACATTCAAATCGAAATAAAACCTTCGATGGAATTTTAATTCCTTTTATCTATGAGACGGGAGTTCCGTGGCGTACAGAGCACGACGCTTCATTCGTAGCGTGGCGGTCAAGAGGTTAATTTAAGACTTGATGAATGTCTTAATTATAAAGTTGTCCAAATGTAATGAGGATTTCCGCGAATCAGTTTTTTCACTAGATGGCGCCTCTGGGAAGTAAGGTCTTTTTGACAGTTGATGTTAAAATATAAGCCTAGAAGAAGACCAAACTAATGACAATTTACTTTTTCACCTGATATATACACATTTCAAATATTTAGGTGCATTTATATTTTTTACGTGTTATCATTATCAACTATCAAAAAGTCGTTACTTCCCAGAGGCGCCATCTAGTGAAAAAACTGATGCGCGGAAACCCTCATTAACAGTCCGGGACTTCCCGATTTGTATCTGGCTGTGACATTTAATATAATTTTGTGGAAATAAATGAACATTGTATTTTTACCCGTTTTACATATTTTGATGTTGTTTAATTTTAACCTTTTCAGCGCTATGTCAAATACAAGAGATACTCACTAGCTGTGCGGCGGATATATTCTTCGATGGCGTCGAACAGGTTCAAGCCTTTAAAGCTCTTTCTATAAAATCAACTGCACATGTCGAAGCATAAATCCCCCATGAATATTGTTCTACGTTGAAATAAGGAATAAACTTAATTGTAAGGACTGGAAAATAAAATTGCTGTACATAATGTGATAATGATAAAGTTTAATCACCTTCGCCTTAAAGCTATGTCTATACAAAAAAATATAACTTACATTTAGTCAGATATTTAGTGAACATCATTATAAATCATCTCACAACCGCTGCAACACCTCCAACATAGAATTCATACCCAACCATAGAATAATATCAACTTTTCAACATCAATGCAGTTATTACATAATTCCATCATTTTCAACAGCAATACCATGTTATAACAAATGATTAGCGTATAGGGAAATACCTAACTTTTTTTTCCAAACATATATATATAGTTTATACGTCAAATATGTTTAACTCTTCTCCTGTTTTGCGAGTTATCTACGTGAGCTTGCCGTCCGCCCGACATTAGGCGACTAAATATTTCGTTACGAGCTAAACGTTTACTAGAAACATCACATTTATTAATAACTACCATCAATTTTACGCCAGATTGTATATGTTCTTGTAACATCTATGGATCAATTGATTTGGACAAAGTCTTTTAGTTTTAATACTGGTTAGTTGTTAGTCAACCGTCGCCCTTGGGGGATTAGAACTGTTTAAATCAACCGAGCGACGATAATTCAGCAGGCGTTCTGAATTGACTTAAGTTCTCAATACAGCCCCAGAGCGAAATGAGCTTAAAGTATGTGTAAGGTACAAAAATAAACTGGCCTTTCTGAGGATGTTAGTAGCCACTATAATCGCATGCATAGGCCACACTGATCAGTATCCCAACCGTAAAAGATGAAATATCTATAAATATTACTATGAATACAAATAACTATCGAGTACTCGTAGCATGACGCATACATTTAATATTTACAACTAAACATAACGTTGAATAAGGAAATAAAAAACATTTTCTTAAATAATTCAAGATTACTAATTTTTGCACATTCAAATGCATATTTAAAGCACCAACATATGTACAGAAACACTTATAGCATTTATACATATGCGTAATATGTAAAGTAATGATGCATGCCGTGCGCCCTCTACAACACAGTAACAAGGTGACTCAATCTTTTGATATTCGTAATGCTACTACGACTTCTAGTACTGGAGTGTACGAAGTTCTTGCTTTAAAGAGAGATTTGGTAAATGTTACATCTATCTACGCGTAACAGTCTAATTATTATATTAATTCACTATGGACATCTAATTACTCGACAAAAGAATTATTCTAATTAGCTGAACGCCTTAACTACACGTTAATAATATTACGATTACGTAATAATAAAGAGGCGGCCTCATTTTCTCTACCTAACATCTGTAACACTCATCAGACGAATGTTCCTTAAGCTATACACGCGTGCATTTGTACACTCCGCCTGCCGCCGGCGGCGGGCGTCTGCGCCGAGGATCCCGGGATTTTTTCATAAAACAGTTGAATCACTTTAATTTTGGTATTCTAATAACGTGCAAATTATTGTTTATATTTCCTCAATGCCGTCTGAACAATCAAGAAATATAAACAGTACTATTAAAGCTTAGTAAGTCATCTCTTTAGTTTATCTGCGGCGCAGGCGAGCCAACTTCACCATTTATAAACCTGTATAAAACAGATCTGTAGTGCACGAATCTCACTGGTCACGTTCTCTAAGGACGTCACGTCACTGTCCAGTCCCGGCGGGGCTCCGAATCGCGGAGCGCCGTCACCAACAAACCGCCTCGCTCGTTATTTATTTGGATCGCTTATATGCAAAAGGAATTACTGAAGCAAAGTAAATATTAATCAGCCTCGCTATATCTTTACGACAGTCGACATACGGCTCGGACGAGGACGCGAAGCGAGATCACACGGAGGATTGTTCGTTCACGCGTATCGTCGAAGTCGGAACGATTATAGCTTCTATTAAACTAGTGAACTGCCTTAGTTTAGATCGCAGGATCGAAGGTAATCCTTACTATACAACGAAAACATCTAGCGGACGCTGCGACGAATCGGTCGCTTAACGATAACTCAACATTTGAAACGTAATTAACACAGGGCAGTGGACCAGCCAACGCGGAGAAAAGTTTCGTTATCGTCGCACGCCCCGTATCGCTCTCGTATGCGAGCCTCGGAGGGGGCGCCGGGAGTTAGATGAGCGAGTTGGTGTCGATGGGCGGCGCGTGGCTGCGCAGCGCGTCGCGGATGTACCCGCCGATGGAGCCGTCGGCCACGAGGTGGAAGAAGTACAGGTGCTCGAAGCCCTTGAGCGAGATGGAGCGCAGCGCGGGCAGCCGCAGCAGCAGCGACGCGAAGCGGCCCTCCTCCGCGCCGCGCGCGCGCCGGCAGTACTCGTCCAGGCACGAGAACAGCTGCAACCAACGACACCTGTGCTCAACACCTAACCTTTATTCACGTTCTTTTGAAAAACGATCACGCGATGAGCCTGGTATTCTTCCTGCGAGTAAACTAATATTTTTTTCTATAAAATGCACAAAATCGGAAAAAAACCATGCATCCATAGGCGGCAAGCTCCATCAGGCGATGGTTCATTGTGCGTAAAACTATCTTAATTGATTCCTAATAGACTTCAAAAAAGAAGGAAGCTCTCGATTCGTCGGAATCTTCTTTGCAAATATGTTTGTATCATTTCCTCACTTGTTTGAGAAAAGTAAAATCCCAGATACCCGATAACCACCCAAAGAGTCGGTGTCGAAACTTACTTGATTTATATGTTATTATTTTTGTTAGACATACGTTTTTTCACACTGGGTGGATAAATATAGCTATATCGTTACTGGAGGGGTTGTATGTGCAACACGAAACCAAAGATATTTGCTTATCGTTTTTTTGAATCCCTCGCTGCGCTCAGAGTTCTGACCAAGAATCACCCGCAAAGTTCGTGATTCAATTATAAAATTATGCGCTTACTCGAGATTCAAAATCAACACTCGCAGCAAAAACTTGACTCTCTTGTTTCACAAATAATTAGTCATTTTCCTGTGTTCAAGGTCAAAACTAACTAGTTTCGAATGATGAATGAAATATTTCACTTTGTTATATAAAGCAATATATTTACTTTTTCTCGCAGACCTCCAACATCCTCCCGCTTTGTCAGTCCTTTGACATCTGTAATGTAAAAAAAATATCAAATTAATTATATTATATTATAACATGACGGTCAATACAGTTTATGAGTTCACTTTTGTACAGAACTTTTCTCTTCTTATATAAAATAATTAGAACCTTGAATAAAAAGTTATGTTTATACAAATAGATTCCGTTGAAGTTCGAACTCAAGATCACGAAAAAAAACTTAGGTTCGCCAACAAATTATAGTAGATTTTTAATTTATAGTAATTTGCATTGCTGACTAAAGACCCCCTACCATAGAATAACAGTCTAATTGACAGGCAGAGAGGGGACGCAGCTTTTTTTAGAATTAAAAAGTTATACGATTGTGAATCGACGTTTAAATTGCGAAGATGTTTCTTTCCATGCAAGTTAATTTTTCACACCCCTTAAATCAAGTCCGAATTCCACGATTTTTGAACAAGATACAATACAATACAATACAAATACTCTTTATTGAACACCAAAAAAAACAAAACACGGAACAGTACATTTGATGATGATTTTTTGATCAGATTATTAGATGTAGTTGTTCTGAAAATCTAAGTTTGTACGTTTCCGTTTTTTTATTATTTATTTGTTTCTTGGAAAGGAAATCTTACAGGCAGACATAGTTTTTCATAATATCTACAATATATTTAACACATTGATCGATCGATATTACAAAAATCGTAAAAATTGGACTAGGTTTAAGGGGAAAAAACGTTTTAGCGTCACAATCCTCTTAAGAAGATAGCTGCGTATATCGGGCTGTCAGTCCGAATAAAGGCAGTTTTAGTAGCCTTAAGGCTGTTTCATTGGTCGATAGACCACATGCTTGTAGCAATCCATTGACGGATTGTTTAAACATTTAGAGCCGACAGCTATTGCAGCGACGCAATGTATCAAGAAAAGCATGCGGGTTATTGCGTAATGAGCCTTCATGTGCCTTCGAGCCGGAGCCCACGCCAGCTGCGCGGTGCTCCACGGCCCGTGTACTGACCCGGGTTGAGCAGCACGATGGCCTTGAGCGCGACGTACTCGGCCTGGTCGATGCGCAGCGTGCGCATGCGCAGGCTCAGCTCCGAGAGCACGCGGTCGAAGATCGTGCCCACGCCCGCCTGCATCGCCGAGTTGCGGTGCAGCGTCATGCCTGGAAAGATTGTTTATATTGTTACCTCCGAGGATTTCCATACTTTATATGCGCACACCTAAGGTTTTTTTATGTAATGGAGGAGAGCATATAGACAACCTAATGATAAGCGGAACCTGCGACCCATACACATTTCCATTTTCAAGGCTACAAGAACTAGAAGACTAAAGACTGCAATCCTAAAACCGTAAACTCCGAGGGCTAAGATGGAATGCCTCTATGCCAGTAACTGCACCGATTTTCTTATCCCCTCACCGGACCACAACAATGCGAACATTGCTGCTTGGTAGCTTAAAGGGTAAGACCCTGCACAAGGTCCCCTCACCACTAAAGTAGGTCAGGCACTTATTAAATAATCACTTTATCTACTAAACTTTAATAATATTATGCCCCTTTTCGTTTTATTTTAGGTACCGGACAGTTTACCATCAACATCAAAATCGATAAACCGTCAAGGCACTGAGTGCACGCTAATGTATCAGCCTATGGGTAACTACTATACTTGGAAACCTAATTAGATTCCAATATACGTCAAAAAAACTACCAAAGATGGCGGAATGTCACAGTTACACGTGTCATCATCATTGTGACGTTTCAGGAAAAACCAACCTTTTGGTACAATAATTATGTTAAAATGAAACAATATAAGTTATTTCCACAATATGATAAAGGTCAAAACAATAACAAAATGAAACAACAAAAACTTAACGGAAAACAAAAACAACAATGGAAATCACCACGGGGCGAATAGGTACAGAAAACATTCGAGCTATCCAAACGTCAGATGTCGAATGAAGTGACAATAGATGTTATGGCCGCCACAGAACCACCATGTCCACCATAAAGGTTACCACACATGATCAACTGATAATTTTTTGAAGACTTGAAGATTTCGGTCAAGTTTTGAAGACGTACCTACGTAAAAATATATTTGTTTTTTTTTCCTAAAAATGTAATCGCACATAATGAGAATAATAATTGGTACCAAATGTTATTAAACCCTGAGGTATTGCCATTGTTTTTAAAACTTTTCTCCTATTAAACAATTTAATTAAATATCTTTTTTTGCGACGAGTATTTAAATAAGATTGTTTATTTAAGAAGGAAAATTAAATGTTGCCTTTAATATTATAAATAAAATAAACAGCTACCTATAACATTTACAGAAGTGAAAATTTACCGATCCACCTAATATGTCATTTTAATGGCAACACTTTTTTGACGTATGTTGGAATCTAATTAGGTTTTTTAGTATATATTATTTGAAGCGTGTCATATATTAAAGATTTAATAGCAATCAATTCTAGAGTTCAAAATCCAAAACGCGAGCCTACCAGGCATCAGACACATGAGTTGCGGCTGCGTGGTGCTCCGCGTGCCGTCCCCGTTCTCCCGCTCGTCTTCCAAATACTGAAATATTTCAATTAAATCGTTATTAACCAGAAATCGCGTCGCCGCAAACAAACATAAAACGCTATTTGGAAAGAAAACAACTTTAAAAGCCTCGAAAGATAAACACACTCTTGTTTATTTTTTTGCAAAGAATTTCGCCGACGCAAAAAGCTGCGCTACATTTTGTCCTTGAGACAAAGGCACTTTTTGGCGCAGTGCGCTCACGCTCAGGAATAGCTTAAGGACTGGTTCAGAACTTTGTGCCTTTTAAAACATTTGTATTCTATTGAAGCAGTACGAATGTTTATCGCGGTTCTAAAACAATTCATTCAAAATAATAATATCTTAAGGTGACTGCACCTCAATAACTTCAATGGGTTTATTTACTTTAGAATAGAATAGAAAAACGTTTATTCGACAAACACATCAACACATGGGTACACCATAGAAAAGATTCAATAACGTAAGAAAACCACTTCTTATCCCCTAACAAGCGACACTATTAAATTAAAAAAGGATGATGTGTGCCGAACAAAATGGTCGGCATGGGAATTTCAACCAAAGTCTAACTGCAGCACTCAGAGACGTCAATTAAATTTAATGCTTGATTAAAGATGTTGTCGTCACTTTCATTGCTATAGCAATAGAATCAGACAACACGTCACTAAACGAGCATTTAATTTAATTGACGTCTCTGGGTGCGGCAGTAAGACTTTAACGTTAATTGAAAAACTGAAACTCTTGTACTGTTCAATGCCACAGAACCTAATCGATTTAGATATGTATTTGATGCTATGCATGAGCACCTACTTTTATTGTAAAACGACTACAAAACACAATATCAGTAAGCCAATGATTATTTCCACGTAGTCTGTATGTGTTTATTGCGGACGTACCTCCATGGAGCGCCAGGCGATGGCGAAGAGTAACAGCTCGTTCCATGAGGCCTTGATGAGCGTCACCTGGTCATCGAGCGTCAGCTGCGAGAAGTGCGGGATGTCGCGCGCCCACACAACTAGCGCCGCTATCTGTTTGTTCCCTGAAAAACAAGCGCAGCTTAGTAAAAAAGAGTTCCGAAATAAAGGAATGACCACATAGTCAAATTCTGACCCAATCGCTGCAGCTGGGCGTTGAACGCCGCAGCCAATGGCATTCTTAGGTGCGCTAAACACCAGTGCGTCACATGCTGACGCAAAATGTGTAAGTGAGCGTTATATTATATGTAACCCGTTCAAAAGATCAAGAGTTTTAATAGATGTTAATAGTGAAGTTGTATGGAAGTTGCCAAGCAACCTTATCTTATCTTATCTTACAGATGGGCCTTTCCGGATACACTTCGACCCTTTAGGATCTTTTGTGCAACCCTCCTACACACTCAGCTGATCGAATGTGCAGGTTTCCCCACGATGTTTTTCCTTTACCGTAAGAGCATCGGGTAATGCACTTAAGTTAGAAAAACTCATTAGTACATGGTGACCGCGGGGGTTCGAACTCGGTACCTTACGGCTAAACACCCTTATAGCATCATTATATGACTTGAGTAATTTTAACGTTATTCTACGATAAATACTAGTAAATTAATTAAGAAACGATTATAATTTAATTCTGTGGTTTGTGCAAATCAATCAATCAAACATTTTATTTTGCTTAAAAAGGGTTGGTAAATGGAACCAGTTCTAGAATCCAATCGCGTGTTATATTTGTTAGGTTAAATAAAGGAGTTTCGTGCCCAAGTTCCATGGTCATTGCTAGGCTCGAGCTGAACTCGAAATTTCGAGATAACTTTTTCAATTACTACACGCGATGGAACTCGATGTGAACTCGACTCGACTAGTATTATTATTTCCCCTTTCTTCTCCTTAGTAATGATTCTCATAATCGTTAGTGGGTGTTCACGTCACAAAAGGATGTTAAGAATGCTGTTTCAAACATCATGTTCCTACCTCTAGCGGTTCGGAGCGCGTGTCTTGTTTTAGCAAAGCATAATGTTCCAATATTTATAAAAATACATAATCATCAATTTCCAGTGTAGTCTATATTAGCGGTATATATACAAATTTGCGCTAATTTAATTTAGAAATTCACATTTTGATAACCAGGTGTGGTTGTGGTTAAAAGGTATTAGTCCCAAGTGTCTCTTAAAATAACAAACCAAACTGTATGTGCATTAGGGTGGATCAACTTTTTGTTGTTGTTATTCTGTCCCGTAAGCCAGGAGACAACAGTGATAGAGTTTCTTAGAAAAAATGTTATAATATATACTTCCAGCACACTCAGGAGAAAGGCCATAAAATAATGGGTGTGTAATTGCCAATATAACCGTTTTTTTGAGGACTTATATCCTTTGAAATCATAGTTTTAAAGAGTGACCCAGGAGACGTCACCATGGCAACGAGCTACAAAGAAAAGTTGATTGACCCATTAGCAAAGTGCAAGCCCGTGGTAAATATTACTTTTGTAAATGAACAATTTAGTTTCTTATACCTATTAAAGTAATAAACAGTAACTAAACTCGTCTACCTATTTGTAAGATAAATATGCGGTTTTATCTCAAAATACGTAAAGATACGAGAGGCTCCCGTTTTAAGTTAGGCAAAAGTAAATGATTCTCTTCTACAACAATCACAATGGGTGCAATCTTTTAATGATATTTTGACATAGCTAATTTATTACCATCTCGAATTTATGGGCTTACCCGTAGGTATCTGATGCTTCCTGCGCCGTCCCTATCGGTACTTAAAACTTAAATTCCAAGAATCCTGAATACTAAAACATTATTCAGAATAACAAACACCTACATTCAACTTTTCCGTTGCTTCTTGACAAAGATAAGGAAAAAACCCTTGGTAATGACGCATTTTTTGCCATATTAGAATTGATCTACATTTTTTGTCCGCATTCACACTTTTTTGTGCAGTTGTGCGAAATATTTTATAAATATTTATGAATTCTCAAGTATTATTATTTAATGTAACATTACTAATTAATAAATGATTTAGATGTTTGAAATAGTCTATAGAAGCAATTACAAGTCCAGCATTAAGTCACCAGAATTGTTTCCATCGTCTGCAATCATAGTAGATTGTCGCATGACGTCGTAAGCGTTTATTCGATTAAACGAACAGTTATTTCGCGATATGAAATGATTCTTTAATTTTAAATTTAATTTTCTTCGCACCGAAGTAGAAACTGGAATATTCTACTCGTGTCATACATAATAGCTCATTAACAAAGCATAGCTTATCTATGTAACTGGCCAAATTGTTGGTAGAACGATTGCCCCAGTTGCCGACAATGGAATGGGTAAAATGGGTAATCAGGGGCTTACCTATTTGGCAGAGGGAGGAGACGGGCGCGCGGTACCGCGCCGGCACGTTGCTATCGGGCCCCACGCGCAGGAACTGGAACTCCTCGCTGGGGTCCGCCACCAGCGACTCCATCTCCAGCAGCCGCTCGATCGACAGCTCCTGAACAATATTCAGTTTCAACAGAGTCAGCCAGATCATCATTCAATTGATGAGGGTTACCGATTTATGGTCAAATAGTTTTATAAACGTCACGAGAATTGGGAGACGCCGGATATTGCAAAATTGGCTAGTTCTTGAACCTACCTGACATTTAAAAAAACGGTAGTGCAAAGTGCAAATGACGTATTTTTTTAAGCTCTGTTTTTAAATGTCTAGAAATAATAACTATGATCATTCCTGGAGTCTCTCGCCGGCAGTGTGATATGATAAGCCAGATATAAACTATTAATATATGTGTCTATTTTATTGAAACAGGATCTATATCTTTTGTTCGTTTCTTGAGCAAGAAAATAGTCGATAGCTAATTGCTCTCTCTCCGGTAGTGGGACAAATACCACCCGCGTACTGTCCAGAAGACTGAGCCACAGATTAAATACAAAGCACCACGAAGTTAAAAATGTTGTTGCAAATAAGCCACGATTTACTGCGTACTGACTTTTGTTGTATTTAATATAAATTGGTTGCCAAGTGATAGTTATCAAAAATCTCTTAAAGTAAGCTTAATGTGCCGCAACCTAAAGGGATTGATGAATGTGGAACGTAGCCACGTGCATCCAGCCGGCTGCTGTCTACTGTCCAAACACAAAAGGCAGTATGTGCATTATACTCTTATATCTACTGCCGTTTTAGGATCAGTAACCAAAGGGCGTCAACTGGACCCTATTATTAAGTCTACGCTGTTAGTCTGTCTGGTTATCTGACTAGTTTAGTTCGAAGACAAATTTCCGCCCGCTTCCTTTGTGATGATTTTTTTTCAGTTTTTTTTTAAATAAGTTCCTAGTTGTTATGCATTTTTGGAGAGTTAACAAAACAGTTAAGTTTTTAAAATAATCTGCAAGCCAAGTTTCATAACGTTTTTTTTGTTTTTAAGGCATTTTAGTGGAAAGCGATCGCAAAAAAATATTGAAAAATTTTCGTTTTCCGTCTCGCTTTTTTAAATTTGGACCGATAATTATTGTTTTAATATTGAGAAATAACCAGTGTTTAATAGTTTTTATAAATCAGAAAAAAAATAAGATTTAAATTGATACTTTTTTTGTAATAAATTTTTCAAGTTGAATTTCTGACTAATTTAAAAAAAAACTAAAAAACGCGATAACTCAAAAATGGTTAACTTTTGCATAATGCATATAAGGGTCAAAATTATCGCAAATAGTCACCCCTATCACCTCCTAACGGGAATAGGTCGACTTACCAATAACCCTGTATAAATAACAAGGTATGTTGAGGGTACTTACATCGCTGACCTGCACCGAGCTGCTCGGGTGCGCGTCCTCGGCGCCGCGCGCGGCGCGCTGTCGCTCCTCCTGTACCGCCTCGCGTTTCATCCCGCACGCCAGACACTTCTGGTAGCGGCAGTACTGGCACCGGTTCCGCTGCCGCTTGTCGATGATGCAGTTCCGCTCCTCGCGGCACGCGTATGTCAGGTCTTTCCGCACGGTCCGCTTGAAGAAGCCCTTGCACCCTTCGCAACTGGAAAGATAGTATTGAGTGAGGCAATTGTTATTGTAGTGGTCTTAAATACCAATCCAATAGGGTATTTCTATCTCCAATCTCTTTGTTATTTTACTTTTTTTTAAACAAAAAATATCGCCGCGCACTCGGATTCGGGAAACATTGACTGGAAAGAGAACAATAAGTAAAAAAATTATAAAGTAAAACACAACATGACTTAGATTCTTAAAATGGTCTATTTTTATCATAAAATAATGATGAGAAATTCGATTTAGTTCACCGTTTTTTTTTAAATCATAACACTATTTTTTTACAGGGATTTAATTTATATGAATCCCTTTCCCTTTTTTCAGACACCTTTGAAATTCTTTCACTTTCTTTTAATTCAAACTTGTTCAGTCTCGTTTATTCTATAGACAGGATAGTGGATATATTACCCTTCAATCCCTATAGACGAGACTGAATAAGTTTAGAAAGCGTTTCAAAGGCTAAGGATAATTAATCGTATCGAGCCTACAAACAAGAACACGGAAAAATGTTTAAAGATGAAAGCGTATTGCGTACCCCGTACTTGCTGAATTCTGTACAAATTAATAGTCCCTCAGAAACCTTTTAACAATGAAGCGTCTCCTGTGAAGAGGGTTGCTTCTGGGACTGATTGCGTACGCTGCATCTGTCACGTAATCGCTCCCAAAGCTCTCCGGAAAAACCCATCTTAACCGTAATTGGTCAAGATAAAAAGATAAAAGTAAGAACGAAATAAGTGAGCAACAACCCAAAACGAAGTAAATGCTTTGTAGGGTTCCGTGCCAGATACATAGGAGCGTATTAATATGCTTACGCTGTCTGTCCTGACTTCTAAGAGCTGTATCTTTTGAACCGTAATAGATTACAGCGGATTAGTACTAACAAACACAAAACATTAAAGAAAGCGAAGTAATAAATGGGGACAAGAATCATCTTTTTTCAACGTATTTTTATTTTTCTTGTATCGTGAAAACGGTGAAAAGTACAAGCGTAAAATTTAGTATGATCAAAGAACAAACCCTGAAGAAAAACAATAAATACTAAATAATGGTCAAGTGTGAGTTGGGCTCCGTTGGTTTCCGATTCGCGCTTGACTGGTTTTTTAGTGCCGTGCATACTGCGAGCTGGTTGTAGGTAAAAATACATGCTGTTATAATATCTGCTGATTCAGTTTGAAATGGAGGAAAACTCATCGCGTCGTTAGTGTCGTTATCCTTTTTGCGAGAGAGCATAATTCGCCCAGACTGGATATCATTAAAGCCACATGACGCGAGTTTCGCAACGGCGTTGATGATTAACAGGGAAACTTTCACTTCTGAGAATTAAAATGACTTAACTTCTTGACTACACATATAATAACCATCAGAGAGTAAGTGTAATGTGGTTGTCCTCGAAATGAACAACTATACAACAATTGTATTCATTCTTGAAACTTAACTTTTCACGCGTCCCAGTATCCAACGTTGGATACTAGAATTTTTGAATTTGAAACTTAAAATCGTCCGTAATAAGATTTATATTCACGTTCCACGGGTAAAGAAACGATCAAATTAGTGGCAGCCTGACAGCGGGTTCCCACTAGTGGCGATCTATCTCATATGATGCTGTTCACTCAATCGGTGTAGAGGTGTGAACAGCCTCATATAAAATGTATTGTTACCAGAACACCTGATATTTTGTCGGATCCGATACCCGACAAACGGAAACTCACTCTGACTGTGTACCTACTTACTTCAAAGGAGGTTTGAACGGGAATTTATACATTAGCATACCCATATAATGCGATTTAAGCCCACTTTATAAGGTAATTAGCACAGTGTCATTAAAAATATTTAAGTAAATGTAATTAACAATGCATAAATAAAGTTTTATAGCTAATTCTTTGGGAAATAAACTTTGGTTTTGCTACTTTTAATGAAATTGTCATCCACCAAACTTTTATAACGATTACCTCTCGGGAAAACTTCTGCGAATACGGTTCGTTTAATTCATCACGCACCTAATTTGAGATGATGGCAAATATTGAACTTTAAATAATATTTGACAGAACCACACGTTTAACATACGTAATCATCTAATAAAGAATTCGGTTATAAGCGATTTTTATCAGCTATGACTATGAGTAAAACAAAATGATATAATAAAAATAGACGCAGAAAAAAAACCGGGAGGTATAAAGCGTGCCTATTCCACTATCTGTTAAACCATATAACCTATTACATATTCTTACTTAACCTCTTATTTAATACTCCCTGAGAAAAAAATATAGTTCAGAAGTACTAGGTAGTCGACTAATACTAGAAACCCGGGACTAGGGAGGAGTGCGGGGGTGTAGCTTCGTCTACACCCCCGCTTTGTAAAGAAATCACAATCTCAACAGCACCCAGCGAGTCCCTTCCCCGCACGCGTACCTCGCGTCTCTACTAAGCTTTCTCTTATCAATTACATTTTCCTCGACCTGTTTACCAAGATATTTGCGAATCACATATTTAGTCTTCGAGAAACATGAAAGGCCCGGACGCGACGCGAGGAAAATATACATTTGATACTGGTATCAGAATAACATTACCCATTATTGTTTTAACAATGAATTGATAGATTGTGACGTGAGCCTGTTCATAAGTTCATAGCGATATTTTGCCCGGCATGCGGCATCAACATATGTTTATGAATAATCAGCGAATTATAGGCATTTTCGGAACATCGGAAGCACGTAAGAAAGAAATTGCTACTTATAGAAGCTATTTTCAAATCATTGAGCAGTGGGTAACGCGATTATTGGTCCTTGTTCAGTGTATTGATGCTATTAGTACGTCGTTAGAACGTTAAGTCACAACTTTTATTTTTGTATGTCTACACATGAATATAATAAGTGTTTGACAATCTTTAATTGAATAAATTGATTGCATTATTGTTGCATCACTTGTTGTAAAACTCGCTTTGAATGTTTTTGTTATTGTGTTGGGAATTATCACTTGATTCATTACTACGGCTTTTATGATGAAACAGTTTAATTGCTTTAAAAGCATCGTTGAATTATTTTACTGCAAATCTTTAAAAGAAGAATTTAAAATATAGATCCATCAAAACTTTACTACCTGCCTTCGCCGGCATATAAAAACTCAAGGTGAAAATAAAATGTCCCATGCATGGCATTACAGGCGGGCGGCGATCGATAGAATTGTAAATTACTTTAATAATGTATAGGTTCAGATTCTATAGAGTAGAAGTTGTTCGAAACAAATGTATAGGCACCTATGTATTGCGTGGCGAAGGCTTCCCGCGAACAATTCGATTAAAGCGTTAAAAGAACAATAACAAGGTGTAAAATCTTTAATTTTGCGCATGCTACGTATAATCGATTACCATTTTACACGACACGACAGACCTACAATATTTCAATTTATCTAGGTACATGTACACAGCTGTCTGAGGTGCCTGAAGTCTAGACGGTGCTATGGATAGCTCTCTTTACTCTATCTGTTGACTCTATATAAAAGCCATTATTACCCAGAGTATCGAGTCGTCAATTCAAAATTATAAATAAACATTGGTGTCTGAAGCATCAATTTGGAACTAAGTAGACACAATAAAACGAATAGAAGTCAATTGCTGGAAATAACGTTATATGTGAAGGTAGCGCAGATAACGCTTTCTATAAAAATAATACGTTTACGGGTGCCGAACCAAGTAGTGTGGATGGTCGCGTGACCATAGCCACGCGCGCGCCAGCCGGGATGTTATTTCGATTCTGGCGCTTTTCTGCGAGAAGAGGCGGCGGTGGGTGATTACTAATTACATGCCCAAGTTTTTTTAGTTCACCCATTTAGCGCTACAAATGCCAATCAGGTTACCGATTGGGTTTAAGTTTAAGTCCATTTTGAAATTCTTGGTGATAAATGTGAAAGCAATTCTAGATATATCATATACCGGATATACATACATACATACATTAAATCACGTCTGTTTCCCAGAGGGGTAGGCCGAGACCACTTCTCTCCACTTGCTACGATCTTGACAAATTTCTTTCGCTTCTTTAACATTCATACATCGAGGCATGCACGCACGTCGGTTTCGGGTACTTTATATACCGTATATAAAAATAAATAAATATCGGGTGTCAGTCACACAAATTGACCTAGTCCTAAACTAAGCTCTAGGCTTGTCCTACGGGTACTACACAACGATAAACTTACTTGTACAGAGAAAATACGTACTAAAATACCTACATGGAAAAAATCTAAGAATCAGGAAACAATACTCGCGCTCATTACACAAATATCTGCTCTTATCGGGATTTGAACCCAGGAGCGCTAGCTTCGTAGAGTACCAAACCACGAAACCACCAGGTTGGTTACTACCAAACCAAGTAGACTTACGTGTCGTGTCGTATATGTCATTAGAAATATTATTTTCACGTCACGGCTCTAAAAATTCCTTGTTTGAAAATGCTCAAATTTATAACCGAGACTAGAAATAATAAATACAATCTAACTCTACATTCCAGATTCACTTTCTGAGGAATAGCGTGGGCAAAGAAACTAAAAATTGTACGCGTTGAGCGAGATATCCGCGTTTATCATGGTCTTGTTTATCGTTGTGAGTAAAACATGTCCCTGTCTGACCAATATGTAAGTGCGAAAGTGACCATAATACGGGTCATGATCAGAGCTCGGCTGGGGTGAGCTGTTTTCAGAGTTTGCATAACATGGACATACCTTGTCATTCAATGGTATATGTGGTGTAATTTAATAACTAAAAAAAATATTTTATTTAGGCTGCCATTCTGCTACGATCTTTACGTCGCCATCAAAACAAATGAATTTTATAGCAAGCTTTTTTAGCAAACCTAGTTTTAGGAACAGATGTGGACACTCTTTTAATGTACAGTCGCCTTTTTAATATATTATGTAATATTGGGCGGAAAAATATCTGACACGTTCTTATACCTGTAGTAATAAAGACGTGTCTGATATTTTTGCGGCCAATGTTCGATAATATATTATTGCTGGCGACTGTACAATTTTACTCCACTCACTTCAGTGGATATAGGAAGATCTTTTTCTACCGATAAGTGGATATTAAACTCAAGAAGAAATGCGTTGAAAATTGAAAATATAGAAAAACTTATATTATTTATTACAATAACAAATAAAATAACCCACTCGATTTGTTCATTAATTATATTAATAAAGGTTTTTTTTTTCTTTTTATATTTAGTTTAAGGCGTATCTATATTAATTATCTACACTTGACTGGTCATGATAACTATAAAATATATAAAACCCCGCTATAATGATGGCCTAGTAACTTGACTTCGGCCCAAACGATTTTTATCAAACCTAGCTAAGAACCGTCACGATTAAAGTAGGTTTTCGTAGCATAATTTTCTACATCGTTTATTTTATGTTATGCGCCTCAAACGTAACAAGAGTATTCATTATAAACTAGAGTAAAAATCTGATCTAAGGCGACGATATTTTACCAACCGGCCCACCTCGTCCGCGTCGCTGCGTTTTAATGAGGCGTCGTCGTTTTCCTTATGTAATGTTTTGTCTAGCTGCTAATGACTCTCATCAAAGTCTGCGATATGACATAACTGTCTATGTCAAGTTTGTATTTTCACTGTTGTTCTGTAGCTAATAACACATTTAATGTTAACAAGAGACGTTTTAAAGATTTTTTCGAAATAAATATAGCTGTACGAGTACAAAGTAGAATTTTTTTTTAATTACTCAATCTTGTCGTGTTGTCTATACTGACTTATGCTGTGATTGTAAGGCTGAAAATAAGCAAGAAGAATCTCACCAAACAATTAATAACTAATAATAATAAATATTATAAAGAAGAAAGATTTGATTGTTTGTTTGTTTGCATTGAACAAGCTTCGAAACTACTGGACTGATTTGAAAAAATATTTCACCATTACAACCATTAACAAACATTACAATCCCACATTATCCTAGAGTAACAACTATAGGCTATGTTTTATTTTTCTAAGCTTACGGAGTCGCCGGCAACAGCTAGTAACTAATACAAACAAAGTTTCTGCAAAGGGTTTGAAAAACTGTACTTTTAACAATCATATAATCATTAAATAATTATATAAAAATCTAGTTTAAAAACCATGAACTGACTCAGTCATATTCACATGATATCGTGTTCCAATGATTATAATAAGTCCATTCGCATAAACCTTCCCAAGACTTGGTTTTTCCGTAGCTCAGCCAATCTTACATATGGTAAGTATGTTAATTTAATCATTTTTTGTTTATCACAAGGATGTTTATGATAATACATAATTTAATTAAGAAACACGATCACAACCAAAATTCCTACAACAGAGATTCTCTTTAGCAATAAAATGCATATTAATGTTTAGTTATGCAGTGTGGTTTGGACAGATCCTTCTAGATAATGTTCTAGCAAAATTGTATCGACCTACGGCAATGCACAATTGCGACCATCGCATTTCATATTATCAATAGATAACCGCGATAACTAAAATTGACATTCATGATTATGCATGAAAAGATAATATCATCCTTCTAGCTTCTAGAAGTTTTAAAGTTTTCTAGAAAGGATGCGGCCAAAGTAAATACATTTTTTTTAAATAATATTGCTTAAAAAAGTGGTTCTTTGTAAGGAAAGTTGGATTTTTGAAAGAAAGAAAGAAAATCATTTATTCGTGATGTAGTAGATTTACCTTATAATATTATATAACCTGTGGTGATTCTGTTCTGTTGTGTGATCTATGGTCAGTAATAAATAGGGATCGGAAATTCGGATCGATATTTACCTAAAGTTGGCAAAATCCCGGAAAAAGATAGGCAAACATAGCGTCGGCTTCTTAAAAATATTATTTTAATAATTTAAGTTCTGGGATTCTGGGATTCTACAAAACGCTAATATAATAATTACTTTACATGTAGGATAAAACATTCTGTTTTGCTCCTATAAATTCGTTAGGTTAATAAGTTACAGGTAAATTAAATAACATTTGGTTAAACATATACATGGAAAATAACTTGAAACAGTTAATATAAATAAATAATTATGAATTAATGCCGGTGTAATTTATTTATTTTGAAATCCCGGAAATTTTATTATGAATTATATGATTGAGTCCACCTCCATACAACTGAACAACGAAGCCGGCGCGAAAGTATAGGTAAATATCGATCCGAATTTCCGATCCCTGGTAATAAACCAAGCTAGTAATGGTTGAGTTTTATTTAATTACATACACATTAAAATAAAACAATACATGGCGCAGTCATGGCTACGGGATATAATTTACCCGCAAAGCTGTCCTTAGTGGGCAACATAAGTGAAAACTTCAAGAAATTCAAACAATCCTTTGATATTTATCTGGAAGCGGCCAATCTTTCCAGTGCGTCCGAAACAAGGAAGATCGCCATCTTTCTTAATATTATAGGGGAAGAAGCCTTAAATGTGTATAATACCTTTGAAGTGAAGGACGCCAAAACATTAACAGATTTAACAAATCTGTTTGATACATACTGCAACCCGAAAAAAAATGTCTTGCACTGTCGATTTTTATTTTACACACGAAGTCAAAAGGAGGGAGAAAAGTTCGACTCTTATTTGACAGATTTAAAAACGCTGTGGAATGATTGTAATTTCGACAAGAATAAAGAAGAAATCCTACGTGATAGACTAGTATTTGGGTCGTCTGATACGGAGTGTCAAAAAAAACTAATAAAATTGGGAGACCCACCCCTGGATGAGGTTATTTCAACTCTCAGGGTGGCAGAGATCACCAATTCACATGTAAAAGAGATACAAGGACAAGAAGTGGATGCCATAGCAATTCAAAAAAATAGACAAAGGAACGGTGATACAAAAGCTAACAGAAGCTGCTCAAACTGCGGACTTATTCACCAATATGGTCAGTGTCCAGCTTTCAATAAAACATGTGTCAAATGCAATAAAAAAAATCACTATGCAAAGATGTGCCGCAGCAGTGGTAAATATTCAAATGAGGTGACTTTGAAAGAGGATTATGATATATACATTGAAACTGTCACGTCTAATATGTCAGTTGACTCATTGGCTTGGTTTCAAAAAGTGGTCTTACCTGGCAACAATATAGTCAGCTTCAAACTGGACCCTGGAGCAGATGTCAACATCCTCCCTGAGCATTTATTTGACAAAATAACAGCGGTCCACCCTATTACACTGTCAGAAACATCGGCTACTTTGGAAAGTTGGAATGGATTCAAGACTCCAATTAAAGGTGTAGCGAAAATTAACATCAGCGTAAATGACAAGATATATATGGAGACTTTCTGCATAGCTGGAAATGAAAAATCAATGCCTATTCTGTGTCGTGATGCATGTGTTCGTTTAAATTTAGTAAAAAGAGTATCTTCAGTGGTCACAGAGTGTCTAGGCAAAGAAGACTTAATTAATAACAATGCTGACTTATTTACTGGTATTGGTAAGTTTAGTAAGCCATATGACATTAAGTTAAAAAAGGATACAGTTCCAACATCAAAACCCCCATACAGGGTTCCTTTAAAACTGAGACCAAAATTGCAAGAAGAATTGTTTAGACTGGAGAGTCTGGGCATCATCAGTAAAGTAGTAGAACCTTCTGAATGGGTCAACAGACTAGTTGTTATTGAAAAACCTGATAAGAGTATTAGAATTTGCCTAGACCCAAAGGATCTAAACAATGCTATAGTCAAAGATTATTGCTATATTCCTACTGTGGAAGATTTATCAGCCAAAATAAAAAATGCCAATTTTTTTTCTGTGCTTGATCTCAAAGATTCATTTTGGCACATTGTCTTAAGTGAGAATAGCTCGAATTATTGTACATTTTCGACTATGTTTGGTACTTACAAATTTAATCGCTTACCTTTTGGAATATCCATTGCTTCAGAGGTATTTCAAAAAATGTTATCTGACATATTTGGTTCTATTGATGGTGTTGTGAACTACATTGATGATGTACTTTGTTATGCAGAAACAAAGGAACAAATGAATAATATCATGGCTCAAGTATTTGATAAAGCTAGGGAACATAATATAAGATTTAATGTTAAAAAGTTCCAATATATGACAACACAAGTGAAATACTTAGGACAAATTTTTGAAAATGGTATAGTACGTCCAGATCCAGATTCAATTAAAGCCATAATTGACTATGACGTTCCAAAAGACAAGACAGAGTTACAAAGACTCCTAGGACTGATAAATTATTTGCGTTCCTACATTCCAAACCTTGCTTCTGTCACAAGCCCGATGAGAGATTTACTAAAGAAAAATACAATATATGAATGGCAAGAAGTACATAGAAAAGCATTTGAAAAAATAAAAATGATCCTATCCACTCACCCTGTTCTAAACACATTTGACCCCAGTAAAAGCATAACAATTCAAACAGATTCAAGCAAAACTGGAATAGGATGTGTTTTGTTACAAGACAAAAAACCCATTTATTATGCATCAAAATCATTAACACCCACTGAGGTTAATTATGGACAAATAGAAAAGGAATTTTTGGCCGTACTATTCTCTTGCAAAAAATTTCATTCTTTCATATATGGTAAAAATGTAACAATACTTACTGATCACCTTCCTCTAATATCTATTATGAAAAAGGACTTATGCAACAACCCATCAACTCGGCTACAAAGTATAAAATTAAAGCTAAGTAAATATGATATCACCTTGCAACATGTTCCAGGCACTCAAATGCACATTGCTGATGCCTTGAGTCGTGCATGCTCTACGGCTAGTCAAGAGTGTGATAATGACCTTAATGAAATAGTGCACAGTGTTAATGTGTCAAATAACATATTGTCTCAAATAAGACAAGAAACAAGCAAAGATTCATTAGCAATAAAATTGATCAACTTTTTCATAAATGGTTGGCCATCAATAAAAAAGTTATCCACAGAACTAAAATACTTTTACAATCTTAAAGAGACAATATGTTATGAAGATAACCTTATCTTTATCAACAATAGACTTTATATTCCCAAGTCATTACAAGATTTCATGTTGGGCAAAATTCATGAATGCCACTTTGGTATGACTAAAACTAAAGCACGAGCCAAAACATTATTTTTCTGGCAAAATATGGGTGCTGATATAGATAGGTTTGTCTCAGAATGTTTTATCTGCGCAAAATACTCCAACAATAATGTAAAAGAACCCATGATTATTAGGGAACAACCTGAACTGCCATTTCAGTATGTTTCAATAGATATACTTCAGTATGGTAATTGTGATTACCTGACTCTAGTGGATCACTATTCCAAATGGATAGAATTACACAAATTAAGCAGTAAAACAGCTGAAGCTACCATTACAATTTTAAAAACCATCTTTGCAACTCATGGTGTTCCAGAAATAATATATTCTGACAACATGCCCTTTAACTCGTTAACTTTTTTGGAATTTAGCAAAGAATGGAATTTCAAAACAATATTTTCAAGCCCTCACTATCATCAAAGCAATGGTGCTGCTGAGAGGGCAGTGGCCATTTGTAAAACTTTGTTAAAAAAATCCAATGAAACAAACACAGACATACAATTTTTTTTATTGGAATATAGAAACACTGCTGTAATAGGTATAGGTATATCACCAGCCCAATTATTGTTCAGCAGATTATGCCGCACTAAACTCCCTGTAAATAAAGTCTTGTTAGAACCAAAAGTACATTTAGGAATAAAAAAATTGTTAATTGAGAACACATTTAAAAACAAAATGTACTATGATCAACATTCGAAATATAGAGAAGACACATTTAAAGAAGGGCAATCTATATTATATAAAGAAAATGAACACAGTAAGATCTGGAAACCAGCTACAGTGTTCAGAATTACTGATAATCCCCGTTCTGTGATTATAAAAGATAGTTTTGGTAACTTAAAAACAAGAAACACATGGTTCATTAAATTGGATAAAAGCAGGGATAAAGCAACACACAACATGGACACACAGCCAGCATGGTCTCAAGTGGTCGCTCTACAGTCACCTGGTACTGAATCGGAAGCCCAATCTGTTGAGCTGCCAAACATACCAAGGAGGTCTAATAGAACCATTAGACTTCCTTCTCATCTTCATGATTATGTCAGAGACTAATAAATGTTAAGACTAATTAAGGTTGTGCTCTATTATTACCTGATAGTATAGTATGTAAGTTTTGGGCATAGATATACCTTTTTCTTATAAAAGGGAGATGTAGTAGATTTACCTTATAATATTATATAACCTGTGGTGATTCTGTTCTGTTGTGTGATCTATGGTCAGTAATAAACCAAGCTAGTAATGGTTGAGTTTTATTTAATTACATACACATTAAAATAAAACAATACACGTGACATGCATAACAAAGAACAGATTAACAAATACAAGAAGAAAGTAGCCACGTAATTATTATTATTAAATTATTATTTTTTTAGAATTAGTCCTTTTTTTTTTTTGCATATCGTGCAGTAAATTGGATGTTTTGCACTATAGGTATCTATAGTGTTTTCTTATTTTTCCATTATTATTTTTACCTTTAATTGTTCAAATAGCACTACGAATTTTATCAGAGTAAGAAGTAAGAAAGTAAAATTGTCTCTGTTAAATACTGTTTTGTTTTTTGAAAATGTATTATCCATCGATTGATACACGTGCGGAACTGTCATTTTCACTCATGCCGAGTCACCTTGGGACTCGTGTAATATGACGTACTTTCCGCACTTGCATCAAAATGTACTTTTTCCCTTCTCATTTCTTAAAACGTTACTTTAGTCTGCACATCACAGCTCCAGCAGCAGCATCGCAGCTCCTTATTAATCTCTAGGGATTAAAGTTTTTTTTTTAATATACTTTGTAATCCCTTAAACGGTCATGGTGTTTATGAATGAAGGATTATCATCGTTTTCAGTGATTCAGTGCACCTACCTATAGTCCATTTTTAGGGTGTGAAAATAAACTAAAAATGAAAACAGTGCAAAAATAAAAATTATTTAATTTCGTCAAACACGATCAATGATCACGAAGATTAATCTATTTCATTATTATTAAGAATTAATTGCTTTTATTATGCATGGTCCAATTAGTTTTAAAATAGTTTTCAAGAAACTTAGTTATAATAAATCTTGTAATTTTTTATAGAACATCGTTCTTTTCCTCGCATTCAAAGTGAAAAGTAAAGTGGTTAACGCGAGACTAAACAACCATAATGTAATGACACTCGAGCTATAGCCGCCCTCGCTCGCTCGCTCGCGTGGCTAAACATGTCGTGTCATAATGGCTTGTTTTAGTCCCTTGTTGAACAATCTATAATTTTATTCCGTTTACCTGTACACTCCATAGTGTTTTCCAGACGCCCGATCACCACATATTGAGCACAGATGCTTGGACCCGCTCAGCGGGTGATTTGGGGGGTAGTTCTTGAAGGTAGGTGGTGAAGTAGCGTCATCTCGGAGCCCGTCCAACATGGCCGTGTCGGGCTTCATCTCGGGGGGGGACATGGGTGACATGAACCCAGGATCAAGGTTAAGCCCTGAAACAAAACAATAGTTTAAAACATCGATTGGTTAATTTGTTTTTTTTAACCCCGACGCAAAAACAGGGGTGTTATAAGTTTGACGTGTAAGTGTGTGTGTGTCTGTCTGTGACACCGTAGCTCTTAAACGGATGAACCGATTTGGATGCGGTTTTGTTTATTTGAGAGCAGGCTTTTTAGCGGTGGTTCTTAGACATGTTTTATCAAAATCGGTTCAGCCGTTTTTGAGATATTGAACTTTTAGGGGGATAAAAGCCCCCAAAAAAACAGTGACCCCTACTTTTATCTCTTAAACGGTTAAACCAATTTTCATGAATTCTTGCTAAGAACTATCCCGATTGATGTGGCTTTATTTTAAAAAACCTGCGTCCAAATCCGTTCATCCGTTTGGGCTACGATGCCACAAACAGACACCCAGACATATAGGCACTGAATAAAACAATACAAAATAAACGTTACTCATGTCTATAAAGAGACGTTGCTAGCTGTAATCGTATTGTTAATTTATAGAAGTAATTTTTTACTTTTTAGAGGTTCTTTTATTGATTGTTTTATTAAGTCGGGGGTTTTGTGAATTTGCAATTTATTTTAACTAGCGACCCGCCCGCGGCTTCGCCCGCGTGGAATGTATTATACATATAAACCTTCCTTAAGAATCACTCTATCTATTAAAAAAAACCGCATCAAAATCCGTTGCGTAGTTTTAAAGATTTAAGCATACATAGGGACAGACAGCGCAAGCGACTTTGTTTTATACTATGTAGTGATAGTGATTTTATAAAGTTAAGTAGGTATACAGATCAAATAAAAATATACCATACAACTACCTCCTTATTTTTTAATGTTTTAATAGTAAAATATATATTTATTATGTACGGTCAAACGCAATAATATCCATACGGCCATCTCGCCAAATATATGTATACATAGACCTCATCAGTGGCAAAGGGGCGTATAGATATTTTTGACGCCCTGGGAACGTATGTATATTTATGACATTGACTGTACCTTTGGCCGCCGAAAAGTACTTTGACAGGGATTTACTAGAAAATAATCACCTCTCTTCATATAGGGTTTAGGTTTAAGGCTGAATAACTTAAGTTCTGTTATCCTTATGTTTCTGAAACAACCGTGTCTTTTGAAGAATAAGTCCGGAATAGGTTTTAACACAGTGACTTAGACATGCCTTTTGATCACTTACTACTAAAGTACCTAGCCTTACATACATATCAACTTAATCAACAACTTCACACTATTTTAATATTTAATGGTAGGTAGTCGTTATGATATTATGATTGTGCCAAAATGTAAAAGCGAATGCAGTAGAGCAAATAAAATCAGTCTTAAAATGCACGCAGCGATCACTAAGCAGGCGGCAGAGCATGAGAGCAGGTAGGTCATTATATGCGCAAAACAAATTCGATTTAGAAAACAAGTAAAACAAAAATCGGCCTCTGCAAAAGAACCGTCAAAACTGGTCCACATGTCTGAGAGCTACAGAATGGGACACAAAAAGGGAAATAAACACACACCCGTCGTTCCGATGCGCATTAGAAAGGAAACCATAATACAAATAAAGACCTTTTACCATAACGCTTTGTTGTTCAAAAAAAAGTTTCTAAACCGTATAGGATTACTTAATATTACAACCGGTGGCGCAGGTGTATATTTATTTAAAGAATACGCTACCTACTGACATTGAAATTATATATATCTTTCAAGCTGTGCGTTTCTTACGAGCAATATCAAAAACAATACGAAAAGGGAGCCTCGCTAAAAACGAGCCCTTCAATTAGCCGAGATCATAAATGTAATAATTACTAACAACAGACCGACTGTTAAGTCATAGTATTTCATTTTCACTTTGGCCGCATCCTTTTTTGGAAAACCTTTTTTTTTTTTAAACCGTTATATTGGTTAGCCACAAAACCACGCTGCGTAAAGTAGAGGTCCTGATACACGTGTTACACCGGTACATCCCCGCACGGGTATATCCGTGTTCCTAACCCCAGCCGTATTTAAGAGTGTTGTGAACCGACGCTTAATCGCGTAGCTGTCATTTTTTTTACATATTTAGCTCCGGGCGATAACGTTTCTCACCTCTAAATCAAGTCTAAATTCCACGATTTTTGAATATGTTGTAGATGCTATGAAAAACTAGCTTTGTACATTTCTGTTTTTTTTACGTTTCTTTCCAAGATATATTTTCGCAAAACGTGCGGAACGACGGACGGACGGACGGGAACGGACGTTTTTCATAATATCGATATTATCTAAATTCTACAACATATCGTACAAATCGGACTAGATAGAAGGGTAGAGAAACGTTATCGCATTTTGTATGGAAATTATTAGCTTCACAATCCTCGTAAGCGTCCGAACTACACGGATCCGTGTAATACCCGCGTTGAAAAGCCGGACCGGACACGAACATTAATTATCCGGAAATCACCCGTCCGCGACGGATTTAGGCAGGCACGGGCTGTTGTTAATAATACTAAGAGCCACTGTTCGCAATATATTCGTAACTAGGTACCTACATTCAAAATTTTAAAAATAAGACTCAGTTCGTCGCGAAGTACTATGGACGGGGATTATACCCCCGGGTAATTAAGATCCGTTGATCCGTGTCCGGGCTTAAACACCCACTAATTACCAGAGATCGAACAAATGGGCGTCATTTCATTACTCGCAATAATGTGGACATGACTCCAAAGATTTTAATTAAACAAATCAAATTACATGAATTGATTTCTTACCTGAACCTTAATCTTGATCCTTTGCAGTGCAAGATAGTAATAAATAAATAATACAAAGACGTGAGGAGTTGCCATGAATATGAATCTACTTAAGTTTGCTCCATTAACATCCGTGAATTGCGAAAGGAGCTTTCATCCCATAAGTTTATTTTAAACGTGAAAATGAATAAACTAACCACGGAAAAATTATGAAATCTAGATAGTAACAAGTCTTTGTATTATTTATTTATTACTGTACTGTCAATTAATGTAGGTAATTTTATTTGTTTAATTAAAATCTTTGGGGTCATGTCCACATTATTAAGAGTAACGACGCCCATATTCCGATCTCTGCTAATTACACACACGGGTACCTGGTAACTATTCGGAACTGGCCATAAACACGTGTCCGCGTAGTGTAACGCGGAAACGAATACTCAGCACGTCTACCTGTGACTCCTCTGGTGCTGCAGGTGTCTATGGGTGACGGTAATCGCTTTCCATCAGGCGATCCGTCTGCTCGTTTGCCTCCTATACCATAAAAAAAAAAAAAACAACCCAGACACTACCGCGAGCCCTGCTAGGGATTTATTACGTAAAAATGGCGTTTCTAAAAACATTTGTAATCTAATTATTATGGTGGTAGATAGAGTCAATAAATAATTGATTGTAGGTAGTTACCGAATTTCTTTACTAAGTACACTCATGTTGAGTGGCTCGTGCCGCACCATAATGACATTGTTTAAACACAATATATTTTATTAAGTCGATGCGGCCAAACCAAATTATCTTATGTGCGAAATCTTCTGAGAATTCCTTTTAAATTAGACATTATGAATAAAACCCTTAAAAGCACCTAGAATAATTTCAAAGGGCAGTCAAGTGTTAGCGCTGAAAATAAGTAGCGTTCATGGAAACGTTAATAAAAGGCAGAGGTAGAAATTAATAGAGCGACTCAAATGATTCCGTTTCGTTGAAAATTAGAATATTTCCAACTGTAAGACGCCATCCCACGCCAAGGGGGGGATATAATTTGTTTATTCGCGGCAGGGCGGGCTTGGGGTAACCTTGTATCAAACGATGTTATGAAAAATAAGAGACACGTTCATGATATAACAAGTAAGTAGATCAAATGCGAAATACTCATAAAAGTTGATGTTGATCTTTACTTACTCGGAACTTATTAAGCAAAAAATCCAAATTAATTCCAGTAAAGGTCTATAATTTTTTCTTAGGACGAAAATAAACGAATAAGGAAAACACTTGCTGATATATTCTTGTATATTTTAATCAAATAATTATATAATTTACAGCCTTTTTTTAGAAAATTTATGCGTGATAAGATAAATTTGGCATGTTTTTTTAAGGTTCTATGTTACCTCGCATTGTATAAATAGACCTTTAAAGACCTCCTGACATGATGGGGCAAATACTATGGAAAAATATGTTACCTGTAGTTATTAATAAAAATCATAGTATTTTCCTACTACAGCTAAATTGCCATAAAATAAACAACGATCCCTATATTTTATCCCAAAAACCTCTTAATTCTTCCAAACTCCTGAGTACTGAAATGATTTTAATGATTCCTTTACCGCATTATATTTAGTCAATATTTTCAATAGCTATGATTCGGACGCGACATCGAAGCAAATATTGAAAAACGGATGGTTTTCTCTGCAGGGGTGCAGTGCCTAAGTAAGCCAAAAGGCGGTTCCTTTCGTATTGAAAAGCTAAAGTTGATTGGATATTCATTCGCCGTTAGTAATGATGTTGCTAATACTATGGATATTACATATGAGATACCACATTTTGGCAGCCACAGCAATAGCGCCATGATAGACGAGTCAAATGAAATACATACAACGACTGAAACCTTTAGCATGATAAGTCAATTAAGAATAACATGAAACAGGATGAAATGTTTTAACGCGAACCTTGACATATCCCATGTTTATCCGATGCAATTTTGTGGTAAAAACGACACGCGAGTGCATCACATATAAGGCTCAGCCCCTTGAAAACATGAAGGGTTATAAAAATATGCACCTGTGAGCTAAATAATTCTAATATGATTACACGTTTGAATTAAAATGTTTACAAAAAAACCTGTTTGCACGTACGAGCATCAATATTTAATTTCAGTTGCACAGTGAACGTGTCAATGTTTGATCCCCTTATATATGAAGTAGTTTTCTCTACAACTCTTGAAATGAGTCAGATACCTATAAACCAAAACTCCAATAACATGACATTGCATTCTTATTGTTTTTATAAAATACCTACCTACCTACACAGAGGTTATTCCTCAAGAATATGAAAGGCTAGCCTAATTTAACAACATACGTTTTACTAGCTTCTGCCTGTGACATTGTCTGTCTAGAATAAGTTATTCGGCCATCCCATGTTGCGGGGAATTTCTGTTAACGTTATTCCTTCGGGAACTTAAATTCCCCGGAATAAAAAGTAGCAAATGTGTTAATCCAGAATATAAGCTAACTCCATTCGAGATTTCCACTTGATTGAACCATGAAATTTATAAATAAAATACTCTACACTCGAAATAGTCAACTCTGGAATAACGGGAAGAAATAGTGGGATTAGGAAAAAACTAATTATATAAGTACGAGAACGCACCGCTAAGTGACCGGGCATTTGTTTGTTCTTCTTTCCTTTCACAATTAAACTTAGCGATCGATTTACAGGTTCCAGGGGAATGGGGTAAACGAAAGCTTAAATCAATTCATCGACAAAGTCAGTCAAAAACTATTAAGATAGACGTAAGTATAAGAATAAATAATAACTTTATGTAGAAGCGAAACTCCCGGCTCCTGATTAGGGTTGCCAACCGTACTATAATATATAGTATTGTACTATATATTGACTCTGTGTACTATAACTGTTAAATAAATATATAGTACGCAAAAATACTATATTTCGGTCATTCCTTATAATACATATCGTCGGTGAAACTGAAAAACCGCGTAAGTAACATTTTAAATAAAGAGCAAAATGCACCTTTTTAATAAGAAAGTAACGTTTATTTTGCTCCATCATAAATTTGTTAGTGACGTGGTTTTGCAGTATCACCTACGATATACATTTTGGGTTGACCGTTTCAACCAGATTTATACCCGATTACACCAATGTACTTGGAGTGGAGAAATAGCATTTTTCAGCTCAGATAGTTGCCAAGAGCAGGCAGAATGTTAGTAAGTAGTAAATATTGTGCATAATATTTAATAAAGTACTAATTTACACACTTTGTACAAAAAAAAACTTCAACATACTATATTTTCTTTCGGTGTACTATATTTTTTATATCTTTGGCATGAAAATACTATATTTGCCCAAGAAATTGTTGGCAACCCTACTCCTGATGCGCTTTCGTCGCGTTAAATACCTACTGCCTGGCGATACCAGAGGCCCCAGACAAGATGCATGACGCCAACTCGCTTTTCTATTCGTTTCGTTTTTAAACCAATCGCTTCACTTGTAGATGATGACGTGATACGAAAAGTCACGTGATCTAGCAGTGACGCGATTGGTTTAAAAACGAAACGAATAGAAAAGCGAGTTGGCGTAATGCATCTTGTCTGGGGCCCCTGAGGTGTCTAGTCAGTCAGGGGCGTCACACACGGAAAATAATTACATTAATATGCCAAAATATATATATTATAGCAATGCATCTTACTATATATTTTCCGTTCTAATTGGCAGAGTCCACACACGCAGTTATAATATAACACATATTAATATACATTATAGCTAGGTATCTTAAGATACTTTAATAGACCTAGCTGAAGATATATTTATATTTGTCCCTCGCCACTATAATGATTAATGAATGAAGCCACTAATGTGTGGTTTTTTGCTATAATGTCATATATTCTGGTAAGTATATTATATGCTCCGTTTGTAATAGGGTTTAGGCCGTGCAGTGCGGCGGGCGGCGCGGCGCTGTCGTTGTGTTTGTTTCACCGCGCGTGTCGCGATTAAAACGAATTAATAGATAAGAATAGTAGGTATTTTGAAAGAAAACTTTTTCAACTTAATACAAATTCAAATGAATGATCCGGGAAGGAACGTAAAAAGTAACACCCGATCTTCTTAATTATTATTTTAAAGATCGTTTCCGTGCCATTAATTACATAAGCCACTTGTAATTCTACCGGTTGCCTTATTTAACTAGCGACCCGCCCTCGCTTCGTATCGGTTTATGTGCGAGTTTTCTGTTACACTCCAAACACTGCAAAATTATCTTACTAATGGTGAAAACCTCACGAAAATCGGTTCAGTAGTCATGAGATCATCGCGAACATATACAGACAAATATAAGCGGCGAGGACTTTATTGTTTTACAATATAGTGATTTTATTCCAGTTCATTCCCAAGCAGCAAAATATGTTCTTTGATGATCGAGACAACGTTTCTTATTCAGTCTTATCGGATTAAATATTGTCATTATAAACATCATATACACGTTTATATAACGCGATTTGGGCGCACTTTACTCGACTTACTGGTCGTATACACATCGCATAATTATCATATAACTATCCAATATGTCATATAGAAGGGGTAACGCTGACTTCTATAACACTCGATTGTTCAATTAAAGCATGTTATATGATTATTACATGTCTACTGAATCGAATAACCGCAAATAATATGACCATCAAGCCGTATAACAGCGATTTATGTCACTACGGAAGCTTTTAATATGACTAGTTAGTCCCTTAGTTGCAATTTTCATGACAGTTAAATGATCTATGGATCATATTAGAGCGGATTATATATTTATTTGGGAAATGCGGTGGGGAAATATATTTTTAATTGTGTTTCGGAGGAAAAATTGCTGGTAAGTATTTAAGTTTCATGTTTTCTACTACTATTTTGGTAATTAATGTTAAGAGCATATACACGTGAAGTATACCCAACAAGCAAAATCAGTACTTATAGTGTTTTCAAGCCTATTTTTTATTGTACTTATAAGATACTTGTAGTTTGCTACAAACACGGAAATGGGCGCAGTTATAGGAGCATCGCTTTCTTATAACCATCTTATAATCAACTAGCAGAAAGTCACTAGGCCCTATAATACACTTACAGAAGTTCTACCAGAGTACAATTGCTCCTATAACGTTCTGAGACTACCCATTTATAAGTTTTATAACTCTTATAAGTATCTCGCATGAGCATCATACTAAAGCAATCTTACTTATAACGCACTACTAATATACTTAGTTATTAGTTATAAGTACATTTTATAAACATCTTTCCGTTGTTTCGGCCGGTTGGTGTGGTGTGTTTGTGGGAAATAAATACTAAAAAACAAACGTAAGTACCTATTTTTCTTATTAATCTAACTAATATAATTTGTAATAGTGTAGAGCATATGTAAGTATTGTAAAATACTGTATGTATAGTGTGTGAATTTACCAGGGAAGTCATTTTTATTGTAAATGTCAACCATAATTTGTTTAATTTTACAATGCCCATGGAAAAAGTGTACATATCATATATGTTGTTAAAATAATATTACCACATTTATTATGAACATCCGCCATTTTCTAAAAATTCTCTGCATTGAGTACGTTATAGGACAATTATAAGTAAATTTGCACTTATAGCAGTTTTAATCCAGATAACCTGCCGCCATATTAAAACGTATTAGGGTTCCTCACGAAATATTCTTACTATCTATGAATCCTAAGAAAGTTAATTTAAGTTAAAAATTATGTTTCGGTTTCCGCCATGGTTACAAATTTAAATAAAACTACTTAAACGGATTATATCGCGTACCATTTCTTAAATTCATCCCGTATCAATTACTACACTATATTACAGATTACAATCATCAATGAGACAATTTTAGTTTACCTGTCATGCTTTTTTTAAATAAATGATTGTTGTCTTTTCAGTTCTTTTCGAAATGGTGGTATATTTAGACGTTGACTGCTTTTTAAGTAAAGATGACCTTATGAAACTCAACGAATGTGAATGGCCATGGTCAATAACACATTTTACCCTATCTGAAAAGTGTTATGGATGTGGATGATTCACTGATTCAAGAATGAATCCCCACTTTATTGTTAACGTAATCAATATTAAGAAACTACTTAATATAAAACAATTGTGGTGTCAAGGCTGCCAATATATGCTCGTGTACAATCATTACATGGAAGATGAGTGTTACTACTGCTATTAAAAAAAAACACAATCAGTATCAACCAAGTTTTAGAACATCATAATATTATTATTTAGATTGCATACAGAATACTGTAACGTCACTCTTTTCATCGTTGTAGTCTATGTTACTTTATTAGTGTGTAATAAGGTCCGTGCATCTCTTGGTAAAACGTTACTTAATATTTTGTTAACAACAGTAGATAGTTCATTTAAGGCTTGGTGAGGTATATTAAATTTTATAGCCCATGTTCTTATATCTTCAACCAAATCACAATTTTTTTCATACTCGGTGGTTTTTTCTAGGTCAAAGTCGTATTCATCTTGTTCGCTATCCGAGTCTAAAACACAGTCCACCGCGGAACCCTTATTTACTTCACTTGTATTTGCACTTGACGCACCAGGTTCACTTTCTAATACAGATGAACTTGTTCTCGTTAAATTGGGCTTCACTAATTCTGTATTCCATTTTGTCACTTTTCTTCTAAAATTACCGCTCCTTTTAAATCGTTTCCATTCGCTTAAATCCATTTTAAACGACTTTCCCAATACGAATTCGAACAATTGATTCACCAAAAAATACCAAACGTTTACTAGTAAGGTGTTTGATCTAGTAACTTATAAGATTATTTCACCTAATAAGGCTCTTACCAAGTACAATTTCATTTATAAGAACATTGGACAAGACTAATAGCGATGTAGACTTGTAATAACCTCAGCTTAGTATCTTATAATATCTTGTTCTCTTACAAAATGCTACTATAAGATCAAATATTATTCAGGCCTATTTGATCTTTCTGAAAACTGTTATAGGAGACTTAAACCTATAACTGTCTTATAAGACGATCTTGTAGGTAACTAGAAGTCTGTAAAATAAAACCAAATGATCTTAAGACTATTTACGCTGGTGAAATGTTACTATAAGTATAAGTATCCTGTAACTGTTCTGTGCTACAATCTTGTAGCAAACTATAAGGCTAAAATATAAACATGAATGCTCTTGAGTATGTTACCGCTTATCGTATGCTATTATAAGTATATGGCTCTACGTCAATGCCTCTATAGGAACGTTATTAGTAAAAATGTACTTATAGTCTTTATTTATAGGAATACTTTGCTTGTTGGGTAGTCATATTCATAAACGGTTACCAGTTTATCGACTAAGTTTTACTAATGTTATGTTTAATTTTAAGGCCCCCCCTTCTATTTGCTCAATTTAAATATTATTTATTTATAAAAAATATGCGGTAACAATTAATTGTTTGTTATTCGACACATAAGTTGCGTTCATTACAACTATTCATCTAAATTGTTGAGTAATAGTTACTTATTCAGCTAACCTGACGCCATTATTGTTTGTTTTAGGGTTCTCTAAGGCTAGCTCAAAACTCATTTTTAACTTACTTTCTAACAATTTTAAGGCCGAATCGGCATATGCGCAACGTGACGCGTAAGTGTAGTAAATTAAGCCTATGCGTATAGTTTTGTAAAATTTCCTTTATTTGGTTTATAAGACCATTGTGCCAATATTTTCCAGTATCTACAGGAGTTACGCATATTTTTTCACTGTTTGTACAGAGGAGTGTTCTGGGGTCAGAAGGCATTATATGTGGAATTCTTTTATTTAATATGTCGCTAAGTTCTTTTAGCGCGCTATGTGAAATATTGTTATCCAAAGCCATTTCGTAATTTCAGTGCGGAATTCTAAGTTGCAGAGATGTTCATTAAAATCATCACTATGCTCTGAATTAGTATCTAGTGATGTGGTAACAGAATTTGAAGTAGCGTTATCTTCTTCACTTGTGTATTGTAATTCATTTAAAAAAATATTTCCTACTGAACCACTTTGTCACAATATCATTTGTCACTTGACCTTCCGAACCAAAACGAGTACATTCGATGGTCTCGATCTTAGATATTGTACTTCAATGCTTTTTTGTCACTTTCCTCCTATAACCACCACTTCTTTTAAACTTTAACCACTTTTCCCATTCCATTTATATTAATAAATTTTATGATTTGCTTCATGCAGTTAAGGAAAAACGATGACTAAAAGTAATGATGGCCACAGTAATATGAAATTTCAGTCATATAATTGCGATTAATAGATATTAATGTTCGATTAACAAGAACTACAACACTGTTACTCGACCTGCCATATAACAGTTTAGTAAAAGAATTTTACACTACCAATAAATCGACTAAGATTTGTATAAGTTTCTTATATAGGCGATGTTTAATAAATAAAGTCGTTATACATATAATATAAGGATTTGAGTTGACGTTTAGTCGTGTTTTTAAATGACCAAAAATATTGCCAATTATTGCTGAGTAATTTGTTCTATTTGTATAAGTGTTGTTTTTACAACCTCATAGTCCTGTTATAGCAACCTATAACACTTTTATTTGATTTGTTTTGATTGGCGAATAAAGGCCATATAAAAGGATTTTACATGCCCCATGTGTCATTTAAAAGCATTAAAAATGCAGTTTTGTCACTATCCCTTATACGACTAGATCGTTATGTAAAACAACCGTGTAAACGTCTACTCGACTTCTCTACATGCCTTAATGATTCTGTCGTTTAAAGATCGGATAAAACACTATAATATGATTAATTGGAATAGAATCGCTTTTATAAGATTGTTATACGATAGCATTATATAAGTTGCGGTTATCCGACTTTTAAAAGATCTTGAATCATGTAATTTGTGGTTATCGAACTCTTAAAAGATCTCAAATCATATAAGCATAAAATTATAGGACTACTTTGCTGCTTGGGTTTTCGTTACTGCTATCTTTTCGCTTTCGGTATTGTAGGTACCTATTATTTATTGTATGCTTTCGGTTCGGCTGACGACTATGACTGTTAAATCAGCACTAAAGGAAACTTGATTTCATATTCGGTATATTGTATCGTGTTGGGTGGGGGCAAGCATGCATTTTGTCAACTGACATCATAATTCGACCGTGCGCGTACAGTAGGTACCTACACGTATTGTAAATTTTTACACCGGTCGATAATGGAAAACTCATTTAAATTTAATCAAAATAAAATCTATGTTCAATAATTTTCAGTTAAGAGTGTAAAAGTTTGTGCTGAAAACACATTTTGGTAAAATCTAAAATAATGTAATTTGTCACGTACCTTATTCAAAACTAATTCAGATACCAGTTATCTTTCCAAGAGCGAAAACAACTCAAATTAACTTTGTAATGGAGTTTTAGTTCAAAGAGATTTGCACAAACCCAATTACAATTTTCTCTCCCGTGAAGCGATTATTGCGTGTAAATGTTACCTACACCAGGCCTGTGTCACTCCGCGTGTAGGTATTAAAAACATACCTCCAGGCGCCGGCCACGGCGGAAGGGCCAATCTAGTAGGCTGCCGCAAGCGAAAGACGACACACGTATAACCACGTATAACCACGTCTAACTTATTATGAACCGTAGTACAGTGAATAAAGGCCCATATTTCCTCAAAATAAATTAGAAGGTATGTAAATGAACACGTGCTCGACTGGAACGCGAGCTAAATTAAATCATATTGTCTATCAGATTGAGTACATATTTCTTTGAAAACCGTTGTGAAGTAAAGCTTCTGTAACGCTAGTTACTAGTTATTATTCTGTGCCTACACGCATTTCTAATTAGCTGAGTCGAGAACGAGATACATTCCACCGCCCATTAAACTGTCATTTAATTGCCAATAACAAAGATAATGTATAGAAAATGTAGATAGGTACTAGGTATATGTGTAGTTGGAAAATGTCTAGCCCCGTTCTCTCTCTCTCTCCTTTAGTAATTCCAATTCAAGGGCCACGGGTTTAAAAAAATGTCCAGAAGATACCTAGGTACTTTGAGCAATTGGATAGGTAATTAACTAATTAACATTAGATATGAATTATGAAAGATTCACAGAGAAATCTAGAGGAGTCTCAGGATAGCTAAATCTACGAATACCTACTACATTCAAATTAATCAATGGTAAGTACGTACCTATATAGAGAATACTGTTGATAAATGGAGGTCGTTAACTACTTTAAAACGAGTGTCGATGAATATTAAACTTGGTCGAATCTATACATACCTATATATCGGCTTTGAAATTTGAATTGTAGTTTATAATTTAAGCTCAAATTAAACTTCCATGTAAGGGTTCAACAGCTACAAGAATGTTCAATATTTTCCGACCTTCATGTCACGTGGCTTTATTGATTTCTTGAGCTTACCTATTCACTGGGCTGTTTGTATTGTTCACACTAGCGCATAGCGTTAACGTGTTTTCAAAACTCGTGTTCACGAGTTCACGACAAACATTTTAGGAACCGATTTATTTCATTTAAACAGCAGGCTTACCTATATTTAGTCAATTATTTTATTTACAATACCCGGTAGGTTAATTATTTATTTTTGGTACCATAAACATTAGATATACTTACATTCATATTTTCAGAAATGTATATTTCTCAATGCAGTTAAGGCTCTATAATATAATACCTATGTACCTAGTGACTGCCAATATGAATGAAAAGAAAGGTTAGCGCGCCCTGAGACCTGATGATAAAGTGAAAAGCCATGAAAAGAGTTACATTGCATATCGAGCGAGCAGTCGACGGTCGGGAACTGATGCGTCGTCTGCATGGAGGGCGACGGCAGTTGCTGCAGCATAGTGGCGGGCGCCGGCGACGCCGACTGCGGCTGTGGTGGGCCCGGCGGCGCCGGCCGCGCCCAGTTGATCAGCGCCGTCACCGACATCGTCGGCTTGTCTTTCTTCGCCACACTTGACATGACCACGAACTACCATACTCGCATCACTATATCACCGCACTGCACTATCGACACGTTCCAAATTCCAAATAATTCACACGTCCTAACAAACGGCCCCGCGTCGCGCGACATTAATTTGACTGAGACTCGTGAATTATGACGTCTAGAATTCCAAATAAAATAATACATGCGAAAGCGAGCGACGATTGAGATATGGGACACGGCGCATCACGGCGCTCGGGGACAAGGCAAAAGTCGTTGTGACATTGTGATAGCGATTGTTATTGCACACTCCGCGCTACGATAACATCGCTGCAGCCGCGTCAACAATGTGCGTTCGTATTCGTATCGCACGGCATCAATGCTCCACCGGTGACTAAGTAAGTAGTGCGCGCTAAAACTCAACGAGCGAAAAACTGACAAAAAATGTACCCGTCAACTTCCGCGCGGTTACCAGCGTGAAGGTCTCACCGGGCCCGCTCAAGGTCCGCATACAATCAT
The DNA here is from genome assembly GCA_927399475.2 of Acleris emargana. NCBI lineage: Eukaryota > Metazoa > Arthropoda > Insecta > Lepidoptera > Tortricidae > Acleris > Acleris emargana. The sequence continues at coordinate 18,155,117 of OV656836.1, forward strand.
ACGTGAATAAATCTGATTTAATGTCGGAAAACGAGTTGTATAATCGCATTTTTTACTATTAACCTGCAAATGATACCAAATTAAGCTAAATAATATGAAATATTTTATAGTTATGTGTGTTGAATAGGAATCATCTAAATAATTGTAGTTGTTAGCGGTTGGCCTTCGTGAGCGTGGCTGCTGCGTGTTTCTGTAATTAAGTTTTGCGTCACTCGTGGCCCGAGCTCCCTGCGTTAGCCTCTATCATACAAAAATTTGCGCTATGTCACTCACAGACAGAATCCAATCAAAGTCGATTCATAGCCATCCCTATTTGTACAAAAACAGGCCATTACGAATTCAAACTAATTCTATAATCGTAGCGCTAGACTAGTGATTCTACATGTCTGGTAGAAAAACCAGACGTCGTATCTTTGAATTGGGTATTATGTTTTGGAATAGTCCATATAATAACATACCTAACAACACTACAATTTTAAAAGTAAAGGGGTCCGTTTCTCTGGTCCCATGAATGCTATTAAATAATAATTTCGTTCTAATTTTAAGAACCCTACGCAGGCCTACAACGATTGCCTTGTTTGCTCTAAGCGACCTTGACGATGCGCATATTATATCCGAATCCACGTGTCCTCACAGTTTTTTTGTGTATAGTACATACATCTGGCATCCGGCGAGGAAAAAGGGAGGGTGCCGGTATTATTTAACGTGGGTACGGTTTATAAATAAAACTCTGTCTCAATAAAATAGGTATCTACTAATATTTGTAGCTATTAACAAAAAAAAAAGTACTTATAAACAAAATACAAATGTAAATCCCTAAAATATAAAAATGTTTACCAAATGTGTACTAGGTGGTACCTACCTACTTGTAAAGGATTAAAAAAAACATAATTAAAGAACTAAGGTATAAGAAAAACCCTTTCGAAAGACATCACATCACTCATAGATATGAGAGACTTTGCCTTGTAAGAAGACTTGTTTTTTTTCCAATTGTGAATTAATAAGGAGTATGCATGGATTTTTTAAATCGCATTTCTTAGCAAAATATATAAATAAAAGAGACCACCAAAAGTGAAATTTAATTTAGAATGGGCCAAAACATACGGATAATACAAGCATTTTAAACTGCTTATTAGACAGCAATTAGACAGAGAGGTCCGATACGCCGTGTGACGTCATGTAACAAGTCGGCCATATAATCTCCATGTTAAATTCTGTTTTACTAGAAAGAGATAGTAACAATAATCTTGGTTAAATTATAGGTATCTTGGTTATTTTTATAACTATTCAAAAAACGATTTTTCTCACCTGTTTTTACATGAATCGGCTTTTATTGAAACTATGAAAAAAAACTAGAATATGCTCTATTACTACTAGGAACCTACTACTGGGTACCTAATAAACGCGCAACTAAATAACAATGATAAATACATACATAAACCTAGTTCCCAGAGAGGGGTAGGCAGGGCTATACAGAATTACCTAACACTCTTCTTCTTCTTGTTCTTGTACTTGTGGGAGGACCTTGTGCAGGGTCCGTCCGGGTTGGTACCACCATCTTATCCATTAACCTACCGCCAAGCAGCAGTGTTCGCATTGTTGTGTTCCGGTTTGGGGATAAGACAGCCGGTGAAATGACTAGCATAGAGGCATTCCATCTTCGTCCTCAGGGTTGGCAACGCATTTGCAGTCTTAGGATTGCGGTCTTGTGAATGCGAATGTCTATGGGTCACAGTTTCCACTTACCATCAGGTGGCCTGTGTGCTCGTTTGCCTTCCTATGACATAAAAAAAAAAAAAAAACTCTAAAAACTTTTTAATAATTCTGTAACCACATTTTGCACAATTATTCTGTTTACCAGCGTATTAGTAACAGGTTGCAAAATAATCAAATCAAATCAAATCAAATATCATTTATTTCAACCGCCTTTGGATCATAATAATAATATAATAATGCCGAGCTTCTCCAAAATTCGGTTTACTTATATCATAAGAGGGTGTTAATGAAGTGTGAAGATCACTGTTTCGTAAATAGAGCCGTCTGAACATAATTAACGCTTACGGCTATACTGGCTAATCTGGCTATAAGTCTATCCAAGCGCAAATCCTTTCGACGCGGCGATATTGATACTCGGGCCGGGACATACATTAACCGAACCTGTCAATCAAGCGGGTATCCTTGACGACCCCGATTCCGTGAAATAGATAGCTAGAGTGAGAGGGCATTTCTTTAACAGCACAAGGATACGTGGGCGAACATACCTATTAGTATTACCTACATATGACATGTGTACGTGAAAAATCAATAGCTCCAGTAAAAGCAAGCACGCTCTAATGTGATTGATTGATTAGTTACTTTAAATGAAACTGAAATAAGTACCTCTCTTTTAGGCCTCTGCTTCTACATGGGTGATTCAAATATTTTAAGTTTTTTTTCACGGGCTTTTAAGTACCTATATAATTTGCCGTGTGGTTGCCGGCTTAGAATTGTACCACTCCATGTCTTCCCGTGGAAGTCGTAAGAGGCGACTAAGGGAATAAAGGCTTGTAGTACTGTTAGGCGATGGGCTTGCTACCTGTCACTAATATACACTGTTAAACATCTTAGCCTAATTGTGCAAATTGTGGTTACAGAGTTATCAACAAGTTTTTAGATTTGTTGGTAATTCTGTAGCTCTGCCTACCCCACTCTGGGAATGAAGGCGTGAAGGTATGTATGTATGTATGTATATAATTTAATTATATACCCGTATATTCGTAAATAAATGATTGACTTGTTTATTTTCTTCTTTTAGACAAAATGTTTAGTTTTATGTAGAATTTAGGCATTAAGCGATTTCTATAACTATTTTAACTAAATAAAGACAATTCACTGCGTTCAAACCGTCAATAAACAAGGTTTTAGCTGGACCAGGGTGCAGCGTCTTCTTAAGCCAAAAAAAAGACACCTGGGGACAATATGTAAAGCAGAATCGATACCATCCCGTTATCAATAATGAGACTAATGACTAATGAGGAGAAGCTGCTATTTGTTTAGTTGGGCATAGGCTATACAGCTATTATCGCCTTATTGCGGCAAAAGCCTTAGTTGATTGCTTGACCATCACTTCCACGCACGATAGCATATGTACGCATATGTAACCCATTATTATACTGCTTGTATTGATGTCCCACACAAAGGAAATCGCCGCAGTAATGACTAAGCGACGGACTACTAACCAGTAGATACCTAGGTAGAACTAAAAAAAACAAAGAAGTCATCAACAAACGATCGGAACATTGTGAAATCGTTTTTTAAGACAATCATCATATCATTTTTACCAAAATAAAGGATAACGATGTCAATATATCTGATGTCACTAAATATCTACTATTTCAATACTTAGAAAGGCGATATTAACAAAGCCGCACATATAGAAATCACTAAAGAAAGATATTTGCTACATTACTTTACAAAACGCTCTCTGAACGAAGAGTAATTTACGGCATGATCACGGAATGTTTCCACTTTCGTACACTTTCGTTGATGCGCGCAAAGTGCATACGTGCATGTGGTGTGGGCTCGCCTGCCGCCCCACTCCTGCGAGTGCCGGTGCATGGCTGCATACGATCGATCCACGCCGACCTTGACTTGACGCGCGCCCGCCAGTTACAATTAACATTGACAATTCCGTCGTGAGCGCACCGCCTATCGGACTTTACACTCGGTGACTTTCCTTTTCACTTTCAATAACCTATCCTGCATGCCATTGATAGTTAAATACTCGACCAGGTTTAAATGTGGCACATGTGACATGATGGGACGTAACATGTTTCATGTTTAAAAGTAGGTCAAATGTTAGGCTTGGTCTGAATTTACGGAAGATTACATTTGCTACGGGCAGCGGTGCGTCCATTACGTGTTGTATTACAAGTAATGCGCCGCACTGCCGATATGCGAACATCTTGGCGAACATAGTACGCAGAAACAAAGTCAAACGTTCGTCCTAGAGTTGACCTGAGGAGATAGATATTCAGTGATCGGCGCAGCGGCAGCGGTGTGCGCGGGTGTGCGGGCCTGGTGAGTAAGCCGCGGCCCGCGGGGGCGGGCGCCGCGTGCACTCGCGACTCGCCGCGAGATATGGGTAAGCGGAACGCAGAGAATCGCGCCGAGGGCCGGAGGGGGCCCGTGACCTTGGCGATTCGCTGACGACTACAGGTGGTTTTTTATTTGCACTCCGTTAATACGAGATCGCAGAGCCATGGCTGCTGGCCGCTGCGCCGGACTAATGCGGACCGAGGCGCGGGGAGCGCAACCGGAACTCGCTCCGAAACAATGCTTCGGCCAATCTCACGTTATCGAATGGAACGCTATATGTTTGATAATTGTGTTTGTGGTGACGCAGTAATCTAACCCGCGCAGGTCAAAAAATTGTAAACATTCTTGTCCGACCAATTTAAAACAACGATCTATTGTTTGCACGAGATCGGCATCTCGATCTGTTTGCTCACCTCCCAATCAGTCCCCCATTATTATTTGCATTGCAAAACATTGAAGAGTCGAAAAACAAGTCGTTGAGTACCTATACAATAGGGCCAATAGGGGTCAATCGCTGGTCAGTATGTTTATATTATAACATGAAATTGTATTCCTTTAGATGTTGCAGGTACTTAAGATGTTGGCACGTACCGCGGAGTGTTAGTACGTTCTGTTTTTGTTTTAACTATAACCTATTTTTCGACCGGCAATTATGTAATGTTGATCGCGCGCTGGCGGAAGGCCTTGGCCGTGACCATGCTGACGAGCAAAACCGCGCCGTGACGCCACTCACGCTATGAACGAGCAAGTTCACGATTTCCCAGATACCGATAACTAACTAACAGCGCGATACGTAACTTGCAGAACAGAAGTTAATTTTAAAGTACCCACCCAAAAGCTTGAATATAGTCACATCGAAATGAAACATCCGAATAACGTTTAGTGGTGTTTAGCAAGACACATTAAAAAGGAAACGGCATGTCTAGCTAAACTAAATTAGTATTCCAAAAGTGACTCTCATGAGGGCGGCAATGAATTCTAATAAAGCAGAAGGCCTTGACAATGATACAATCTTATCGTCGTTGAACAACTGCTCTACAAAATTTTAAACGAAACGTGAAGAGGAGAACACGTACATGTCGTATATAAATGATCGTGTAATAATATTTTGCAACCATGTCACAGTTGGGGTTGAGTTTTATGAACTTAGAAACAGGATCAAAGGATCTTAACCTTAGCTAATGATGTTTTCATTGTATGTATGTTTTATTATTTCCTTGACGTATGAGTATTTATGTTATGTTAAGAAGTATTTTGAAGTAGTAAGTGAATTTGGTGATCAAATCTAACAGCATCTACCAATTACCTACTAACGAAATGAAATGAAACGAAAACTGACAGGTTATAAATATTGTTCTAACTCTAGGAAAATAAATAATTGGAAATACCTAAACACAATCGTATTAAGACCCCGAAAACTAAGAAAGGGAAATGAACCACAGATAATAATTGATGACAATGTTTAAACTCACCGAAAATATAATAGTTAATGGGTTAATTAATAAGACCCCCTAAAACGATCACTGTCTAGATATCCAGTAGGTATGTTAGTGCCGTACATTCTCGCCTTGGTGGTAATGACTAATGAATGACCCTTAAGACCGCCTTCTGGGCATGAAGTTAATACTAGTACGTGCGTAGCAAAGTTTTGTGATATAAGTTGTGATAAATATTATTAAAAGAAACTACCTATACAGCGCTACGGTTTTTTTGACTCGCATGGCTATGATTCGAGAAATGAGTCGATTGTGTAGGACCATTGGCTAAATATATATTTCCCGGATGAACCACAAATATTTTCCTATTCAAGGCAAAAGATAGGAAATTGATATTAGAGCAGCGATATACTGTTATTACTTATTAGGTAGGTACTTGTCAGAAATAGAAAATACATGATTGTCATATATTACTTCTTAATAAACTTTATTATTTGCGTAAGCATTACATTTTGAGTGTTTTCCTTCGTCTATTCTTGACTTTCACTTCATGTTTCAATGTGGACGCTTGAATTATTAAGGTTTCTTTTGTTCCGCGAATGTTTCTTTTAATAACAGTTTTAGTTTAAACGGCTATATTAATTCCTTTGTTTGTGTTCCAACTACTTAACTATTATAATGGAACCTTACTGCGGTGCAAACTTTAGAACCAGTAAAAAAATAAGCTCAGAAATACGATTACTAATTTCCTCTCCACATGTAGTAAACCTTAAAAAAGCATTCTGTAAACTTTGTTTAGGTTTTATACTGTAATTTCAATTTTGTCAAACATCTTTTTTCTAAATCCCAATTCAAAAGATGAGAAAAAGTTACAGTAATGGGTACACTACATAAATACGAAAAACTAAATTCCGAGTATAGGAATCACGAATTTCATAATGCCGATTATTATAATTCCGAATGTTTTAAAACTCCGAATATAAGTATTCCGATTTTTCATTTTTCCGATATTTATAAATCCGAAATTTCAAAATGTCTAACGTTAACAATTACGATTTGCAAAATTCTGAATTTCAATACACTGAACAATAATAAGTCCGAATGAATAATAATCAGAAATATCAAAAATACGAAATCCGATTATTAAAATACCGATCATCAAAACTCCGAATATCATTACACCGACTAATAATAAACCCACCTAATCAAATATGTAATTGAAGTAAGAGTAAGTGTCGACGGAGCTCCGCTCACGCGGAGCTCCTATTTCTGGGTGGTTTGGCCCTCCGGGCCTGCTGCAAAACTAACATGACCTAAACCTACCTCATATTTATGATAGTTAGACCGGGAACACCCAAATACTCCGAAATATTTTATTCCAAATTTACTAATTCCGATTTATAAAACATAATTCCTAATTAATAAAATTCCGATTATTGAAAACACGAATTTCATTATCCCGAATATCAAATTACCGAATTAGTAATAAAGTTTCGGAAATTTAATAATCGGAATTTTGTTTTTCGGGCCAATGACACTTCGGGCTTTTCATTATTTGGAGTTATAAAAATCGGAAAAATATACAATCGGAATTTGGAAATTCGTTTAAATAAATTTCGTGTTTTTTAGTAATCGAAATTTTATTCCTTAGGAATTATGAAATTCGGGGTTTTAAAAATCGGAATGAGTAAATTCGGAATAAAATATTTCGGAGTATTTGGGTGTTCCCTACAGTAATAAATTGTCGCTTACGAAAGTAATTTTATATCCTTTATTCGCGAAGAGCTTGAATGTTCTGATAAGTTAAGTGAAAAGATAATTATTTCACAACATGAAGAGCACTTTCCACTTTATCAGGGGCTGTAATTCCAAAATGTTCGAAATAACGCCTATCGCTTAATTCTGGACAGCAAAAAGAGTAAGAGGATTTGAGCTTCTAATATAAACTATATTCACATAGTTATAGGATGAAGCATGTCGATATATCACGAAGAGAACCATTCAATAGGTATAATATCCATATTAATTTAGGCTCGATGACACAAGCGTGATGCGGGGGACCCATCAGACTTTGTTTTGGCACGCTTCTGGTTGTCTATTACATCACCCTGACGTCAGGCCATCGGAACGACTCTTCGAGCGATCCCCGCAGCCACGCGGCGCGATGGAACCCGACCGCATAGAACGATAGAGCAGAGATAAACGCATTCAAAACACAAGTGTCAACACACTTGCAACCTTCCAATGTTCTCTACGAGTGATGGCAGATAATGTCATAAAGGAGTAGCTATAGCTGATAAAATTCGCAACAATATGATATCTATATCGCGAAACGTTTTGATTTAATGACTGTATGAGTAAAAATATGAAAGGATTTATTACAAAGCTCCTGGGAATTCCTACTTCTACTTTAACGCTATATAGGTAGGTAGGACAATGACTTCGTTTAGGACATTACGTATTAATCGATACATGTACAATCGGTGATCGATAACAAGCACTTTATACGAGCCATAGGTAATTTTCTCTGATGTTATTTTTAACTCCTGACACAGAGTAGTGTTATTGGATTGAAAATGTTATTTTACGGTTTACCTATCTAGAAGTCTGTATCGTCAATTAGGTTAATTACAATAATCTTTAAAACAAAGGTCACATGGATTGTTTTACGGGACAACACATCTAAGTTACTATAGTTTTAGGCCTTTGTTTAGCCATTTGGATATAATACAAACCCACGTATGATGTGATATGGAATATTATAGTACTGTTATTTTTTCAAAACGAAGTATATTCAATTATTTAGATACCCGGAGTACTCGATTTCGCGAAATACCTGTGTCGTGACGTCAATGTTTTTATATCATTACCGACATATAAGTGCGTAACTACTTAATAACAAAGGTAAGTAGGTAATTTGACAGTTGGCCTGACAGTCATGTTCCTATAGTATTTATCGTGATCTGACAACGCATTCTTATATTCGACACCGCATTCTTATATTCCAGTGACCAGAATTTCTCAGGTATCTACTTACTTAGGTATATGCATTATACACTAATATTATAAAAGTGAAAGTAACTCTGTTTCACGCCTGAACGATGAAATTTGGTCTGGAGATAGCTTGAATCCCGGGGAAAGAAATAGGATGGGTACTTTTGATTTCGAAAATTTTGTTTATCCTCGAGGGAGTCGGGGGCAACAGCTAGTATAAAATTTAGAAGTAGTTACTGAAGTAACTTTGTCTGTCTGATTGTTTTGCTGTCACAGCTAAACCGTTGAACCGATTTCGATGAAATTTAGTCTGGAGATAGGTTGGATCCTGGGAAAGGACATAGAATACTTTGAATCCCGGAAAATAGAAGTTTCCTGAAGGAATAACGATAACAACTTCTACGTGGACAGAGGCGCGGGCAACAGCTAATATCTAAGTAATATTTCTTCAAGCATGTATCGTAGGTCAAGTTATTAATTAAACATAGGCTGACATCATTTAACTAAGTAATTAGATGTGTACTTATTGTGAACACTGCCCTATACCAACCATTTACTCGCCACGCACCTAGGTAGGTAGGTTGGTATATCACAATCGTAAGCCATAAATATTCAAGATTGTTTTTACACTCTTAGCTGGGCGTCACAACATCACAACTTTTATGGTTAAGATTATGGTAAAATGCCTGTATGTATAAAAATGCGACTAAACCGGTATTTACGAATCATAATTTTGATTGGAACATCATCAAACGCAAATTTCTTAATGTCGTGGGGCAAGAGAGCTCGTTCCGCCGGCTGACATGATGCATCACAATCACGAGTGCTGAAGGCGCAAAGGGGGCCGCCGTGACGTCACACGTGTAGGGTTACCATCGAAATTACATAGTATGATCTGACGTAGTATGCCGGTTGCGGATCGTGCATCGATTTTACAGTGCGTCGCTCGCGACGGCGGGGCGCGCGGCCGGAGCGGGCGGCGGCGCTGGTCTGACTGCGTTCTCCGCGCCGGCCCCGCGCCGCCGCCGTTTGTTTTGCTGTATTTTCGTTGTTAATCATTCTCCTTGACCTTGTGCGACGTCGAGTGGTCCACTGCACACGACTGCGCACCCCTCGCCGCCCGCCCGCCGCAACCTTTCGCAACGCATCACACGTGTTCATCCTTTAACTGCACCCTTCGATTGATTTACTGCAATCACGGTGTGTCAAAGCTTCCTGTGTCAAGTACCTACTGTTTAACTTTAACTTAACTTAACGACAACTCTTCAGGAGTATGTTTTGGAAACCATGATTCCTAGATAGTTCAGAGATCCAGTTAACTGCTAAGCTCAGCAGAGTACAAGCCTCTTGGCTTGCATTAAAATGATTAAAGCATCGAATACAACGCAATATTAGTACAAGTACGCATACGTAGGTGGGTAACTACCTATTTAATATCACTCTTTATTTGATGGAAATAATTATAACTTTTGATTATAAGCACTGATTAGGTACGGACCTACTACCAACCAACATAATTTTAATTAATGAGATGTACAAAATTGAGTTTTTAATACTTGAGTATTATAAATATCACGGATCAAGTCAAGACAACAGCAATGCAATGTAATGCCGCACAATGTGGCATGTAATGTTAGCACAAGTGCAGACAGATCTAACTCAATCCTGATTTTGGAGTGTAAGTAAATTAAAATATTGAATACAATCCAACAAGTAGTTTCTGTTTTATTGAAAATCCTGAAGTAATTGAAAGGCAATAAATAAGCTTAGGTTGGAACCTTGTCAGTTTCACGATGTCCGTCTGTATGTCCATCTGTCTTTTTGTCTGAGCCAAAGTCTACCGCACTGCCGTTAATTTTGCTACAAAAGTTTTATTTCAAGAAATACAATACAATACACTCTTAATAAGCTGGTAGGTAATATGTATTCTTATTTTAATTTAGATATTGGAGAAAGGGATCCTTTTATGTGAACTACGCAGCAATACTGTTTACTAACGCCCTCTAGTAAGATCTGCCAGTACTAATACAGCGCCATCTAGGTAAAAGTTAAGAAATCAAATGTTTAGAACTGTTGAAGAAATAACAAGACACATTAAACCGCCGTACTCACTCGGAGACATTTTGGAGCGGTTATTCCCTAAATACCATAATTATAAAATACCTGATTCTCGAGTATACTATAATCCTGAAACAAAACAGGCAAATTAAAGATTATGTTATGATTTATGATTTTGTACCAGATAATTCGAATCTGGTAAAAAGTAATCTAATCTGGTATTTCAAAATTCTGGTATTTTTTGGGAATGAGCGTTAAAGAGAACATTAACTTGATCCTTTTTCAAGCTTTGTAATAATAAAGACAAAACATGTTCTAGAGCACTCCTTCGCTGGGTCTAACCGCGCCGATAGAAGACAACTTCGTACGCGTAGGTGTCGTCGCTGTTTTTTATCACATTTTTTTTAATGATTTTTATGACATGCTATATACCTATTCCATGGGGCCTAATTAACGCGGCACAAAATGTGGATATAACATCCGTCCCTTTCTGTCACGCGATAAACGCAAACATACCAGGCCCACTGGTTTGTGTAATTGTGGTATATTAAGTGCTTAGATTCAGCTGAAAAGTAAAACTACATATTTTTACATTAAATTAGATTAGATCGTATTCATGAGCAAGAAGTGCCCATTGCTTTGTGGGCATTTTTGAGCTACTTTTACTAATTCTTATCTACTAAACGGAGTCAGAGCCCAGAATTATAAAAACTAAAGGACTTGTCTAACATGCCCAGTTTGTCAGTGACTAATGATTAATAATTAATACCTTAATGCTGGTTTCAAAATTAAATATTAGACAGTAATTTGCCATTCATTGTGGAGGATGCACCCCAGATATATATTTTTTCCTGTTGAACCCTATGCCTCTCCCATACAACGCCCCCTTACTCTCCTCTTTATGTAGTTAAACACTTATTTTAACCCTTAGCACAAAAAGTGTTGTTACAAGTTTTAATGTGTGTTTCATGTTGCAGCTATTCTTTGAATTCTGGATAATGGCGCCACCGCCTTGACTGAGAGTTTTCTGATGAACTAGTCTTATTACGTTGCCACCAACTCCATCAATAACTCCTTTGCCATGAGATGTGGCAAAATATTTCCACTGAAATGGTTTTCCTATAACAATCTGAGCTATTATTTGGTTCAGAATCATCCATTTTAGACACAATTGATGATAATTGAAATATCGTTTCGTAAGGGAAAAGCAATCCAACAGATAATTGTATTATCTAAAATACTTATATTCACACATTGTCTACACTATTCTATAGCTCACATAAATCTAGATTTAGAGCAAAGCTTCATGTGATAAAAGTAATAAAGGGAGTAAGATGGAATAACTTAATATCAATAAATGCGTTTGTACGGGACAGAGTGCACTGCGTTTACAGGGCAATATTTTTGTCAATACGTAAGCAATATTTTAAATTGAAATCCATGCCAGTAACAAAAGAAGTTCTATTTTAAGATAGGCCTAGAAGTAACATCATAAATAATTAAATTTCTTAGAAAAGATCAGTTAAATATGACCAACAATAGGTAGTGTTAGAAACAATAACAGGACTTGTTTTTAAGTGTGAAAATATTCTGTTACATTTTTTTTTACCAAAATAATATTCAAAAGAGATAACCTTAGTGTCTTAAAAACATTTCTGCATCACAAAAATATTTATTGGACTATATTTTTTCATGCACTAAAAATTACTATTTTCTGAGGAATGCTCCACCTGTGGCCCGTTTCACGAAGCTACAAGTTACAAATTACAAGTTCACAAGTAACTTAAGCAAAAAGTTACAATTTACAAGTACAAGTGTTTCTCGAACGCGGCCTTCCATGGTAGAATAATAGGATCGTATGGTAATCTCGATTACAAGTGAATGACATCTCGATTTAACAAGTCCCTATTAAAAAAAAGTTTGTTGATGTTTTAAAGTTTCTAAATGTCAAATCTTGAAATATTTATAATCTGTAAATCCTATGATGTCTCCACTCCAGTCTCGCGGAGTCTTCGGAGTTGTCTCTCGTTATCGTTAAAATTTGAAAGTAGGTACGGGAGTTATTTTAGTTGTTATGGAAAGCAACCGGAAATAACTTTTTGGAGCATTTTCGGCAACCACGACAAAACAGTTTAATAATTCTTCCAGCTTAGATGAGGTCATCCGAAACCTTTCGTTAAATTCGTAGTCCGTTCGAAACTGTGTATTATTCTCATTCGGAATATTCTTGGTAACCGCTGGCTACCTCGGGCATCATCTTCGTCTTCCGAATCAGACTCCCACGAATTCCACATAACACAAGCTTATGGAACTTCACTTAATATTTACTGACAAAATAACAATAACAACAAACTTTAACAGAAAATTAAACTCAACGACGGTACAGTCAACAGCATAAATAAGTGATCATTTATGTACCTTGTCACTTTAACGTTGTGTTAGGTTGTGTTGTGTTTCGCACTTCAAAAGTCGTGGGATGACATTTTGAGCAAGCAGTCATATGATAGTTTGTTAGGTGCTGCGTCGGGATCTGAGATGGCACGTCTTAAAGCTGTTGTGCAGCCTGAGTCGGGAGCTTGGTTGCACGCATTACCATCGTCACATCTGGGTACTTTGCTGGATAATGACTCCCTCAGGAGCAGCGTTGAGGCTGGGTTGCCCAGTGTGTGAACCTCACCAGTGTGTCTGTGGTACCGCGGTAGAAGCTAATGGTCACCACGGACTAAGTTGCATGAGGTGCGCGGGGCGATTTTCCAGGCACCATTCTATTAATGACATTATTCGTCGGGCTCTGGTTGCGGCCAATGTCCCTTGTGTGTTGGAGCCTTGGGGTCTAAATCGATCAGATGGTAAGAGGCCAGACGGCTTAACACTGGTTCCGTGGGCTAGAGGCCGTAGCCTTCTGTGGGATGCAACGTGCGTCAGCACCTTTGCTCCCTCGCACCTCGGCTACACGATGCGAAGCGCGGGTGCCGCCGCAGAAAATGCTGCAAGGCTCAAACATTCTAAATACTCCGATCTCAAACCGTTGTATGAGTTGGTTCCGGTGGCGGTGGAGACCAGTGGTCCTTGGTGTGTAGAAGCAAAGACTTTTATTAAAGCTTTGGGTCAGCGTTTGAGGGATAGGGGCTGTGATCCTTGGTCCGGTTCGTATCTGGTTCAACGAATTTCGTTGGCAATACAGTGTGGCAATGCTGCCAGTATATTTGGAACCTTTAAGCCAGGCGCTATCCGTGCAGGGGAATAATTATAGATATATTGACGAAGCATGTTGCTGATTGTTTTATGTACGCTGTTGACAAAGCATGTTGCTGATTAGTTTATGTACACTGTTGACGAAGCATGTTGCTGATTTACTATTGTAAACTCTTGACGAAGCATGTCGCTGATGAATCTTGATACTTTTACTGAATAAATATATTTTTTTTTTGTTAGGAATGTTATACGAAATGGTGAAACGATTGAAAGCGACAAGGTACATAAATGATCACTTATTTATGCTGTTGACTGTACGACATGAGAGTGACGTTTTAAAACAAACCAGGTAGGTACTATAGTATGAATGATTTGACAGCGACTCTAACAAATTACAAGTTTACTTAGCTCGGAAGCTAGGTAGTTTTTTTACTAATTGACAAGTACAAGTTGACAATGTAACAAAATTTTAGAGAAACGTTAGTTCGATTGAAGCAATTTCTAACAATAAAATAAAAAAAATGTCTGGTTCAAATTTTACACTTCTAACTTGAATTTTACAAGTTGTAGAAAAGTAGCTTCGTGAAACGCTTGTAGTAACTTTTTTGACCATTGTTGCCAGTTTACACTTGTAAAATTGTAACTTGTAGCTTCGTGAAACGGGCCACTGGACAGGAGTATTATTCTGGAAACGCCAAAAAAGTGTTCAAGAAGAATTTAAGACGAATTTGAGAAGTCTAAATTCCCAAAAAAAAACATGTTTTGGCAAGCGATTTGCACATGTGAAAGAAAGACCAGCAATTTCATTTGCACAGTTACGGTCAACACCGAAGTTTACCTTAAAGAATACCTCCAGCAAGGACTGTGGCCATTTTTAAAAAGCCATGACAAACCACCAGTTTCGGAATCTTGCAACTATTTCAAGCTAGTTATGAAATGGTACAACAAAAATGGTGTGCTTGTGGTTTCATGCGACAGCAATCTGCTGAACTGCCCTCAACTGCATCCAGTGGAAAGATATTGGGCTTTGGTGAAATAAAAGCACCAAAAAAACAAGAACGAAGGTGATAGTCAGTGATGGGAAATAGGTGAGCTAAAATACCTATTCTTCGCGAGAAGACATAATATAGAGTGGTTACAACCGGATAATTTTTTTTTTTTTTCTGTTCTGGGTATTCGATATTTATTCGGGTAATTATCGTAATGTAAAACATGACATGTTTTGTTTAAAGTACGGCATGTTTAATGTTAGTTTTTAGTAAAAAGGGCTAGAGAAAAGAAGGAATGTACAAGATTTCTAAAAAGTAGTAGCAGGACTAATAATATGGGTTTTCCCACTCTTTGTTTGTTTATGACTTGCAAATGGGCGTTCACATTTTCGGATTACTTATAATTAATTTTAACTTTATGGCAGGAATGTTACCATTTTTACTACAAACTTTACAAACATTCTATAAGGAAAAGAATGTATGTTCAACATTACGGCTAGTATTCGCAGTGCCCGGATAAATATCAAATACCCGGAATCCAAAAAATATATACTTTTATCCGGTTGTAACCACTCCATATTATGTCCTCTCGCAAAGAATAGGTATTTTAGCTCACCTATTTCCCATCACTGGTGATAGTGCTAAAAAAAATAGAAGAAAATGGAATAATGCATCTAAATCAGTTACAGAGGAGACTGTACGGAATTTTATGTGAGGTGTCAAATGTAAGCTCTGAGAATTTTCTCAAAATAGACCCCATGATTAATATGATTCTTCAATCAATATAATTTTTAAGTAACAATATAACAGTAAAAATATATCAGTAAAACATATTGTTGCGGTTCAATTTATATTACAAAAAATCTCTGACCTGATTTTATTGTATACACTATTTAGTACAATCAAAAGACAAAAGTGTCTTCCCCACACTTTTTTTTATGGCAAGGGAAGGTTCACAGGCATAAATACAGGCCCCCTCATAGTAAGTAAGCAGACACAAACTACTAAATGGATAAAGTTCTTTAAACCATCAGTTATTATTCATAATACAAAAGTTTGAACTGTTAACCATTTCGTTTGTCTCTTGAAAGAAAGAATTTCTTACAAAAGAAATAATTTGTTGTTATGGTTGTTTTGATGTCTCAATCTCAAGATCTTTATAACAACAATTTATGAAAATAAATTTAGAACTGTGGAGGTATTACATACCATTTTGATGGCACTGCTGACAAGTGAAAACGGAAGGGAAAGAAGTGTTTTTACAGTACAGTACAGGGATATTTACCATGTGGCCTAAGGGACAGTTAAAAAAATAACTGTTACATTAATAAACTCAAGATGGTCCTAATTAAACTTAGTGAACGTATAACCAAAAAGAGATAACAAATGCATAGAATTTACACATTAGGTGAGAGAATTGGTTAGTCGAGTATAGTGTTCAATACAAAGCAATGTTTGTTGAACTTTGTTAGAATTTATTGTTTACACTAGTCTATATCTGATGGTACTTGCCTGGATCTCTCGAGGACTCCATCTTTCTTCACGCACAAGTAATTTATTTATCGTCTATAATACCACTTTCATGTATCAGTTCAGTCGCAAAGATGAACCTGTCAGTAACAAGGTCGTTGAACTAAATATACCTATAGATGAATTTATACCCGCTTGTGACACTCACGCCTATGCTTATTCCATGAAATATATTTGACACAACACTTAATTATTTAATTAATGACCCCATATAATACTATTTAATAGTAAATCATCACGTTTTCTTCACAAAATCTCAATATTTCCGTACGTAAGTGACATAAAATAAAATACCTAACGAGCGTCCGTCACGTCACAAAAGTTTCGTTCAAAAACAAGTAAGTTTTTTTTAAAGTGGTAATACTGAACTGATGAACATTATAAAGACATACATTTATTTACCTTTCATTAATAACAGCTGGCTTGTTGCTCAGCTGTGTAGTTCTCTGAATTTAACATAATCCATTAGTAATGAAGCTTGTGATTTTAAAAAGGTTATTAAAGTGACGCTTGAGACGCTTCTGGCTGGATGTTTTTTGCAAACTTTGGTTGTTCCATTAATTTCACTCATTTATGCTTAATTTATTTATATTGTTCTAAATTATTTTAAAATATATTAAAACTACTACCTGTGTTTAACAAATAGGTAGGTCATAAAAAAACTAAACGCTTTGAAAAAAAAACCGACAACACTTTACAACAGCAAAAAAGTTTCAATGTCAAATAAATGTCATCAGAAGTCATGCAGTAAGCGTGTTCTATTTGCTACAAATAATTTAATTCACGATCGTTTCTTTTGACTCATTGGTTGGTAGAGGAGTATTATGTATTGTCATTTATATTTTAACTAATCAGCTGAAATACCATCCACTGAAAGTAAAATTTGTATGTAAAAACCTTACTGTAAACGACTGCAGTAAACTTGACGAAGTTGCCGAACACTTGTATTGTACCGCAAACTTTGCCACTAATCTAATAAAAAGTGTTGTGTTGTGTAGTGTGGAAGATAACAACTTTAATAAAACTCAAACTCATTGTGATAAAGTGACATTGTCAGCTCTCGTGCAAACAGTTGACTTCAAATCGCCGGAGGTCACAGACGTCTACAATGGAGAACAAGACCGATTTCGACCGTCCTCACACCTTCATACTCTTAGGAGCTTCAGGAGATTTGGCAAAAAAAAAGATATACCCTACAATATGGTATCTGTACCGTGACAATCTTTTGCCGGAGAATACTAAATTTGTTGGATATGCCCGGACTAAACAAACCATTGCAGATGTCAGAGAAAAATCCAAGAAATATATAAAAGTACGAGCCGGCGAAGAAAAAAAGTTTGAAAAATTTTGGGAGGCTAATGACTACCTCACTGGATCCTATGATAAACGGGTGGACTATGAGTTGCTGAATCAACAAATAAGTAAGTTAGAGAAAGGACCTATTGCTAATAGGATATTTTACTTAGCAGTGCCCCCGACAGTTTTTGAGGATGTTACTGTAAATATAAGAAAAGCATGCTTAGCCATTAAAGGTTACACAAGGGTTATAATTGAAAAACCATTTGGTCGGGATGATGTGTCTTCTGATAAGCTAAGCAATCATATAGCTGGTTTGTTTAAAGAAGAGCAAATATACAGAATTGATCATTACTTGGGAAAAGAAATGGTTCAGAACCTGTTAACTACCAGATTTGCAAATCAAATATTTAGTCCTTCATGGAACAGGGAAAACATTGCTTCTGTTCTGATTTCATTTAAGGAACCATTCGGAACTGAAGGTAGAGGAGGTTATTTTGATGATTTTGGTATTGTAAGAGATGTAATGCAAAATCACCTGCTTCAAATACTCTCCCTTGTTGCAATGGAAAAACCAGTGACTCTGAATCCAAATGATATTAGAGATGAAAAGGTGAAAGTACTTAGACACATTAAACCAATTACAATGGATGATATCTTGGTTGGTCAGTATGTCGGGAACCCAGACGGCCAAGGAGAAGAGACCATGGGTTACCTTGATGATCCCACCGTGCCTAAAGATTCTATCACTCCGACGTATGCCATGATTGGCCTCTGGATTAACAGTGCAAGGTGGCAGGGTGTTCCGTTTATCCTGCGCTCTGGAAAAGCACTTAATGAAAGAAAAGCTGAAGTGAGGATCCAATTCAAAGATGTCCCAGGAGATATCTTTGGTAGTCAATCCAAGAGAAATGAACTAGTCATCCGGGTTCAGCCAGGGGAAGCATTGTATCTGAAAATGATGGGCAAGTCTCCAGGAATGAAGTTTGACTTGGTGGAAACTGAACTTGACTTGACTTACAGTACCCGCTACAGGGAAACTGATGTTCCTGATGCATACGAAAGATTGATCCTGGATGTGTTCACAGGTACTCAGATGCACTTTGTGCGAAATGATGAACTAACGGAAGCTTGGCGTATATTTACGCCCATCTTGAAGCAGTTGGAAGAGCAGCAAGTTAAACCTGTACCGTATGTCTATGGTTCTAGAGGTCCTTCTGAGGCAGACGCTAAGTTGGGCCATTACAACTTTAAATACTCCGGTTCCTACAAGTGGCAAAAACCTCCACTTTAGGATTCTCATGACATAAGTTGTATACTCTCGGTGGTGGTTAAAGTTATGGTTGGAGATTTTTATTGAACTATATTTATAAGATTAACATTAAGTAATACGTAAGTTGTGATATAATTAGTTTACATTCCGTTGTAATTATTTATTTGAAAGGTCATTTAAAGGTTATTTTTCACTGTCATTGTTATTCTGCTGTACAATTCTGACATTCCAATTTGTATATTCCAAAATTTTGTAGCATGGTATTAGTAAAGAAATAAGTGCCTTGATATAAAATATATTATAATACTTATGTTAAGTACCTTGTGTTTGTAAAACTGAAGTATGTTTTATCTAAGCCACTCAACAAGAAGTAATTAAATGTAGTGTTCTTACCACACTAGAGGAAAAGTTAAATTACCTAAAAGGTAAAATAGCATATTATTTACTCATTCAATCCTAGGTAAGCAAAATTACATTTGCTATTATACATTATAGTGTTGGTAACGGCAATCTGAAATTGTTTTAACTTTCAATGTTTATTTATTCAAGGGGTCAAATGCCACGTCACCTTGAAATCCGCATTCATATGTCACATGCTTGTCATGTGATAATGTTAATACATTTAAAATGGAAGTTTATGCAGCGCAGCTATAATTTTGCTATTATTATATTTTAACAAGATTTTCACATTTAAGAAGTTTTAAGTGATCCATTTTCCTCATAGTCAATGGTATTATATCGTTGGTTCTGCAAAGTAATGAATGATTTTATATTTATTTATTTACTTGTGAGCTGTGACACTATCTGTGTAGAAGTTGTTTATCACAATTCCCTTAGAAACTGTCCAAGTTCGATAATTGGTGCCCTTTTGCTATGAGAGATTCTAACACTATGTGTCACTATAAAAATGGAAAATGTATTACTTATAATATTATAATCTTTAATGTGGTTTGACGAAGTTAACTTATCATTATTGTTGAGCTTTATATAAAACTTGACTACTTAATTAAAACAATGATAAAATATAAGATAAACAAAGTACATTTATCTAGTAGCCATTTTCTTCAGGCCCAAGGCCCTTCCACACTTTCTTACTATACTAAGATCTAATAATGCATTACATGCAGTTATTTAATATTAATGTGATAAACAAAAGTTATGTGATGAATCATATATTTTTTGATTACCTATATACAACTTTTTGATACATATTTGTTATTGTTGATCATAATTATATGTATAATAATATGGTATGTTTAAGTATATGTGCGACTATTAATAATTGCTTAGGTATTGGAGCTTTTTGAACCTTTGCTATTTTGTAATAAATTTGTTTTACAGTAAGTTTGTTTTACACAACTGACCCAAAAAAGGAGTGAATTGTTTTCAGTGTATCTATAATATACGCCCAAACGCAGCGCCGTCTGAGGATCCAGCTTTACTCCATAAGAAGCCATTTTTAATTATGCAAAAAATTAAAAGGGATGGGCAAGATAATATGACACATACAAGAGGGCTTATCGCTTAACGCACTCGCAATGGCAATCGTATTTATTTTGACAGTTGGAGGGCGAGTCTGCTTACAAAATAAAAACGATTGTTCCACTTTGAAGTCAATTGCGATTGCGATTCCGTTAGGCAATACAGGTGACCTCCAGTGGTCTTTTACAACTTTCTAAGTTAACCCATTATAGGCTAGCGGTCCCTATGTCGAGGTTAGAATTTGTGCTTTATTGTTCTAAAAAAAACCTAATCAAACGTTCTGCGCAATGATAGTTTGTTAATCATCGTTGGTTTTACGTACAAACCTTAATATTTAGGTACCTATCTAGTATACAGTACCCTGATCCACCTATAAGTCAAAAGTGTGTTTATTTCCTTCTATGAAGGTTGGTAGGTAAGATACCTAAAAGTGAGAGGCGGGTGAATGCGGGAAATCAAATTAATGGCGCCCTACTCGTATGTAGGTACCTATGTGAGAGCAGAAGGAGCGTTTCACAAAAGGCTAAAAAGCCCGACTGGCTGTTCACAATGGAGTGTTGGCCCCTACACTAGTGTCTGGAAGAGTGAACCTTGGGCGTGGCAGGACAAGCATGAAAGTCGTATAAACGCAGATGAAATGCGATCTTTGCGTAGTAAGTATGTGTGGTGTGAAACTGATTGATAAAGTAAAGAATGCAAAGGTCAGAGAGAAATGTGGAATAAAAGATGTAGTGATTAAGATTGAAAAGTGCATGCTTCGATGGTTCGGTCGTTTGGAAAGGATGGATGAATAAGAAGATTAGCGAAAGAGATATAATTACAGAGCGAAAGCGAATGGGGGGGCCGCCGGAAAGGGCCATCGCCCTAGGTGTACTTTTTTGAATCAAATCGGAGAAATACTGGAAAAGCCAAATTTTAAGTAGGTACTTACCCGAAACCGCCGTGCATGCATGATTCGATGTATGAATGTGGAAGAAGCGAAAGAGATTTGTCATGATCGTAGCTGAGCAGGTGGAAAGAAGTGGTCTCTGCTTACCCCTCTGGGAAACGGGCGTGATGTCATGTATGTATACAAATACGATTAAGATTTAACATTGAATCGCTTTTAAGTATTTTGTAACTAACCTCTGCACTATATATCTGTTAACTATGTGGTTGACTGCTAGAGAACACCTTGACGCATTCAGTCCGCCATTTGTAGGTAGGTACTTATATACATTAATATTTTTTGTGATAGTAGTTACATAAATAAATAAAATTTGGTTCAAAATTATCTGTATAGCAAACAGGGTGTCATATGGATCTTCAATGATGTATAGACAAAAATGTAAAAAGAAAGACCGTGACCGTTATCTCCGAAGTTTATGAACCAAAAAATCGAAAAAATCCTGATTCAGAAATAATTATTTATAGTTTTCGCGAAAAATAACCAAACAATAAACTTTATAATAATCTAATAAAACGTTAGGTACCTACATATTTTAGTTTTAAGGTGTCGTACAAGTAGTATTAGAACACAATAAAGCGAAATACTTCAATTAAACGGTGTTTTCTTTTGTTATTCTAACCTTAGTAAAATCAATTCGTAACCTAAACATGGTGGGCAAATGAATTTAATAAATAAGGGGTAGAGAAGATGCATTAAGACTGCGCCGAGCGCACGCCGGATGTACAGTGGCGCCCTCATTGATATTATTATGTTTTCTAATAAACTACAGTATTGTCTTGAAATCGGGCGGTGCATTTTTGTACTACTAATAAAATCACAACTTATAGGATATATCGCGTAGTTTAATAACAATTAACCTTCGAGTTATCAACTTAACGGAAAAAAGCGGCCACCTTTTCCCGTTAAGCTGACTTCTCAAAGAGTAAATGTTATCAAAGTTTGTTACGTATCCTATAAATTGTGTTTTTACTTGCGCTACAAAAAAGCATCGTCCTGTTCCATAGAAATTCTTTAGTTTATCAGAAAACACAATAATAGTATTGAGGGCGCCACTGGACGCTCGACGTTTGCTCGGTGCAGTCTTAAGCTCTATTAGGTACTCTACCTAAAGTTATACAGAAGTCATATTAAGAACAAGAAGTTCTATTATAGCGAAAAAGGTTCCTACTACTCGACTTTAAGTAACATAAGAGTTTTGTACCTCTTTAGGCATTTGGTGCTATAAAAGATTTTTCACTTCTCATGCTCTTAAAATGCTACTTAAATCTCTGCGAATCGGGACTAAAGCTCCTTATTAATCTCTAGGGATTAAAGTATTTTTTTTTTAATTTACTTTGGAAACCCCTAAACAACCAACCAAAACCAAGTGTTTGTGAATGGAGTATTATAGCCATTTTCAGTGATTGTGTATGGACCATATTTTTGGGTGTCGAAATAACCTCAAAATGACAACTGTGCAAATATATAAAAAAAAAGGATTTAATTTCTTGAAACACGATTAATTATTACTAATATGAATCTATTTAATCATATTAAGGCCGAACTCTTTTATTATGCGTGGTCCAATTACTTTTAAAATGGTTTCCAAGTTTGAATCTGTTGGCTAAATATGCAAGCATTTAAAACATCAACGAAATAATAAGGTATAATTGCACTTTTAATATATCGTAGATTTGGTTAGCTAGTTTTATTTTATTAATGTTAGATTAACGATACTAATAATAAGATACCTAATTGTTAATTTTAATTGTTAGAAACTTTTTTATAATAAATGTTGTAATTTTGTTTAGAACGTCGTTTATTTCCTCGCATTCAAAGTGAAAAGTAGAGTGTTTAACGCGAGACTAAACAACCATAATGACACTCGAACTACAGCCACCCTCGCTCGCAAGCTCGCTCGCGTGGCTAAACATCTCGTGTCATTATGGCTTGTTTTAGTCCCTTGTTGAACAATCTACTATTATGAGCCCCATTGTAGAGCTTAAGCGGTAATTGATGTTTTTGTGTAACTCCTAGTTCTTGGCGAGAGCTTATTATCACTTGCATAGCACTTTGGGAGGTTGTAGTCAATGCTTACTTCTTAATTAGATCTCATAGTTGTAAGATTCACTTAAAGCTATAAAACAAGATGCTTTGCCCGTATTGTAGTGTTAAAAATTGCTGCCCTACGTCTTTAACTTTAAGCTCTCCAGTAATCGCCCTTATGAGTCTGTTGTAGATATAGCTCTAAGTGATAAATTTTACTTGTCTACGCTCTTTTGTCACCAAAAGTTTTTAGTGCTGCTGCTGTAGAGTATCTTTATAACTCGTTGAGTTCTAAAACAAGCTCTAATTGACGCCTAAATGTTTGTTGGGTAGTCATCTGAATCGCGTAACACCTATTTTAGCGATTGTAATTACTCCTTCGGAGCTATCGGGGGTAAGGTATAGATTGAAATATCAATATTCCAGTACCTAGCTGAAGATGGCACAAAATGCGTAGATATGTACATACTTAGGTTACTACCTTCATTATTATTATCTACCGTGAAAGATACATTTTCATCTCAAATTTTATTTTAGTCCGATACTGTTAAAAAAAAGACAAATATACTTTCAAAAACCTAATATGGCACAAACTTATACATTACACAGGGCAAATGGTCCGGAAACTACCTAACTAAAGCTTGAACACAGTAAAATGTGGGCACAAGTAAATGATTATATATTTTTATTTATACAATATGGAAACTTCTTAGTATTATAAATAAAAACTATTTGATATCATGAATAAAAACTTTTATGACAGCGTTCCACTTTGATCATTTGTTTTCACGATGGCGAGTTATGAACACAAGAAACGTGAAATTATTTTGCGCAAACATACTGAAAATCCCCATTTAAGTTATAGGGCATTAGCAAAACTTTTAAAATTACCGCAATCTTCCGTATGTTTAATTTTAAAAAGGTTCCGAGAACGATTGACAGTAGATCGCAAGCCGGGAAGTGCAGGTAAGCAAGGCGCAAAGGATAAAAAAAAAGAAGCCCATGTCTTGCGGCTTTTTACAGCGAATCCGAAGTTATCGTCCCGTGATGTCGCAAAAAAGGTCAAAATGTCGCAGTCATATGTACAGAAAACTAAGTCTAGAGCTGGATTAAAGTCGTTCAAAGCACAAGCTGCACCCAATCGCGACGCTAAGCAAAATCTGTCTGCAAAACAGAGATCACGAAAGTTGTACGACAATTACTTGACAAAATTTGGATGCGTTGTATTGGATGATGAAACATACATCAAAGCAGACTTCCAGCAGATACCGGGGCAAGAATTTTATACTTCTAAGAATCGTAAGGATGCCCCAGAAGATTGCAAGATAAAAAAGAGATCGAAGTTTCCAAAAAAATATCTTTTATGGCAAGCTATTTGTAGTTGTGGTAAAAGAAGTCGTTCATTCGTAACAACAGGCACAGTAAACGGTGAAATCTACAAAAAAGAATGTTTGCAAAAGCGTCTACTGCCCTTTTTACGCAAACATAGCTCACAGCCATTATTTTGGCCAGACCTTGCGAGCTGTCACTACTCTAAAGCAGTAGTTGAGTGGTATAAACATAACGATGTCGCAGTGGTACCTAAAGAGTGCAATCCTCCAAATTGTCCTGAACTGAGGCCGATTGAAGAATATTGGGCAATTATGAAAGGGATTCTAAAAAAAGGAGGCGGAGAAGTTAAATCGGCAGCTGAATTGCAAAACAAATGGAAATGGGCTTGCAAAAGATATCCTGACAGTGCTGTGCAAGACTTAATGAGCCGGATTCGACGCAAAGCACGCAGTATGGCATATAGAAAGCAAATTAAATAATTGTATAGGTATATTTGTAAAAATGGTTATTAGTCTAGTAAATAAATGCAATAAAAAATTCCTTGAAATATGTTCCATAACATTTTTATTTTTGTTACTTTATGTGCCCATGTTTTACTGTGTTCAAGCTTTATATGCCAAAAACAATCAACTTTAATATTTTTCAAACCTCAAAACTCCGCGCCGCCGCTAGACTATATATACCTAGTGGCATTGTCGCCTTATATTAACCGACTTCCAAAACGTAGGAGGTTCTAGGTTCGTCATGGTCATGGTTCAGCTGTAATTATATTGTTAACTGATTTGTCAGTCAATGGTGGGCCGATTTTGAAAATTATTCACCTGTGTCACCCAAGTCAGTATCTGATGAATCCGAATTCAGAGAACTCCTCAAATTGTAATATTTATATACATAGGACTTAGCGATTTTGGTATTTTCATTAACAAGTCCAGCATTTGCATTCAGAATGAGACGTTTTGTCCTAAAGTGTGCAGTAACGTAGAGTATATAAAAGAAAATACTTACGTTAATACGTGCCATACATTTTTCATTTAAAAATATTACACAAATAATTTAATTTTTTAACCGACGAAAAAAACGGAGGAGGTTCTCAAGTCGACGCGTATATATCTATATATTTTGAATGTATGACCACGCATAACTTTTTACAGGGTAGTCCGAGTTTGATGATTATTTTTTTAATGGAAAGGGTATATATCTACCTCGAAGTTGGTAGAAAAATAGGGAATGATTGATAGTTGACCCAATGAATTTTAATCTGTGAACCTATTATGTTTAAACTTAGCACACAAATGTAATTCTAATGACTCTACAACATGACGGAGACTTGATGTTGATCTGATGACTGAGACGGAAGAGAGATGAGGGAACTCCTCAACGGATTACGGCAGCTACCTCGTGTTTTCTCTTATTCATTCATCGTAATGAGAACTTTATACCTAACTTATGTATGATGTATGGATTATGACTACCATCGAGGGTCTGATGAGGCTGTCGAGGGAAGCCCTTATGTGTAAACCTCTCAGTCTGTGCAGTTCTGCTAAAACTCGTTCATCGTTTGGCTATTGTAATACCATAAGTCTGGTAAAGCAACCTTCAAGTGTTTTAACTCTACTTAGTGCAACATAAGCCTGCCCTTTGGCAAAAAGTTTCTTTCCGAGGTCGATTATCGAGGTGTTCCCTTGTTTTGCAGTTAGAAATTTCATAGAATTTCAATTCGCAGAAAATGTTTCATATAATATTTGGTCCTTGTATTTTGATTTACAATATTATTGTTTCAACGATTATTTACTTGAATTGAATATGTAACGTTTCACAGAAACATAATTCAATGAATTTTATTATCTCGTTTTTTTATTTAACAAATTTATCCAATAGTAGGTACCTACCTAGAATTATTTTTAAACGAATATTATTTGTTTGGTAGAATACCAGAATAGTAGGTTCGGTTCAAACTGCGACCCCATACAAAAATGAGCTGCTAACAGAAAAGTAGGTTAGGTTAGGTTAGAAATGCGACCCCGTCAGAAACGACGCTATCAGAAGAGTAGGTTAGGTTAGGTTAGAACTGTGACCCCACCAGAAAACCCGGACATGCATAATTTAATTTGATGTTCTGTGATATGAACCTCTAAACATTGAAATTTAATTGTAACAAAAATGTATGATTTAAATATATTCAAAGTAATTATTCTGCGTACCTATTGATTATTCTATGAACTAATAATATGATAAACATTTTCTATGAACCGAAATTCTTTACAAAAATTGTTTATGAAACAGAGTACAACCCGATTACAGCTTTATAAAGAGTTCTTCTTCTTCTTCTTTAAATTAATGATGGCGGTCTACCAAGTGATTTCCCCAGTGTCAGTGAGAGTAATTCAAAATTAACAAAATGAAAAGCTGGGCATTTTTCAATCGGCCATCTTCTCTCCCTGAAGGTTACCGGAATCTAACGTTCCTTGTAATTTGTGTACCGTGACGGCCCAGTATAAAGTTATCGGCAACATTCTGCACTTAATGTCACCATGACCCTTCATACCTTGTAAGGTTGCAACTACTGGAGGTATGGCAACACAACCATCACTATTTTTAAGGCTGCTTCCTATGTACTCATCGTCAAATTTTACCAATACTAAAACTTAATTCACCTTCCTCCAGTTGATCCCAGCGTAGTGACGGCCATTTTTTTTTAACAACTCTCATAACATAACATCATTGACGAGGGTCGCAGGTAGATACTGATATTGTTAGAAAGAAAGAAGAAAGAAAGAAAATACATTTATTGCCACAAAAAATAATAATAAAACAACCGAAACTAAGAACTAAAACTAAATCTAAAGTAAAAATTATACACGCAACTGACAATATAATTGTGGCAAAAGGGCTGCGCGTCAGCGTGTGCTGAGCTCGCACGACGACCCTCGGGCCGGCGTCCACAGCTTGGCGCTGGTTTTCAGCGCAACCCTGTTTAAAACTAAAACTAAATTAACCTAAAGTCATAGACACCGAACATGCAATACATCACACGCACTGATGTGTTTCTTTCCTTCCAAATAAAGACCAAAGTATATACACACTTGATTCCTACCCTACCTGATGCTTAAAAAAATAAAAATAAGTAAACAAACAACGTTCAACTTTTATTCGTTTGTATGCGGGCAGTCTTAAACACTACATTCATGCTGTCTTTTTGTCGAATAACTAGAATATTTTTCACCTTTAGTTTAAAACTATCAGAACCTTTGATTTCGCGAATAGGCGGAGGAATATTGTTCCAAATCTTAGCAGCTGAGTATTTAAAACTACCCTTATACCCCACGGACTTATGCTTTGGCACACACAGTTTCCATTGCACTTGTGACCTCGTGTTCCACTTGTGTAAGTCTTTATACCACGAGAGCTTATTATAAAGATAAACCGGTTTGTGACTATTGACTACCCTATGCAGAAAGTTAGCAAAATGAAGTTCCCGGCGGGAGTCCATGTTAAGCATGTTTCGCAGATTCAGTATTGGCGATATGTGTGATCTTTTTGGTACCTTGTAACAAAACCTAACACACGCGTTTTGTACTCTCTGAATGGCTTGTTTAGTTTTCTTAAAGAGTCGGGGGCCGTAGACCATATCACAATAATTAAATGGTGACAGCACCAGTGAATCCGCCAACATAACTCTTATACCTCAGCTCAGGCATGACACTGGATTCGGTAGCAAATTTTAACTCAGACTAAAGACCGCAAAAGTTGTTCACATATTTTTGAACAACACTATCGGGAGGTTTCTTCCCATAGGTAGCAACTACACGAGACTCATCCTATGGAAGGAATTGTATTGACATGGTTGTGTTAAAGTAAGTAATCAAAGAATAAGTATCTATTAACAGAGAAAAAAACTGAAAAGTGGAAAATAAAAACTTTTTAACAATAAAATTAACCGCCGAAAACAGAAAACTGAAAAGCAAAAAATAAAACAGAGCCATTTAAGTCTAACTAAGCTCTTACACTTAAGTTAATACATTTAAAAAAAAATTGAGTCCGTGCCAAACAACAAACAAGCTATATTATTATTAATTATTTCTTAACCCTTAAATTGGCAAACATAAAAAAAGTCGTGAATTCAAACCCTATTTAATTTGAAATCAGCATAAAAAATATAGTAACCAAAAAATAAAAAAGTGAACATTATGGTATGTGCATTATTAGATACGTTGCCAATTTAAGGGTTAAAGTCAAAGTATATATGTGTGTGATGGTATCTATGTGCTATCTACTGATTGGTTTGAAGTGGGTGCCAAGCCAAATAAATAGGTAAGTAACTGTTTGTTACCTACACACATAATTATTCACATACACATCACATTTATAATAATATTAGAAGAGTATTGATAACGTATTTTAAGAATGGGGAGTGTTGCAGTAGTTTGAGCTGTTACGTAGGTAGGCGTAAAATCCTAGATCGTGTTATCGAAGTGTCCCCCCAGAATTCATAAGTAGAGCCTGTTATTTAATGTCTTATGTCTTGTTATGTTTCATGTACAACAATAAATTGATAACAACGTCATCAATACTCTTCTGATATTAATAGAAATGTGAAATTAGCTTGGCACCAAAACTTCAAACCAATGTAGATGAACATTTCTAAAAAAGTTTGTACATTTCATTCACGACTTCAATTTGCAAAAAAAATTGCAGGTTGGTAGGTAGAGTGAATGAAGCTGAGCCTAAATAACATAGTCTCCCAAAATGTCCTTTTTGCAATATTTTTCTATATTCAATTTTTTTGCAAATCGAAGTCGTAAATGAAATGTACAAACTTTTTTAGAAATGCTCAGATAGCACATATACACCATTTGACTTTACGATATACTTAATTTGCTTGTTTGTTTGTTTGGCACCATCCAAAATTATTGATTAAGGTATTAACATTAGTGTAGGAGCTTAGTTAGACTTAAAAGGCTCAGATTTTTTGGCTTTTCTATTTTTGGTGGTTTAATATTTTGTTATAATTTTTTTTTGTCTCAAACTTTCCAACTCCCGAGGGTCATAGTGTATTAGGTATATATTGAAACCATTTAATCATGCTTCGTTATAGTCGCTCAACTATCTTAATCCAGATATCTTATCGCAATCCTTGAAATGTTCTTCATAATCAGCAAGGCCCGGAAAAACGCCCGTCATTTTGAAAACGTAACCCTGTTCCGTACAGAAGAGACTTCCATGTGATGTTAAACAAAATATTAGGTACTAGGTATTTTACTTTTAATTTACGATAGTTTATATGTATTCAGCGACCATTTTATTAATGAATGACACCGGAAAAGTCATGGAAATTTTTCTCTTAGAGTCAACTTTATAACGACGTGGATTTGACCCATGTATGAGCCGAAAAACTTCGTTCATAGTCTACGGAGCCTTTGGGGCTTATTTAATCGTTGACATTGGTATACTGTTTGTATGTGTGTTTTCCCGTAACTGCTCTGGGGTAATTAATTACTAAAATTCTCAGTAAATATATATAAATTATGGTATAATAAATCATTTACCTAATAATCTTTTTTTCACCTCAGCAGCTCAAACAAGCAGGTTTTGCTGCTTAAAAACAGTGAGCAAAATTCAATTTTGCTGCGAGCGAGAGGCAAAGTAGCTTTTTAATTATTTTTTTTAAATGCCTTGAGCAGTGCTGGGGCTACTCACAACATTCGAAAAAATTTAACTTCACTTTGTTCTGTCACTTTCACTTCGATAGGAAAAAAGCGAGAGTTAGAAACAACTTGATTCGAAGTTCGATTTTCAAATTCCACACATAGTAGGCCCAAAAAGAAACGCACGTTCGGATGCATACATAACCGTAAAATTACAAATAAAACTATCTGTTAAAGTTTGAAATGTGTTTATTATAACTATTTTATACAGTAGGTACAATCATTTTTTTTATTTAATGTTTTGAAGACAAAATTAATGAAAAATAAGAAGTTTATCATGTATCTACATAATTTTGTTATCGTTTTAACAATCTTTAATTTCGTGACATAAACCGCGGGGGCAGTTTCAGAACGCATTTCAAAAATTGCGGGATTATTGTAGCCAATAGCCATAGACAAGGCCTAGTTAGGTTTTTTTTAAAGCCACAGACTACATAAAGCTGTATAAAGTTTTGTTTGCACTACGGCATTATCAAGTTGAGTGACAGGTTTTATCTGTTTCATGTTTATTTTTTCCACTTTTTATTTTATTAGTGGTCTCTGCCTACCCCTCTGGGAAACAGGCGTGTTTTAATGTATTTTATTAGTATTTTGCAAAAATGCTTGTGATTGATGCATATGCGATCGTGTCGTTATTTAGTCGTGTATTCACCAAATGGTCACAACGGAAGACCTGCGTTGGCCCTACCAGCTTCACGCTGTGTTGTTCTCGCTGCTGAGGTGAAAAGTTGTATGTCTCACACGAGACCAAAGTTTTTTACGTCTCGTATCTTTGAATCCCTCGCTACGCTCAGGATTCTAACCTAGAATCCTTCGCTTACTCGGGATTCAAAATCATCACTCGCAGCAAAAACCAACTTTGCTCTCTTGTTGAACAAATAACTATTATTAACATCATAAGGAAGTCTCTGCTGTACGGCACAGAGTTATGTTTTTAAAATGACGGGCGTTTTTCGGAGCCTTGATAATAAAGTTCCACTCAACCAAATGACAGGTCCTTTCTATATCTCGATTTTAAGATAGTTGAGCGACTATGACGAAGCATTTTTGAATAATCAAAATATATAATACACTATAATAATAATAAGGGCATAAGCTAGTGGCGAGTGGCAACACCACAGACCTGAGTGCTCCCGAGGGTAGGTCCTGTTCCTTACCTTCACCGGCTGGCTGCGATGTACAATGACGAGGAACAGACCTTCACCTCTATGGCTTGCCTTCATTGGCTGATCAGAGTGGAGTTGCAAGAGCTGTATGCTTGAAGGGCGGCTGTATTGCATAAGTGGCGAGTGGGCACCTTATGGTCGTTTAAAGTCCAGGAGCACCTCTCCACTCTCAGCCCCTCTGGAATTGTTGCCTCCCTGCTGCTGTGTATATGCGGTTATTTCGGGAAGCCCTTTCCATTGAGTTGACGAGTCACCGCCTGCCATTTCAACCAAAGCAATTACCATTGGCCAGGCAGGCGCCGTAGTTTCATCAATAGCCTAGTCAGGGCCGGGTTAACCTTGCTAGGGGACCGTAGGCAATTTAATACTGAGCACCACATTTTCCCTTGTCGTGGAAGCATAGTGTGAACTCAGGGACATTCGCCGGTAGGTGTCCCACCACTTTACTAAATTAAATTTGTCTAAAGGGCCTCCGATGTTTGTTGGTTGGTTTCGGCCCCATGTACGCCTAAGGGACTCCCATATAGTCCCGTGATTAGTAAAGACATACAAATAATAATAATAATTGTTTATTTCAGACAATTAAGGTCCATACTTGTTCGTCATCTAAGGAATAATAATTAAGTAATACTAAACTTATTAAGGCTTGTAGTACTGTTAGGCGATGGGCTTGCCACCTGTCACTAATACACTGGTAAACATCTTAGCCTACTTGTGCAAAATGTGGTTACAGAATTATCAATAAATTTTAAGACTTGTTGGTAATTCTTTAGCTCTGCCTACCCCA
Organism: Acleris emargana; assembly: GCA_927399475.2. Classification (NCBI taxonomy): domain Eukaryota; kingdom Metazoa; phylum Arthropoda; class Insecta; order Lepidoptera; family Tortricidae; genus Acleris; species Acleris emargana. The sequence continues at coordinate 18,187,411 of OV656836.1, forward strand.
CTCTGGGAATGAAGGCGTGAATTTATGTATGTATGTATGTAAACTTATTAAAATTAAAATAAAACTAAGCTACACCAAATATTACAGATGTAAATAATAATCACCACTATAAAAAGAACACCCCCTCTATCAGGTCCGCTCGCGGCAAGGTCTGTATATGACACTGGATGCATTACCTCTCTGGATAGCTAGCCCAATCCTTTGGGAGAGGTAAGCACCAGCTCTAGGATCTCCAGAGGTGTCTATGAGCTGGGATGACAGAGCCTTAATAAAGGTAATCAAGTTATTAAATGTAAGGGTATAAAAAATAAAATAAAAATTAATAACTAAGTATGTAAATTCAGAAATGTAAATTGAAGGGTGAGAAGGAGGCCTTTGCCCAGCAGTGGGACATTCCGGGCTAATAATAATAATAATAATAAAGGGCCTCTGCGTGTTGGCTTCGGCTCCATGTACGCCTTCCAAAGGTCCGGGACTCCCATAGTCTCGTGAATGGTAAAGACATACAAATAATAATAATAATGTAAATTCAAATTTATGTTAGGGGATGAGCGTGCATACGCTCCCATCGAGCCGACACAGGGCTATCCTAGCGCTTCTACATGTCTTCGCGCGCCTCCCAGACCAACCCGGAACGAGTTGTTGTACTGAACACACAACTATGAATCTCCCGCGGCGTTGATTACGGCCAGCTTGAAATATCCTTTTTAGTTTCTTATTTACAGAGAAGTGGGAAGGCACACATAACAGTGTACCCCAAGGAATACTCCCTCCAAATTTTAAATCCCTAGGTTCAGTTTAGGCTCTGCGTTCTGTTAGTCAGTCCCACAGTCACGGTACTGTTTTTTATATTTAGAATATTGCTCGTTTAATAGTATAGGATAGGATAGGATAAACCACCTATTTTAGTCACTTGTCCTACTGCCGGCGAGAAAGCGATTAGCTATCGATTACTTTCTCGCTCAAGAAACGAACAAAAGATATAGATCCCGTGTCAATAAAAGAGACACTTATATGAATAGTTGATCGCTTGCTGTTCACACTGCCAGCGAGAACTCTTTCCACTAGTTTGTCGAAACAAAAAATATAGATCCCGTATCAATAAAACAGACACAAAACTAATAGTTGATCGCTGGCTGTACTCGCTTCCAACGCTATTGGTTTAGTGAGAGAGTATTGTTAAAATGAAATTTTAGGAGCTAGATAATGAATAATGAACCAAAGAATTTTGGTGAGTGGTGTAACTGGTGTAATTCATCGGATGGTATCCAAAAATCGACACCTGCAAATAAATGATGCCAAACTAGGCATAGGTATTCCAACATTCCCACTTACCTGCAAGTGCAAAACCTAGGTACTGTAGATAACAAACGCCCTGATTAGCTACTTACCCCGATTATATCTAAGGCACTTGTCCCACCGCCGACGATGAGCGGGAAGCTAGTACAACCAGCGACCAACTAATAATAATTCTGTATTTTTTATTGACACGGGATCTATATTTTTTGTTTCAACAAACTAGTGGAAAGAGTTCTCGCCGGCAGTGTGAACAGCGAGCGATCAACTATTAATATAAGTGTCTCTTTTATTGACAAGGGATCTATATCATTTGTTCGTTTCTTGAGCGAGAAAATAATCGATAGCTAATCGCTTTCTCGCCAGCGCCGCTTAAATTACGTAGGTACTTAGCTGTCAAAAAATTCCATACTCGATAACGTTTCTCATCTAAATCAAATCCGATTTCCACGGTTTTTGAATACCTATGTTGTAGTTATTTAAAAGAACTAGGTCTGTACGTTTCTGTTTTATGTTTTTTAAATTTGTTTCATTCTAAGAAATATTTTGTTGGTAAAGAAAGAAAACGTACAGACAGTTTTTCATCATACCTACAACATATACAAAAATCGTAAAAATCGGACTAAGTTTAAGCGGAAAGAAACGCTATCGCATTTTGTATGGAAATTTTTAGCTTCACAATCCTCGTAAGTATTTTGGTATAAACTTAAATGCTTGGTGTTCAACATTGTTATTGCACCTACTATTTAGTTATTAATAAATGAAATGAAACAAATAACAGGAGAAGTCTTTCAGTATTAAGTTTCCGTGCCACGCATCTGTGAAGGTGAAGACCCATTTTGAATGCGCAATAAAAATAATAATGTGGATCCTTGCTTGTGTGCGGTTTTTTATTTACGCAACTGCTCGAGCAAAACGGGCAGATACTATAGTTGGGGACTGGCTGAGTAGACCCGAGTGGGGATAGAAAAAAGATCGGCTGATTTAAAAATGATTCCGTATCTATACCTGGAAGCCCTTTGGACTCCACGAGCATTATGCGTGCGCCATGTGATTCAGTATCATTATTATTATCTTGAACGCGATAACTTAGCTTTAATTTTAGAACAAATTATAACATTTAAAGGGAATTTTAAGTGGATATAAATGGGCTAATGGGTCTATATTGTGTGCCATAAAATTAAAGTATCTACGTTTTTCATCGTAATTATTGATAGTTATAATGGTTACAGAATTATCAAGAAGTTTTAAGACTTGTTGGTAATTCTTTAGCTCTGCCTACCCCACTCTGGGAATGAAGGCGTGAGTTTATGTATGTATAGTCTTTACTATTTGAACCACTTTGAACTGAGCTGATCTTCTACACAAAGGCCATTGTTTGTAAACAATACCATTGTCTTTCTTTGTGTCCGTAACACCAAGCCGATTACATACAAAAAAGTTAGAACTACATTGAATGTACATTGAATTATCAACCCTACCCTCTTAGTCAGTAGGTTTAAAATGTAAAGTGTCAGGATACAGATATAAGTTTTGTGTAGATGATAGTATTGTGTAAAGAATAAGCACAGTTCAAATAATAAAGACTTATATCTGTATCCTGACACTTTACATTTTAAACCTACTGACTAAGAGAGTAGGGTTGATAATTCAATGTACATTCACTGTAGTTCTAACTTTTTTTTATGTAATCGGCTTGGTGTTACGGACACAAAGAAAGACAATGGTATTGTTTACAAACAATGGCCTTTGTGTAGAAGATCGGCTCAGTAGAAATAATAAAGACTATACCTATGTATAATGTTGAAAGTCATAAGTCATAATGGAAAGTCTTATTCGCAGTTCTGATTTTCTGGAGACAAATTTTTCGAGTCTTAAAAATAAATTCATATATTTAAATATTGTTACGTACCTACCTATTTTCATATTGTTAACAGTAATAATATTACTTAACCAACTATAAAGACTACTTAACACCTAAATAGATAAGTACTACCTTAATGGACTCGATTCTAGGTGCACATCGCTTAAATAGCCTAAAACTAAATTGTCTAATTTTTAGACAAGTGCTATTCCAGACTGTCAAGCTGACAATGGATGGACCCGATTCTACAGTGGCCTCTAAACTTTTTTTTTTTTTTTTTTTTTTGCCCCCGCGGCTACTACCGCAGGGATATGGCTTCCACGTGAAGTGATTTCGCCAGTGTCAAGGTTTACATGAGTATAAAACACAATCCAATCTTCTCTAGGAAGATTGGGGGCAACGTTGTACGGTGATTTGTAGGTCAGAGGTCAAGATAGTTTTAACCTCTGCACCACTGCGAGTCCACTTGAAACGAGAAGAAAGATGCCAGATACACGAAATAAGTCCAAGTCTTCAATCACTGTGCGACACTAAGGCATAAAAAGTACAAATCACTATCAGAAAAGAACTTTGAACACCTAATTACCCAAAAATTAAAGTCTAAAACAAATTACACGTCCGCCATCTTTTAACGTTGCAAATGGCCCTCCGCCTCTAAACTTCCTAATTTTATTTACTTAGGTGTCGCTAATGTCAAGCTGACAATGTATAGGACCGCCTAAAATAAAAAACGTCAGATTCAAATTAGCGCTGTCATGGCGCTGTCATTTGATTATGACAGCTGTTCATAGAATAGCAAAGTGTTTTACCGACACCTAAATGAAATTAGTAAGTTTAGAGGCCACTGAGGCTGGTAGATTTTTACGTGTAAAAGTGCCCGTGCGGCCTACTTACTGAATTAACATCTTTTATCTTTTATCTTTTTTTACTGTAGAATCGGGTCCATTTGTGACCTTTTGTATATGCTGTCCATAACTATACTCGTATATGATTGATTCTAATCGACGCTAGGTTTTTTTTGGTACTGTCCAGATATCTCTAATGTCTTAGGGCATAGGTATATTCTTAAGTCATTCTCATTAGTAATTGTTTTTATTCATTCATTAAATATTGAATCTGGCATGGCAAAGTGGAGATTAGGTACCTACATCCCACGGGCAACGAAGTTTATTTTAAACTAAATAATGTCCTGAAGAAAAACCCCGGTTAGGGTACCTACTGTAAATGATGTGCAGCAACAGTCGTGGAGCCGGGGGCCGTCGATAAAAATTGCATGCACTATTTTAAAGACTTAATTGACCTTCCTGTGACTTCCGTTAACGTAGAAGGTCATGACGTAGTAATTTAAAATGGATTTTTCTAATCGACGTGAACGACTGACAGCCAAATCTGTTGAAGAAATCTCATAATAACATTTGTGTATTTTATAAAATGTTTTAAATACTTGTGTACCTATTAGTTTTTTTGTCAACCATACTTTGCTACCAATACAGGACGTTGATGATAACGATCAGTACCTACAGATAATATCTAACCTTGTTTTGTGACGGATAATTAAGCAACCTCTTTTTGCATTTGCAATCCACCGTTTTAAGCTGGGTCTGAGGAGCGGGCTCTGCGCACTTTGCCCATCTTGCTGTATCTACAACACAATGAACATAATGTGCTCCGGTTACGTTCAGATTGTAGAAAATTTAGTTATCTTAATTAAATTACTCAAAAAGATACTTGAAAAACGCTTCCTTAGGGTAGTTTTGTCGAAAATACTGTATCAGGTGCCAAAATTTCGCAGTTTTTCGAGCCAAATGGCGGGGATAGCACAGGGTTATCAGGGCTGCAAACTTGGGTGTTAACAACTCTCAAGAGACCTAAACAATTATAATGAAATCGTAGTTACATGCTCGTTTGCGATGTTTGCCTTTTTTGTGTTGATATAGACTGGCCTATATAGAATTAGGTTTATTTGACGTAAAAAAATATTCAAGACAATGCTGTGGTGGTGTGATTTTAAGAAAATACTTTAGATACGACGTCACTAGTCCCTGCCTAGGAAGCTAGCGGACCCGGGTTCGATTCCAGATAGTGGCTAATGTTTGTGTGGTGAGCGCGAGTAGTTGTGTCTGAGTCTTGGATGGTTTTATATCAGTATTTATATCATAGTCTGTACAAGCCTTGAGCTTAGTTTGGGACCAGGTCAATTGGTGTGAGATTTCCCCCTAATATTTATTTATTTATTAAATGAGGGTGGCACTGGATAGTCGGTGTTTGCTCGTTGCAGTCCCTAACGTAAGCTAAGCTAGTCAGCTATAGTAAACAATGATTTTAATGAACCTACGGCATTAATGATTCACGGATGAATAGCTAGTCTAAAAAACGTCTATGATAACATTTTAGTAAACGGAAACACGCTTAAAACTTTGGAAAGTCGCGTTCGGATACAAAGTTATTGGTTTATTTTATATCCAGCGATGATATAATTTCTTATCGTAAAGCAATCTGACAGAGCCATATATTGAGATACTTTGTAAATAACGAGTAACGTGTTGTTACAATTATTTCGAAATAACTTTTTTTAGACAAGTTTTTCAGAATATTTTGTATGACTCGAGCGAGACTTAGATATCAGCAAATGAAATATGAGATACGATATTAATTTCTGACTTTTTTATATTTGTTTGGTACAGTATCTAAGTTTATAGGTGACAAAGGGATCCCGAATATAAATACGAGTTTTTGTGGCCAGTTATTATCATTATAATTATATTACTTTCCTGCCGCTGTATTTTTTAGTCTTTGTCCTCCACGTTTTTAAATATTAGCGGTTAATAGACGGACGCGGAAACTATAAAATTTGCTTTTTCAAGTCATGCAAACTAAACGCTGCATCAAAAGCGACTAACTTGTTAGTAAGTGTACTTCAAATTGAAATGTGATAATGATAAGTATGTCAGTGAACTGCGGGCACGCGTGATAATGTTATTATTTCTTTGGTATGTGTAAGCCAAATAAAAATATGACCTTTTAAAATGGTATTCCAATGATAATCATTAGGTGATAATGAAACGTTGGCCACGGTAGACTTTTGGTACCGGGGTTGCCGAGCTAATAAAGTTACCATAGAATGGTAACGTTTACTTATTTTAAGTTTTGAATACAAAACAATGTAGGTATCTAATATGTATTCTGAAGAAATGGTTTTTGTCTTCCAATGATTTATAATTATTCTTTAGCATTTGGTGAATAACTGATTAAGGTTTTTTTTAATAGCATGAATTGGTGTCCCGCTGCTAGGCAAAGGCCTCTTCAAAGAGTAGTGTGCTGTCTGTTCATACTATGAACAGACAGGGATTGAAATCCGAGTGAAAGGCCCAGTATATTACAATTTATGAACTTCATAGCATCTTTGTCGCTTTGAAACGCATCTTAGTCTCACGCCGTCTTCCCTTCTTTGGTTGGTCTATCACAGCACCAATAACCGTGCCGTGGCTTATGTTCTGATTGGTCAGAAAAACTTTTTAAAAATGAGAGTGCTGATTGAATTTAACTGGCAAAATAGTACAATGCTCACCGAAAACCAGTTTTAGTCTTACTTACCCTCACTACGTCAAACTCTTTTTGCTAAGCTAAGTAAAATAGTAGTATTATTTTATCACAACGTACTTTTAGAATGTTTTCTAATTTTGTTTGTAGCAACACTGGAACTGTCAGCTGAGTTTTTGATTATTGCGATTATCGAGCAATGGTGGTTGCTGTTGACCTCAGGAGCTTGGATTATAGTCAGTGCGTTTTAGTGTAATTAATTTGAACTTTATTCAATAATACTGAATTACAATGTACTACGTCGCTAAACACATCCTAAACCAAACAATGCAAAACAATTAGTGTAGCCTGAAGCCTGGATGGTCGATTACGAGTATGTGTTTGTGTAAGTAAAGAATCTTTGTTGTTCAAACGCAAAAAATAACACGATCTGGAGCGTTGATATCTTAATTTCAATTCAGTTCAGGTTTATGCTGCTGATGACAATTGCTAATATTTAAATGAGAGTTGAAAATTGTCATAATAATAATGACGTTGTTTATTTTTGGAGAGCATTGGTGTTATTTATTTTGCGCATGGCCTTTATTTGGGCGGGTTATAGTAGTAGCGCGCGACTGTTTAAATATTCATTATTATAAATTCATTCTGAACTCTTTTGATCTAATATCCGCGTTCATAAGACGTGTGACACGTTTAATTTTCTCCATTTGAGGTCAGTAAGATAAAGGGGACTATTTAAGGTAAATTTGCGCGCAGATATCGCAACACGCATTGATTTCATGCTTCAGATAAATTAGGTACACTCAAGTAACACATCTCAGTTATATTATGATCTCGAAGTACTTGTTTTAGATGACAATTTAAGTACTTTCAAACTCAGAGTATCAAAATCACAGGTTTTTTTTATTTATTATTCAAGTAGGTAAACTAAAAAAATATGTTTTGAATTATTTCTATCTAATTGCGCGAAAAGCATTTCCAGCTTTCAAATTTGTAGCAGTTATTTTATAGCTAATGGTCTTATTATGTTATTAACACCACTAACATGAGTTTTTTTCAAGATTATCACTTGATTTAGTTTTCAAGGTCTTAAAAACAATGACTCAACAGGGTTAACTAGAATACTATTGGTGTTTTCTTTCTTGTTTTTCCCAACAAGTTACTTGTTAGGTTGTTGCAAGTAAGTTGAGTGACAGATTGTGCTGATGTTGACATGATGATGAATATGCTACTACTAATCACATATATGGTGACAAAGCATTCCAGTCAATAGTGCTTCCCAGTTGTCTATGCCTAGATCTTTTGGAAAATAGCCGTTAGTGTTTTACCATTTTTATCTATCTCTTGCCAAATGGGGGTTAGATAACAGCGCATGAACCATCAGGGAGGGAAGATAGCCTATTGAAGTGTCCGTATCTTATTTTATTTACTGGTTTTACTCTCATTCATTTGACACTGGTGATTAAAGGAATGAAAAATATATTAATGAAAAAGCATGACATGGAAAATGATGGAGTCTGCCGTTTGGCAAAAATATTTTTGCCAAATGTATTGTTTCCCAGTTTTTTCATTTGCCAAACAATGTTTTAAAAAAAATGCGATATTATTTCAGTACCATCGTGTAGAACCCTATATGTTAGGTTAGCTTAGTTTTTATAAAATCCTGAAATATGTTATGGTTACAGAAATCAAAGCAGGTTGGCAAATGAAACGGTTGAGAAATGATACATTTGGCAAATGTATTTCGCTGAAACAGAGGTAACTTAGAAAGTTGTGATTTATGAAATTTAGCAAATCAAAGCTTGAAAAAAAAAGTGTTTTCCCACATGTGCTTTCATCAACTTATAATTATATTTTATGAAACTCATTAGGAACAGCCCCCTGTTTCAGAAACCTAACAATAATACGTGATAGGTAACAATTTGGTGTACATTGCAATGTCAACAAGTTTCATCACTGGGATTGCACCATATAAACTTAAATGGCACAATGGTAAAAAAGTGTTTTTGGTTAAATAAACTTTGTTGAAACATCTTCAAAAATCCTAACATTAATAAATAAATGACATAGTTAGTACCTAGTGAGAATTAATGGAGCCTGGTACTTGATGGAATTTAGTTTTATCTACTCCAAGTGTATCAACTAACTTATAAATTTGTTACAGATGAAGACGTGCTGCAAGTGTAAGCAGTAAGCAAGAGTTACACTGAACTGATTTTTGTTTGAAGCTATATTTAACTGCCAAAATGTTGTATGTTTTCCATGTGGATGCCGGTCAAATGACCACATATGACATGAATCTAACGCTGCAGAGGTAAATATTGAAGAATCAACTTATTTTTATTTTACACTTTCTACGAATTAAAACTTTATTCTGGACCATTAAAGAAAGCACTTTCTTATGCTGTAATATTTATGTCAAGTTCTGGGACACCCTGTTTATTTTTATAATTTTTGGTATACATAAATCGAAGAGAAACTTTCCTCTTTTAATTTCTTGAGTGGTAGGGAGTTACAAAAATATTTAATATATAAAATGTTTGCTGAAAAGTGTCCTAAATGTTACTGTCTGTACTGGCTGTTGCATATTTAAATAAATAAGTAGTGTGCTGTGTCTAGCCAGTTTCTTCAATCAATTCTTTTCTGTTTTAGTCCAATGCTAAATATTAGCAGATTATAGAGTTTCATAACCACACGTGATTGACACAACACTATCTATTATTATTATTATATTTAATTATGCACAGGTTAAGCTGATAAGTCTGATCTTCAGTCTTGTGATTTCATTTCCTCACACCAATCATGTACTTACCAATAAACTAAAATGTTAATAATTGACAATATAATAGCTAAGCTAAGGGGGTTCACACCTGGCTACTATTTGTAGCGATGCAGTCAATGGTTTCGTGAACAGAATCGTGTTTACGTGTGCGAGGGTATACAACCAGCGAAAGGATTGTGACTGTATCGCGGCCATTTTGAGATTCTGTTGCCACTAAATCGCTGCAATACATCATTGTGTACTAACTCCCTAAGGGTTTGCGTGGAACGATATTATTATTTTATTTCAGTGTGTCAAGCTTAAAAGCAGCGATAGAAAGAAAGACAAAAATAGCAGCAAGTTCTCTAGTTCTCCTTATAAGCGGAGGAGAAGTGCTGCAGGCGGATCACATGGTATCATCGTATGGTGCTGGCACTGACACCAACCCCATCTACATGTTCAGCAAACCATCCGAGAAGGAAAGCCATTTAAAGCAGTCCAGTAAGTATATTATTAAGGTATAGCATCATACTGCTGGAGTCTGCAGCAATGATTCGTGTATAGGAAATAGTTATTAGGTGTTCTATGGGAATTGGTTCTGGATACTCATTTTAACCTGTGACAGCCAAAGTAAAATGCAGTTATATACACTGTGTCCAATAAGTTCGCATACAATTTCAAGCTATCATTAAAGCTAAGGACTAATAAAAAATGCAATAAAGAAATTATTACAATATTCATAACAAATGTTTCGGTATGGATGTTTGCTGCCCACAAACGATCATTTAGTTAGAGCATTGTGAGATATACATTGTAATACCGCAATGGTTTCAATGCCGCAAAAATTGCACTGGGCCTGTCACCCATAAGACGTTCCGACGTAACAGGTTCCCGGAACTGTTTAATTATGGATTAAAATTGAACTTAGCTGTATATTTTTAAAATAACGTTATTTGTTCAGGACAATATTATACACTTGAAATTATAATTACAAAACTGTCTGAACGTTGTTTATTTCAAACCAGTACTAGAAAAAGCGTATTCGAACTTATTGGACACGGTGCAGATAATAATTATGAATTTTATTTTATTTCATAAAATTATTAGGTATCAATGGTGAGCACAGCAACAAAGCCATAAATTTTTACTACGACTGCAAAATGATTAAACCTACTCAGAGTTTGCTATGGTAATTTGCTACCTGAGCGCTGCATATACCTACGCACTTAAAACATGCAGAATTCAATAACAGTCATTTTTACCACGGCCTACTTATTTTTGACCGTAAAATGGTGTTCACGAGATTAAGGAAGCCAAATACATTAAAAAACCGGCCAAGTACAAGCCTGTCTCGTACACCGAGGGCTCCGTATCTCAACATTTGCGCAGGCGCGCGTGCATGAAAAAAAAGACGCGTTTAATTTCATTCACTTCATTAGGGTCCTGGCGCCCTTTGGATACGGATCCCTAAAATCTAATTATCGTAGACCGATTTCCATATCCATAATTCTGGGGACCTAGTGAAAAGGATACAAGTCGACTTATCTCGTAAGAAAAAGGGTATTACATAAACAGAGTATACCAGACGTACACCTTTTTTCAGGTGATCTTCCGGACCCTTTTTCACTACGATCTCAGATTTTTTGTTGCTCAATACCCACAAATTGACCAGTATACCGCTTTAGTGTACAGCGACCTTAGCCCGATAGTCGAGCTCAGCACGGGAGAGTTCCGCTGCGACACGCGCAGCGGGTTCGAGGGCAAGTCCGTGGCGGAGCTGAAGGCCGACGTGGACATGTGCTGCTCGCTGCAGCCCACCGTCAACACTGTGATAACCTGCGCTGCCCTGGCGCAGCAGTTCAGTGACCTCTCGCACGATGTCTCTAAGAGCTGCGATCAGCTGGTCCTTGAGCAGCATTTGCAGCATCAGGTCAGTTTTTTGCAAGAGTATTTATTTCACTGTGATAGACGGTAAAAATAAGCTGTCAATGTGATTAATTCATTATTAAAATTGAGATTTTTTGCACACGTTTGTATGTAGAGCGAGAACGGTAGAAAATGTTTATTTATTAGCTTTTAAGTTATAAATAACTTATTATAAGAAATATAAAATAATATATTTTTTTAATTACTGAATAATAACTATTAAATACAATAAGTATTTCAATTAATTATGCCTTAGAACCTTAGTCATACTCTATAATGTAAATTATACATCTTCGTAAAAATCATAAGATTTAAGATACCGACCAATCAGATATTCTATGCCTATTAATAAATGAAGGAAGCAAATAAATGAAATTGGCGTAGAATCGAGATAAGAGGCGTGACGTGTTGTCGTAGGCCAAGATTGGCTTCGTGTCGCTAAGCCAACGGAGAACATAAACGGACAGAAAGACACATTTACTATATAGTACTCAGGTTAAAGATATACTTGCCGGATAATTTAATATATTATATTATAGTTCTTGTCTTTACGGCTTTGACTTTTATTGTATTTTAAGCTGTTAGGTGTTAAATAAAATCTGACTCGTTTTACATTGCCAATGTAAGTATTCAGGTACTTCCAGGGGTTCTATTCTACTCTGTAAAACCATATTACTTTTGACATGTCATCGTATTTCCAATAGGTCTTACGTGTGGGCGAGTTAAAAACCACATTATAACATGTCAAAAGCAATATTGGTTTACCGTGTCAATAATGCCCCATGTCGTTTTATGTTGTCTACTAAGTTACTATGCAACCTAAATTTTTCATTTAAAACGGATTATCTAAAAGATGAATATGCTAAAGTTTTTGAAAGCAAAAAGGCGGACCTTGTGCAGGGTCCGTCCGGGTTGGTACCACCATCTTATCCATTAACCTACCGCCAAGCAGCAGTGTTCGCATCGTTGTGTTCCGGTTTGGGGATAAGACAGCCGGTGAAATGACTAGCATAGAGGCATTCCATCTTAGTCCTCAGGGTTGGCAACGTATTTGCAGTCTTGTGAATGCGAATGCGAATGTCTATGGGTCACAGTTTTCACTTACCATCAGGTGGCCTGTGTGCTCGATTGCCTTCCCATGATATAAAAAAAAAGGTGTTTCGAGTAAATTTTCTCGCAACGAAACCGCTGTTAGATATTTAGGGTCCTCGTTTATATCCAAAAGCATGCAAAGTAAAAACAAGAAATGCTAAATAAAAAGCTTTTGTTGGTTGTACAGCTTGTTTAATTTATGATTACTGGTGATTGATGAATTATAATATAAAGTCACGTTGATCCTTGTGTGTTGACCTTAATCTATATGGTCATAAAAGTTACATTATTTTTAAGCTACAATATCGGATAGACGTGTATAATTTTTAGTTAAGTTACTTTTAAGAGTCAAAGTGGTATTGTATGGTTCGAATTTTGTTATCTATCAGGGATGGGCGGCAGTAGTCGCCAATCTGGAGGACATATTCAACGAATTCTGTGAAAGATCAAGAAATTTCAAAGAATCATTCAAGAAACATCGGCTAAAAAAAGACGAGTATCACGAACAGTTGACCGCGTAAGTTAAATTACTGTCTTACTTGTATTATCTAATGAATTAACAATAGACGGGCTAAATACTGATTAGCATACAAAGATATCACGCGGTAAATTTGTGCTCGATGTTATTTAATCAACTTTAATGGTTCGGTTTGGTTTCGATGAATTAGCAGCTGTGTTTAACGTCATTGCCCTTTTATTATAGACGTAAGTCTTCTTAAAAATAAATAAACCTTTAGGTACACATGTCATTATTTATTCCATGGTTGATCATGCGACGGCCGGCCCAGAACAGTTTCCGACATTGACCTTAGACGTCGCCAAGTAGTCCACGAGTCGCGTTTATTATTAAGTTTAAGCGGCTATTATTACTAACACGATAACATTATTTAAATAAATACTTTATCATATTCGGATAAAATATGTTTATGGTTTAGTGAAATCATGTCTTGATAAAGTATTACGTTGATGGTTCAAATCTATTAATTAGACCCGGCGGCAGACATGTAATCACGTGTGACCTCGATGAGCCGTCATTTGCTAGTCTCCAGACGTGGTGCATTTTCCTTATGAACTATTTATTTTAGCTTATATTCGGCGTCACATCTGGAATCATATAAAACACTCATTAATATTTAATTGGACGCACTTCTTTGTAGCATGCTTTCTTGACTGTCCATGTAAATCATAAGAAAACATAATTTAACTTTGTACGGTGTCGAGTTTCTAGACAGCCGAGGCTACGTATGCCAGTCACGTAATGGACGTAGTGATATCTAACAGTAATGTAGCAATAACTACGTGATCCACTAACTCCGTTCTATAAACGGATAATCAAAGCCATTACCGTAAATCGCGTAGCTTCAATCTTCGGGCGGCTTTGCCAACGTCTATAAATATCTCGTGTCGTTTTAACTTGCCCAAATGAATCTTAGGGCACGAGGCCGTAGATGGCATTTAAAATAGGACTTTTAACGCGTATAATGACCTATGACGTCAGAGTATTAGTATAGTTTTTTCTCTATGTAGTGTTATGTCTTATCTAGTCTTCTCACTTGCGCGGCTTTTAATATGGAATTTTAAGCGGTCACAAGGAAACTGAAATATTTAATTAAATATCCGGAGACAATCTCACATAAATTGACCTTGTCCCACACTTAGCTCCAGGCTTGTACTATAGGTACTCGGCAACGATATAAATACTTATATAGATAAATGCTTAAATACATCCAATACTCGGAAACAAATAGTCGCACTCATCACATCACACAAATATTTGCCCATACTAGAAATCGAACCCGGGACCGCTAGCTTCCTAGGTAGGGTCACTGCCGACTGGGCTAACGCGTTATCGTTAATAGGCACTTGGTTATTAATTGAAAAATATTGCTAATATACTCCGAATTGCGCCCTCTTGCTTTTCATAAGCTATAATTAAAGTTAAACTACTACTAGGTACGTTGCTACTAGGTTAAAATTTGAGATCAAAATCTGTTTTACGATACCAAAACATTATGTATATTATCTAACGTGATGAAGCGGCACCGAGTAGTCTCCCGTTTTCGTGTAAATGATGCGATTGTTGCGTCAGCAAATTGGCTCAATCAGCATTTCACTTTCAGTCTCAACGAGGTGTTAGAATCTTTAGGCAAGATTCCAATTCTGCCGGCTCTCCAACTGAACGCGGAGGCGCATCGGTTCTCGGCGTTTGACGTGTTTGAAGAAACTGACTTCGAAGGCCAGTACTATAGGATAACTCAGCCCCTGGACGGATCGGAGAAGACAAATCAGGACTTCGGCGTAGAGGCGTTTAAATTGTCCGAGGAAGATGGTAAGACTTATTGATTTGTAAACCAAGTCGGTGATAGTTGCTTTGGGTTACTTATCGAAGTGCTTTAACCTTTCATTTTATGGCAGTTAAGGAATTAAACTCATTTATGTATTCAAACGTTAATAAGTTGCCCTTGAATAGCGTGTTTTAATTAGATTCTTCACTAGTTCAATTTCTTATTTTTAGTATTATCATGCCATGTTTAATGATGAAGTGATGTTATTTATTATTCAACCAGAGCTCACTGAAGCAGAGTTAAAAGGAAAGTTGTATAGAACGGTTCTCTAACTAGGTAAATAATATATTACTAAAAAGTGCATTACTTAAAACAGGATATTTAATAATTGTAATGAAATGAACGCTCGACTTCATGTTAAAGGAACAAATTAATAAAAAAAATAAAAAAATACACGTAACATGATGGATTATACCTAGATATGACACTGATTTATAGTCGATTTAATACAAGCCTCTTTACTTTTATAGCGGACATTACGTACCGGCTTTGACTTATGTGTAATTAATTGTCTTGAGTCATTGCTTAGTTCCACTGCTCATAAAGAGTAGCAAGTGACAAAGGCTTATGTCTTGGTTCATAGCCGCGTGTTAATACTCTTCTATGGGTATTTACATAATTATGTAAACATGTACACACCACAAAAAAACTATAAGTGAGATCACCTTAACTTTGTGATTAACGAAAGATGTATAGGATTACGTCAGTTCGTATTTGGACATAAATAAAGCTCGTTGTAGTGAAATTTATAAGGAGTTCCAATTACCAGTTTTGTTTATACTGGACTTGCACCTGTGTTGCCAAATAAACATAACGTTGCTTAATGGTTCTTTAGAGCTACCGAATTATAATAGGCTAGTTGACTGTCGAGTCGAATCAGTTACTTTTTTCTATGAAATAGACCGTCGTGACATCACTGATAAATTTCCTACCAACTCTTTAAAGTTTTTGATAGGTACCTACTTCAAAAATCGTAACGGCATTGAGTTGTTTTAGTCTATTGCCGGGAGCTTTCTTTAAGAAATTTCAATACAAATAAGTAAGTAATAAAATTTTGCTGCTTTTTCATTTGAACATGTTCGTGTGTAAATGAGATTTCGTTATCAATTTATCGGTTGTGGCTGTTTGACCAATTGGCCTCGGACGACGGATTTTTTTCTTCAAATATTGCGATTTACGTTTCAATGCGCAGAACCGGTATCCATTTTAGAAACAGTTTTTTTTTATATCCATACTGATGTCTTCTCGTGAAATTGGTATTTTTGCCAAAGAGCACTCTGCGTATTGTTA
The DNA here is from genome assembly GCA_927399475.2 of Acleris emargana. NCBI lineage: Eukaryota > Metazoa > Arthropoda > Insecta > Lepidoptera > Tortricidae > Acleris > Acleris emargana. The sequence continues at coordinate 18,203,525 of OV656836.1, forward strand.
AAGCTTGGACCTTTGGTTAAAGCAAACCTAAATACTAATCTATCTGACTACCCCTCTGGGAAACAGGCGTGATATAATGTATGTTTGTATGTAACAAATTTATTAAAATTAGTAACCACATCACCGCCATCCTCCATACTGTCGTAGTGAATTACTTTAAAAAAAAGTAAGAAGCTTATGTTGTACAGATTCTTTGGTACTTAACACGTTGATGGACAGTACTACAGTGGTATATATTATTCGTCAGTATGTGCATAGGCGTCCTACGTCGTACGGCGTCCTGTCACATCACAATACCCTTACCATTATACGCTGTGACACTACGTCTTTATGGCGGTTGAAAATATGCACGTCGAGAGGCGTACTGTCATTTTTATTTTTCGAAGGTCTACGCCTATAGGCCTTCTGTCCGTCAACGCGTTAATTTACTAACTTCAATATTTATATTGGTACGCTCTAATTGTTCTTTCTAGAATTTTAGTAAATTTCCTTCGAATGTTTCCAGTATTTGGTCACAAGGAGGCTTCGACAAGTAAAGACGCTCAGGAGCAGGTGCCAGGGGCTACGGAGCCGATCGAGGAGTCTGACGAAGGCGTCACATTCAAAGCGCACTCCTTCGAGAACAAAGAGGAACCCACACTCCTACACTGGATACTAGCACAAGGCAATAAGGCATCCCTACAAGACATACTAGACTACTGCCAAAAAGGACTAGCATTGGTAAGAAAAAGTACTTTGAAGTTTATTTGAATTTTTATTCAAGTTTGGTTCGCTTGAGCAACAGTGCATTTTGGTTTATCGCCGCAGCTATTAGTCCTTATCGAAGTGTGTTTGTAGGTTACGATTCTTATTTAATCCAACCTATTGACTGAGTTTATATTTTGAATGAAGTAATGTGAATTAATGACAGATTTATGCAAAATAATAATAAATAATAATAATAAACGTTTGTTGTTTTTTGCAACATCACACCTGGCGACTGGGATGGCCATTGTTAGCGTTAAAACAAATATTCCCAATAAAAAGTACTAGAGACATGTAGTAGTAATATGCTTAGCCTAACTCGTTTTTGCGTGACCGTGTCGTAGAGTTGCAGGCAGACGTTTGACGAGTTACTTCGACTACCGCACTCTTAGCTTCCCCGCTACGCAACCGACCAAAACACCCAAATGCCTCGTCCCCGGCAACGTATCTTATCTTGTTCACCTGTGGCTCCAAATTAGAACTAAATCATTTTAGATTGACGCGGAGCCTCTCAAAGAGCTAGAAGAACAGCTCTGCAACGTTCTAGAATATGCCAACGTGCGCGGCCTGAAGCAGATCAAAGGCATCGAGGACCGCCTTTACAAACTCGACCAGCTGCTCAGCGAAGTAAAGAAGTTGGAGCGCGACCAACACGACCAAGCCGCGTCGCTAATACAGGTGAGAAAATTACAACTATTTTCCTTATTATTAATTCGAAACTTATCTTTGATGTATATAATCATCCAGGATCTCTATTCCACACGGTAAATCCTAATGGCTTGACATGTCGTATTGACAACGTTATGACGGCGATAGCTCTTGTTCATTTGACAGTATTGGCGGCCGAGTTAAAAACAATACGATAACATGTCAAATCAATTAGGTTCTACAGTAGATTTATTTCTGGGTTCTATTTATATTTTATTTATTTGTTTACAGTACAGAGAACGGTTAAACTTAGCGTGCGACCCGTCAGTACTGCCAACACTGGTGCAGTCCCATTGGTGCCAGTTGGAGAAACTGCTCAAGGGACACCAGACGCTCGTCGACATTAGGAGACGAATCGCGAAGTCCAAAGACGAACTCTCACATATATTAAAGGCGAGATTAAAGTGAGTTAAAATTTATCGTTCCTTGAGTATAGGAGATCATCTGAAATGTATGTGACGTAGAAAACAGTTACAGGAACAGTAACAGGATGATGTTGTATTAATCATTATTTTAGAACAGTTCAATTCCATTTAAAATTAAAAGTTACACGTTATAACTTAGTGACTGTGGCAGATGGACATAGAAGCGGAGGAGAGCCTCGAGGAGGTGTTGCTACCAAACCTTTTGAACCTTTGGCCTGAACCTTTTAACCGGCCACAGCCGACACACGGATTAAAATATACTTTGTTTCTTATAAACTAAGTTATAATTTGCATTGTAAACATGTTTGGCGTGTGAGTGACCCATTTTGTATGTGACGTAAGGCGTTCAAAAGGTTCATCGTGTTCTAACTCTGGGGTTACATAACGTATGTACAACACCTAAACACTAGGGAGTAAATTTAACCGGTTATTAACAGTTTTTGTATGAAATAACCGGTTAAAACCGGTTATAACCGGTTATTTGCATTCCCGAGTAAACACAAGGCAACCTTTTTTCCCAGGGCAGTGCTAATGATCGAGAACTCGATGTCGGTGCAAGACGCGCACGCGATGCTGAGCTTCCAGTGCTTCAACCGGCTGGCGCGCTACTTCGACATCGTGGGGCAGCTGCACCGCGCGCCCGGCGTCTACGTGCTCGCCGTGCACGAGGTCGCGCGCCGCCGGACCTTCAGCCAGGCGCACCTCAAGGTCCTGCCGGACTCGGCAGCCGGCATCAGGCCGGTGCTGTTCAGGGATCGGAACCGGTTTCTGTTAAAATACGCATCGATCGGCAATTCGAAAGGCTGGTTATTGAAAACCCTATCAGTGCGCCAAGCGTATCGTCGGCTACCGCAGTAGAAGGCGATACGATTGATTCGGCTTTTCGCTTGCAGACTTACCTGTTTCAAATATGTCAAGCTATTTCAATCTCTGCACCCAATTCTTACGACATTTTATTGCACAAACTGGCATTACAAATTCTAGTGGTAGGTAGGCGCCCGCGGCGAGGCGAGCCGCACGTAATCGCCACGTCAAACAAAAGTAAACCTTATGCCATTCACGCAAATCGCCCGAATGTGCGGGGAAAAAACGACAACCTTTAGGATTAACCCAACCCTATTGATTTGATGTTTATTCAAACTGCCTGCTAAATTTATTCGATAAGTTAGTCATAACGATACGGTAACACATTCGATGTATGGCCATCCGTTGTACGGGTAGTCATGTGATAGGCTTTTTAATCGAAAGCGTTAAGCCAATGAAGGGGTGTTCGGTAATGCCACCTAATGCACACCTAATGCAGACCATTTTGTGGCCTGCGCGCTCGTTTGCCTATTCCATCTTATAACCAATAGGTCCGTTACCACTCTCATTAGTTCATTTTTCAAGTCCTGTGACTGTCTATAGAGATCCGGTTAACCTCCGTTTTATGCCTTTTTTAGCATCAGCTTTCACAGTTCTACTTTTACTAAGTTTCATACAAAAAAAACTACTTCTTTTTTTTTAGTGGGCAACGGATCTCGCGGCGAAACTAATAAAAATCCACGAGGAAGAGATCATACGGCGGCAAGACTTCAACTGTCTCTTCGAAGGTCACTTTCTCAAAAGCTTGTTCCCGGGTATGGCAGAGCTCCCACCGGCCTTCGCCACGCAGTCGCCGCCCGTGTTCGACGCGCGCCTGCCGCAAGTCACGGACGAAGACGTCGAGCTGATATCTACCACCTTCCCGCAGTTGGCCGAACACGTGCCTAACTATGATATGGAGATGACGGTCAAGTTCTTCCAGCAGAGGTGTGTTTATTTTACAGTTTATTGATAATATTTAAATATAAATTGGTGTAAATGGTGTAGTTACTAGTTTTGTTTATTTTGCTAAATATTGTTATAAACTTTGTGTCTAATGAAGTAATGAAATATAAAACACCGCAAAAAAATCGAAAAAACCCTTAACCGTACCTTAGCCAAACCCTTACTACTGTTTTAATTTGGAGTTGTGTCGTACTATGATATAATCTTTTTCAGAATAAGTGCCTCAGATCACCAAGAAAGAGACATAGACGTTCAAGTAGATTTTGATAAGTAAGTTTTATGATAATTATTACTTTTAATTAAGATAACATTAACTGTATTTATTTCTAAGATTTGACAAAAATCTTACAGGGACTTTGAATCTGAAACTGACGCTGGAGATTTTGAGCGTCTCAGCCGACAGAGCACATCGCAGAAGCAGAGAGTGGACACGTCAACGTTATGCGTTCCGGATACAATGGCCGTGTCGACAGTGACCGAGGTGCGCCCCCCGGAGGGGGTCGAGTCCCCCGCGCGGAGCGAGTTCGAACCCTCCGAGTTTTACATCGACGAGTCGCTACCGTCCAGCTTGGAATGGGGTCGGGACCAGCGACAGGTCAATCTTAACCCCGTGGTAGATTAGAGTCCGGTCCGCAGCGGCTTTAACAAATCAGGCAAAACACTCCAAAGTACTTCTTTATAAAAAGCTGAACACACAATAACACACGTCAGCATACCCTGCGTTAGTCACTTAATTGGCGATACATTTGTGTTTTTTTAGTTTAGAAATAGTTCTTGAATATGTTTGTTGTTTTGTCGGAGAAATAAACGTTGCGGAAACCCCGGCTTAACACTCTCTTGGGACCTCTATGTTTATAAAACTTTCTTGATTATTATTACTGATTAAGTTTTTTATTTATTTTAGTCTGGGTTAGGACTTAGTCATTGGCTTATAGTTGTACATACAAAATGGTTTTTTTTTGTCACCGGAAGTGTTCAAGGTCGATTGGGTATGTAAGAGAGGTCTTGGAAGAGTGGACACGTTATAGTTGTTTTTGTTGCTCCTGTCTTCACCGGCCCCATACCAGCTGTATTGTAGCGCTATGTTATGATTTTGGCTTGATTATGGATTTTGATTGTTGAGCCTCTAATTAACCAAGTCATAAGGATGAAACGTAAATCACAAGAAATAAGTAAAAGCAAAGTTTTATTGGATAACAGTACTATGAGTTTCTTAGCTATAGTGATCGGCAATCTTCGAGTTCCTGGGAAGCTTTAGATAGCGGTACTAAGGAACTGGGAGTATTGTTCTGTGATAACGTTTCAAAGTGGCTCCTCAATTAAAGCCCTTAACTTTTCCTCATTCGTCCTATACCAATTGGGTAAGAAAAGTTTTTTGAAGAGGTGCATTTTTTTCTGATAGTCTGGCCAATGAAACAAGAACCCACAGTTATTTAGGTTTTACTTCTCTGAGCTTTACTGGGGTTTAATAACACGGAGGTAAGCAAACGAAAGCGGATTTGACGAGTTTGAGAACAAACAAAGAGCTTTCATGTCCCTTTATCATTCTTTAGGCTAAGGTAACGCTTATAGTGCCGTAAAGCCAAGATCAGATAACTGAGAGAACTGTTATAAAAATCTCACAGTTTCCACTTTGGCCTGTGTGCTTCTTTGCCTTCTATATGAAGATTATAGGTAGATTCTTGATTTATAGATCAAATACCATCAGAAATAAAAATATATTCCCCTTCTAAAACCTTTACTTACCTAATTATAGTTAAGGTAACATTAAACTTACTCATTGACTAGATATCATGCTACTTCGTTCGTTCTTAAAAATCTTAATGACAAAATAATGATAACCTATTTTCTTTAGGATAATATGGATACACACAAAATAAATATGGAAAAGCTACAAGAATTTCTCATAAAACTATACGGTTTATGTAGAGTAAATATTCTTCTGATAAGAGAAGAACTCGCTAGATTTAAAGGAGAAATGGAGGAACAGAAAAAGTTTATAAAAGTAAAATATTTAGAAATATTAGAAGCATGGCAGAAAAGTAGCGAAGAAAACGCCTTGAATTTCCGCGAGCAAACGCAACGACTGACGGTTGACCACGAATTAGAATTAAGTGACATGAAAGCGGCTCTTAATGATAAAGATAATATTATTGAATCTATAAAGAAAGAAAAAGAAGAACTTAAAACGCAACATCAAAATGAGATGGAGAGGTTAAATAAAGAACATGACAGTACAAAGGAATTACTACAAACAACTAGAGATGAAATCAAAGCTTTTGAAAAGAAGCTGGAAGAGGCCGAAGTTCAAAAGCAAAGAGACCTTAAAGAGTCACAGGAGAAAATGCACTTGGAATACAAAGCTGAAATAGAGTCATTACGGTCAAGGTAAATAATCATAGGAATTATTTTGAAACTATAAAAAATGCGATATTTGTGAATCATTATCATTGAAATTTTTCATAATTTTACAGGTTCCGACTTGTAGCTTTAACAAATATGGATAGATCACCATCAGAATCAAGCCTGGAGAAAATAGAACGGACAGACGTTATAGAAATAACGAGCCATAATGCCATCGTGATGCAGACCAAGGAGAACGCGGAAGTAGAGAAAGAAGAAGCCGTGAGACAAGCGGTCGCCACGGTAGAAGCGGAGCTGCGGCAAAAGATGGCTGACGAGATCAGTGCTTGTGTAGCGAAGTACGAGGCTGAGAAACAGGTTAGTTCTCCATTAACCACGGCTTCTGACGGTCTAGTACCGTCCTATCGTTAAGTCTAAATCATGTAAAAAAAATGTTTTTATCTACTCTCATATCGTAAAGTTCGAATTATAAAATTCAAAACGAATTTATATTGGCATACTTTATAAACACAATACCGAAAAAAAATTAAAAAATCACTTTATAACATTATTTCTCTAACAAAATAATGTTATAAAGTAATTTTTTTACCATTACGATACAAGTTAATCCAAAAAGTTAATGTCACCAACGAGGTTCCATATTTTTTATTTTTTTATAATGGAACGCACATGCGGTTCGCGTCGTTTTACAGAATTACAAAAAGTTTTCATTCCAATTTTTACTTGTCTGTGACAGCGCCCGCTTTAACGCATGCGCGGTGATGTGCTAGGTTTAGGCGCCATTCATTGAATACGTTTTGCTGTAGTTACTTTATTAACTTTGATCTTTTATTTAGTAGGTTGTATCGCAATGTATGAGAGTAGATAAAGTAGTGTATGAAACTGCACATAACCAGGTATTAAAACACTCGTGTGATCCTATTAAAAACCTCGCCTAGCGGCTCGGTTCTTAAACACACACTCGTGTTTTAATACCCCTCTTTATGCAACAATTTCATAAACTACTATTTTAATGCCTTAATTGAATAGGTTAGGTAGAGTAAATACAAGAGTTCACTACAATTGTATACTGTAGTCAGGTTCAAGTGTTAGTCAAATACGGCTACAAACATCCCTGGCTTTACTAAATTTTATTGCTAGGTTTTTGAATTCTGTGGAGCACAACTGAAGATATTCGATTTTTAACCCCCTCCAAAAAGGAGGAGTGTTATAAGTAGACATCGGTATCAACGTTCAAATTTCATGGCAATGTATGGTCGGCAGAAAAACAAATACAAACAAATACACTTAGTATTTTAAACGTTTATTTTGTATAAGTAAAAAAGAACTAAAAATGTAAATAAATATAAAATCAGGATATTGTTTTGAGTCCATTATCTCAGTCTAACACGGAGTTTGATTGGGCATTTGTCATTAAAGCTAATTTTCAGTTATGAAACTTATGAACTATGAATGTTTCGATTAAGTATTAAATAATACTTTACAGATTATTTTGCATGACAGTTAAATTGACATTCGTTGGGAAATTTAACATATTGTTTTATTTTTCGAATGCGAAATGAGTATTGAGGTTTTATGTTTATGACGTATTTAGAATATCAACCTCTTTTAGTATATTTACAGTTTACCGCAGTGTATGAGTGTAAAAACAAAAAAAATAATTAAACGGTATTATTCAAATATTCAAATGTATTTACTTATTTTACTACCCTTACCGAGTGCCATGAAATTTGAACGTTGATACCGATGTATAGTTATAAGTCAACGTGTGTATATGTTTGTGTCTTATCTGTGTTTGTCTTATAGCTAATTCAATCGGGATGGTTCTGTCTGAGGTGGATGTCATGTAAATCGATTGGCCCGTTTAAGAGATATCAGCTGGCCATATATCAGTGATTTTATCTATATAATATTATATTTTATACACATTACTAAAACTCCGTACCTTGGAACGTTTGTCAGGTGACCGTAAACGACGCAACCCGACGCCTGCTGTCAGAGAAGGACCGACAGCTGGACCTGCTGAGAGAGAGGGAGCACGTGCTGAGCCGGGAGTGTGCTAAATACAGGGACACTATTCAGCAGCTAGCCGACCCGGAGACCAACGAATGTGACCCGCTACTTAGGGCACAGGTATGTAGGACTCATCACAAGCTTTTATTTAACTTGCACTGGGGGTTGTTATGACGTAGCTATGCAGATCATTTTCGGCGAGTGTAAAGGACAGAGCTATAGCAGTTATATAGCTTTGTTTTTTTTTCTCAGGGTAAACTGAACTGCATTGTTACGTCATAATAAACCCCCTGTTCGTATGTAAGTATGTTAGTTGTCCGCTTCAAAATTTGCAAGTCAATTTTGAACCAGTTCCCGTTAACCCCTCGTATGCGGGAGCCGTTTCAGAATTTGACGGCCTAGTGCGGCGACGCGGTCACGTGACGTTAATCCCAGAGGAATGGCGGCCATACTGAACATTTATATGTTAGGAGCGATTTTTTGAAAATTTCTACACTTTATTGGCTTGACCTATAATCGATTTTAGACCTACGTTGCTATATAAGAAGATTCAAAATAAAATTCGGATAGGCACGCAGGGGATTGGAACGGATCCGTGCTTTCGCAAATACTAAATACTGTGAAATGACTAGCATAGAGGCATTCCATCTTAGTCCTCAGGGTTGGCAACGCATTTGCAGTCTTGTGAATGTCTATGGGTCACAGTTTCCACTTACCATCAGGTGGCCTGTGTGCTCGTTTGCCTTCCCATGCAATAAAATAAATAAATAAATAAATAAATAAATAAATAGTTCATGAACTGGCACGGATCCGTGTCTAAGCATACATGGGGTTAATGGAATGGCCTGAAATTTAACCCACATGTGTAAACCCGATGACAGTGCAATATTATGATATCTAAGAGCTGATCTGATGATGGAGTCGGAAAAAGGTGACAGGATTTCCGCCATACTTAACGTAGACCCACCGTGCTGGGACGCGTTAGTTTGGTCTTTTGACTTTATAAAGATAAGAAAAAGTAAAGTCGGCAACGAAATCTTATCATAAAAATGTTTTTTTTGACAGAAACTGGTAGTATTAGAAAATATTTTTTAGGTGAGTAGCTTGAAAACTGGACGAAAAAGATAAGATAAAGATAAAGATAAAGACATTTATTCAGTAAGTAGGCCGCACGGGCACTTTTACACGTCAAGAATCTACCAGCGCTTCACAAGAGGAGACCACTGCTGAGAAGAAGCGCCGCAAGAAACTCAGCAGTCAGTCATTTTTTTAAATATATTTAATATTACAATGGTACTACTTAGTCTAGCATGATACTTAGTTAGCGACATTATAAGGAAGAAAATTAGTTACCTTATTATTATTACTTATTGAATATGGCTCCTAAATTATTTACTTATGCCACCATTATCTTGACATTCTTGGTTTTTCATAGTTGGCAACACTTGAAAACGAGAAGGCACTGCTAGAACAGCAAGTACAGGATCTGAAGAAAGAGTTTGAGAAGAAAACCGAGGAAGTGGACAAAGCTAAGGAAGAAGACAGCGAAGGAAGGCAAGTTAAATACTACGACTAAAATCGAAAAGGGTATGCTAAGATGGTTTGGTCATTTAGAAAGGATGGATGAAAGAAGGGTTACGAAAGATATATGGCGAGCGTTCCATAGTCTTTGCCAGACGTGAAGTTATGTTTGTATCTGTGTATGATAAGTTATAAAGATGTAGTTCTAAGGTCACGGTATTCGCTCATTCCCAAAATACCACAATTTAAAATTACCTAACTATTATTTTTACCAGATTCCCAAAACAACGGATCTGAAATATGTATTGGGTAAAGACAATAAACAGTATCCTAATTGGAATGTTTATAGTATATACTCTTATGAGAATGCCGAATTTTGTGTTGTTGTTGTAGCTATCCAGAGGCCCTACTTTGAAAATCTGAGTTCGAAGTTACGTTAGCTCCATCCCTGTCACTCAACATTCGAGAATAAATCGAGCAAAAGGGATGAAACTGACGTAACTTCGAACCTAGATTTTCAAAGTAGGGCCTCAGGTAATAGCATTAACTTTGTTTGCATCTGTTTTAGGTCGTCATCGCCCTCCGGTAGAGAGAGCGGCGGCAAGCGGCGCGTGCGCTGCCACACGCCGTTCGGGCTGAGCGCCGGCACGCTGAGCCTGTCCTCGTGCCTGCCCGGACACACCGTGCTCGTCATGTGGGACCCCGACCACCACAACTACACCGTCATGCAGGTACTCTATAAGTCTATGCAACGGGAGCGTTCCGTTTGGCCAAAATACTTTCCATTTTTGACTTGCCAAATGTTCATTTCCCAAAAAGCATTTTGTATTATATCCGGGATATCGAAACCGTCTATTAGGTTAGGTTACCCTTGTGACTACCCAAAAAATAAATCGACTGCCTACATTTGACAATTTTTTTTAAAAGTTTTTATATTAACGCTAACGTACATACGTTAGTCCATAAGGCAGTCGTATCTGTAAATGTCCTCGATAGCTGAAATAAAGATTGCTAATTTAATTATTGCAGGAAGCGTCTTTGATGTACTTCGTGCACAGCGACTGCCTGCCGGGGCTGGAGCTGAGCATCAACGTGCGGCATGAGGCCGAGCGCCGGCTCTACGCCGTCGCCGTCGTCGAGTCCAAGGAGTACTGCTATGCGAAGAAGGTTGGTCGATGTCCTGAGACACAGTATGCAGTAGTTCGTCACAAACACACAAACAGTGTGTAGTAACAAAGGTATATCGGGCGGCTTGCATGTGAGCCACTACAAGCAAAGTCAACAGGAAAGACTGATCCGGTATAGTCGGAGCCGCGCGCCATCGCCGCGTTTGATTGCGTATTAAGTATAGACGCAATCCTAGCGCCCGAGCGGCAATAGGTAACAGAAACTCCTAAAGGACTGGAGACGATCTACTTTTCTATTTAATTATGACTGAGATTGCCTGATAGGATTCCCTAAGAATAGAATATAATTCTACCGACATTGCGTCGTGCAAATTTTTGAAACTTAATACTATAAACAATTTTATCTACATACATCTGAACTGTCCAAACAAATCCACTGCCTGCTAAGTATCATTTCATTATTTTTTGTATGTGCCTCGGTGTTGCTCCTCGGTGGGGTGGGGCACCTATTTCGCCATCCTGACGCTGACACGTGACTGATGACAATTTGGTTGGGTTTGCATTTTCTTTTAGATGAAAACTTAGAGGACACATGTATCCTAAAAAAATAAATATAGGATCGGTTATTGTGTTGCAGAGCGGTAACCGCTACCACATGCCGCGCGCGTCGCGCTTCTACCGCGTGCGCGTGCGGCCGCTGCGCACGCACCTCGCGCCGCCGCCCTGCTGCGACCACAAGCACAAGCCGGGTGAGTCCCCCTCGTTGCCGTACACCGACATCATCAGAGCCCGGAATCGTTCCGGCAAAACAAAAGTGTTTCTGACACTAGCTAGATTGCGACAGTCTTTTGTTTTGCCGCGAAAATTCCTCGCTCTGAATATCATACACGTCGCTAAATATCCATACTAATATGATTAATGTTAAAGTATGTATGTTTGTCCGTCTTTCACGCTTCAAGCACTGAACGGATCTTGATGAAACTTGGCATACATATTGGTTAGTTCCTGAAATAGGACATAGGATAGTTTATATCCCGGAAAATTGGACAGTTCCCGAAGGAGCAGCGATAAACGACATCTACACGGACGGAGTCGAGGGCGAAAGCTAGTTTCAGATACTTGGATTTCTAAAATCGTTCGTTTAGCTTAATGTTTCTTGGCTAGGCCCCCTGAACTTGCAATGATTGTTAAATTAGGTCAAAATGTGTTGATTGCATTTATGTATAAGGATTATTCAACTAGATAAGACATAAACATAACATTTTATTTATGCACTGTAAAAAACCCAAACAGACAGATGTCACAAACTGAACATTTTAAGCGTATAATGCGACTAAATTAAAAAGATCGCGTCCCGCAACAATACGCGTATGGCATGTTGGAATTTTAAATCGCCGCAATATACATATGTCCACCATTGCATTATTTTTTAAGAGGTCACTCTCATGCCGTGATCCTTCGCGTGCGATTCGATATAGTTATCCAGGAACTTTTTTTATATTGTTTTGAGTTGTTGATTGTTTTCCGTTAGAGTTAAGAAATCCAAATACCTAGAAATAACCACTATTAAACACCTTATTGAACCTCTTAATGTTCAAGCAGTACCTGCAGGCTCATATGACGTGGCACGGGTTATGCGTGGTTACTGCTCGTCTAGTTAATACACATACCGCAATGTTTTTTTATTTAAACTTCGTTCACATGATTACTCCCTAAAACTTTTTTGGAACCATGTTGGGAATGAGAACATGTCTAAATAGACATTTGTTGCGTTCTGGGCCATTCCATGTGATTTCAACGAATTAAAAAGTGTGCCGTATGACTTCTGATTTGAATAAAAAAAATTGAGGATATACTTTATGGTCACAGAAGTGCTGAACCACCACCATTTTATTTTTTTGTTGTTTTGTGTGGTTAATACTGTACAATATTTGAATTGTTTTGAAGAGCATTTTAAGAGTGGTTTTAATGATATTGTATTGTTTTACACTTAATTGAGATTAGTTACTATATTTCCCCCATTTAAAACATTAAAAACACTTTGAGGCTTATGTATTTATGTATGAAAAGTTACGTTCTCCGATTTTTGCTCACAGCTGCTTTTATTGCCGACCACACAACAAGGCACCATTTAATAAATAAAATACAAACATAACACAACTTTACTAATATAAAACAAATCGTTCAAAATATAGGCTTGAGTACTGTTAGGCGATAGGCGAACTAATATGCTGGTAAACATCTTAGCCTATTTGTGCCAATTGTGGTTACTGAATTATCAACAACTTTTTAAGTTGTAATTCTGTAGCTCTGCCTAGCCCACTCTGGGATTACAGGCGTGAAGGTATGTATGTATATACGTTCAAAATAAAATTTCGCTTCACATGGTTCAATACAAAAAAAAAACACGAAAACAATTTGAAATGACAACGGTTTGTGGCGGGTTTGTGGCCAACAAGAATAGGCGCGTCTATGACAGAGACAAAAGTAAATATCTCCTTCTCTGTCTCTCTTATTGAGAACTGCATAGAACAATAGATTCTAGGAAAAAATATAATAATTTTATTGGAAGTTAAAATTTTATATGATTATGTGTGTAAATTAAAAACAGATTCGGTATGAAATTCGTACGCCGTTTAAAACGACCACTCCAACAATTGTAGGTGACATTCGTTTTGTTCGCTCCATTTATCACAGCGCTTGTGAAACTAACGAATACGAGGCAAATCGACTTTATACAAGCATCTTGCCATCTGCCAAAAGTGTACACTTTTATACACGATACATTTTTCCACGCGCTTCGAGTTGATTGTACAGTCACGAGACTAAATTTGGTACCCACCTTAGCTCTAAAGTCAATCTGACATTCTACAACAATAAGGTTGAGTTACCTAAAAGTTACTGTCACCTCACGGGGTTGTTGAGCCACTTGCCACTGTTCATAATTCGGGCATACTCGTGTGACATCGTCGTGAACGACTGATAACGAATGATGACTGCTGTCATAAATAATCAGACAACAACGGTAATTAATTAAATTATTAGACTCGTAAACTACGTTTGGATATCGCGGTGTAAAAACCAGATGAACGTATCTTCATTTTTATGATTTTACAGGAGAGCAAATAAACGGTGAGAATTCGCGTCTTCAACTTTCCAATATCATTTTCAGTGGTAATAAAATGATTATCGAGACAAAAATATATATACAGGGTGTCCCAAGGCGAAGTGACCGGCGAGTTGTGGTTGAATATTTATACAAAATTATCGATAAAAAACTTTAATTTAGAGGTATATCGAGATCAGATTTTTTTTTATCGCCATTTGTTTTATTTTAGCAGAGACGGCTGACTTGTTGCAATATTTTTGCGATATTTTGTTTGTTTTGAGTTTGTTTTCCATTATGTTTTTTTTATTGCATAGCCATTATTATTACTTATACGCTCAGGCTCTAAAAACTATCCAAACTTAAATAAAACATGTAGAAAATGAGGAAGAAACTGAAAATTCTAACAAAAAAAAGGTCAATTTTTTTGTTGTTTAGCCCAAAATGCCGAAAAATGTGCTATAAACAGTATTTTTTTATTATTTATTATTAAACTACATGGTATTTTCTGAAACATCTCGAAACAATGTTTCTAGTTATTTCTAATATTTTTCGAAATACGACCTGTTGAAATTTGACCTTCACGCGGTCCAAACAAAAGGATACCGCAGGTAAAAAAAGTTTCTGTCCTATTCGCCTCCCCTCTTCGTCGCTACCTGTCTTAGGTCCCCTCCTATCATCGGTTTATTTCGTCGTTAGTCGATCGTTCTCTGCGTTCGTGACGCTACGTATTTGGAATTGTGTTATCCCGACTTTTTAAGGCATTTTGTTTACTTCAGTTCAGAATGCCTCGACTTACGGATTTAGAACCATTCCATATTGCTGATATGCACTTTGTGTATGGTTTCTGTAACGGAAATGCACGTGCTTCCGTTGTGGAGTACAGAAGACGATATCCCGACCGGCCCGCCCTTGGATATCGCTCCTTTATTGCATTGCATCGCCAAATAAGCGAATTGGGTTTACATCGAAGACTAAGTGAACCTGTTCCTGTTGTTCGTCAGGATGATGAGGAGGAAGTGTTACGTTTGGTGACAGCTGACCCAACATTAAGCATTCGTAGAATTACTACAAGGCTGGGAATACCAAAAACGAGAGTTTGGCGAACATTGAAAAAAGAAGGACTGCACCCCTATCATTATCGACGCGCTCAAAACTTGAGAGAAGAAGATAACGTGCCGAGACTGGTCTTCTGTACGTGGATATTACGTCAGCATCGGCTTCAAGCTAACTTCTTAAAATACATTCTGTGGACCGATGAGGCAACATTTACCAGGGCTGGCATCACCAATTACAGAAATTTGCACATTTGGACCGCTGAAAATCCGTATGCGATAAGAGAAACTTCATTTCAGCATGAATTCTCAATAAACATGTGGGCTGGAATGATTGACGATTTAGTTATTGGCCCATTCGAATTGCCAAGAAGGCTTGATGGAGACGGCATGCTAAATTTTTTGCGCAACGATTTGCCATTATTATTGGAGAATATCCCTTTGCTGACAAGACGAAACATGTACTTCCAAATGGACGGAGCCCCGGCACATTACGCTACTTTTGTTCGTCAGTTTGTCGGTGCAAATTATCCAAGGTGGATTGGTAGAGGAGGTCCAGTGGCCTGGCCTCCGAGGTCACCAGATTTAACGCCCCTGGATTATTATTATTGGGGCTATTTGAAACAGAAAGTCTACGCTGTACCTATTGTATCAAGGGAGCAACTGAAAGAAAGAATTGATGCTGCAGCTGCGCAAATGGCAGAAAACACGGCAGAAATATAATTTTGGAGGTGGGAGGACCTTGTGCAGGGTCCGTCCGGGTTGGTACCACCATCTTATCCATTAACCTACCGCCAAGCAGCAGTGTTCGCATTGTTGTGTTCCGGTTTGGGGATAAGACAGCCGGTGAAATGACTAGCATAGAGGCATTCCATCTTCGGCCTCAGGGTTGGCAACGCATTTGCAGTCTTAGGATTGCGGTCTTATGAATGCGAATGTCTATGGGTCACAGTTTCCACTTACCATCAGGTGGCCTGTGTGCTCGTTTGCATTCCTATGATATAAAAAAAAAAATACGACGAACTACCCAGAGGATGTCATTTAGAGCCCTGGCCTGCATAACTGCTGACGGCGGTCATTTTGAACATGCCATTTAAAATGTTTACTGTTTTGTAAATAAATTATTATTTTAAAACAACGCCATTTTCATTTACTACTAAACTTACCTCTGTAAGTAGGTACCGCAGGTAAATATTTTTTTACCTGCGGTACCTAAACACCGGAAATAAACCGATGATAGGAGGGGACCTAAGACAGGTAGCGACGAAGAGGGGAGGCGAATAGGACAGAAACTTTTTTTACCTGCGGTATCCTTTTGTTTGGACCGCGTGAAGGTCAAATTTCAACAGGTCGTATTTCGAAAAATATTAGAAATAACTAGAAACATTGTTTTGAGATGTTTCAGAAAATACCATGTTGTTTAATAATAAATAATAAAAAAATACTGTTTATAGCACATTTTTCGGCATTTTGGGCTAAACAACAAAAAAATTGACCTTTTTTTTGTTAGAATTTTCAGTTTCTTCCTCATTTTCTACATGTTTTATTTAAGTTTGGATTGTTTTTAGAGCCTGAGCGTATAAGTAATAATAATGGCTATGCAATAAAAAAAACATAATGGAAAACAAACTCAAAACAAACAAAATATCGCAAAAATATTGCAACAAGTCAGCCGTCTCTGCTAAAATAAAACAAATGGCGATAAAAAAAATCTGATCTCGATATACCTCTAAATTAAAGTTTTTTATCGATAATTTTGTATAAATATTCAACCACAACTCGCCGGTCACTTCGCCTTGGGACACCCTGTATACCATTACGTCGTTTTGGCATTTCATGCAGGAGCTCATTCTGAACCGTTTTATGCAAAAAAACTATTTTTGAATTTTTTGTAGTTACGTTCATCTGGTTTTTACACCGCGATATAGTCGTTGATTCCGAGTTTTCCCGATATCGTATGACCTATTATGATTTTTCCGCTGATATGGTTACGTTCTAACAATTGTCGATAGGTTACTGTTTCACTCTATTGTCAGGTTGGCAGGCTTGGTATTCGGGTTAGCCAACAATTAAATAGCATGAAAATATAAAATTAATCAAGTGGTTCTAACCTTAATGGCACTTCAACGAACTCGAACTTGTCGAACTTGTCGAACGACTTTCCTTGTCTGGGTATCACTACATAGTATAAAACAAAGTCGCTTGCGCTGTCTGTCCCTATGTATGCTTAAATCTTTAAAACAACGCAACGGATTTTGATGCGGTTTTTTTTAATAGATAGAGTGAATCTTAAGGAAGGTTTATATGTATAATACATTCCACGCGGGCGAAGCCGCGGGCGGGTCGCTAGTACTTGTATAAACGACAAAACCCGATTTGTATCACACGGCCAAAATACGTACAGTGGCAAGTGGCTCAACAATAACGTGTTGTGACTGTACAAAGAAGTGGATTGAAAGAAGATGGTAGT